>CP092877.1:20636298-20655191 GCA_030710605.1 Cordylochernes scorpioides | reverse complement strand
CCATAGATTAAAAAACATACCACTTTAATTATTATTGTTGTAAATATGTATAGTTAACCCTACCTTTTTAATAAAAATCACGTTTATAGAATTCATTATATAAATTCTACATTCCTGTGATATAAATAATTTTATGTGTAAATTGCTTCAAGTGATTCAAAATAAAAATCTACTTGAAAGGTGAATAATTATCGTTACTTTTTCACGACTAGGTGCTCTTTTCAACAATCAAACACACAAAAAATTCTAATCGTAATATATATATATATATATATATATAAAATGGCATATCCTGACCAGGAGCACATGTGCTTTACAGAAGGCAGAGCGCCATCTGGTGGAACAGAAATCTCTGGTCAGGATATGCCATTTTTTATATTGATTTCAACACCTGATCTTTTTATCTTTTATTTTTTTATTTCGTTTTTTAATGTGCTAAGCGTATTTACGCAAGTTTGGCCTTAAATACCCATTTCTTGGTTTTTCAGGAAGCCATTGGGATCAAAAAATCTTTTTTGGTCTCAATGGTTCAGCCTACTCCACGCTGACGAGCGCCAAAAAGCGCGAAACGCGTTCGTGGATGGCTTTTCTTGATTTATCAAGAAATTGGGTTGGCCAAATATCAGGGAACAGGCTAAATCAATGTTTAGTTGATTTCTGTTCCACCAGATGGCGCTCTGCCTTCTGTAAAGCACATGTGCTCCTGGTCAGGATATGCCATTTTTTATATTGATTTCAACACCTGATCTTTTTATCTTTTATTTTTTTATTTCGTTTTTTTAATATATATATATATATATATATATATATATATATATATATATATATATATATGGTATAATGTTAATTTTCATTAATCATTTTTGAAATTTAATAAATTTTATTGTACACAAAGATAATATTCAGTTCTTGTTGTCATTACAGGGATATTTGACTTTAATTATTAGCTTAAAGATAGAGGTTGCCTAGCCAGCATTTATATTTCTTAAATAATAGACATTTTGGCCTGAAAAAGTTTTATATCCGCAATGTTTCGACAAAAATATTTTGTATTCGGCTATAAAAATAATAAATAAAGCATTTGAAAAGGCGTTAAAATGATTCTCTCATTTTAAGTACTGACACGTTTTTTTGGGCATGGTGAGGGTTGAAGCCGTTGTGGCTTGTATTTGAGGGCATATAGTACTGGTAATTGGGTTGAGTGATAAACATGGTAGTGGGGTCAATGAATGCAGGCAAGGGTTGTCCTGTGTGACAAATTTGGTTGCAATGCAAGTCCTTTCGGACAGGTTTGGCCTAGCCCGTGCGTGCATTCATTGAGTACAAGGTTAGATACATGATTAAAGGGGTAGGTAGGTTAGGTAGAAGTCCAATGTCAATTTCTTGACGCCATAGGGTGGGTGCCTACCTCAGTTCACAGGTCTCCTCTGGGACGTCTTGGTTTGGGGTGGTTGGCTTGGCTCGGGACTGCTCGCACCGTCCGCGAAATTGAAGTGAAGTCCGGTACTGGAAGATCATTTTGGGATCGTTTGTGCTGTCCCGGATCGCGCGGATTGGTTTCGGGGACTGTGTACGGCATGGCGGTGGATGACTCCTCGGTGGTCGGTGTCCGGCCTTGGTGACACTCGCCTGGGGTTGGCGGGGGTTGTGTCCGTCGTCCTCCCCGGGGAATGGCGCTCCGGAATTCCGTCTCACTTTGCGGGGCGTTGACACGTCGGAGGGTCACGGTCATCTGCCATATGATGGCCGCTAGAAGGCGCCTGGTCGCCTCTCTTCTTGCCCGCTTCTTTTCCGCTGGTTTTGTCATTGCCGTTTGATTTGCTGGTGTCTGGGCTAATTTCCATTTTGATCCTGATTAAGCTCCATAATCTTTATCCTGTCGACTTATCCGTTCTGTGACAATATCGTTGCGGAATTTCTTGTTGTTCGATTTGAATGGTGAGGATTGGTTGAAACGCAGTCGTTGAGTGGCAAGTGAAGCACACAGTTAGGAATAATCAGGACACATGATGAGGTTTGAAAATAAAAGGCAACTGGGTTGGAGGAAAGAAAGCTTGAGAAGAGCGGAGCGATTTTGATTGTTAATTATCTGATCACATGGCGGTGATTGTACTTAGCTATGGGATGAGCAGAGGGAGAGAGGTCCAGAGCCGATGTCACCTTGTTGGAAGCGGAATCACAACTGTAGGTGTTGTTCCTATGAGAGCCAAATCACTACTGACTGTTCTTACTTCTCGATTTAACACCACGAGTCGTCTTCCTTCCCATTGGTCGAAGGCTGGGACGTGCCCGTTTTCCTATTGGTTGACCTACTTAGTGGAATACTTTCTGATTGGTTCTGCGGCGTTCTTTGGTGAAAGATACCGCCGATCTTGTCAGGGAGTGTCGGGTGTTATTTCGACTCTATTTACTTCCGCGTTATCAAATACGTCCGGTCTTGGGTCGGAAGTATGGGGTGTCTCTCTACTTTTATAACTTCTGGTCACCAGATACGTCCTGCTTTGCCAGGAAGTATTGAGTGCTTCTTGACTAATATAACTTCTGCGGTCACTAGATACGTCCGGCCTTCTGTCAGGAAGTATTGACTGTACAAGTTATTTATAATTGTGCCCGCTTTAAACCTATTTCCTATGTTTGGTTGCTACTTCTTTCCTCCAGTTATCTTGTTCTTTATTAAATCTTTGAAAATCATACATTGTACATGCATAGTGGGTCGGAGGTGCATACAATTATATACAAATTATGACAGATGCGCCCCCTACATGTGAAGAATTCAAGAAGGGGTTAGCCTGAGAGAATTCTGTAAAGGAAAAAATAATTTTGTGGGAAAATTAGTTGTGGGTATTGAGAGGCTATATACAAGCATTGTGGTGATTAAAAAGAAAAATAGAATGGTGTTGATGATATAGGTTGAGTATAATTAATAGAAATCAAAAAATTTTTTAATTGTAAGAAATCAAAATGAATGCTATGGTACATAGTGGATTTAAAAAAGAAAAGAAAATGCGCCTAACTAATTTCTACTCGAAATTGGAATAAAAACGAGGGAGTTCTATTAGGGCTTTTGAGAAATCAAAAATTAAAAATAAAAGTTGGGAGAAATCAAAATGAATGCTTGATTGCATGGTGAAAAAAAAAAATGCTTTGTTGCATGGTGAAAAAAAAGAAAAATGCCTAACTAATTTTTGCTCGAATTTGGGAAAAGAAATCGAGGAAATTTCATAAGGTCTTTTGAGAATTCAAAAATAAAAATAAAAATAAAAAGTTGGAAGAAAATCAAAGTGAATGCTTGGTTGCATGGTGAGAAAAAAAATGCTTTGTTGCATGATGAAAAAAAAGAAAAATGCCTAATTAATTTTTTTGCTCGAATTTTGGGAAAGAAATCGAGGAAATTTCATAAGGTCTTTTGAGAAATCAAAGTAAAATAAAAAGTTGGAAGAAATCAAAGTGAATGCTTGGTGCATGGTGAGAAAAAAAAAGGAAAAATGCCTAACCATATTCTAGCTCGAAATTGGGAATGGAAACCGAGGGAATTTTATTAGGGCTTTTGAGAAATCAAAATAAAAATAAAAATAAAATTTCATAAGGTATTTTGAAATCAAATAAAAATAAAAAGTGGTTGAGCGAAATCAAAGTTGAGTGCTTGGAAAAAAAAGAAAAATGAAAAATAAAAAGGTTTCAACAACAAAGGATGATTTAATGTTTTTAGTTTAACCGAAAATCAATGAGTTTTCGTTGATAATTGAGTTATGGCAATATAAGCTAAGTGGTAAATAGAATGATAATTGATAAATAAAAATGATAATATAAACTAATTGGAAAAAAAAATGATAATTAATGATTAAAAGTGATAATAGGTTGAATAAATTGATAAATTGATTATATATTTAAATTTTAATTGAGAGAAAATAATGAAAATGATTAATGTGAAAAATAAGGTGTATTGTTTTGAACCCTTTTGTGTATCTACATGCCCTATAAATGTTTTAATTGCTCAATTATGCCCTATAAATTTTTTGTCTCATCTGTAGCGACACTTAGGTGAAAACGTGATTCTACCCCTCAAGTGCGTTTATGCTATGTGTACAGGAGACATGGAAATCTATATAACCTTTATGTGTAATTTTTTTGTCTTTGTGTCTGTTGTGAAAAAATGTTAGAAGTCTGTTGTGTAAGAAATGTGTGAGCGAGTTCTATGTGTTGTCTTGTGGATGTGGAATTGGATGGTAAAAATCGATATGTAGACTCGAACTGGAATCCAAAACCGGTGGCATAGAGAGGTTCCCAGTTGACCTCAATAGGGGACCTTCTCATTGTAATTAGAGATACGGAAGTGGGGTGTGTCGGGCAAAAGAGAGGGAATGAAATTGGAGATCGGACGAGGCGCTCCGCTTTGTTTGCATAGGCCGAATTTATCGCCGCGGACTACACTTCCTGTCGCGGTGTCTCAAAATTCTCTCTTCCTTCCGCTTATTTAATTTTTGGTGCGGCTCAGATCTTGTTTTTAGAGTGTGACTTGTTTCTTCTATTGTCTCTCTACTTTTTTTATTGGTGTTGGATTCATCGATATTTGTAGATAATCGGCAGGTGGGACAGGTTTTTACCTGTTTTTGTATTGTCGTGTGTTATGTTCTGCCAATAACATTGTGAAAGATGAGTGATGTAATTTCGGCATTATTTGTATTTTGAAAATCCGGACGTTGTATCCATTTATTAAATCGAATGGTCGTTGTGACTTTAGTAAAAAAATGCTATTCAGTGGCATTAGGGTGGAATTGAGTGAAAATGAGGCTTACGACGTGAACACGCTTTGAGTGGAGACGTGTCACAGGCGTGGTGAAAGGCGTCTGTGGCCTGAAGTGAAAAGGTTTGTGGGGTGACCTGTGACACGAGTCGAAAAAAAATTGTGAATGAAAAGGTGTCACGCGAAGTCCTTGTTTGTACAAAATCTAACCTGTTCTCACTATGAACAACAAATTTATTAAAGTCATATATCGAAATTTCTATTGTTAGTGTATATGGCACCTTTTAAGGTGAACATTTTTTTAGTGTTTTGGGTAGACGAGATGATTGTTACTAACGACGGTGCATGCGTTTGTTGGTGGTTGTCGTCTTTTGGCGCGAGTGTCGCACTTGTTGGGCGGGTTGTGCGTGTTTGTTAGCGTGAAAACCGTCCTTTGGATGGATGTTGTCGGTGTATTGTTGTTGCGAATGTCGTGATTGTTGCTAAATACGTTTGTGGGATTGTTGTGAGGTACATTTTTATGGCGTGGCGACGTATGGTCATGCATGGATTTTGTGTGGTAAGTGTGTGAGCTGTACTGACACGTTTTTTTTGGGCATGGTGAGGGTTGAAGCCGTTGTGGCTTGTATTTGAGGGCATATAGTACTGGTAATTGGGTTGAGTGATAAACATGGTAGTGGGGTCAATGAATGCAGGCAAGGGTTGTCCTGTGTGACAAATTTGGTTGCAATGCAAGTCCTTTCGGACAGGTTTGGCCTAGCCCGTGCGTGCATTCATTGAGTACAAGGTTAGATACATGATTAAAGGGGTAGGTAGGTTAGGTAGAAGTCCAATGTCAATTTCTTGACGCCATAGGGTGGGGTGCCTACCTCAGTTCACAGGTCTCCTCTGGGACGTCTTGGTTTGGGGTGGTTGGCTTGGCTCGGGACTGCTCGCACCGTCCGCGAAATTGAAGTGAAGTCCGGTACTGGAATATCGTTTTGGGATCGTTTGTGCTGTCCCGGATCGCGCGGATTGGTTTCGGGGACTGTGTACGGCATGGCGGTGGATGACTCCTCGGTGGTCGGTGTCCGGCCTTGGTGACACTCGCCTGGGGTTGGCGGGGGTTGTGTCCGTCGTCCTCCCCGGGGAATGGCGCTCCGGAATTCCGTCTCACTTTGCGGGGCGTTGACACGTCGGAGGGTCACGGTCATCTGCCATATGATGGCCGCTAGAAGGCGCCTGGTCGCCTCTCTTCTTGCCCGCTTCTTTTCCGCTGGTTTTGTCATTGCCGTTTGATTTGCTGGTGTCTGGGCTAATTTCCATTTTGATCCTGATTAAGCTCCATAATCTTTATCCTGTCGACTTATCCGTTCTGTGACAATATCGTTGCGGAATTTCTTGTTGTTCGATTTGAATGGTGAGGATTGGTTGAAACGCAGTCGTTGAGTGGCAAGTGAAGCACACAGTTAGGAATAATCAGGACACATGATGAGGTTTGAAAATAAAAGGCAACTGGGTTGGAGGAAAGAAAGCTTGAGAAGAGCGGAGCGATTTTGATTGTTAATTATCTGATCACATGGCGGTGATTGTACTTAGCTAGTGGGATGAGCAGAGGGAGAGAGGTCCAGAGCCGATGTCACCTTGTTGGAAGCGGAATCACAACTGTAGGTGTTGTTCCTATGAGAGCCAAATCACTACTGACTGTTCTTACTTCTCGATTTAACACCACGAGTCGTCTTCCTTCCCATTGGTCGAAGGCTGGGACGTGCCCGTTTTCCTATTGGTTGACCTACTTAGTGGAATACTTTCTGATTGGTTCTGCGGCGTTCTTTGGTGAAAGATACCGCCGATCTTGTCAGGAGTGTCGGGTGTTATTTCGACTCTATTTACTTCCGCGTTATCAAATACGTCCGGTCTTGGGTCGGAAGTATGGGGTGTCTCTCTACTTTTATAACTTCTGGTCACCAGATACCACCTGCTTTGCCAGGAAGTATTGAGTGCTTCTTGACTAATATAACTTCTGCGGTCACAAACCTATTTCCTATGTTTGGTTGCTACTTCTTTCCTCCAGTTACCTTGTTCTCTATTAAATCTTTGAAAATCATACATTGTACATGCATAGTGGGTCGGAGGTGCATACAATTATATACAAATTATGACATATATATATATATGAAAAAATAGTACAAATGTAACATTGTACTGGGATAAGGTGCATAAATCATGAAAAAGAAAAAGGCATCTCCTTATCGTGCAACTGAAAGTTGCTGATGGCTGAGCGCCATCTATCGGAATAAATATCAACTATTTTCGTTGATTTTTTTATTCCATAATTGGCCAAATACCCATTCTTGATTAATCAAGAAAAGGCAACCACGGACGCGTTTCGGGCTGTTGGCCCTCATCAGCGTGGTGCAAGCTGTACCTCAAAGACCAAAAAAATTGGTCATTAAGGCATCCTGAAAAATCATGAAACGGGTAGTTAAGGCCAGAATTGCGTGAGGACTCTACACAATGTGAAAAAATAGTACAAATGTAACATTGTACTGGGATAAGGTGCATAAATCATGAAAAAAGAAAAAGGCATCTCCTTATCGTGCAACTGAAAGTTGCTGATGGCTGAGCGCCATCTATCGGAATAAATATCAACTATTTTCGTTGATTTTTTTATTCCATAATTGGCCAAATACCCATTCTTGATTAATCAAGAAAAGCTAACCACGGACGTGTTTCGGGCTTTTCTTGATTAATCAAGAATGGGTATTTGGCCAATTATGGAATAAAAAAATCAACGAAAATAGTTGATATTTATTCCGATAGATGGCGCTCAGCCATCAGCAACTTTCAGTTGCACGATAAGGAGATGCCTTTTTCTTTTTTCATGATTTATGCACCTTATCCCAGTACAATGTTACATTTGTACTATTTTTTCACATTGTGTAGAGTCCTCACGCAATTCTGGCCTTAACTACCCGTTTCATGATTTTTCAGGATGCCTTAATGACCAATTTTTTTGGTCTTTGAGGTACAGCTTGCACCACGCTGATGAGGGCCAACAGCCCGAAACGCGTCCGTGGTTAGCTTTTCTTGATTAATCAAGAATGGGTATTTGGCCAATTATGGAATAAAAAAATCAACGAAAATAGTTGATATTTATTCCGATAGATGGCGCTCAGCCATCAGCAACTTTCAGTTGCACGATAAGGAGATGCCTTTTTCTTTTTTCATGATTTATGCACCTTATCCCAGTACAATGTTACATTTGTACTATTTTTTCACATTGTGTAGAGTCCTCACGCAATTCTGGCCTTAACTACCCGTTTCATGATTTTTCAGGATGCCTTAATGACCAATTTTTTTGGTCTTTGAGGTACAGCTTGCACCACGCTGATGAGGGCCAACAGCCCGAAACGCGTCCGTGGTTAGCTTTTCTTGATTAATCAAGAATGGGTATTTGGCCAATTATGGAATAAAAAAATCAACGAAATAGTTGATATTTATTCCGATAGATGGCGCTCAGCCATCAGCAACTTTCAGTTGCACGATAAGGAGATGCCTTTTTCTTTTTTCATATATATATATATATATATATATATTGGATATTAGAGTGGCTACAGAAGCGACGATCTTACAATACACTATCCTTCAACATGTTCTGGAGAATACACACAACATTTTCAAGATAGAATAAAAGATAATAACGCTATTTGTAAATAGGAAATTGATTAAAAGTAGCCCAAATTTATGAAAAGCTGCCTTATTTTTGGAAGCAGACGTTGTTTAGATCAACTTTAAAACATTTTATTCGTTAGGTAGAAAGATTACACACATATATATATTTTTCTAAAATTTGTTTTTAGTTTAGTTTAGAGACAATAGTGTTCTTATTTTCTTTTCACTAGTCTTTAAACCTTAATAAGTTATGCAACCATATAGAGTGTTATTTCATCTAACGCCAACCTTCATGTGCACACGCAACGGCGACAGAGATCGGCGTCGCGGTATAGCGATAGTGAACAGAGAAAATAATCAAAAGTACACCATTTAATATATAGTTTTAAACAAGATATTAGGGTAGGATTAAGAATTGAAACATTTTAGTGCGAGAGCTTTTTTCAAGCAAATAAATTCCTACAACCCTTACTGCAATGATAAAAAAGGAAGAAGAGCCTGGTTCTCAGTGATTGACACTTTCATCGTTTTGGCCAGTCTAAGCAACCATACTTCTCTAATATTGTATTTGTGGCTGTAATAATCATTCAATTGGACCTTAATGAAATCATTGGTATTATAGTTCAAAATTCATTGGACGTAAGACTTATTTATTTATTTCAATTCAAAACGCTATGTCCCCCTAGGGACACTTGCGCTAAATGTGCATACAAATATAACAAAGAAAATATTCAACATGGAAAGATACACAGAAAGCGATTTAGAAAGATTCATAAATATTATTTACATATAGAGATATTCTTTGAATTTTATTTACAGTTACATCATTAAATTTAAAAATATATACATATATACACACATATACACGCATAAACCTATATGTTGTTTACAACCACAAGATATGTTCAATATTTCCTTGAGATCGTTACATCAAAGACCATTTTTCTTAATGAAATCCAAAATATATTTACAAAGGAAATTAAATTTTATATATGTGTCCTTACTTGATATTAAATCACTAGGACCTAAAGCTATTAAACCGTTGTTGACTCTGTAATCTTGAAAGACAGGGCAAGAGATGTATTGAAGTTTGTTCCCCCAATCCACAGAAACATGTCGAATCTTGCACAGCCTGAATTTTCTTAAGAAAAACCTGAAATTTCCATGATCTGTGATAAATTGTGAATTATAATAGTTTGGTCGAAATATTTCGGAATATCATAAGGAAAGAAACTTTGAAATGCTTGATTAGTATTCCTTTTCAGTAAATTAATCTAGTAAAACCGTAGTAGGGTTCCATTGTCCTAAAGGTATATGTCCATATATTCTTTAAATACCCTAAGAAAATTATTAATGTACCAGATATATTTTCCATAAGGCGCCTAATACAATTATACAGATTTGGAGCGGTGTGGTCAATTTAACGGGGGTGAAACTGTTGAGAGGGTTAAACTTAAATGATCTAGGCCCTCCCCAATATACACACGTAGAAAAATTAAAGAATGTTGTATCATTCAGCATGTATATCGGAATTTAGACAAAATCTATGAAATAGTCTATATACAGTTATCAGCGTCATGCGTTCAGTCACCGTTTGCTTTTGGTGGCGTGATCGTAGCGAGCCAATAGGAGAGCGCCATTCAGGTGTCACCGTTTGCTGCGCCACCACGTGGCGCGACGGTGACCTTGAGTGACGTAATGACAGGGTAGGAACAAGAAATCACTTGCTATCATTATCATATCATTTAATGTATATATCAGATTTAAAATATATTCATACAAAAATCTAAATAATAGAATTTTCAAATATCGTTGTGAAAATTTACATTTTTATTTTTGTATTTTAAAAACACACAAAGATTGAAGCGGGACGTTTCAAAAGAGTGCCATCCACGACGCCAATTTATAATTGTGAAGAATAGTATTTTAATAAAACATTTAATCGGGTAAAACCCGGGCGTTGCCCGGGTCATTTGGCTAGTAGTTAATACACACAAGATAACCAAGTGTGAACAAAATTGCTTCTGTTTTCTTAAATAAAAAACAACAATAAAAAAAAAAACAGACAAATGCGACTTTCCATTTTCTTAAGTTTTGTCTAGAGTGTATTTCTCTTTGCAGTAGGACAGTAGGAAATTATTTTCTTGAATATAAAACGTTCGCGCTACAATATAGCTTAAATTTTAAAATACATACTGCGTGAATATGCGTTGTATATTCACACATGTACATACAACTTTATTAGCGACGTTATAAATAAAATGATCGGTGTAGATTTATGGTACTGTTTCATTTTTGACTTATCTCTGTAAGGGTTAACAACTCATACTAACGCAAGAAAGATCTTTAGCGAGGGACTTTAATTGGGCACGTAGAGCTCTCTCGCGTCGAACACATCCAATGTATATCACAATAAGAAAAACTGCAAATACATTTGAAATATTCGGAAAACACTCTGAAATATATTACAAGTATAAATAGTACAAGTACCTATACTAATATAATGGTAAAATATACTGGAAAATACTAGTAATATACTTTGTGTGTGTATATTGTGTGGGTTAAATACTTGTTAATTTATTGACACAATAAACGGAAATAATTACTTGAAAATAAATTGACAATTCGACAAAAAATATTAAACAATATCTTTGAAAATCCAGGCCTGAATATATGATGACACACTGAGAAATATTTAAATTATGCTGCAAATATACTGAAATGATACTGAAAGCACGCTAAATATCTACTGAAAATGTTTAAATGCTAGTGAACACAAATCCAATAACAAAAGATATATTCAAAATATGATAAATATATAACGTAGCTATAAATTGTGATAATGTTCAAATATTATAAATATATTGGGCGAAAAATATAATATTTTGCACACACACAATACAATTCGAACCTATTTTTTTGTGATACTTTTCCAAAATGTAGTTTTAAATACAGAAGTAATAAATGAGACACCAAGTAAAACAATATTGGCTTTACGAATTTTTTGCTCGGATAGATTTTTTATCAGAAAGAATGTTTATTTATATTGTGGTAACTTTTTGTGTTTACCTCCTATAAGAAATTCAGTCGGGGGAGAGAAATGTTTTTGGATGACGAGGCTTGGACTGGGGAAATGGAAAATAAAAAAACCGGAGGCTTCAGTTTTATCAATTCTTTTGTTTTATCTTATATTAAAGTTCTCGCCTGCGAACGGTCTCTTTGCCAGAGGAATTCTTTGAATGGAATTTTTCGTAACAATATTTAGGGTAGGTTATCATCTTTGATACGCTCTTGTGCTATCGAAGCTTTACATAGAAGTACTATAAATATTATATATATAAATACTTAAATAAAATAATTTTAAATAGAAACGCTTTATTTTCAGTCAAATTCTATAAAAACTATGCAGGAGCTATAACATTCTCTGCTTTCTAAGAAAATGGGTTAGTCGACAAAGCCATAAAACCGGCTCTGACTTTCAATCTATATTTGGGCATAGAATTGGCCCAGCCTCTTTATTAGCCGAGCACCTCTTTGAGAAATTCTGAAGATTTGAGGAATTTCTTTTGAATTTCTTTAAATCCAATTCTGCTCTAGACTATAGCTATCAAAAGCCAAAGCTCGAAACCATGTTACCTTGAATTGACAAAACTTGTATTCTAGCTTTGTCATTCATCCGAGTCGGCTAGATGGTCATCAGATAGCGCATGAAATTTTCCATATATTTTGAAGGTAAAGGTACTTTTTTTACGTTAAATATTCTCCCAAGAAATTCCAAAAGTAATGATTTATCTACGTACCCAAATGTACATATGTTCCTGAGTTCTTCTATTAGGCATTCTTGAAAATGATGCACATTATCAAACTATTATTCCAGTTTTAAATTATTTGCTGCTCATTTTTCTTTAAGTATAATACTTCACAAGTGAGTTTTAAAAATGTTTACCTTTTTTACAGTAATTCACCTAAAATAAAGCAATTATAATTTCTGTCTCAATCTTGCCTATCATTTCATATATATATTCTATTCATATAATTAATATATATTTTAATCACCAAGCTTTGCACATTTAGATTTTTTTTATTAGGAAACTTAATATTATGGTATATCACAAATTGAGTACTGCCTCAAGTCCATTTATTTAATTAGTAACTTTAATACAAATATGGGAATGTAACGAAAACAAATTATTTATCAAACATCCCATATCAGTTTCATTAGTCTGATTTAAAACCATTATAAACTGTATGTTGGGTAACCTTGTTGATTCGAGATCCAATCCCGCTTTGAACACATTTATTTGAAGAGATAAACTGCTTCAATAGCTCCTGAACGGACTCACTTGGGTATGTAAATAATCAAATTTTATATGCAAAATGCCAAACCGTAGACCACCTCCTCTTCACTTGCCCAACCTTCCAATACTAAAGATTCCAGACAGCCACTCTCCTAGGTATCACCAACATATGTCCAGAATCCCTAGAAAATCTCCCAAGAAAGAAATCTGCCTGGCGACACCTCATTAATTGGACTTCCACTGGCATTGTATATAAATCCAAGAAGACTTAGGTCAGAAGGACATCCCGGGTAGTTGGCGACTTCTGTACGCTCCAGGAACCTGGGTTACTTGAATAAATAATAATATGCAAAATGTTGAGTGCCTCGACATATGTTGAAATATAGTGCATATATATATAAATATTAAAGTAGTGTTGTATCTATAACATATGGAAGAGAAATGGTATAAGAGAAGGATTCAATAAATTTAAAGGAGATAAATATTATATTTTAAGTTTTCAAATAGGTTTTCTTATTTTTTAACAAAGTAGGACTATAACAAGTTGAGCGGAACATAAGAAAAAATGGAAGAATTGAAGATAGTAAGGTGATAAAAAGAAAAAAAGTCCGAACTATTTATATACGATATTTCTTTTACCACGCTGACTCTGCCATGTTGGCAGATAAAAATACAACTTTAAACACTATACGACGGCTATGATGCAACAATATGACATAAAGAAAAAATTACTGATTAAAATGGCAAACCCGCTGGCCATCGCTGATGAGTCTGCCTCAGAAACTAATTTTTTTCACTAACGAATAAAAACACATTATGAGAATTCGAAAAAAACGCACAAATTTGTTTGAAATATTACCTACAGATGGCGCGGAATTACTTTATATTTATTTTAAAAATTGTTTATTCCTATTTGAGAGAGAAATCATATAGAAACTAAAGCTCTCAAACAGGTAAAGCAACACCATGTATACACTAAAGTTTATTGACCGAGAGTATTTGCTGGATTAAGAAAAGAAGCAAAAAGCGCAGGGAAGTTAAGTATTAATACAGGGCTTAAGTAGAGATCAAAGGTAAACAGGAGAAAGATTGAAGTTTGAATATTTGATATGGCCATAAATATTGAAGGCTCAATCCACCATCTATGGACTCATCTATATTTCCGGGGGTAAATAATTGGCCTTTTCTACCCTCAGATTGTGGGCCTCCGTTATTTAATTACAGGCTATCATGTTGAAACTTTCGACACTTGCTGTTCTACTTTGGTTATTAATACCAAACCTGTTGTATGGTTATAGCTATAGTGTATTATGGAGATTCTTAGGAAGAAATAGAGTTCGTTGTTTAGTATTAGTAGTATATTGTTTTTTCAACATATATAATACTTTTTAAAATACATATTTGATATCTTTTTTTATTTTCAACAATTATTTTTGGCAATATGTTTCTCTTTACCTCTACAGACCTTTCTGCAATGATAAAATTATTGACATGTCTCATCAGTAGTAAACCCTCTCAGCGGTTTCGCCAAATAATCTCTAGACCACTATACTATTGTGTTGGATTGGTTTTCCTATATATCCTTTTCTATGAAAGGCAGCTTAGAGGTGTTTGGAGAATCTATGGATATAAGCTTATAGGTATGTAGAGGCACATATATTTAATTTCAAAGAATTGCATCGAGCAAATCTCTTCCGCAAATATGGTTTCATATCAAAGATATATTGCAAGAAATTACATTTATAAATTTATAGATTGAAATTTAATGTATAAATCTTTAATTATTTTAAATTTATTGTTATTTTCAGTGTATTTATTTATATTATATATATTAATAGACGGGTGACCCGGGCTTCGTCGTCGTATTTAGATAAGATTTTTTAAATATTTTTTGTTATTAGCATTATCTATTTATTTGCATCAGCATAATTTAATCTAATCTTTGATAGAGGGCGCTGTTCGTGAGCTAAGTAGAATAATTTGAATATATAGTTTTAATAATTGATTTATATATATTTTTTAAAATAACCTATCGTCTTCCCCGTATTTATTTTACCTATGTATGGAAATTTTGGTTTGAATTAGTGAACTACTGCGAATTTGTATACCGGACATACAAACAAACAAACATACAAACAAACAAACATACAAACATTGATTTTTATATATATAGAAGATATCAGTCTGATTTATCATTTTATTTATCTTTCAAGCAACACAGACACTAAAAACGAAAATAAAAATTCTCTGTTTCTCTCTCTCTCTCTCTCTTTGGAATTGCCGAGACGTGCGACCCCTGCTCCGGGAGGTGTTCGCCTCCTGCGAAATGCCCCTGAATCTGCAGGCTTGGCTCTTCGGCGTCGGCCTCCATCCCGAGGCAATAAATATCAAAAGTGTGGCGAAGGCTACCATCTAAAAGTACCATCTTAGTCTTGAGTTGGGTAATGACAGCCATTATATCGACCTGCCCACTCTGTGGGAAAAAGCTCTCGCAGTCCATTGGTGGCGGAAAATTTCCCGCGGTGGTCGCCACCAAAGACGACTTGTATATATTTTATATATATATATATATATATATATATATTAAAAATAAAGAAGGCATCTCCTGACCACGAGCACAAGTGCTTTTTAGAGGGCAGAGCGCCATCTAGTGGAGCAAAAATAAACTAAAGGTTTATTTAGCTTGCTCCGTGATATTTGACCAACCCAAAACACATGTGCTCGTGGTCAGGAGATGCCTTCTTTATTTTTAATATCAACACCTGACCCACTTATCTTTTTTTTTTCTATTGTTTTTTCATATATATATATATGTACTAGCCGAATGACCCGGGCAACGCCCGGGTTTTACCCGATTAAATGTTTTTATTCAAATACTATTCGTAACAATTATAAATTGGCGCCGTGGATGTCACTCTTGTGAAACGTCCCGCTCCAAACCTTGTGTCTAAAAAGCGATATTTTAATAGAGAGATGATCTGGCTTTGTGTCTTCTGCTCGAATGAATGTTTTTCTGTTAGAATTTTGTCCCTGCATACTAAAAATAAACTGGCTTCACCCGTGGTCTCTGCTTTTTGGAATTTTTTCCCGATATCATTTTGTATCTGATAATCAAATATGATACAGAAATATTGTCATCATCATTTTTTAACTAAAAAACAACTATTTATGCCCAGAACCTGTCAATTTCAATTTTTCTCGGCTAAAAATCCGATAAATATCTCTTCCAGATTTTTCTCTATGTCCTGTCAAAATACGTTTTACATGTACATTAGGTCAGCTGATATTACCTCCCATCTTCACCGCTAGAGGCGCTGCTTGCGAGCGAAAAGGCAAATTTGCAACGCAATTTGCAAATAACTCAAAGAATATTCGGGATAGAGACCTGAAATTTTCACTATAAGTTTTTCCAGATTCTACTCTATATACTGTTAAATTTCAGTCAGATTAGTTACGTATTGTGGACGTGTATAGCCGACATAGATACCCACATACATACATACACTGACTTTTATATATATAGGGATAGATGGTGATTTTGCCGGGAGGATATTGATCTAAAGAGACAAAGGTCGCCTCTCCCGTCAAAACTAGACGCCATCTATTGACCGTCACCACAAACTAGCGGTCCCGTCTGTTTTGACGGGAGAGGCGACCTTTGTCTCTTTAGATCAATATCCTCCCAGCAAAATTTCCATCTATATTTTAGCCATAGATTTGGCCCAGCCACTTTGCCAGCTAAACACCTCTTTGGCAGATTGTCAAGATTCCATTAGATCCCGTGTGGATCTCATGGAATAAAGTCCGCCCAAGACTAACGAGGGCCATTAGCCCGAAGCCATGGTCTCTAGGTGGACGCTTTTCAGTTTACCAAAGCTGGTGTTGTGACATTGTCACCGACCCGAGACCGCTAGTTTGCGGTGACGGTCAATAGATGGCGTCTAGTTTTGACGTCTGTTTTGACGGGAGAGGTGACCTTTGTCTCTTTATATATATGTATATTTATAAATTATTTTATATATTTATATCTATTTTCCTATATATTCATCCTTATTCAATTTTTTTATTTGCATTTATGCAATTTTGTATTTAACCATATATAATCTTATATGAACATTGGAATAAAGTAGTTTGAATCTCAATCTCTCTCCCTATCTCTTTGAATCTCTTGTTTATAAAATTAAATTCTTCTCCATAATATATTAGGTTTGTTAAAATTACGTTAGGCTATATTCAAATCAATATTAGAAGAAGTTAGGTTATCAAATTCGGTTATGAAAATTAGGTGTTTGAATTTTCTCAATATATATTAAAGGTAATTTATAAAACGTAGGTATCAAAATAAAGCTTCATCTAATATTACCTATGTTTATAAGGTAACATAAAGAACACTCGGTTCTAGCAAATGTATTTTTGAGATTTACGAAAAAAAAATAATAAGTGAAAATATAAAACGCTTATCGCGCAATTCATTGAAATGAGTTCAATACAGATTCTATACTATTTACCATTAGTTGTGATTAATGAATACTGCAAAGCACTTATAAATTTTTTAAAAATAAAGAAGGCATATCCTGACCACAAGCACATGTGCTTTTTAAATGGCAGAGCTCCATCTAGTGAAACAGAAATCAACTAAACGTTGATTTAGCCTGTTCCCTGATATTTGGCCAACATATTTTTCAATTATTAAGAAATATATTTGTGTTACTGAGATATTTAAAGATCAAATTATTTACTTCAAATTCGTATAAAATATCAACCACAGTTTTATTATCCCTATCAGTGCTGTCTCTAGAGGTAAAATAGTGTACCCCTAAATCTTCTTGGTTTTATATTTATTCGAAACAAAGAAAACATTTTTATTCAGATTTTATTTGGCCTATATGCTAAACGATAGCTTCAGCTACCTAAATATCGAAATTTGAATGTTTTTAAAGAATATTATTCAGTGTTGAAAAGTAACAAAGGGGCTTTAAAAATTCGCTGTCAATGAATAATTAATTTATTCATAAATAATTACTGATTGAAGAAAAATTGATCTGCTGCTGATTTAATTGGTTTCACTGTTGCTCTAATTATCTGTTGTTAATTATTATTTTATCTCACTCTCTATTTTTTCTTATTTATCAATAAATATTTATCTAATTTCAACGAGATACTCTTCATAATCACTACTCTGATACCTGTTGCATAAGTTCAATTATCCCTTGCAGCCCTCAAGCCGTTAGAAGAAGCCGAAGACTCCAAATATTACAACCTTCTGCTATGCAAACCCAAGAAACAGTCCATAAATAGTGAGTATTACATTCAATCTTTTCGTCCATCTTACGGAAAACCGAGTCAAAACCAATGGTGGAAATGTACCATGGTGTTGATTCTGCTGAGTAAAATGTTCCTGGAAAATGTTATTTTTCCCCTTAGGAAGAACATGCGTATAATTTGTGAATTTAGAGGACCAAATTCCTTCTTGAAAAATCTTTGAGAAAATGTTTCCTCTGATTTTGTACATCACGTCGCCTGAAAGCCTTAGCTCTTGGAATCCTAGCTCAATATTGGGAAATGTATCGATTGCCCACTTAGTGACAAATCGCTTTATTAATTACTCTTAAACAAATTATAGTGAAAATACAAACCGTTCGGGGATGAATATCCAATATCAACGTTTAGTTGATTTCTGTTGTACTAAATGACGCTCTGCCATCTAAAAAGTTCATGTACTCGTGGTCAGGATATGTCTTTTTTTTATTATTATATATAAAATATTTTGGAATACGATAAAATAAATAAGGTAAAAAGAAATTGAAGTCTGAAATCTTTTTTGATTGTTGCAAGCATCTAACAGGACTTTAGAAGAGAGAGAGAGAGTCCAAGAAATCTCATCAAACTGGTAAAACATTTTGTCAAATCAGTCGTAGATACAACACATCTCTGTCTACATCGGCTGTTTATATGTAACATAATACTTAGTAGATACTTACAAATCTATACAAAGCAATAACGCGCCATCTATATATATAAAATAAAAGGATTTAAAAGCGCGAATGTTTCTTTTATACATAAAACGAACTTCTACTGGCCTTACTGCGATGAAAAAATATATTGGGAGGGCTTGGCTCATCAGTGGTGAACCCTCCCAAAATCTATCGTTTGATAATATGAATAAATTACATGAATAGGCCCTGTGTAGTTTGAAA
>CP092877.1:20618405-20636198 GCA_030710605.1 Cordylochernes scorpioides | reverse complement strand
TACTTCTCTTATATTGTATTTGTGGCTGTACTAATCATATATTAGGACTTTAATGAAATCATTGGTATTATAGTTCAAAATTCATTGGACGTAAGACTTATTTATTTCAATTCAAAACGCTATGTCCCCCTAGGGACACTTGCGCTAAATGTACATACAAATATAACAAAGAAAATATTCAACATGGAAAGATAAACAGAAAGCGACTTAGAAAGATTCATAAATATTATTTTCATATATAGAGATATTATTTGAATTTTATTTACAGTTACATCATTAAATTTAAAAATATATACATATATACACACATATACACGCATACACCTATATATTGTTTACAACCACAAGATATGTTCAATATTTCCTTGAGATCGTTACATCAAAGACCATTTTTCTTAATGAAATCCAAAATATATTTACAAAGGAAATTAAATTTTATATATATGTCCTTACTTGAAATTAAACCACTAGGACCTAAAGCTATTAAACCGTTGTTGACTCTGTAATCTTGAAAGACAGGGCACTCTAGCAAGAGATGTATTGAAGTTTGTTCCCCCAATCCACAGAAACATGTTGAATCTTGCACAGCCTGAATTTTTTTAAGAAAAAACCTGTAATTTCCATGATCTGTGATAAATTGTGAATTATAATAGTTTGGTCGAAAATATTTCGGAATATCATAAGGAAAGAAACTTTAAAATGTTTGATTAGTATTCCTTTTCAGTAAATTAATCCTAGTTAGACCGTAGTAGGGTTCCATTGTCCTCAAGGTTTATGTCCATATATTCTTTAAATACCCTAAGAAAATTATTAATGTACCAGATATATAATCCATAAGGCGCCGAATATAATTATACAGATCTGGAGCGGTGTGGTCAATTTAACGGGGGTGAAACTGTTGAGAGGGTTAACCTTAAATGATCTAGACTCTCCCCAATATACACACGTAGAAAAAATTAAAGAATGTTGTATCATTCAGCATGTATATCGGAATTTAGACAAAATCGATTAAAGATAGTTAATACACACAAGATAACCAAGTGTGAACAAAATTGCCTCTGTTTTCTTAAAAACAAACAAAAAAAACAGACAAATGCGTTTTTCCATTTTCTTAAGTTTTGTTTAGAGTGTATTTCTCTTTCCAGTAGGACAGTAGGAAATTATTTTCTTGAATATAAAACGTTCGCACTACAATATAGTTTATATTTTAAAATAGATACTGCGTGTTATGCGTTGTAAAATCACACATGTACATACAGCTTTATTAGCGACGTTATAAGTAAAAAGATCGGTTTAGATTTATGGTACTGTTTCATTTTTGACTTATCTCTGTAAGGGTTCACAACTCATACTAACGCAAGAGAGATCTTTAGCGAGGGACTCTAATTGGGCAGGTAGAGCTCTCTCGCGTCGTCGAGCACATCCAATGTATATCACAATAAGAAAAACTGAAAATACATTTGAAATATTCGGAAAACACTCTGAAATATATTACAAGTATATATAGTACAAGTACTTATACTAATATAATGGTAAAATATACTGGAAAATACTAGTAATATTATCTGCGTGTGTATATTGTGTGGGTGAAAATACTTGTTAATTTATTGACACAATAAACGGAAAGAATTACTTGAAAATAAATTGACAATTCGACAAAAAATATTAAACAAAACCTTTGAAAATCCAGGCCTGGCGTATATGATGACACACTGAGAAATATTTAAATTATGCTGCAAATATACTGAAATGATACTGAAAGCACGCTAAATATCTACTAAAAATGTTTAGATGCTAGTGAACACAAATCCAATAATATATTGCATATAATTTGAATTCAAGAGATAAAAAGAAAATACTCAAAATGAACAAAAGATATATTCAAAATATGATAAATATATAACGTATCTATATATTGTGTCTATATATTGTGATAATGTTCAAATAATATAAATATATTGGGCGAAAAATATAATATTTTGCATACACACAATACAATTCTAACCTATTTTTTGTGATACTTTCCAAAATATAGTTTTAAATACAGAAGTAATAAATGAGACACCAAGTAAAACAATATTGGCTTTACGAATTTTTTGCTCGGATAGATTTTTTATCAGAAAGAATGTTTATTTATATTGTGGTAACTTTTTGTGTTTACCTCCTATAAGAAATTCAGTCGGGGGAGAGAAATGTTTTTGGATGACGAGGCTTGGACTGGGGAAATGGAAAATAAAAAAACCGGAGGCTTCAGTTTTATCAATTCTTTTGTTTTATCTTATATTAAAGTTCTCGCCTGCGAACGGTCTCTTTGCCAGAGGAATTCTTTGAATGGAATTTTTCGTAACAATATTTAGGGTAGGTTATCATCTTTGATACGCTCTTGTGCTATCGAAGCTTTACACAGAAGTACTATAAATATTATATATATAAATACTTAAATAAAATAATTTTAAATAGAAACGCTTTATTTTCCGTCAAATTCTATAAAGCCTATGCAGGAGCTATAACATTCTCTGCTTTAAAGAAAATCGGTTAGTCGACAAAGCCATAAAACCGGCTCTGACTTTCAATCTATATTTAGGCATAGAATTGGCCCAGCCTCTTTATTAGCTGAGCACCTCTTTGAGAAATTCTGAAGATTTGAGGAATTTCTTTTGAATTTCTTTAAATCCAATTCTGCTCTAGACTATAGCTATCAAAAGCCAAAGCTCGAAACCACGTTACCTTGAATTGACAAAGCTTGTATTCTAGCTTTTTCATCCATCCGAGTCGGCTAGATGGTCATCAGATAGCGCATGAAAATTCCCATATATTTTGAAGGTAAACGTACTTTTATTTTGATAAATATTCTCCCAAGAAATTCCAAAAGTGATGATTTATCTACGTACCCAAATGTACATATGTTCCTGAGTTCTTCTATTAGGCATTCTTGAAAATGATGCACATTATCAAACTATTATTCCAGTTTTAAATTATTTACTGCTCAATTTTCTTTAAGTATAATACTTCACAAGTGAGTTTTAAAAATGTTTACCTTTTTTACAGTAACTCACCTAAAGATGAAGCAATTATAATTTCTGTCTCAATCTTGCCTATCATTTCATATATATTTTCTATTCATATAATTAATATATATTTTAATCACCAAGCTTTGCACATTTAGATTAATTTGGAAACTTAATATTATGGTATATCACAAATTGAGTACTGCCTCAAGTCCATTTATTCAATTAGTAACTATAATACAAATATGGGAATGTAACGAAAACAAATCATTTATCAACCATTCCATATCAGTATCATTTGTTTGATTTAAAAAAACATTATAAACTGTATGTTGGGTAACCTTGTTGATTCGAGATCCAATCCCTTATTTATTTATTTCAATTCAAAACGCTATGTCCCCCTAGGGACACTCGCGCTAAATGTACATACAAATATAACAAAGAAAATATTCAACATGGAAAGATAAACAGAAAGCGATTTAGAAAGATTCAAAAATATTATTTACATATAGAAATATTCTTTGAATTTTATTTACAGTTACATCATTAAATTTAAAAATATATACATATATACACACATATACACGCATACACCTATATATTGTTTACAGCCATATAATATGTCCGATATTTCCTTGAGATCGTTACATCAAAGACCATTTTTCTTAATGAAATCCAAAATAAATTTACAAAGGAAATTAAATTTTATATATGTGTCCTTACTTGAAATTAAATCACTAGGGCCTAAAGCTATTAAACCGTTGTTGACTCTGTAATCTTGAAAGACAGGGCACTCTAGCAAGAGATGTATTGAAGTTTGTTTCCCCAATCCACAGAAACATGTAGAATCTTGCACAGCCTGAATTTTCTTAAGAATCCCGCTTTAAACACATTTATTTAAAGAGAAAAACTGCTTCAATAGCTCCTGAACGGACTCACTTGGGTATATAAATAATCAAATTGTATATGCAAAATTTTGATTGCCTCGACATATGTTGAAATATAGTGCATATATATAAATATTAAAGTAGTGTTGTACCTATAATATATGAAAGAGAAATGGTATAAGAGAAGGATTCAATAAATTTAAAGGAAATAAATGTTATATTTTAAGTTTTCAAATAGGTTTTCTTATTTTTTTAACAAAGTAGGGCTATAACAAGTTGAGCGGAACATAAGAAAAAATGGAAGAATTGAAGATAGTAAGGTGATAAAAAGAAAAAAAGTCCGAACTATTTATATACGATATTTCTTTTGCCACGCTGACTCTGCCATATTGGCAGATAAAAATACAACTTTAAACACTATACGACGGCTAGGATGCAACTATATGACATAAAGAAAAATTACTGATTAAAATGGCAAACCCGCTGGCCATCGCTGATGAGTCAGCCTCAAAAACTAATATTTTCACTAACGAATAAAAAAAACATTATAAGAATTCGAATAAAGCGCACACATTTGTTAGAAATATTACCTACAGATGGCGCGAATTTACTTTCATATTCATTTTAACAATTGTTTATTCCTATTTGAGATAGAAATCATATAAAAACTAAAGCTCTTAAACAGGTAAAGCAACACCATATATACACTAAAGTTTATTGACCGAGTGTATTTGCTGGATTAAGAAAAAAAGCAAAAAGCGCAGGGAAGTTAAGTATTAATACAGGGCTTAAGTAGAGATCAAAGGTAAACAGGAGAAAGATTGAAGTTTGAATATTTGATATGGCCATAAATATTGAAGGCTCAATCCACCATCTATGGACTCATCTATATTTCCGGGGGTAAATAATTGGCCTTTTCTACCCTCAGATTGTGGGCCTCCGTTATTTAATTACAGGATCTCATGTTGAAACTTTCGACACTTGCTGCTCTACTTTGGTTATTAATACCGAACCTGTTGTATGGTTATAGCTATAGTGTATTATGGGGATTCTTAGGAAGAAATAGAGTTCGATGTTTAGTATTAGTAGTATATTGTTTTTTCAACATATATAATACTATTTAAAATACATATTTGATATATTTTATTATTTTCAACAATTATTTTTGGCAATATGTTTCTTTTTACCTCTACAGACCTTTCTGCAATGATAAAATTATTGACATGTCTCATCAGTAGTAAACCCTCTCAGTGGTTTCGCCAAATTAATCTCTAAACCACTATACTATTGTGTTGGATTGATTTTCTTATATATCCTTTTCTATGAAAGGCAGCTTAGAGGTGTTTGGAGAATCTATGGATATAAGCTTATAGGTATGTAGAGGCACATATATTTAATTTCAAAGAATTGCATCGAGCAAATCTCTTCCGCAAATATGGTTTCATATCAAAGATATATTACAAGAAATTACATTTATATATTTATAGATTGCAATTAAATGTGTAAATCTTTAATTATTTTAAATTTATTGATATTTTCAGTGTATATATTTATTTATATTATATATATTACTAGACGGGTGACCCGGGCTTCGCCCCGGGATTGACCCGTGTGCATATCTACCCGAGTGATATATATTTAGATAAGATTTTTAAAATAATTTTTTGTAATTAGCATTATCTATTTATTTGCATCAGCATAATTTAATCTAATATTGGATAGAGGGCGCTGTTTGTGAGCTAAGTAGAATAATTTGAATATAGAGTTTTAATAAATGATTAATATATATTTTTTTAAATAGCCTATCGTCTTCCCCGTATTTTTTTAAACATATGTATAGAAATTTTGGTTTGAATTAGTGAACAACTGCGAATTTGTATACCGGACATACAAACAAACAAACATGCAAACATTGATATTCATATATATAGAAGATATCAGTCTAATTTATCGTTTTATTTATCTTTAAGTACAAAGACACTAAAAACGAAAATAAAATTCTCTGTTTCACTCTCTCTCTTTGGAATTGCCGAGACGTGCGACCCCTGCTCCGGGAGGTGTTTGCCTCCTGCGAAATGCCCCTGAATCTGCAGGCCTGGCTCTTCGGAGTCGGCCTCCATCCCGAGGCAATAAATATCAAAAGTGTGGCGAAGGCTACCATCTAAAAGTACCATCTTAGTCTTGAGTTGGGTAATGACAGCCATTATATCGACCTGTCCACTCTGTGGGAAAAAGCTCTCGCAGTCCATTGGTGGCGGAGTCTTTCCCGCGGTGGTCGCCACCAAAGACGACTTTATACATCTATATATATATAAAATTGAATGTCTGTCTGTCTGTGTGTGTGTGTGACAATTGACAATTGAAAAATATTTATTGTCATCTAGACAATTTTACAATTCAGCGAGAGAGAACAAGAGAAATATATACAGGAGAATGAAAAATAAAATACATAATTTTTACAAAGTGATGATGGAGGATGAAGGAAGGCATCCCCTGCGCACGAGGGTCCTCGTCCAGGCGATGAGCGGGTCCTCCACTCCACCGAACCCAACTTGGACAAAGTGGCGATAGACGCGCAGCTTTGCCGACGCCAGGATGGTCAGGGCGTCGTCCTCAAAGCCGGACCCGCCGAAGATCCAGGCCTGCAGGTCAGGGGGCCGCCCGATGATGTTGAAGGCCTCTCTGATGAGGGGCCTGATGGAAGAGCAGCTCCAGTAGCGGTGGCCGAGGGAGCGGTCGACGGACCCACAGGCAGGACACGAGGGGACGGCCGAGGCAGGATGGGCCGGATGGGGTAGAGCGTGGAGGGCCAATTTGAAGGCGGCATCGGCCTCATGCCCCGAGAAGGCGCAGCGCCGGAGCGAGGCCCAGTCGATCCTGGATGGTGGGCTGATGGTGGGTGCCCATCTCGCCAGGAATCGGGAGATCGGCGTGGCCGCGAGGCGTGGACGATCCAAGGCCCGTCGGGCCGAGCGCGTCGTGAGGCCGTTGAGGAACGGCGTGGCCGTCCCGCGCAGCACCACAGCCGCAGCTAATGAAGATGAGGAAGAAGATGGAGACTCCCCCCCCGAAGCCCACGGCGTTCTCGGAGGTCAGCCTCCGACAGAAGGCGCCCAGGGTCGCGGCGTCAGCCAGGGCCGAGCGCGTAGGGCGGGCGATGAGGTGTTCCTCCTCGATGAGGTCCCGGACTCGGGCTCCGCGCCAGCGGGCGGGGGCCAGGAGGTCGGGAGGGCGGAGGAACCGGCAGCCGCCGATGATGGGGAGGTCCAGCAGCTGAGCAGTGGGGACCGCCCGGTGGTTGAGGCCCAGGATGTTGGAGGCCTCCTCCCAGAGCTTCAGCAGCCGGAGGCGCCGGGGCTGGAGTGTGGTGCCGTCCGGAGGAGGTCTGAGCCAGGCCTCGCTAGACACCAGCCAGGAGAAGCCGTTCCTGCCCCCGCGTAGCGCGACCTGCACACCCTTGAGGCAGGCGAGCTGGAGTTGGGTTGCCAGGTCGAGGAGGCCGAGGCCTCCGATGGCTACGGGCCTCGCCATGACGGCGGCGGGAAGCCACGCCGTGTGCTCGGGCCCCCAGACGAACCTCGCTAGTCTGGCCTGCAGCTTGGCGATGGTCGGGGGTGATGGCAGGTACCCGTGCAGGTGATGCTGGATGGTGGAGCCCACCAGCGAGTTCGCCGCTCTAGCTCGTCCGACGAGGGATAGGCCGCGGGTGAAGGGCGTCAATCTGCGGCAGGCGGACTCCAGGAGGGCGAGAAGATGCTGCTCCTGATGGGCTACGGAGCTTCTGGGGGCGATGTCGATCCCGAGGACCCTGATGGAGGTGGTCGACCAGGAGGCGCCGAGAGGGGAGTCGCCGCGGTTGCGCCAGGCTCCGCACCAAAGGCCCGCGTTCTTCCCGAGGTTGACGGCGATACCGGAGGCCCGCTTGAAGTCTTCGAGGACGGTCGCCACCCGCTCGAATTCTTCGTCGCGATGGAAAAGGAGGACGATGTCGTCGGCGTAGGCGATGACGTTGACCACGCCGAGGGTCAACTCCAGGCGACGAAGCAGCGGCCCCGTAGCGATGCTAAAGAGGGCGGCACTCACGGCGCAGCCCTGTCTTAGGCCGTTGAGGAGGGGGAAGGCGGTGGTGTGAAAGCCTCCAGCCCGGATCGTTGCGTCCGCCCCGGCGTACAAGATGTTAATCCAGCCCATGAAGGCCGGCGGGAGGTGGAGGGACGTCATCAGGGACTCCAGGAAGTCGCGGTCCAGGGAATCGAAGGCGGACTCCAAGTCGACGCCCATGACGGCCAGCGGCGAGCCCATGGCGGTTGCCTCCTCAACAGCATCCGTCACCTTGGCGATGTTCCAGGACGGGGACGTCCCGGGGACGGCGTAAGTCTGGCATTCCGGCACAAGGGTCCGCAGGTGGGGCTTGAGGCGCCGGTGAAGGATGGCGGCCAGGACCCTGTAGTCGGCCGAGGGCAGCGCGACGGGCCTGTAGCCGTCAAGGCCGCGACCTCCGCGGGCCTTGGGCACGAGGCAGATGGAGCTGCGCCGCGTCGACGGAGGTAGGGCACCGCGGAGCCGTGAAGCCGCGAACACCCGGGCCAGAGCTTCCGCGAAGAAGTCCTCGTTGAAGGCGACGAGGAGTTCGCACGGCAAGCCGTCCCAGCCGTGGCCTTTCCGCGAGGGAGGTGCTCGATGGCGTTGGCGATCTCGCTGGGGCTGATGTCCGGCCGGTGGAGCGGGTCCTCCTCACTCAGCTCGCAGGTGGTGGTGGGCGCGCTGCTGGCGATGAAGGCAGCTCCCGCAGCTGGATCGGTGGTGGGACGGGCGAAGCGGGGCCGGAAGGTCGCGAACGCCCTCCGCCGAAGCTCGGGGCCCTCGATGACGTTATCATCGTCGTCCCTGATGACGCTGACCGGGCGTCGGAGGCGGATGGCGCGTGCCAGGTCCGGCAGCGATGGGTAGTCGGCCCGGATGGAGGAGGCCTCGAGCTGCGCCGCGATGTAACGTCTCGCCCTGTAGACGTAGCTGTCGCTGGCAGCGTGGCGTGGGTCGTGCAGGGATCTGGCCTCCGCCAGCAGCCCCGCCTTGATGGAGGTCCACCTATCCCAGAAGGTCCCGTCGTCGTCATCGTGCGCTGCGTCTTCCTCCAACTCCCGGATGTAGCCAGCCAGATGTTCGAGAGCAAGGCCCGAGCGGAGCATCGCGGCCAAACGAGGCTGGGTGGGGGAGGAGACGGCGGTGGTGGGCGGGCCCACCTGGAGCAGCACGAGGCGGTGGTCCGAGAGGTGGTAGTGGCTGGTCGCGTAGATGGACACGCGATCCAGGACTCCAGCAGGGACGAGTATCCGGTCCAGGCGGTTCGATTCGACTTGGTCGCCGTGCATGGCGACTCTGGTGGGCAGGTGGGCGGCGTCGAACTGGGTGGCCACGTCGACCAGCGCGGCCAGGTCCAGAAGAGCGGCGAGGGCATCTGACGATGATGATGATGAGGGCCCCCCGATCCCTGATATTAAAATCGCCGATGATCCAGCAGGCCCCCTCCTCCTCTTGTGCCGCTGTCGCCGCCAGGAGCTCCAGTTGCCGGTTTCGCTCCCGGGGTTCATGTGCCAGATGAACGGCGATGGCCGTCATCTCCTCGCCGTGGACATCTATTGTTGCCAAGGCGATGTGGCCCGGCCACAGGATACGCTGTCGTAGCACGGCGACGCCTGGTCCGAAGACGTAGGCGAGTCCGGATCCCGAGATGGCTACGGGATGGGCCAATATAACAGCGCTGCAGCCGAGGCAGAGGTCTTGGCCGCTGCCCAGATGAAATGCGTTTGTCTCCTGGACAAACGCGATGTCCACGTGATGTTGTTTGAGGAGATGACAAAGGGCAAGGCTCCTCCCCCGAGTGGCGAGCCCTCGCGCGTTGATGGTGGCGACGCGGTGGTTCATTGGCGCTGTAGATCTCGCCGGACCTTCCTGGTCTTCTGGAGGGTCTTGCGGATAGTGGAGTTGGAGTCTGGGCACGAGGCCTTGAAGGTGTCGTGCAACTTGTCGAGGGTGGCGACCTGTTCTTCTGTCAGCGTGGGCGCTAGCCTCTTCATGGTGGTCTCAGAGGTGAGGAGCTGCTGTGCGTCCTTGCAGTTAAGGCCGGGCAGCTTGTGCCAGTCGATGGAAAGGGTGGGGGTCTCCTCGATGTGCTTCAGCAGCTGTTTGAGTGCGGATTCTCCCCGGGCAGGCGTGGATGGAGGTGAGGTCAGCCCCTCCACCGACATCTCGTGGTCGAGCGGAGAGATGCGAGGCTCGGGGGGCCGCGGGGCAGCCAGGGAAGCAGGGTGGGCAGCAGGGGCGGGGTGGGTGACATCCATCTGTTCGGCAGGCTGGTGTGCCGAGGGGATCGCCTGAGCCTCGGTTGAAGTCTTCGCCGTTTGGACAGGGAACGCCGGTGTTGCGGGCGCCGGTGCCGGCTTCCTTGGCTGCTGAGGAGGAGGAGGAGGAGGGGGAGGCCTTGCGTCGGTGGGAGACGCTGCTTGCCTGGGGTTGCCGTTCCCTTGCCTGGCGAGCGCTGGGCAGCTGGCTCTGCGGTGGCCCTGTTTACCGCATTTGGAACATTTGATTCCAAAGGAGAGGAAGGCCGACAGGGTGTCTCCCTTGGAGTGGATGGTTAGTCGGGTGGGCAGCGTCTCTAGCCTTACGCCATCGCGGAGCAGGATGAACGCCTCCCGGCGGCCGTCGGTGAAGGTGAACTCCCCCATTTTGACCAGGATGGGGGCGATGGAGGTGACCTTCCCGAATTGGCCCAGGGTGTTCACGATGGTGCTGTCCTCCACAAAGCCGGGCAGGTTGGCCACGACTATTCGCTCCGCCCTCTTGCGGAAGGGGAAGACCCTGAGGGACGTACCCTCGATTTCCAGGCCGTCCGCGACCAGACGGTTCGCAAGTTTCTTGTCCGCAAGACCCACGATGAAGTGGCCGTTCATTCTATGGAACTGCGTGATGCTCCTTGGCCCCCCGAGTAGCGTGCTCATGGCCTTGAGGTAGGAGTAGTCCGGGATGTCTGGGCACAGCTCCACGAAGACGTAGTTCTCGTGGTTGGTAGTGGCCTGCCTCGCCCTGGCGTCGGCGATGTTGGCGCGCGTCGCCTTGATTTCCTGGGGCGGCATTGACCTCGGCCCTGTTGTCCGCTTCTGCTGCTGGGGGCCGCGTCTCTCAGTAGGCCTGCTTGCCTGCTTTGCGGCGTGCTCAGGTGTTGAAGAGAGGCGCCTTTTCTTGCTCTTCACGACGGTGTAGCCTTCGTTGGCTTCCACCTCCGCCATCTCGCTGTCGGCCCAGTTGAGCGAGGCCGGGCTGGCTGTTGTAGCGCTGGTTGAAGCAGCAGTCGTTGGCGCCGTGACGTCATCACGCGCGGCGGCCAGATTTACATGCATATCGCCTGCCGGCGGATTTGCATCTATTTGATTTTCAGAAGAATTTTATTTTGTATTCTTCATATTTTCTGTTTTCGGCGAAAACTCCTCGCCTGGTTGAGATCCAGTGCTGGGCCTTTCAGGCACGTTATCAGCGGATCGAGGGCTATCTTCTGACACCGGATTCGGCAGGTTTCAGCGCCAATGACACACACTCCAGAGGCGAAAACGGCGGAGCTCGCGAAAGCGTGGCCGCACGCTCGAGTGTGTGTGTGTGTGTGTCCTCTATGGATTCAAAAACCATACATCCAATCGTCGTGAAATTTTGGGATATTATTAGGTGTATCCCCGGAAAGGTTTACGAAAAATAATTTCTTGAATATCTTTAATATCCTTAGAGTTATTTGCAGATTTGTAGCTTTAACTCGCAAGCAGCGCCACCTAGGTCTGCCCCACCCCGTGAGAGAATGGATCCGTCCGGCCGCCGGCCACCGACCAATCAGGGCAGAGTTGGTGACACAGCAAGAAAAAAAGCCTCGCGAGAGCTTGCCCAAGATGACCTCCGGGAACTTCGTCCATCTTCCATATACTACCATGAATTTATTCAACCTTATCGAGTATTTTTCAAGGGACCGGGAAAAAATGTTCACTAGATAAAACGATGATTTTGTAATGTAGAAAATTAGGAAAGACAAAATTCAGAATGAAACGGCACACAGGGACCGGGAAAAATGATCACTTTATCAGTTTCAAATTATCAAAATATATCTATTTCTTTTTATAAGTTTATAGAGAATTGTTTTAACAGATGTTCGTTAGACAGACCTTTACTCGGGTACCGATTAATATTGATTTTATTAAACCTATCGAGTATTCCAAGGGACCGGGAAAAAATGTTCACTTTATCGAGAGATTCGTTAGACAAACCTTTACTCGGGTAAAACACGGGCGAAGCCGGGTACATCCGCTAGTTTTATATATATATACGAGGTGTGTTCAGAAAGTATCGCAACTTTTTGTGTTTTTTCAGAAATTATTTATTTATTCATGAATACCTATTTTGTCCCCTTCAAAGAAATCCCCATGAGATATTATACACTTGTGCCAAATGTTTTTCCAATCTTCGAAGCACTTCAAAAAATAATTTTTAAAAATATTTTTCAGCTCCTCCTTCGATGCCGTCTTTATCTCGTCAAGCGTAGCGTAACGTCGTCCTTTCATGGGGATCTTCAGTTTAGGGAACAAGAAAAAGTCACAGGGGGCCAGATCTGGGGAATACGGTGGCTGCGGCATCATTAGTGTGTTGTTTTTGGCCAAAACGTCGCGCACAAGCAACGATATGTGAGCAGGGGCGTTATCGTGGTGCAAAAGCCAATTTTTATTCTTCCACAAATCCGGGCGTTTCTGGCGGATTTCCTCGCGTAAATTGCGCATAACTTGCAGGCAATATTCTTTATTGACCGTTCTACCCTGTGACAAGACCTCATGATGCACCACGCCCCTGCAATTGAAGAAAACTGTCAGCAAAACTTTCACATTCGACTGAACTTGGCGGGCTTTTTCGGTCTTGGTTCGTGCGGCAGCTTCCATTGAGATGATTGAGTTTTGGTTTCCACGTCATAACCATAAACCCACGCTTCGTCACCAGTTATGACCCTCTGGAGCAAATTTGGGTCGTCGCGGACAGAGTCCAACATCTCATTAGCAATGTTCATGCGATGCCGTTTTTGGTCGCAATTGAGCAATTTTGGTACGAATTTCGCGGCGACCCGTCTCATGCCCAAATCATTGATAAAAATCGAATGGCACGAGCCAATCGATATGTTTAGGTCCTCAGCAACTTCTCTAACGGTTATTCGACGATTGGCCAATATCATTTTCTCCACTTCATTAATTTTTTCGTCTGTTGTTGAAGTGCTCGGGCGTCCGGCACGCTCTTCGTCGTTCACATCTTCTCGGCCTTCTGAGAACATTTTGTAGCACCGATAAACGTTGCTTCGGTCCAAGGTAACTTCTCCGTATGCCACAGTCAACATTCGGAATGCATCCGCGCACTTAATTTCGTTTTTCACACAAAATTTGATACAGGTTCTTTGATCCATTTTTTTAATAGGTAAAAATCGAAGACGATCCAAAACACCTGTAAGCAAAGCAGCTGTCAACAATTAAGTGAACATTCAAAATGGCCGAGCTTGTCGGCATAAGTGAGAGACATGAGTACCAACATAAAACCACAAAAAGATCGAAATTCGAATATACGTAACCCGCGAAAATTCAAAAGTCGCGATACTTTTTGAACACACCTCGTATATATATGTATATTTATAAATTTTTCTATATATTTATATCTATTTTCCTATATATTCATCCTTATTTAATATTTTTTATTTATTCGTATTTGTTCAATTTTGTATTTAACCATATATAATCTTTTATGAACATTGAAATAAAGTAGTTTGAATCTCAATCTCTCTCCCTCTCTCTTTGAATCTCTTGTTTATAAAATTGAATTTTTCGCCATGATATATTAGGTTTGTTAAAATTACGTTAAGCTATATTCAAATCAAGATTAGAAGAAGTTTGGTTATCAAATTCGGGTATAAAAATTAGGTGTTTGAATTTTCTCAATATACATATAACTAGCCGAGTGACCCGGGCAACGACCCAGGTTTACCCGAAGGACCCGCAGGTGAGAAACTATAGAAGAAAAAATTTAACAAATCAGAAAATGAAATTGCAAACAACAGAACTACACTACTTTAAGGACATGAGAGCACATGCACTGTATCACCACACGTGTACCATTTTCAAAGACCCTGCTTAGGATTAAAACTTCTCAGAAGCATAACAATAGCACCAACCTAGAGTTTAACTGGTGTGGATGCATTCCTCTGGGAGTAAGACTATTGAGAAATTCAGTAGGGAGTTATTTTGCTTCTCCGCATTCTAACACTCCAACTGTTAACACTGAGGAAACACTGACTCATGTTTGGTAAGCAATTTCAGGGAAGAAACTATAGACATTGGATTAAATAAATTATTAATTAAATTGCATTAAATAAAAATTATTAGATTTAAATAACTATTATTAGAGTGAAAAAAAAAGAAAAAAATTAACAAATTAGAAAATAAAATTTCCAACAATACAACTATATTGCAGATAAGATAAGAGGACCTTATCAAAAAATAAATAAACAAACTGTAATTCGACACTATCGATAATTCGACACTTTCGATAATTCGACCATTTTAAAAATCAAATTTACAAGGTTGATTGTTGTTTAAATACAACTTTACCGTTAAAAAGGTATTACAGAGGCGAAGGCAGCCACTGAAAATGAACGAAATTTATGTATAGAGAAATGGGAAAAATTAGTAAATAAAGAGAAGTCCAAAATCAAAATATTTGATAATAGTGTATTAACAAAATACTAATACAATAAATTCCTTTGAGTTGAGAAACTATAGACATTAGTGAAAAGTTTATATATAAATATATTTAAAATTAAAAAATAATATAAGAAAATAAATCAGAAAAAAGAGATGCCAACTATATTGCAGTGGAGACTACTTATAAAAGGAATTAATCTAAAGGACTCATTAAAAATAAATTTCTATTTTTATTCATACATGGGTTCAACTTTATATGTATTTTGTACAAAGCTCAAACACATGAAAAAGTCGCATAGAGCTGTCCATGCATAAACACAGGCTCTTGTAGGAAAAACCCAAATATTATTTATAGTCATAGCAAAAGCCAACTTTAGTGAAAACTGATGCCTCTTCAGAATGAATGGAAGTCTGAAATCTGAAGGAGCAAAAGATATGGGTCATCTTTACATGTATGCTATCCAATGTTCGCACACTTGAAAAAGCCACTTAAAGTTGTCCGTGCGTAAACACAGGCTCTTGTAGCCAAGGTTTGGCCTTGAGCCTTATTTATAGTCATAGCAAAAGCCAACCTTAGTGAAAACTAACGCCTCTCTAGAATGAAGCGAAGGTTGGTATCCGAAGGGGCCAAAGATATTTCAGACACTATCTCATTATAAACTACATATCTATTATATATATATATATACAATATTACCTCCTTAATTCAACTCACGATAATTCGACATTTTTGATATCTCGACCTACGGCCTATCATTGACAAACTGTAATTCGACACTTTCGATAATTCAACTATTTTGAAATTCAAATTTCAACAGTTGATTTTTGCCTAAAAACCCTTTAATTAACAACATATTAAACTGCACAGTGCAAAAATGTAGAAAATTGTATGTATACAATTGTATACAAATAATTGTATGTATAGATCAACGAGTAAAATAAGTAAATAAAGAGAAGACCAAAAATAATTGATAATAGTTTTTTGAAAAACAAATAAAATTTAAAAAATCTTTTCGGGTGAGAAATTATAGGTATATTGGTAAAAAGTATAAATAAATATATTTGAAACCAAAAAAAAAAAAAAGAAAAGAAAATGCAAACAACACAACTATATTGCAGATATGACAACATATTAAAGGAATAAATTCATTTGAAAGACCTCATTAAAAACTACATTTCTAATTTTATATATATGTGGGTTAAACTTACAAACTTACAAGGTTGTAATAAACCTACCTGTTTTGTAAGCAATTCAGTACTTTCTAATCATTAATTTCTAATGTGCTACCAACAGTTTCCAAGGGAAATGCAGAGCTGAGCAGTTAGGGCAGACTATTCCCAGGCCCTCAATAATATCTGCAGTGGGAACAGGAGAAATAGAAATCGGGGTGTTGTTCCTGCGGCGAGTCATATAAGCACGACTAACGGTTTGGGGAGTGAGTCTTCCAAGGCCTTTTCGAGGCATGACAGAAGCTGAAAAAAAATTAAAATAAGAACCAAGCAGAGGAAAACTATAAAACTGAATGCCAGGACAGGCATAAAAAGGAAATTCCAATCATGTGAGGAAACAATTGATTGAAAAAAAAGGATTCCAATAAAATACTGCAAAACAGAAACCAGACACAAAATACAACAATTGACTACACAAATACAGCATCAGCCTATTTATGAGAAGAAGAAAAATGACAGACACAAAAATGGAGCTAAATTCAAATGAAAAACTATAACAAATCAAGTAATCAAATCAGGCATTAGGAAAGATACTGTAAAAAAAAAGAAAATCAGACACAAAAATGGAGCTAAATTAAATGAAAAACTATAACAAATTAAGTAATCAACAATTGATTATACAAATTATATCAGCCTATTTATGAGAAAAATAAAGATGCCAAAGACATTATGAAAGATACTGCAAAAAAGAAAACCAGACACAAAAATTGAGCTAAATTTAAATGAAAAACTACAACAAAGTACTTACAAATTAATTGAATCAGAAATACAAAATATATATTAGAAATTAGTAAAAGGTAATAATAAAAAAGAACGTGTTTTAAAAATAAACAATCCGATGATGAAAAATAACAAATAATATAAGATAAACAACATTTGAAGGCAAAAGATCTACGATTGCAAAATCAAACAAATTGAAAATAAATAAATCTATTAATATTTGGAACATAAAAATAAAACGGTCATGTAAAGCAAAAAATAACGAAAATTTTGGTATATAGATGGCTATTTATAGTTAAGTATCTTTGGAGGAGATAGCTTCAAACTTTACAACTGAGAACTATAGATTATTTAAATATACGTGATAGTATTTTTTTAAATAATATATTTGCATTTTTTTAGTATTTTATTTTCAAAATGCCATAAAGACATTGCTGTAAAGGGGAAAAAAAACTTATACTTACAAAATATAATTGCAAAGATACAAAACAAAAATAATTATAAAGAAATATAAAAGAAATAAATGCTAGAATAAAAAGAACGCGCTTTCAAAACAAAGGAATTGATGATGATAAATGCAAAAAATCTACGATTGTAAAATAGATTAAATTAAAAAATAAAAATAACTGTTAACATTAGGAAAATAAAAACAGAACTAACATACGAAGAAAAAAATAACGAAATTTTGGTATATAGATCGTTATGTGTAGTTCAGAATCTTCGGAGGAGATAGCTTAGGACTTTACAATGGAAAACTCTGTTACGGTATTATCTATATAGAAGATTTTGGTATATAGATCGTTATGTGTAGTTCAGAATCTTCGGAGGAGATAGCTTAGGACTTTACAATGGAAAACTCTGTTACGGTATTATCTATATAGATAAAGGTAATTTATAAAACGTAGTTATCAAAATAAAGCTCCATCTAATATTACCTATGTTTATAAGGTAACATAAAGAACACTCGGTTCTAGGAAATGTATTTTTGAGAATTACGAAAAAAAAATAATAAGTGAAAATATAAAACGCTTATCGCGCAATTTATTGAAATGAGTGTTAATATAGATTCTATACTATTTCCATTAGTTGTGATTAATGAATGCTGCGAAACACTTATATATATATTAAAAATAAAGAAGGCATATCCTGACCACGAGCACATGTGCTTTTTAGATGGCA
>CP092877.1:20607183-20618305 GCA_030710605.1 Cordylochernes scorpioides | reverse complement strand
GAATATATATAGATTGAATAGTAAACATGGAGAGAAGGAATGGCGTGGCAACACGCCGCAGGTAGGGTTACCTCATCGGCAGGAAGTGTGACGTCAGCTCAGGGTTGCCGAGAAGCCAACCGCACGCCGTCACGGTCCAACTCTATAGAATGTAATAATTGTATTGCCAAATATGTGGGAGAAACGGGAAGAAAATTACATAATAGAATCATTGAACACAGAAGAAACATAAACAGAAATGACCCATTATCATTAATAGTACAGCACTCCAATTCAACAGGACACACATTTAACTTAGATGAACCTAAAGTACATTACAACAATATCAATAACAAATATCAAAGATTAATAATTGAAGCAATAGTGTCCAAACAATATAGCAATTTAAATCGCAGAATTGATTTACCAGAAGCATATAATTCAATAGACTTAAATAAAATAAGATAAAACAAATTCATTCACAGTATAAGATATCACATGTCTGATGGGATACCTTGCAAGTTGATATGCACGTGTATCGTGGATATGCACGTTAAATTTAAATTTATATATAAATCTTATTTCAAACTAGTTGGATTATTGTTTCATTAATTCCTGTAGAAGGGCGTATGTGCCCGAAAGCTCGTATATATTTGTTCTAATAAAGATACGCAGCCCTTGATGCTTTGTTTTATTCATTTATATATATATATATGTTTGTCGGCTATGCATGCCCTCAATATGTAACTAATCTCGCTAAAATTTGAACAGGACACAGAGTTAAATCTGGCAGAGTTTTTTTTTTTCGCACTTTTAACCAAGAAAAATTATAATTAACCAGGTACTGAAAAACAACATTTTTTTCAGTCAGAAATGACGATGATACTTTTGCTGTATCATGTTTGATTGACATAAACAAAATTCTTTAGGGGAATATTCACTAAAGCAGACCACAGGCGAAGCCAGATAATAATTTTTAGTAGACAGGAACAAAATTCTACCAGCGAAACTTCACTCGAGCAGAAGACACACGAAGCCAGGTCATCTCTATAAATAAAATATCGTTTCTCGGCCTTTTGGCTAAGATCATGTAGTATATCTATACATATTTTTATTTAATTTATAAAACTATTTTAGTGGCGTATTATTCTTTTTAAAATAAAACAATTTCTACTGTCCTTACTTCGATGAAAAAATTAAAGGGAGGGCCTGGCTCATCAGTGGTGAACCCTCCCAGCGGTTTCGCCAGTTTAATTAAACTGGCGAAACCGCTGGGAGGGTTCACCACTGATGAGCCAGGCCCTCCCTTTAATTTTTTCATCGCAGTAAGGACAGTAGAAATTGTTTTATTTTAAAAAGAATAATACGCCACTAAAATAGTTTTATAATTTGATAACAGATGGCGCTCTAGTACATCATATTTTTATTTATATATATCTTTTTAAAAATATATTTAGTAGAGAGAGGGGATATGTTTGCTCGAAAAATATATTTTATACATTATATAAATATATAATGTAACGGATATTATTATCATAATATTCTGTGTGTTCCGGAATATTATTATCAATAATATTCGTTAGGCAAACTTTCTCTCGGATAAAACCCGGAATAAAACACATTCGCTAGTATATTATATATATAAAAATATATTTTAATTTCTTGAAAATAAAGATACTTCGGCCAGTAAATATTTTTATTACCTCGACGTTTCGACAAAATTCTTGGTTAAAAGTGCGACAAAACACTCTTCCAGATTTAACTCTCTGTCCTGTTGAAATTTCAGCGAGATTAGTTACATATTGAGGGCGTGCATAGTTGACAAACATATATATATATATGAAAAAACAATAGAAAAAAATAAAAGATAAGTGGGTCAGGTGTTGATATTAAAAAAAAATACCCATTTCTTGAAATCTCGGGAAGCCATTGGGTCCAAAAAATCTTTTTGGTCGCAATGGTTACAGCCTTCTCCACGCTGACGAGCGCCAACAGCGCGAAACGCGTTCGTGGATGGCTTTTCTTGATTTATCAAGAAATTGGGTTGGCCAAATATCTCGGAGTAAGCTAAATAAACGTTTAGTTTATTTTTACTCCACTAGATGGCGTTCTGCCATCTAAAAAGCACATGTGCTTGTGGTCAGGAGATGCTTTTTTTTTTTTTTTTAATATATATATATATATATATATGAAAAACAATAGAAAAAAAATAAAAGATAAGTGGGTCAGGTGTTGATATTAAAAATAAAGAAGGCATCTCCTGACTACGAGCACATGTGCTTTTTAGATGGCAGAGCGCCATCTAGTGGAGCTATTAATAACGTTTATTTAGCTTGCTCCGTGATATTTGGCCAACCCAATTCCTTGATAAATCATGAAAGGTCATCCACGAACTCTGCCATCTAAAAAGCACATGTGCTCGTGGTCAGGAGATGCCTTCCTTATTTTTAATATCAACACCTGACCCACTTATCTTTTTTTTTCTATTGTTTTTTCTTGTGTTAAGCGTCTTTACGCAAATTTGGACTTAAATACCCATTTCTTGATTTCTCAAGAAGCCATTGGGACCAAAAATCCTTTTGGTCGCAGTGGTTACAGTCTACTCCACGCTGACGAACGCCAACAGCGCGAAACACGTTCGTGGATGACCTTTCTTGATTTATCAAGGAATTGGGTTGGCCAAATATCACGGAGCAAGCTAAATAAACGTTTAGTTTATTTTTGCTCCACTAGATGGCGCTCTGCCATCTAAAAAGCACATATGCTCGTGGTCAGGAGATGCCTTCATATGTTCCCGGCCTATCCCGGTTTTTACCCGAGTAAAATATTTGATATATATATGTATACGAAAATATTCCAAAAGCTAAACCCTATTTTTCTATATGCAAAACCATGTTGTTCAAGTATTTAGTTGAACAGAAAGATATCAAAAACAATACTCTTTTCATAATTTTTCCATTGCAGTAAGGACAGTAGAAATTGTTTATTATCAAAAAGAATCTTACGCCTTTAAAATAGTTTCGAATTTTGAATACTCTTGTCGCTCCATAGAGAAAACTAAAAGACAGAAATAAAGAACAAATAGCCTATCATAACAAGGTTATAGCGAGAAGCGAATATTTTCTAAAACATTTTTCCCTTGGTCATTTCCGGGTACATTAGGATCCATTTGTAAAAGTCATCAACATTACTTCCAATTAATTATGCTCAGTCACGTCATTAAAGAAGTGATACAGAATCACTATAACCTCTTCCAGTTTGTAACCTTATTATCGAGGTTACACCTTTGTGAACTTCTTGGATATTTGTCTTATTCCACGGTTACGACAATTTTAGATGCAATTTTCAATCGTATGTTTAAAGTTGAATTATACCATGTTTAAGTCATATTCTTTTCTAAATCAGTGTCTAAAAATTAAGCAACTTTATAAGTGCGATATGTTTTTTCTTCATGATGGCTGATTGTATATGGTCTGATGAATTAAAATACCTGTAGCACATACTAGGACTCAGCTTCAGATGAAATCGTTCTTAGCTGCAGATCAAGCATCTTTGGCGCCATTTCTGACATGGATTCTGTTGTTGGTTTCTAGGGTCTACTTTTAAATGAGACACATATAATTTTTCCTCGTTTATTCATTTATCTTTCATCGTTCGGTTTGTATTTTTTGTAGGTTTTTCTCCATCACACTGTTAATGAATGAGGTTGTTCTCGGTGGTCTTTGAGTGGTCTGCAGAATAGGGCTGCAGAGGGAGAGCAACGAAGCCTGGGTAGGTGAACCACGGCGGAAGAAGAGCGTCGTCGCGAAGAACCGGATGGAACAAGCGCCACAATATTGATACATGAGATTAATCTATTGAATTCAAAAACTCTAAAGTGAATTCGCTTGAATCGGGTTCCAATATTTTAGGACTCTAAGACTAAGGTTTGAACCAGAATAGGGTCGTTTGTTAAATAATTTCGCTTCATTGCGTGTCCAATCATAGCACAATTACACTTTCGGTAATTTGAAGTAATATAAAGTAGCCTTTGTGATTTTATAGGTTGTAGTGGACACATGGTAAGGGAGTTGTAAATTCGTTTTTTTTTTGTTTTGTTTTCCCACACTTAATTTATTTTATATTCAATATATGTTCTATAAATAGGCATAAATGCCAAATTATAACACATCTATGTGTTTAAAATATTGTGATTAATAACGATTTTAGTGAGAATTTATGTATTTTAATTACCTTGCGCGTCAATTCCTTTCTAGCTTGCTTTAAACGAAGTATACCAGGCCTTTGGATTTACCATTAGCCAATAGTCTCAGAGAGTTCACATTGAAGATGTATCAGTACCTAATAAATTAAACAATGAAGTATTTTTAATTCTGCTGAAGCAAACAATATATTTAAAAAAAAAAAGACTAACCTCATGTTTACAGCATGTGTATGCATGTGATACGTTAATACGTAAATTTCATAAAAGGTTTAAGCGCGCCACACATCTATTGGTAAAAATTAAAGAATTCTAGAGATATCGCAATCATATTTTTAAATAAAAATGTATTACTTTCTTACAGTTTGAACTGGCAAAACTGCCTGGAGGGTTGACCACTAATGAGTCAGCCTTTCCCAATATTTTCTCATTAAAGTAGAAAAGTGTGGAATTAGTTTTCTTTTGAGAAAAATTGCGCTCAAAACATCAATTAATATTAAAAGTAATTGTAATCCTAACTTAACATGGTGAGCGAGAGCAATAAGGCCTCTTTTACCTGTATCACCTAGGATAATTACATTAATACAAATTTACATTTAGCAAGTTGAAAATGTTTGGCCATTCAGATGGAAAATGAGGCAAAAACTATATATATTGTGGCATCGGTACCCTGGTATCGTTCGTGTACTTTGCCTAATCAGGTGTATATAAACAATACGTTAGTTCGTAAAGAGACGTTGGAGTAGAGCGAGGGCTTTTATAGAGTGGTACAAACAGGAAGGAATACAATAAGTGAGACTTGTCTCGTCGGAAGAATTCTGGACATCATGGAGGTCATTCTTGCGAAGCGTCCTGCTCCACTCATACACGGTCCACGTTCAATCTGGACGACACCGACTTGTAGGCTGCCTCACTGCCGCCGTAGACTAATAAACTTGTTCCGGTGTTTAATTTCCACAGAGTAATCCGCTCCGTAAGGTACACTCACCAACACGGCCTGACACGCTTCAGGATAAATATGCGAATATGCCATTAGTTTGAGGCATTCTCGAATTTTACCCTCGTACTTATAGACTGTGTTGGTTAATGTTCTAGTGTTGTAAGATGTTTTCATTTGTTTTTATCAACGAAATATTATTCTTCATCAATATTTGGTTTATAATGTAAACTTTCAATACAAAGGTTATATCACTAAACCTTGAATTGTATTTCATCTGACACCATATTTATCATATATTATCACATAAAGTCATCCAATATAATTATATATGTGCCGCTATATAATATCTGCAATATTTAGTTCAACCAAAAATATCATAAAATGTTCTCCAAACAAACAAATACATTTCAAAGCCTACTTATAAATAGGCGCATTCAATAACTAAGAGTATTTGATACCCACTGGCTTTTACTTCCTAAAAGGTTTTTCCCCAAGAGAACAAGGGACTGGTGTTAGGTGAAATATTTTGTTTTGTATTTGTCTGTATATATTATCCATCGTGGCTGAAATTCTTCTTTTCTACTTATTGTTTTTTTTTTATGTTTGAGCATAACTTGTATGTGGATGAAATTTTGGCCCTATGATGTTAATTACGCGAAACTGTGCTATCCTGCTATTTTGTCTGTTCCTTAAGTGTCCGCTAAAGACATAATGATTTTATTTTGTGAACTATGAATGCTGGCCAGACAGCCTCTATCTTCATGATAACGATTATATTATTGTATGATCTTTATTTTGTTTACATATAAAATAATCCACAGAAGCATAGGGCGCCTCTCCGTCAAAATAAACGTCATAACCTGATGCCATCTATTGACGCGTTCGTGGATGGCTTTTCTTGTTTTATAGAGAAATTGGGTTGGCCAAATATCACGGAGCAAGCTAAATAAACGTTTAGTTTATTTTTCTCCACTAGATGGCGCTCAGCCATCTAAAAAGCACATGTGCTCGTGGTCAGGTGTTGCCTTCTTTATTTTTAATATCAACACCTGCTCCACTTATCTTTTTTTTTTTTCTATTGTTTTTCATGTGTTAAGCGTCTTTACGCAAATTTGGCCTTAAATACCCATCTATGTGTTTAAAATATTGTGATTAATAAGGATTTTAGTAGTAATTTATGTATTTTAATTACCTTGCACGTCAATTTTTTTCTAGCTTGCTTTAAACGATGTATACCATGCCTTTGGGTTTACCATAGCCAATAGGCTCAGAGAGTTTACAATAAAGATGTACAGTACCTACTAAAATAAACAATAAAGTATTTTTTAATTCTGCTGAAGCAAACAATATATTTAAAAAAAAAGACTAACCTCATGTTTACAGCATGTGTATGCATGTAATACGTTAATACGTAAATTTCATAAAAGGTTTAAGCGCGCCACACATCTATAGGTAAAAATTAAAGAATTCTAGAGATATCGCAATCATTATTTTAAATAAAAATGTATTACTTTCTTACAGTTTGAACTGGCAAAACTGCCTGGAGGGTGACCACTAATGAGGCAGCCTTTCCCAATATTTTCTCATTAAAGTAGAAAAAGTGTGGAATTAGTTTTCTTTTGATAAAAATTGCGCTCAAATATCAATTAATATTAAAAGTAATTGTAATCCTAATATAACATGGTGAGCGAGAGTAATAAGGCCTCTTTTACCTGTATCACCTAGAATAATTACATTAATACAAATTTACATTTAACAAGTTGAAAATGTTTGGCCATTCAGATGCAAAATGAGGCAAAAACTATATATATTGTGGCATCGGTACCCTGGTATCGTTCGTGTACTTTGCCTAATCAGGATGGTATATAAACAATACGTTAGTTCGTAAAGAGACGTTGGAGTAGAGCGAGGGCTTTTATAGAGTGGTACAAACAGGAAGGAATACAATAAGTGAGACTTGTCTCGTCGGAAGAATTCTGGACATCATGGAGGTCATTCTTGCGAAGCGTCCTGCTCCACTCATACACGGTCCACGTTCAATCTGGACGACACCGACCTGTAAGCTGCCCCACTGCCGCCGTAGACTAATAAACTTGTTCCGGTGTCTAATTTCCACAGAGTAACCCGCTCCGTACGGTACACTCACCAACACGGCCTGACAGGCTTCAGGATAAATATGCGAATATGCTATTAGTTTGAGGCATTCTCGAATTTTGCCCTCGTACTTATAGACTGTGTTGGTTAATGTTCTAGTGTTGTAAGATGTTTTCATTTGTTTTTATCTACGAAATATTATTCTTCATCATTATTTGGTTTATAATGTAAACTTTCAATACAAAGGTTATATCACTAAACCTTGAATTGTATTTCATCTGTCACCATATTTATCATATATTATCACAGAAAGTCATCCAATATAATTATATATGTGCCGTTATATAATATCTGCAATATTTAGTTGAACTAAAAATATCTTAAAATTTTCTCCAAACAAACAAATACATTTCAAAGCCTACATATAAATAGGCGCATTCAATAACTAAGAGTATTTGATATCCACTGGCTTTTACTTCCTAAAAGGTTTTTCCCCAAGAGAACAAAGGACTGGTGTTAGGTGAAATATTTTGTTTTGTATTTGTCTGTATGTATTATCCATCGTGGCTGAAATTCTTCTTTTCTGCTTATTGTATTTTTTCATGTTTGAGCATAACTTGTATGTGGATGAAATTTTGGCCCTATGATGTTAATTACGCGAACCTGTGCTATCCTGCTATTTTGTTTGTTCCTTAAGTGTCCGCTAAAGACATAATGATTTTATTTTGTGAACTATGAATGCTGGCCAGACAGCCTCTATCTTCACGATAACGATTATATTATTGTATGATCTTTATTTTGTTTACATATAAAATAATCCATAGAAGCATAGGGCGCCTCTCCCGTCAAAATAAACGTCATAACTGATGCCATCTATTGACGCGTTCGTGGATAGCTTTTCTTGATTTATAGAGAAATTGGGTTGGCCAAATATCACGGAGCAAGCTAAATAAACGTTTAGTTTATTTTTGCTCCACTAGATGGCGCTCTGCCATCTAAAAAGCACATGTGCTCGTGGTCAGGTGTTGCCTTCTTTATTTTTAATATCAACACCTGCTCCACTTATCTTTTTTTTTCTATTGTTTTTCATGTGTTAAGCGTCTTTACGCAAATTTGGCCTTAAATACCCATCTATGTGTTTAAAATATTGTGATTAATAACGATTTTAGTGATAATTTATGTATTTTAATTAACTTGCGCGTCAATTTTTTCTAGCTTGCTTTAAATGATGTATACCATGCCTTTGGATTTACCATTAGCCAATAGGCTCAGAGAGTTTACAATAAAGATGTATCAGTACCTACTAAAATAAACAATAAAGTATTTTTAATTCTGCTGAAGAAAACAATATATTTCAAAAAAGACTAAACTCATGTTTACAGCATGTGTATGCATGTGATACGTTAAAACGTAAATTTCATAAAAGGTTTAAGCGCGCCACACATCTATTGGTTAAAATTAAAGAATTCTAGAGATATCGCAATCATATTTTTAAATAAAAATGTATTACTTTCTTACAGTTTGAACTGGCAAAACTGCCTGGAGGGTTGACCAATAATGAGTCAGCCTTTCCCAATATTTTCTCATTAAAGTAGAAAAAGTGTGGAATTAGTTTTCTTTTGATAAAAATTGCGCTTAAATATCAATTAATATTAAAAGTAATTGTAATCCTAACTTAACATGGTGAGCGAGAGTAATAAGGCCTCTTTTACCTGTATCACCTAGAATAATTACATTAATACAAATTTACATTTAACAAGTTGAAAATGTTTGGCCATTCAGATGGAAAATGAGGCAAAAACTATATATATTGTGGCATCGGTACCCTGGTATCGTTCGTGTACTTTGCCTAATCAGGATGGTATATAAACAATACGTTAGTTCGTAAAGAGACGTTGGAGTAGAGCGAGGGCTTTTATAGAGTGGTACAAACAGGAAGGAATACAATAAGTGAGACTTGTCTCGTCGGAAGAATTCTGGACATCATGGAGGTCATTCTTGCGAAGCGTCCTGCTCCACTCATACACGGTCCACGTTCAATCTGGACGACACCGACCTGTAAGCTGCCCCACTGCCGCCGTAGACTAATAAACTTGTTCCGGTGTCTAATTTCCACAGAGTAACCCGCTCCGTACGGTACACTCACCAACACGGCCTGACACGCTTCAGGATAAATATGCGAATATGCCATTAGTTTGAGGCATTCTCGAATTTTACCCTCGTACTTATAGACTGTGTTGGTTAAGGTTCTAGTGTTGGAAGATGTTTTCATTTGTTTTTATCTACGAAATATTATTCTTCATCATTATTTGGTTTATAATGTAAACTTTCAATACAAAAATTATATCACTAAACCTTGAATTGTATTTCATCTGACACTATATTTATCATATATTATCACATAAAGTCATCCAATATAATTTTATATGTGCCGTTATATAATATCTGCAATATTTAGTTCAACCAAAAATATCTTAAAATTTTCTCCAAACAAACAAATACATTTCAAAGCCTACATATAAATAGGCGCATTCAATAACTAAGAGTATTTGATATCCACTGGCTTTTACTTCCTAAAAGGTTTTTCCCCAAGAGAACAAGGGACTGGTGTTAGGTGAAATATTTTGTTTTGTATTTGTCTGTATGTATCATCCATCGTGGCTGAAATTATTCTTTTCTACTTATTGTTTTTTTTTCATGTTTAAGCATAACTTGTATGTGGATGAAACTTTGGCCCTATGATTGTTATTAATTTATTGAAACAATTAAGACAGAAAAGCTTTTTTTTTAACGAGGATGTCCACTTAATGAATTCCTTACCCCAAATTATTAGCTAAAAACATAATTATCAACAAATTCAATTTGCGAACAGAAATATTAATAAGTGCATTAACATAATTAATTGAGATTAGTTCCGTTCATATATAAAATCTCCTCCCCATCCAATCATTTTAATGTTTAGATTTTCTTCAGCCTTCACAGAATATTTCGATAAAAATATTCAGAATAAAATATTGAAAGAGGTATTTCAATATTGAATATTGTCATTATTCGAGAAAACTACTAAAGCAATTATTATTTATCCCCATACCATTTTTTATTATTCGATAACTCTTGAATGGTATTAATTTTCTCAATTATTTTAAAATAAAATTCATATTCAACTGATAAAATATTATTAAAATTTTAATAAAAGGCTAGAATTATATTCAACTAGCGGACGTACCCGGCTTCGCCCGGGTTTTACCCGAGTAAAGGTTTTTTCTAACGAATCTCTCGATAAAGTGAACATTTTTTCCCGGTCCCTTGAAAAATACTCGATAAGTTGAATAAAATCAATATTAATTGGTTCCCTCGGTAATTGGAAGTTAAAGGAATAGTATCTTGCCTTGGAATTGTATCATTATTCTTGTCTCAAATAAATTGCCGTGTCATCCTGAATTTTGTCTTTCCTAATTTTCTACATTACAAAATCATCGTATCATCATGATAATATTTAGAGCAGATTGTTGAATTATAACAGATAAATTAGAATATTTATCTTGATTATTTTAAAGCGAAAAGTTATTTCAAAAATTTTATTCGCTAGAAACCTTCCCAGTACTATACTAAATAACTTCCCAAAGTTTCATGGCGTTCCAATGAGTGGTTTGGTCAGGCATAAAGGACAAACAGACACACATACATTCATTTTTATATATATAGATTTTTGGAAAAAATTATTTATACATGTTTATATAATGCACACAAACATACACTCACCCACACAACCAAGTTTTTTCAATTTATTGAAAGAAATTGAATACATAATAACAAATAATTGGATTTAGGTATTTTATAAATCTGGGATATTATGTAGGGACAAGTGTATGAAATGTGTGAATAAATAGCCATTATATGAAGTGAGC
>CP092877.1:20587272-20607083 GCA_030710605.1 Cordylochernes scorpioides | reverse complement strand
CAATATTCAATATTGAAATACCTCTCTCAATATTTTATTCTGAATATTTTTATTGAAATATTCTGTGAAGGCTTAAGAAAATCTAAACATTAAAATGATTGGATGGGGAGGAGATTTTATATATATGAACGGAACTAATCTTAATTAATTATGTTAATGCACTTATTAATATTTCTGTTCGCAAATTGAATTTGTTGATAATTATGTTTTTAGATAAAAATTTGGGGTAAGGGGGGGGGGGGAATTCATTAAGTGGACATCCTCGTTAAAAAAAGCTTTTCTGTCTTAATTGTTTTATATTGTAAAATTGTAAAATATTTTTGGTCCCAATGGCTTCCTGAGAAATCAGAAAATGGGTATTTAAGGCCAAATTTGCGTAAAGACGCTTAACACATGAGAAAACAATAGAAAAAAAAAAAGATAAGTGGGTCAGGTGTTGATATTAAAAATAAAAAAAGGCATCTCCTGACCACGAGCACATGTGCTTTTTAGATGGCAGAGCGCCATCTAGTGGAGCAAAAATAAACTAAACGTTTATTTAGCTTGCTCCGTGATAGTTGGCCAACCCAATTTCTTGATTTATCAAGAAAAGCCATCCACGAACGCCTTTCGCGCTGTTGGCGCTCGTCAGCGTGGAAAAGGCTGTAACCACTGCGACCAAAAATATTTTTGGTCCCAGAGGCTTCTTGAGAAATCAAGAAATGGGTATTTAAGGCCAAATTTGCGTAAAGACGCTTAACACATGAAAAACAATAGAAAAAAAGATAAGTGGAGCAGGTGTTGATATTAAAAATAAAGAAGGCAACACCTGACCACGAGCACATGTGCTTTTTAGATGGCAGAGCGCCATCTAGTGGAGCAAAAATAAACTAAACGTTTATTTAGCTTGCTCCGTGATATTTGGCCAACCCAATTTCTCTATAAATCAAGAAAAGCCATCCACGAACGCGTCAATAGATGGCATCAGGTTATGACGTTTATTTTGACGGGAGAGGCGCCCTATGCTTCTGTGGATTATTTTATATGTAAACAAAATAAAGATCATACAATAATATAATCGTTATCGTGAAGATAGAGGCTGTCTGGCCAGCATTCATAGTTCACAAAATAAAATCATTATGTCTTTAGCGGACACTTAAGGAACAGACAAAATAGCAGGATAGCACAGGTTCGCGTAATTAACATCATAGGGCCATAATTTCATCCACATACAAGTTATGCTCAAACATGAAAAAGTACAATAAGCAGAAAAGAAGAATTTCAGCCACGATGGGTGATACATACAGACAAATACAAAACAAAATATTTCACCTAACACCAGTCCCTTGTTCTCTTGGGGAAAAACCTTTTAGGAAGTAAAAGCCAGTGGATATCAAATACTCTTAGTTATTGAATGCGCGTATTTATATGTAGGCTTTGAAATGTATTTGTTTGTTTGGAGAAAATTTTAAGATATTTTTGGTTCAACTAAATATTGCAGATATTATATAACGGCACATATATAATTATACTAGCGGACGTACCCGGCTTCGCCCGGGTTTTACCCGAGTAAAGGTTTGTCTAACGAATCTCTCGATAAAGTGAACATTTTTTCCCGGTTCCTTGAAAAATACTCGATAAGTTGAATAAAATCAATATTAATTGGTTCCCTCGGTAATTGGAAGTTAAAGAAATAGTATTTTGCCTTGGAATTGTATCATTATTCTTGTCTCAAATAAATTGCCGTGTCATCCTGAATTTTGTCTTTCCTAATTTTCTACATTACAAAATCATCGTATCATCATGATAATATTTAGAGCAGATTGTTGAATTATAACAGATAAATTAGAATATTTATCTTGATTATTTCAAAGCGAAAAGTTATTTTAAAAATTTAATTTGCTAGAAACCTTCCCAGTACTATCTACTTATATATTTGCCTTATTCTGTCTGTTTGTCTGTTTGTCTGAAGCTCACGGATAGAATGCGCGCTCATTGGCTGCCAGGGAACACGTGTCCTCCCTGCCCCCCTCTAGACAACCCTGTTATTCAAAAACCATACATCCAATCGCCATGAAATTCTGGGATATTATTAGGTATATCCCCGGAAAGGTTTTCGAAATATAATTTCTTGAATATCTTGAATATCCTTAGAGTTATTTGCAGAATTGTAGATATAACTCGCAAGCAGCGCCGCCAGACGGTGATAGGCTTAAGCTTGCTGCTCCACCCCTGTTGACCTTGGGTCATCGTGTGAGTCACAGCATGATGCAACAAAAAACACTCTCTCTGGGGATTGCGGCGTCAACAACCTGTAAGTTTGTCTCTCTCATAAACCTGTCTATACAGACCACCCTGACTATAGCGACCACTCTAGACAACCCTGTTATCAGCTGCCTGTCTATACAGACCACCCTTTCTATAGCGACCACCTTAGGCAACCCTGTTATCAGCAGTGTGATACATCCACCTGTCTATACAGACCACCCTGTCTATAGCGACCACTCTAGACAACCCTGTTATCAGCTGTGTGATACATCCACCTGTCTATACAGACCACCCTGTTAATAGCGACCACCCAAGTCAACGTTTTTAAAATATATTCGCACTCGGGTAAACCCCGGGCGTTGCCCGGGCCATTCGTCTAGTACTAAATAACTTCCCAAAGTTTCATGGCGTTCCAATGAGTGGTTTGGTCAGGCATAAAGGACAGACAGACACACGCACACACACACATACATTCATTCATATATATATACTAGACGAATGGCCCGGGCAACGCCCGGGTTTTACCCGAGTGCGTATATATTTTAAAAACGTTTTAATTCAAATACTATTCGTTACAATTATAAATTGGCGCCATGGATGTCACTCTTGTGAAACGTGCCGTTCCAAACTGTGTGTTTTTAAAATGTTTTAATTAAAATACTATTCGTTACAATTATAAATTGGCGCCCTGGATGTCTCTCTTGTGAAACGTCCCGCCCCAAACTGTGTGTGTCTTGAAAATATAAAAATAAAAATGTGAATTTTCATAAAGATTTCATGTCGATTTTTTTTTTTGCATTTCACCTACTAAATCGATAGAGATAAATACATTTGCAACATGAACCCAGGTATATTGACTAAATAGAAAACTGCATAGTAATAAAGATCATTTTTTAAAGGCACCATATCGTTTTTTTTTTTTTCAATAAAATCGAAACAAAAATTAACGATAAATAACGATAATTGCCTTAAAAAGAAATTGCCTTAAAAAAAAGAAACATTCGCGGTGATTTTGTCTTGCATTCGTTTATACAATTATTATATACGAATGACCCGGGCAACGCCCGGGTTTTACCCGATTAAATGCTTTTATCCAAATACTATTCGTTACAATTATAAATTGGCGCCGTGGATGTCATTCTTGTATAATATATAAATGAGATTTAAAAATTGTAAAAAAAAAAATGCATCGGCCGGGAATCGAACCCGGGCCGCCCGCGTGGCAGGCGAGCATTCTACCACTGAACCACCGATGGTTATGAAAAATCCCATCCGTGAGCTTCAGACAGACAGAATAAGGCAAATATATAAGTAGACTAGCGGACCCGCCCGGCTTCGCCCGGGTTTTACCTGAGTAAAGGTTTGTCTAACGAATCTCTCGATAAAGTGAACATTTTTTCCCGGTCCCTTGAAAAATACTCGATAAGTTGAATAAAATCCATATTAATTGGTTCCCTCGGTAATTGGAAGTTAAAGGAATAGTATCTTGCCTTTGAATTGTATCATTATTCTTGTCTCAAATAAATTGCCGTGTCATCCTGAATTTTGTCTTTCCTAATTTTCTACATTACAAAATCATCGTATCATCATGATAATATTTAGAGCAGATTGTTGAATTATAACAGATAAATTAGAATATTTATCTTGATTATTTCTAGGCGAAAAGTTATTTCAAAAATTTTATTTGCTAGAAACCTTCCCAGTACTATATTAAATAACTTCCCAAAGTTTCATGGCGATCCAATGAGTGGTTTGGTCAGGCATAAAGGACAAACAAACAGACATACATTCATTTTTATATATATATAGATAGATTAATAAATAAATAATAATAATAATAATATAATAATTATTATTATTATTATTATTATCATTAGATAATGATAATGATCATAATGATGATGCGCGCGCATCCGTGACATGAGGAATTGAGGACAGCGATGAGGAAAGACGGTCGTGACTATATATATTAATTGGATGACTTTATGTGATAATATATGATAAATATGGTGTCAGATGAAATAAAATTCAAGGTTTATTTAATATAACCTTTGTATTGAAAGTTTACATTATAAACCAAATAATGATGAAGAATAATATTTCGTAGATAAAAACAAATGAAAACATCTTCCAACACTAGAACATTAACCAACACAGTCTATAAGTACAAGGGCAAAATTCGAGAATGCCTCAAACTAATGGCATATTCGCATATTTATCCTGAAGCCTGTCAGGCCGTGTTGGTGAGTGTACCGTACGGAGCGGATTACTCTGTGGAAATTAAACACCGGAACAAGTTTATTAGTCTACGGCGGCAGTGGGGCAGCCTACTAGTCGGTGTCATCCAGACTAAACGTGGACCGTGTATGAGTGGAGCAGGACGCTTCGCAAGAATGACCTCCATGTTGTCCAGCATACTTCCGACGAGACAAGTCTCACTTATTGTATTCCTTCCTGTTCGTACCACTCTATAAAAGCCCTCGCTCTACTCCAACGTCTCTTTACGAACTAACGTATTGTTTATATACCATCCTGATTAGGCAAAGTACACGAACGATACCAGGGTACCGATGCCACAATATATATAGTTTTTGCCTCATTTTCCATCTGAATGGCCAAACATTTTCAACTTGTTAAATGTAAATTTGTATTAATGTAATTATTCTAGGTGATACAGGTAAAAGAGGCCTTATTACTCTCGCTCACCATGTTAAGTTAGGATTACAATTACTTTTAATATTAATTGATATTTAAGCGCAATTTTTATCAAAAGAAAACTAATTCCACACTTTTTATACTTTAATGAGAAAATATTGGGAAAGGCTGACTCATTATTGGTCAACCCTCCAGGCAGATTTGCCAGTTCAAACTGTAAGAAAGTAATACATTTTTATTTAAAAATATGATTGCGATATCTCTAGAATTCTTTAATTTTTACCAATAGATGTGTGGCGCGCTTAAACCTTTTATGAAATTTACGTTTTAACGTATCACATGCATACACATGCTGTAAACATGAGTTTAGTCTTTTTTGAAATATATTGTTTGCTTCAGCAGAATTAAAAATATTTTATTGTTCATTTTAGTAGGTACTGATACATCTTTATTGTAAACTCTCTGAGCCTATTGGCTAATGGTAAATCCAAAGGCATGGTATACATCGTTTAAAGCAAGCTAGAAAAAAATTGACGCGCAAGTTGATTAAAATACATAAATTATCCCTAAAATCGTTATTAATCACAATATTTTAAACACATAGATGGGTATTTAAGGCCAAATTTGCGTAAAGACGCTTAACACATGAAAATTAATAGAAAAAAAAAAGATAAGTGGAGCAGGTGTTGATATTAAAAATAAAGAAGGCAACACCTGACCACGAGCACATGTGCTTTTTAGATGGCAGAGCGCCATCTAGTGGAGCAAAAATAAACTAAACGTTTATTTAGCTTGCTCCGTGATATTTGGCCAACCCAATTTCTTTATAAATCAAAAAAAGCCATCCACGAACGCGTCAATTGATGGCATCAGGTTTTGACGTTTATTTTGACGGGAGAGGCGCCCTATGCTTCTGTGGATTATTTTATATGTAAATAAAATAAAGATCATACAATAATATAATCGTTATCGTGAAGATAGAGGCTGTCTGGCCGGCATTCATAGTTCACAAAATAAAATCATTATGTCTTTAGCGGACACTTAAGGAACAGACAAAATAGCAGGATAGCACAGGTTCGCGTAATTAACATCATAGGGCCAAAATTTAATCCACATACAAGTTATGCTCAAACATGAAAAAAGACAATAAGCAGAAAATAAGAATTTCAGCCACGATGGATGATACATACAGACAAATACAAAACAAAATATTTCACCTAACACCAGTCCTTTGTTCTCTTGGGGAAAAACCTTTTAGGAAGTAAAAGCCAGTGGATATCAAATACTCTTAGTTATTGAATGCGCCTATTTATATGTAGGCTTTGAAATGTATTTGTTTGTTTGGAGAACATTTTAAGATATTTTTGGTTGAACTAAATATTGCAGATATTATATAACGGCACATATATAATTATATTGGATGACTTTCTGTGATAATATATGATAAATATGGTGTCAGATGAAATACAATTCAAGGTTTAGTGATATAACCTTTATATTGAAAGTTTACATTATAAAGAATGATGAAGAATAATATTTCGTTGATAAAAACAAATGAAAACATCTTACAACACTAGAACATTAACCAACACAGTCTATAAGTACGAGGGTAAAATTCGAGAATGCCTCAAACTAATGGCATATTCGCATATTTATCCTGAAGCCTGTCAGGCCGTGTTGGTGAGTGTACCGTACGGAGCGGATTACTCTGTGGAAATTAGACACCGAAACAAGTTTATTAGTCTACGGCGGCAGTGGGGCAGCCTACTAGTCGGTGTCATCCAGACTAAACGTGGACCGTGTATGAGTGGAGCAGGACGCTTCGCAAGAATGACCTCCATGTTGTCCAGAATTCTTCCGACGAGACAAGTCTCACTTATTGTATTCCTTCCTGTTTGTACCACTCTATAAAAGCCCTCGCTCTACTCCAACGTCTCTTTACGAACTAACGTATTGTTTATATACCATCCTGATTAGGCAAAGTACACGAACGATACCAGGGTACCGATGCCACAATATATATAGTTTTTGCCTCATTTTCCATCTGAATGGCCAAACATTTTCAACTTGTTAAATGTAAATTTGTATTAATGTAATTATTCTAGGTGATACAGGTAAAAGAGGCCTTATTACTCTCGCTCACCATGTTAAGTTAGGATTACAATTACTTTTAATATTAATTGATATTTGAGCGCAATTTTTATCAAAAGAAAACTAATTCCACACTTTTTCTACTTTAATGAGAAAATATTGGGAAAGGCTGACTCATTAGTGGTCAACCCTCCAGGCAGTTTTGCCAGTTCAAACTGTAAGAAAGTAATACATTTTTATTTAAAAATATGATTGCGATATCTCTAGAATTCTTTAATTTTTACCAATAGATGTGTGGCGCGCTTAAACCTTTTATGAAATTTACGTATTAACGTATCACATGCATACACATGCTGTAAACATGAGTTTAGTCTTTTTTGAAATATATTCTTTGCTTCAGCAGAATTAAAAATACTTTATTGTTTATTTTAGTAGGTACTGATACATCTTTATTGTAAACTCTCTGAGCCTATTGGCTAATGGTAAATCCAAAGGCATGGTATACATCGTTTAAAGCAAGCTAGAAAAAAATTGACGCGCAAGTTGATTAAAATACATAAATTATCACTAAAATCGTTATTAATCACAATATTTTAAACACATAGATGGGTATTTAAGGCCAAATTTGCGTAAAGACGCTTAACACATGAAAAACAATAGAAAAAAAAAAAGATAAGTGGAGCAGGTGTTGATATTAAAAATAAAGAAGGCAACACCTGACCACGAGCACATGTGCTTTTTAGATGGCAGAGCGCCATCTAGTGGAGCAAAAATAAACTAAACGTTTATTTAGCTTGCTCCATGATATTTGGCCAACCCAATTTCTCTATAAATCAAGAAAAGCCATCCACGAACGCGTCAATAGATGGCATCAGGTTATGACGTTTATTTTGACGGGAAAGGCGCCCTATGCTTCTGTGGATTATTTTATATGTAAACAAAATAAAGATCATACAATAAAATATAATCGTTATCGTGAAGATAGAGGCTGTCTGGCCAGCATTCATAGTACACAAAATAAAATCATTATGTCTTTAGCGGACACTTAAGGAACAGACAAAATAGCAGGATAGCACAGGTTCGCGTAATTAACATCATAGGGCCAAAATTTCATCCACAAACAAGTTATGCTCAAACATGAAAAAAGACAATGAGCAGAAAAGAAGAATTTCAGCCACGATGGATGATACCTACAGACAAATACAAAACAAAATATTTCACCTAACACCAGTCCCTTGTTCTCTTGGGGAAAAACCTTTTGGGAAGTAAAAGCCAGTGGATATCAAATACTCTTAGTTATTGAATGCGCCTATTTATATGTAGGCTTTGAAATGTATTTGTTTGTTTGGAGAACATTTTAAGATATTTTTGGTTGAACTAAATATTGCAGATATTATATAACGGCACATATATAATTAAATTGGATGACTATGTGATAATATATGATAAATATGGTGTCAGATGAAATACAATTCAAGGTGTAGTGATATAATTTTTGTATTGAAAGTTTACATAATAAACCAAATAATGATGAAGAATAATATTTCGTAGATAAAAACAAATGAAAACATCTTACAACACTAGAACATTAACCAACACAGTCTATAAATACGAGGGCAAAATTCGAGAATGCCTCAAACTAATGGCATATTCGCATATTTATCCTGAAGCCTGTCAGGCCGTGTTGGTGAGTGTACCGTACGGAGCGGATTACTCTGTGGAAATTAAACACCGGAACAAGTTTATTAGTCTACGGCGGCAGTGGGGCAGCCTACTAGTCGGTGTCATCCAGACTAAACGTGGACCGTGTATGAGTGGAGCAGGACGCTTCGCAAGAATGACCTCCATGTTGTCCAGCATACTTCCGAAGGCGGAGGTTGAAGACAAGTCTCACTTATTGTATTCTTTCCTGTTCGTACCACTCTATAAAAGCCCTCGCTCTACTCCAACATCTCTTTACGAACTAACGTATTGTTTATATACCATCCTGATTAGGCAAAGTACACGAACGATACCAGGGTACCGATGCCACAATATATATAGTTTTTGCCTCATTTTCCATCTGAATGGCCAAACATTTTCAACTTGTTGAATGTAAATTTGTATTAATGTAATTATTCTAGGTGATACAGGTAAAAGAGGCCTTATTGCTCTTCCTCACCATGTTAAGTTAGGATTACAATTACTTTTAATATTAATTGATATTTAAGCGCAATTTTTCTCAAAAGAAAACTAATTCCACACTTTTTCTACTTTAATGAGAAAATATTGGGAAAGGCTGACTCATTATTGGTCAACCCTCCAGGCAGTTTTGCCAGTTCAAACTGTAAGAAAGTAATACATTTTTATTTAAAAATATGATTGCGATATCTCTAGAATTCTTTAATTTTTACCAATAGATGTGTGGCGCGCTTAAACCTTTTATGAAATTTACGTATTAACGTATCACATGCATACACATGCTGTAAACATGAGTTTAGTCTTTTTTGAAATATATTGTTTGCTTCAGCAGAATTAAAAATACTTTATTGTTTATTTTAGTAGGTACTGATACATCTTTATTGTAAACTCTCTGAGCCTATTGGCTAATGGTAAATCCAAAGGCATGGTATACATCGTTTAAAGCAAGCTAGAAAAAAATTGACGCGCAAGTTGATTAAAATACATAAATTATCACTAAAATCGTTATTGATCACAATATTTTAAACAAATAGATGGGTATTTAAGGCCAAATTTGCGTAAAGACGCTTAACACATGAAAAACAATAGAAAAAAAAAGATAAGTGGAGCAGGTGTTGATATTAAAAATAAAGAAGGCAACACCTGACCACGAGCACATGTGCTTTTTAGATGGCAGAGCACCATCTAGTGGAGCAAAAATAAACTAAACGTTTATTTAGCTTGCTCCGTGATATTTGGCCAACCCAATTTCTCTATAAATCAAGAAAAGTCATCCACGAACGCGTCAATAGATGGCATCAGGTTATGACGTTTTTTTTGACGGGAGAGGCGCCCTATGTTTCTATGGATTATTTTATATGTAAATAAAATAAAGATCATACAATAATATAATCGTTATCGTGAAGATAGAGGCTGTCTGGCCAGCATTCATAGTTCACAAAATAAAATCATTATGTCTTTAGCGGACACTAAAGGAACAGACAAAAATAACAGGATAGCACAGGTTCGCGTAATTAACATCATAGGGCCAAAATTTCATCCACATACAAGTTATGCTCAAACATGAAAAAAAAAAACAATAAGTAGAAAATAAGAATTTCAGCCACGATGGGTGATACATACAGACAAATACAAAACAAAATATTTCACCTAACACCAGTCCCTTGTTCTCTTGGGGAAAAACCTTTTAGGAAGTAAAAGCCAGTGGATATCAAATACTCTTAGTTATTGAATGCGCCTATTTATATGTAGGCTTTCGAATGTATTTGTTTGTTTGGAGAAAATTTAAAGAAATTTTTGGTTCAACTAAATATTGCAGATATTATATAACGGCACATATATAATTATATTGGATGACTTTCTGTGATAATATATGATAAATATGGTGTCAGATGAAATACAATTCAAGGTTTAGTGATATAATTTTTGTATTGAAAGTTTACATTATAAAGAATGATGAATAATAATATTTCGTTGATAAAAACAAATGAAAACATCTTACAATATTAGAACCTTAACCAACACAGTCTATAAGTACGAGGGAAAAATTCGAGAATGCCTCAAACTAATAGCATATTCGCATATTTATCCTGAAGCCTGTCAGGCCGTGTTGGTGAGTGTACAGTAGGGAGCGGATTACTCTGTGGAAATTAAATACCGGAACAAGTTTATTAGTCTACGCCGGCAGTGGGGCAGCCTACAAGTCGGTGTCGTTCAGACTGAACGTGGACCGTGTATGAGTGGAGCAGGACGCTTCGCAAGAATGACCTCCATGTTGTCCTGCATACTTCCGACGAGACAAGTCTCACTTATTGTATTCCTTCCTGTTTGTACCACTCTATAAAAGCCCTCGCTCTACTCCAACGTCTCTTTACGAACTAATGTATTGTTTATATACCATCCTGATTAGGCAAAGTACACGAACGATACCAGGGTACCGATGCCACAATATATATAGTTTTTGCCTCATTTTCCATCTGAATGGCCAAACATTTTCACTTGTTAAATGTAAATTTGTATTAATGTAATTATTCTAGGTGATACAGGTAAAAGAGGCCTTATTACTCTCGCTCACCATGTTAAGTTAGGATTACAATTACTTTTAATATTAATTGATATTTGAGCGCAATTTTTATCAAAAGAAAACTAATTCCACACTTTTTCTACTTTAATGAGAAAATATTGGGAAAGACTGACTCATTAGTGGTCAACCCTCCAGGCAGTTTTGCCAGTTCAAACTGTAAGAAAGTAATACATTTTTATTTAAAAATATGATTGCGATATCTCTAGAATTATTTAATTCTTACTTATAGATATGTGGCACGCTTAAACCTTCTATGAAATTTACGTATTAACGTATCACATGCATACACATGCTGTAAACATGAGTTTAGTCTTTTTTGAAATATATTGTTTTCTTCAGCAGAATTAAAAATACTTTATTGTTTATTTTAGTAGGTACTGATACATCTTTATTGTAAACTCTCTGAGCCTATTGGCTAATGGTAAATCCAAAGGCATGGTATACATCGTTTAAAGCAAGCTAGAAAAAGATTGACGCACAAGGTAATTAAAATACATAAATTACTACTAAAATCGTTATTAATCACAATATTTTAAACACATAGATGTGTTATAATTTGGCATTTATGCCCATTTATAGAACATACATTTAATATAAAATAAATTAAGTGTGGAAAACAAAAAAAAAAAAAACTAATTTACAACTCCCCTACCATGTGTCCACTACAACCTATAAAATCACAAAGACTACTTTATATTACTTCAAATTACCGAAAGTGTAATTGTGTTTATGATCGGACACGCAATGAAGCGAAATTATTTAACAAACGACCCTATTCTGGTTCAAACCTTAGTCTTAGAGTCCTAAAATATTGGAACCCGATTTGAGCGAATTCACTTTAGAGTTTTTGAATTCAATAGATTATTCTCATGTATCAATATTGTGGCACTTGTTCCATCCGGTTCTTCGCGACGACGCTCTTCTTCCGCCGTGGTTCACCTACCCAGGCTTCGTTGCTCTCCCTCTGCAGCCCTTCTCTGCAGACCACCCAAAGACCACCGAGAACAACCTCATTCATTAAAAGTGTGATGGAGAAAGACCTACAAAAAATACAAAACCAAACGATGAAACATAAGTGAATAAACGAGGAAAATATCTATGTGTCTCAATTAAAAGTAGACCCTAGAAACCAACAACAGAATCCATGTCAGAAATGGCGCCAAAGATGCTTGATCTGCAGCTAAGAACGATTTCATCTGAAGCTGAGTCCTAGTATGTGCTACAGGTATTTTGAATCATCAGACCATATACAATCACCCATCATGAAGAAAAGACATAACGCACTTATAAAGTTGCTTAATTTTTAGACACTGATTTAGAAACGAATTTGATTTAAACATGGTAAAATTCAACTTTAAACATACGATTGAAAATTGCATCTAAAATTGTCGTAACCGTGGAGTAACCAAGAAGATCACAAAGTTCTTACCTCGATAATAAGGTGACAAACTGGAAGAGGTTATAGTGATTCTATATCACTTCTTTAATGACGTGACTGAGCATAATTAATTGGAAGTAATGTTGATGACTTTTACAAATGGATCCTAATGTGCCCGGAAATGACCAAGGGAAATGTTTTAGAAAATATTCGCTTCTCGCTATAACCTTGTTATGATAGGCTATTTGTTCTTTATTTCTATCTTTTAGTTTTCTCTATGGAGCGACAAGAGTACCGTCTTTGATATCTTTAACTATATACTTGAACAACATGGGTTTGCATATAGAAAAATAGGGTTTAGCTTTTGGAATATTTTCGTATACATATATATCAAATATACCATTTAAAATGAATCAAAATAATGATGTCATTCCTATCACCTCAGTATACAAACCCATTGATGGAGATAAATAATGAGCCACACAATCAGGTTTTGCAAATTCGGACAAAAGCCAACCTACATATATATATATATATATATATATATATATATGGTTTCGGGCTTTGACTCACATCAGTACAGGGTCGGCTAGATCTCATAACATTAGAATTCCTCAAAACTCGTGTTGTGGCTGCTTCCTTATACTCTAACTGGCCTAAGTGTCTATTATTCACATGAATAATTATTTCTTATCGTCCTTACGTGTCGTACTGGGGTGATGTATCTATTTGAAATGTTTTAATGCATCTTTAAAGAGATGCCACCTTTGGAACATGAATACTATCCATCTTAGATTGGTGGTTTCCGATTTATGAATGCGCCGCTATACTAGAAATATGGGCAGGGAATATCAAATATATACCACGTATCAATGCGCCTATTGAAATTTGTTGGCCGGTATTGTGATCAGGGTGCAGGACCGATCTGATCTGTTCCATGGACAAGACACCACCAGCACCAATTAATGAGAAAGGTATATTTGAAGAGCTCATAAATATTATTCTATCTAAAATAAACTGTTGAGTTGTACCCAGATGCTCTTTATTTTCTTTGTCCAATTAGGGAACAAAGAACACACGCGAGTTCGTAAGGGATTCAGTTTTTCAGTAGGCACTTTATTAAACATAGTACTAAATGGAAGAATTTCATAGTGTGAGACATGCCGTCAATTTCCGCCGTCAGAAGAATTCTTGGCGCCATGGATGTCATTCTTTTGAAAGGTCCCGCTCCACACTGTTCACGTCCAGCCTGGGATACATCGTCTTTTAGGCCGCTCCAATGCCGGACTCTCCTGTTACCGTCTTTCAGGATCATTCACCCTCCCGGAGACAACTTGCCGCTTCTTTCCTCGTCGACGATGTCAGACATTCCCCACACCGGAATCTATCTGGGTGCGTTATCCTACCTTCAGGCCATCCGCTTTAGCGGCCTCTTCCCACCTTCCATATCATTTGCGCTATATTTAACTCAAAATATATTATCGTAAAGATAGAGGCTGCCTGGCCGGCATTCATATTTATTGAAAATAAAGATACTTCGGCCAGTAAGTCTTTTTATTACCTCGACATTTCGACAAAAAAAAATTCCGAAAAATCTTTTGTCGAAACGTCGAGGTAATAAAAATATTTACTAGCCGAAGTATCTTTATTTTCAATAAATCAAAATATATTTTTATTCATATAATATACTAGCGGATGTGTTTTATCCCGGGTTTTATCCGAGTGAAAGTTTGCCTAACGAATATTATTGATAATAATATTCCGGAACACACAGAATATTATGATAATATCCGTTACATTATATATTTATATAATATATAAAATTTATTTTCGAGAAAACATATCCACTCTCTCTACTAAATAGATTTTTAAAAAGATATATATAAATAAAAATATGTATAGATATACTACATGATCTTAGCCAAAAGGCCGAGAAACGATATTTTATATATAGAGATGACCTGGCTTCGTGTGTATTCTGTACGAATGAATGTTTCGCTGGTATAATTTTGTTCCTGTCTACTTAAAATTATTATCTGGCTTCGCCTGTGGTCTGCTTTAGTGAAAATCCCCTGAAGAATTTTGTTTATTTTAATCAAACATGATACAGCAATAGTATCATCATCATTTCTGATTGAAAAAATATTGTTTTTCAGTACCTGGTTAATTATAATTTTTCTTGGTTAAAAGTGCGACAAAAAACTCTTCCAGATTTAACTCTCTGTCCTGTTCAAATTTCAGCGAGATTAGTTACATTGAGGGCGTGCATAGCTGACAAACATATATATGTCATAATTTGTATATAATTAAATGCAACCCCGACCCACTATGTATGTACCATGTATGATTTTCAAAGATTTAATAAAAGAATAAGGTAACTGGAGGAAAGAAAGTAACAAAAGACATAGGAAGTAGATCTAGAGGAGAACATATTTATTAATAACGTCGCAGTTAACCTTCTGACACCGGGAACCCTGCGAGCTAAGTTTAAACCAACACTTCCTGGCAAAACAGGACGTATCTAGTGACCGCAGAAGTTATATTAGTCAAGAAGCACTCAATACTTCCTGACAAAGCAGGATGTATCTGGTGACCAGAAGTTATAAATGTTAAAGCTAACACCCAATATTTCCGGCAAAGACAGGACGTATCTAATATCCGTCGAAGTTATAAGCGTCAAGCTACCCAACACTTCCTGACGAAATCGGTTATATATCAGGCAGACCATATCTTTCACCAAAGAGAGCCGCGGGCCAATCAGAAGACAGCACCTAAATAGGTCGACCAATAGGAAAAGATCATGTGATCATCTCTCAACCAATCAGAGAGAAACTGAGTCTTGGTGTTAAATCGAAAAGCAAGAATAGGCAGTTGTTCACTGGCTCTCGCCGAGTTCGGACAGTTGTGATTCCGCTTCCAACAAGGTGACATCTACTCGCGAGGCCTCTCTCCCTCTGCTCATCCCACAGCTAAGTACAATCACCGCCATGTGATTAGATAAGGAACAATCAAAACCGCTCCGCTCTTCTCAAGCTTTCTTCCCTCCAACCCAGTTGCCTTTTATTTTCAAACCCCATCACGTGTCCTGATTATTCCTAACTGTATGCTTAAACTTCCACTCAAACGACTGCGTTTCAACCAATCCTCACCATTCAAATCGAACAACAAGAAATTCCGCAACGATATTGTCACAGAACGGTTAAGTCGACAGGATTCTACAACAGTGTAATAACTTTGGATCATATATTACACAGAGTCGACAGGATTCTACAACAGTGTAATACATCAAATATTGCAGTGATATAATAACTTTGGAATATATTACATAGAGTCGACAGGATTCTACAACAGTGTAATACATCAAATATTGCAGTGTAATAACTTTGGACCATATTACATAGAGTCGACAGGATGAAGATGGAAATTAGCCCAGGCGCCAGCAAAACAAAAGGCAATCACAAACCAAGAGAGAACAAACTGGCAACGAGCGGAAAGAAACTGACAACGAACGAAGCGACAAGACATACCCTGGCGACGGTAATTTTAGAACTGACCGCCGCGCTACAAGGGGCAAGATCCACGCAACTGGAAACGGTCTTCCGGAGCGCCACCCACGGGGCAACCGACGCCCGCACCGCCGGTACGTGTCCGAACAACCTGACGCCCACCGAGGAGTCGCCACCCGCCATGCCGTACCCGTGCACCCGGGAGCAATCCACGCGACACGGGCCCAGTGTACCGACAACGCGGTCCACTCGAATGGAAGCAGTACAAATGACTAGATTTCCCTTTCAATTGCGCGGACAGTGCAAACGGTCCCGATCCGGCCCAACAGATATTCCAAGCCAGCCACCCCAAGCCGAAGACGCCACAGTGGAGCCCTTTCGAAACTGAGGTAGGCAATCCACCCAATGACACCATCAAATTGACTTTGGACTTGTATCTGACCCAGGACCTACCATGTACCTTTCTAATTGAACCAGACGCAGGTTCGAACATATTGCCGTATCATTTATACAATAGATTAAAAGCACAACTTCCCAACTTAAGTATTAAAAAACCTTCCCTTGATCTATCCACCCTAAATAGTTTTACGAAAATAATAGGACATTTAACTTTCCCTCTGACAATAGGCCAAATAACCCGTAGAGAGAACTTCCACGTGGTAAATGCATCCTTGCCATTTGGAGTTCTTACCTTAAAAACCCTTTATCAGTATAAATTAAAACTAAATTATAATCGCGGCACTATTTTCCAACTTGGCGTCCCATTGTCTAATACTATCTACCACTTTAAACATGTGTCAAATGAATGCAAGCACGGGCTAGGCCAAAACCTGTCCCAAAGGACTCGCACAGCACCCAAAGCTTTCACACATGGAAACCCTTGCCTGCATTCATTGCCCAAACCCCAAATATTTACATGCCACCATTCTAATCTCACACCACGCAACTTTTCACTCAATCCAATTGCCAATACTTTATGCCCACAACACATAAAACCACAGGACGGTTTTCACACTCACAACACACGCACCCATACGTCGTCACACAACGGTAACACACACAACCAGCCCAACAAGCGCGACACTCACACCAAAAGACAACAACAACAAACAAGCGCATGCACAACCGTTAAGAATAATACAATCATCCCGTCTACACAAAACATAGAAAAAATTCACGCCACCAAACAACCACACAATCGAAAAACATTGCGATCTTTCCTAAAAGCTGTGAACGCCTATAAAGAGTTCATTCCAGACCACGCCCGCTTGCGGACGCCACTTGTCAACCTTCTAAAAAAGGATGTCATGTGGGTCTGGGATGACGAATGCCAGAAAGCGTTCACTAACCTGAAAGAAAACCTTACCACACACCCCACATTACACCTTTACCAGGAAGGTCTGCCATGCCAGGTGTACTGTAACACCTCAACATTCAGCATTACAGGCGTTCTTAAACAAGTCTACCCTGATGGGAAGACATACACCGTTCAACATTTCAGCCGATCTCTGCGTAGTCACGAGCGAAATTATTCAGACTTGGAACTACAATGCCTAGCCATTGTGGAAAGTGTGGATAATTTCCGCACCTGTCTAATGGGCAGAAAATTTACTATATTTTCTGACCATCACGCATTGCAGTGGCTGAAAACCATCAAAAACCCGTCCGGCAGACTGTTTCGATGGAGTTTACGACTATCGAGTTACGAATATGAGGTCCGCTACATAAAGGGAAAACTACAATATGAAGCAGATCTCTTGTCCCGTAACCCGTTTTGTGGATTCTTGGACGCCACCCTTATCAAGACCCACCAACCTCCTCCATCGAAAGAGTCTACTTTGACCATTGATCGTAATGGATTACATACAGTTTCCCGAAAAGGTGTAACCAAGATTATACTTCCAAAACCACTCATACAACAACTCTTACAAACAGTACACACACAATACAATCACCCCGGTATTTCACAAATGTCACGAATCATCTCCACACAATATTACTGGCAAGGTATGTCAAAAGATATTAAACAAAAAGTTAAGACCTGTCCCACCTGCCAATTAACAAAACGTCCAGTAGGACCCACTTACGGAGAATTAAGTCAACCTCCGGAATCTAAAGAACCCTTCGACCTTTTATCTCTGGACACCATAGCAGGATTTGCCAAATATGGCAACACCAAGATATACCTCCATGTGGTAGTCGATCATTTTTCACGCTACGCGTGGGCTTTTCCATCTAAATCCACCAGTACCACCACCTACCAACAGGTACTTAAGCGAGTATTCCAGGATGGTTCTCCAAAACGCCTTCTTACGGATAGAGCCCCTGCCTTCACTTCACCCAAATTTCGTAGTTTTCTTCTTAATAGAAATATTCACCCGTTAATCACAACCAGCAACAACCCACAAGCCAACGGCCTATGTGAACGCCTGAACGCCACCCTCACGGGAAAACTTAGGTTATTACACCTAGAAAATCCTAAGGTCGCATGGACCAAGTTGGTCAAGAAGGTTACACTTATATATAACAAGACACCCCACTCTACCACAGGTTTTCCACCCATATACTTAATGTTTGGTATCCTACCCCCAGAAATCTCTAATCATAACACATTGTACCCAGATATCGACAAAGCTAGAAAAATTGCACACACACGCACACAAAACAAACATTTACAAGACAAAAACATTTATGACCAACGACACAAGCAACCACATTTCGAAGTAGGTGATCTAGTGTTAGTAAAATTATATCACCACCCAAATACAGGGAAACTTGCGCCATATTTCACAGGACCTCACACAATATTAGAAATTATTTCACCAAATGTGGTCCGCATAGATCGACCAAATCAACCACTTCAAAGAGACACTGACACAATCCACGTCAACAAACTTAAACTGTATACAGAAAAAATCCATTATATATTACCACCCGCCGTTAGCACATATCATATAAAGCACAACCCCAATTACACGTTCCCTTTCAAACATTTAACACCCGAATTATTCCCAACAGAGTCATTAAGGTTCAAACCCACCAGCAGCGAACCTTTCAGGCATTTAGACCCTGCCATTTTTGCAACAAGACGATTTGCATCACTCTTCCCCGATGTTAAAAACTAAACCTGACAACCAGTTCAATCATATCACACCACTCCCTAAAGATATCAAACAGGAGAACTGCGAACCTACCAATCATTTAAATTCTACAATTAATAAGGATCAAGCAAATATTTCAAAATCCCCATTTACAAAAATACGGGAGAACATGGGGCAATATCCTATATTTCATCTGATTTTTATCCTTTGTTTGTTACTTCTGCCATACAACTGTATCCCAATTTTATTCATTAATTACTTGTTTATCTATACCATGTCCGCTCATAAAATTTTCGAACTACAAGAGGCAGTTTTTAATTTTGGACAGCATTTATAAAACTTCTCATAATTTTAGGAACCATTTTTGCAGAAAATCTAAATAAACTCCGAAGAGATAGCAGTAACTGAAAAGATGACCAACCAATGTCGGAGAAGTCATACTCCAAAGACAAGACCCGAGCCACACCCCAAAATAAATAGACGGCAGGAAATGAGAATTTTGAGACACCGCGACAGGAAGTGTAGTCCGCGGCGATAAATCCGGCCTATGCAAACAAAGCGGAGCGCCT
>CP092877.1:20549694-20587172 GCA_030710605.1 Cordylochernes scorpioides | reverse complement strand
TAAAGAGACAAAGGTCGCCTCTCCCGTCAAAACAGACGTCAAAACTAAACGCCATCTATTGACCATCACCACAAACAAGCGGTCCCGTCTGTTTTGACGAGAGAGGCGACCTTTGTCTCTTTAGATCAAAATCCTCCCGGCAAAATTTCCATCTATATTTTAGCCATAGATTTGGCCCAGCCACTTTGCCAGCTAAACACCTCTTTGGCAGATTGTCAAGATTCCATTAGATCCCGTGTGGATCTCATGGAATAAAGTCCGCCCTAGACTGACGAGGGCCATTAGCCCGAAACCATGGTCTCTAGGTGGACGCTTTTCAGTTTGCTAAAGCTGGTGTTGTGGCTTTGTCACCGACCCGAGACCGCTAGTTTGCGGTGACGGTCAATAGATGGCGTCTAGTTTTGACGTCTGTTTTGACGGGAGAGGCGACCTTTGTCTCTTTATACATATGTATATTTATAAATTATTTTATATATTTATATCTATTTTCCTATATATTCATCCTTATTCAATTTTTTTTTTATTCGCATTTATTCAATTTTGTATTTAACCATATATAATCTTATATGAACATTGAAATAAAGTAGTTTCAATCTCAATCTCTCTCCCTCTCTCTTTGAATCTCTTGTTTATAAAATTAAATATTTCGCCATAATAAATTAAGTTTGTTAAAATTACGTTAGACTATATTCAAATCAAGATTAGAAGAAGTTAGGTTATCAAATTCGGTTATAAAAATTAGGTGTTTGAATTTTCTCAATATGCGTATAATAAAGGTAATTTAAAAAACGTAGTTATCAAAATAAAGCTTCATCTAATATTACCTATGTTTATAAGGTAATATAACGAACACTCGGTTATATAAAATGTATTTTTGAGATTTACGAAAAAAAAAAAATAAGTGAAAATATAAAACGCTTATCGCGCAATTTATTGAAATGAGTTCAATACAGATTCTATACTATTTACCATTACTTGTGATTAATGAATGCTGCAAAGCACTTATATATATATATATTAAAAATAAAGAAGGCATATCCTGACCACGAGCACATGTGCTTTTTAGATGGCAGAGCTCCATCTAGTGGAACAGAAATCAACTAAACGTTGATTTAGCCTGTTCCCTGATATTTGGCCAACCTATTTTTTAATTTTTATTTATTTATGCTTATGAGGTGATACAGCAACGTCTTTACAATAAGAGAGGAGACAAAATGAATCAAATCTAGAAAAAAGAAGTGAGGACTTCTCGGATATATAGATGAATGTATGTGTGTGTGTCTGTTTTTATGCCTGACCAAACCACTCTTTGGAACGCCATGAAACTTTGGGAAGTTATTTAGTATAGTACTGGGAAGGTTTCTAGCAAATAAATTTTGAAATAACTTTTCGCCTAAAAATAATCAAGATAAATTTTCTAATTTATCTGTTATAATTCAACAATCTGCTCTAAATATTATCATGATGATAAGATTATTTTGTGATGTAGAAAATTAGGAAAGACAAAATTCAGGATGACACGGCAATTTATTTGAGACAAGAATAATGATACAATTCCAAGGCAAGATACTATTTCTTTAACTTCCAATTACCGAGGGGACCGGGAAAATGTTTACTTTATCGAGAGATTCGTTAGACAAACCTTTACTCGGTTAAAACTCGGGCGAAGCCATGTACGTCCGCTAGTTAAGAAATATATTTGTGTTACTCAGATATTTAAAGATCAAATTATTTACTTCAAATTCGTATAAAATATCAACCACAGTTTTATTATCCCTATCAGTGCTGCCTCTGGCGGTAAAATAGTGCACCCCTAAATCATCTTGGTTTTATATTTATTTGAAACAAAGAAAACATTTTTATTCAGATTTTATTTGGCCTATATGCTAAAGGATATCTCCAGCAACCTACATATCGAAATTTGAATGTTTTTAAATAATATTATTCAGTGTTGAAAAGTAACAATGGGGCTTTAAAAATTCTCTGTCAATGAATAATTAATTTATTCATAAAATATTACTGATTGAAGAAAAATTGATCTGCTGCTGATTTAATTGGTGTCACTGTTGCTCTAATTATCTGTTGTTAATTATTATTTTATCTCACTCTCTATTTTTTCTTATTTATCAATAAATATTTATCTAATTTCAATGAGATACTCTTCATAATCACTACTCTGATACCTGTTGCATAAGTTGAATTATCCCTTGCAGCCCTCAAGCCGTTAGAAGAAGCCGACGACTCCAAATATTACAACCTTCTGCTATGCAAACCCAAGAAACAGTCCATAAATAGTGAGTATTACTTTCAATATTTTCGTCCATTTTACAGAAACCGAGTCAAAACCAATGGTGGAATTGTACCATGGTGTTGATTCTGCTGAGTAAAATGTTCCTGGAAAATATTATTTTTCCCCTTAGGAAGAACATGCGTATAATTTGTGAATGTAGAGGACCAAATTGATTCTTGAAAAATCTTTGAGAAAATGTTGGGAAATGTTTTGTTTGCCCACTTAGTGACAAATCGCTTGATTAATTACTTTTATACAAATTATAGTGAAAATACAAACCGTTCAGGGATAAATATATTTTGGAATTTTTCTCTAATTTTCTATAAATCAAATAAAACACTTCAAAACAGAGAGTTTGTTGTATTATATGATGTTCTCTTTCCTTTTGAAGGGCTGGCTTCAAGTTCGTGATCTAGAGTAACTCTATTTTATTTCTGGGCTACTTTCATTTTCATCTCACACATCGAATTTATTTTTGATTTTATGGACATGAAAATTATTTTAAAATATATTATTATATATTTGAATTGCACAAAGGAACGTGTGGCCACTGGACATGCGTCGGACCTGGAGGCTGTTGTTGAGTGCTGCGCTGCCTGGAGTATAGGAGATCCATTTATGATTCCTTTCTACCTGTGTAAGACCGGTGGTCTCAATAAAGCTATATGTGTATTATTATATACGTGAAAAAATAATATAAAAATAAAATAATAAAAAGGTCAACGTTTAGTTGATTTCTGTTGTACTAGATGACGCTCTGCCATCTAAAAAGCTCATGTACTCGTGGTCAGGATATGTCTTTTTTGATTATTATATATAAAATATTTTGGAATACGATAAAATAAATAAGGTAAAAATAAATTGAAGTCTGAAAAATGATCTTAAATATATTCAAAAAAGGATTCTATTGTAAAAACAACAATTATCTTTAATAATTTATTTTTGATTGTTGCAAGCATCTAACAGGACTTCAGAAAAGAGAGTGAGAGTCCAAGAAATCTCATCAAACTGGTATAAAATTTTGTCAAATCGGTCGTAGGCACAACACATCTCTGTCTACATCGGCTGTTTATATGCAACATAACACTTGGGTTTGTGGATACTTATAAATATATCTAAGACGAGTAATCCTTTTAATAATTTGTAATACGAATAGAATCAAAAAGGATGAGTTTCTTTTATTGGTAAAATCGATTCGAGCTTTCGGGCTACAGGAATAATGGAACCAATTTCAAGTAGACATGTATATACACATATATAAGCTATTTTTTTGCATATCTAGGATGTAAATTTACATATCTAGGCAAAATATTAGCTTATATATGTGTATATACATGTCTACTTGCAATTGTTTCCATTATTCCTGTAGAAGGGCCGCTTGCGCCCGAAAGCTCGAATCGATTTTACCAATAAAAGAAATTCATCCTTTTTGATTCTATTCGTATTACAAAATATTACAAATCTATCATTTGATTATATGAATAAATTACATAAATAGGCCCTGTGTAGTTTGAAATATCACCTCATATAGTGGCTATTTATTCTCATATTTCATACACTTGTCCCTACATATTATCCCAGATTTATATAATAACTAAATCCAATTATTTGGTATTATATATTCAATTTTTTTCAATAAGTTGAAAAACCTTAGTTGTGTGGGTGAGTGTATGTTTGTGTGCATTATATAAACATGTATAAATACATTTTTAAAAATTGAATAGAATTCTAGCCTTTTAATAAAATTTTAATAATATTTTATTAATTAAATACGAATTTTATTTTAAAATAATTGAGGAAATTAATACCATTCAAGAGTTATCAAATAATAGAAAATGGTATGGGGATAAATAATAATTGTTTTAGTAGTTTTCTCGAATAATGACAATATTCAATATTAAAATACCTCTTTCAATATTTTATTCTGAATATTTTTATTGAAATATTCTGTGAAGGCTGAAGAAAATCTGAACATTAAAATGATTGGATGGGGAGGAGATTTTATATATGAACGGAACTAATCTTAATTAATTATGTTAATGCACTTATTAATATTTCTGTTCGCAAATTGAATTTGTTGATAATTATGTTTTTAGATAATAATTTGGGGTAAGGGGAATTCATTAAGTGGACATCCTCGTTAAAAAAAAGCTTTTCTGTCTTAATTGTTTCAATAAATTAATAACAATTTATATTTAAGTATATACATATATATTAAAATAAAAAAAGACATCTCCTGACCACGAGCACATGTGCGTTTTAGATGGCAGAGCGCCATCTAGTGGAGCAAAAATAAACTAAACGTTTATTTAGCTTGCTCCGTGATAGTTGGCCAACCCAATTTCTTGATTTATCAAGAAAAGCCATCCACGAACGTGTTTCGCGCTGTTGGCGCTCGTCAGCGTGGAGAAGGCTGTAACCACTGCGACCAAAAAATATTTTTGGTCCCAATGGCTTCCTGAGAAATCAGAAAATGGGTATTTAAGGCCAAATTTGCGTAAAGACGCTTAACACATGAAAAAACAATAGAAAAAAAAAAAGATAAGTGGGTCAGGTGTTGATATTAAAAATAAAAAAAGGCATCTCCTGACCACGAGCACATGTGCTTTTTAGATGGCAGAGCGCCATCTAGTGGAGCAAAAATAAACTAAACGTTTATTTAGCTTGCTCCGTGATAGTTGGCCAACCCAATTTCTTGATTTATCAAGAAAAGCCATCCACGAACGCCTTTCGCGCTGTTGGCGCTCGTCAGCGTGGAAAAGGCTGTAACCACTGCGACCAAAAATATTTTTGGTCCCAGAGGCTTCTTGAGAAATCAAGAAATGGGTATTTAAGGCCAAATTTGCGTAAAGACGCTTAACACATGAAAAACAATAGAAAAAAAAAAGATAAGTGGAGCAGGTGTTGATATTAAAAATAAAGAAGGCAACACCTGACCACGAGCACATGTGCTTTTTAGATGGCAGAGCGCCATCTAGTGGAGCAAAAATAAACTAAACGTTTATTTAGCTTGCTCCGTGATATTTGGCCAACCCAATTTCTCTATAAATCAAGAAAAGCTATCCACGAACGCGTCAATAGATGGCATCAGGTTATGACGTTTATTTTGACGGGAGAGGCGCCCTATGCTTCTATGGATTATTTTATATGTAAACAAAATAAAGATCATACAATAATATAATCGTTATCGTGAAGATAGAGGCTGTCTGGCCAGCATTCATAGTTCACAAAATAAAATCATTGTCTTTAGCGGACACTTAAGGAACAGACAAAATAGCAGGATAGCACAGGTTCGCGTAATTAACATCATAGGGCCAAAATTTCATCCAAATACAAGTTATGCTCAAACATGAAAAAATACAATAAGCAGAAAAGAAGAATTTCAGCCACGATGGGTGATACATACAGACAAATACAAAACAAAATATTTCACCTAACACCAGTCCCTTGTTCTCTTGGGGAAAAACCTTTTAGGAAGTAAAAGCCAGTGGATATCAAATACTCTTAGTTTTTGAATGCGCCTATTTATATGTAGGCTTTGAAATGTATTTGTTTGTTTGGAGAACATTTTAAGATATTTTTGGTGGAACTAAATATTGCAGATATTATATAACGACACATATATAATTATATTATATGACTTTCTGTGATAATATATGATAAATATGGTGTCAGATGAAATACAATTCAAGGTTTAGTGATATAACCTTTGTATTGAAAGTTTACATTATAAACCAAATAATGATGAAGAATAATATTTCGTTGATAAAAACAAATGAAAACATCTTACAACACTAGAACATTAACCAACACAGTCTATAAGTACGAGGGCAAAATTCGAGAATGCCTCAAACTAATAGCATATTCGCATATTTACCCTGAAGCCTGTCAGGCCGTGTTGGTGAGTGTACCGTACGGAGCGGATTACTCTGTGGAAATTAAACACCGGAACAAGTTTATTAGTCTACGGCGGCAGTGGGGCAGCCTACAAGTCGGTGTCGTCCAGATTAAACGTGGACCGTGTATTAGTGGAGCGGGACGCTTCGCAAGAATGACCTCCATGTTGTCCAGAATTCTTCCGACGAGACAAGTCTCACTTATTGTATTCCTTCCTGTTTGTACCACTCTATAAAAGCCCTCGCTCTACTCCAACGTCTCTTTACGAACTTACGTATTGTTTATATACCATCCTGATCAGGCAAAGTACACGAACGATACCAAGGTACCGATGCCACAATATATATAGTTTTTGCCTCATTTTCCATCTAAATGGCCAAACATTTTCAACTTGTTAAATGTAAATTTGTATTAATATAATTATCCTAGGTGATACAGGTAAACGAGGCCTTATTGCTCTACCTCACCATGTTAAGTTAGGATTACAATTACTTTTAATATTAATTGATATTTGAGCGCAATTTTTATCAAAAGAAAACTAATTCCACACTTTTTCTACTTTAATGAGAAAATATTGGGAAAGGCTGACTCATTAGTGGTCAACCCTCCAGGCAGTTTTGCCAGTTCAAACTGTAAGAAAGTAATACATTTTTATTTAAAAATATAATTGCGATATCTCTAGAATTCTTTAATTCTTACCTATTGATGTGTCGCGCGCTTAAACCTTCTATGAAATTTACGTATTAAAGTATCACATGCATACACATGCTGTAAACATGAGGTTATTATTTTTTGAAATATATTGTTTTTTTTTGCTTCAGCAGAATTAAAATACTTTATTGTTTATTTTAGTAGGTACTGCTACATCTTTAATGTGAACTCTCTGAGCCTATTGGCTAATGGTAAATCCAAAGGCCTGGTATACTTCGTTTAATGCAAGCTAGTAAAAAATTGACGCACAAGGTAATTAAAATACATAAATTACTACTAAAATCGTTATTAATCACAATATTTTAAACACATAGATGTATTATAATTTGGCATTCATGCCCATTTATAGAACATACACTGAATATAAAATAAATTAAATGTGGAAAACAAAAAAAAAACGAATTTACAACTCCCCTACCATGTGTCCACTACAACCTATAAAATCACAAAGGCTACTTCATATTACTTCAAATTACCGAAAGTGTAATAGTGTTATGATCGGGCACGCAATGAAGCGATATTATTTAACAAATGACTCTATTCTGGTTCAAACCTTAGTCTTAGAGTCCTAAAATATTGGAACCCGATTTAAGCGAATTCACTTTAGAGAGTTTTTGAATTCAATAGATTAATCTCATGTATCAATATTGTGGCACTTGTTCCATCCGGTTCTTCGCGACGACGCGCTTCTTCCGCCGTGGTTCACCTACCCAGGCTTCGTTGCTCTCCCTCTGCAGCCCTACCCTGCAGACCACTCAAAGACCACCGAGAACAACCTCATTCATTAACAGTGTGATGGAAAAAGATCTACAAAAAAAATACAAAACCTAACGATGAAACATAAATGAATAAACGAGGAAAAAATCTATGTGTCTCATTTAAAAGTAGACCCTAGAAAACAACAACAGAATCCATGTCAGAAATGGCGCCAAAGATGTTTGATCTGTAGCTAAGAACGATTTCATTTGAAGCTGAGTCCTAGTATGTGCTACAGGTATTTTGAATCATCAGACCATATACAATCACCCATCATGAAGAAAAAACATATCGCACTTATACAGTTGCTTAATTTTTAGACACTGATTTAGAAAATAATATGACTTAAACGAAGTAAAATTCAACTTTACACATACGATTGAAAATTGCATCTAAAATTGTCGTAACCGTGGAATAAGACAAATATCCAAGAAGTTCACAAAGGTGTAACCTCGATAATAAGGTGACAAACTGGAAGAGGTTATAGTGATTCTGTATCACTTCTTTAATGACGTGACTGAGCATAATTAATTGGAAGTAATGTTGATGACTTTTACAAATGGATCCTAATGTACCCGGAAATGACCAAGGGAAATGTTTTAGAAAATATTCGCTTCTCGCTATAACCTTGTTATGATAGGCTATTTGTTCTTTATTTCTGTCTTTTAGTTTTCTCTATGGAGCGACAAGAGTATTCAAAATTCGAAACTATTTTAAAGGCGTAAGATTCTTTTTGATAATAAACAATTTCTACTGTCCTTACTGAAATGGAAAAATTATGACAAGAGTATTGTTTTTGATATCTTTCTGTTCAACTAAATACTTGAACAACATGGTTTTGCATATAGAAAAATAGGGTTTAGCTTTTGGAATATTTTCGTATACATATATATATCAAATATTTTACTCGGGTAAAAACCGGGATAGGCCGGGAACATATGAAGGCATCTCCTGACCACGAGCATATGTGCTTTTTAGATGGCAGAGCGCCATCTAGTGGAGTAAAAATAAACTAAACGTTTATTTAGCTTGCTCCGTGATATTTGGCCAACCCAATTCCTTGATAAATCAAGAAAGGTCATCCACGAACGCGTTTCGCGCTGTTGGCGTTCGTCAGCGTGGAGTAGACTGTAACCACTGCGACCAAAAAGATTTTTGGTCCCAATGGCTTCTTGAGAAATCAAGAAATGGGTATTTAAGGCCAAATTTGCGTAAAGACGCTTAACACATGAAAAAACAATAGAAAAAAAAAGGTAAGTGGGTCAGGTGTTGATATTAAAAATAAAGAAGGCATCTCCTGACCACGAGCACATGTGCTTTTTAGATGGCAGAGTTCGTGAATGACCTTTCATGATTTATCAAGGAATTGGGTTGGCCAAATATCACGGAGCAAGCTAAATAAACGTTATTAATAGCTCCACTAGATGGCGCTCTGCCATCTAAAAAGCACATGTGCTCGTGGTCAGGAGATGCCTTCTTTATTTTTAATATCAACACCTGACCCACTTATCTTTTTTTTTTTTCTATTGTTTTTCATATATATATATATATATATATGTTTGTCAACTATGCACGCCCTCAATATGTAACTAATCTTGCTGAAATTTCAACAGGACAGAGAGTTAAATCTGGAAGAGTGTTTTGTCGCACTTTTAACCAAGAATTTTGTCGAAACGTCGAGGTAATAAAAATATTTACTGGCCGAAGTATCTTTATTTTCAAGAAATTAAAATATATTTTTATATATATAATATACTAGCGGATGTGTTTTATTCCGGGTTTTATCCGAGAGAAAGTTTGCCTAACGAATATTATTGATAATAATATTCCGGAACACACAGAATATTATGATAATAATATCCGTTACATTATATATTTATATAATGTATAAAATATATTTTTCGAGCAAACATATTCACTCTCTCTACCAAATATATTTTTAAAAAGATATATATAAATAAAAATATGTATAGATATACTACATGATCTTAGCCAAAAGGCCGAGAAACGATATTTTATTTATAGAGATGACCTGGCTTCGTGTGTCTTCTGCTCGAGTGAAGGTTTCGCTGGTAGAATTTTGTTCCTGTCTACTAAAAATTATTATCTGGCTTCGCCTGTGGTCTGCTTTAGTGAATATTCCCCTAAAGAATTTTGTTTATGTCAATCAAACATGATACAGCAAAAGTATCATCGTCATTTCTGACTGAAAAAAATGTTGTTTTTCAGTACCTGGTTAATTATAATTTTTCTTGGTTAAAAGTGCGAAAAAAAAACTCTGCCAGATTTAACTCTGTGTCCTGTTCAAATTTAAGCGAGATTAGTTACATATTGAGGGCGTGCATAGCCGACAAATATATATATAAATGAATAAAACAAAGCATCAAGGGCTGCGTATCTTTATTAGAACAAATATATACGAGCTTTCGGGCACATACGCCCTTCTACAGGAATTAATGAAACAATAATCCAACTAGTTTGAAATAAGATTTATATATAAATTTAAATTTAACGTGCATATCCACGATACACGTGCATATCAACTTGCAAAGTATCCCATCAGACATGTGATATCTTATACTGTGAATGAATTTGTTTTATCTTATTTTTTATTTAAGTCTATTGAATTATATGCTTCTGGTAAATCAATTCTGCGATTTAAATTGCTATATTGTTTGGACACTATTGCTTCAATTATTAATCTTTGATTGTTGTAATGTACTTTAGGTTCATTTAAGTTAATTGTGTGTCCTGTTGAATTGGAGTGCTGTACTATTAATGATAATGGGTCATTTCTGTTTATGTTTCTTCTGTGTTCAATGATTCTATTATGTAATTTTCTTCCCGTTTCTCCCACATATTTGGCAATACAATTATTACATTCTATAGAGTTGGACCGTGACGGCGTGCGGTTGGCTTCTCGGCAACCCTGAGCTGACGTCACACTTCCTGCCGATGAGGTAACCCTACCTGCGGCGTGTTGCCACGCCATTCCTTCTCTCCATGTTTACTATTTAATCTATATATATTCCCTTTACCTTATAGTTAATTAAAGTATAATTAACGTTGAGCGCTGTGTGTAATCAATTGGAATACAACAAAGATTATGAGACTGAAGACGCGCAAGGCCTAAAACGTGAAATTGAAGAAGCGCAAGTCTAAAACGTGAGACTGAAGAAACGCAAGGCCTAAAACGTGTGACTGAAGAAGCGCGAGGCCTAAAACGTGAGTAACCAAATTTCCTTTGATTACTTGGAACATCCTTTTTTCTACTTACCAAATATTTTGTAAAATGGCAAACACGACGATTACAAAATTAAATGGTGCTAATTACTCCAGCTGGAGCTTCCAGATGAAACTCGTTCTAATCGAAAACGATTTGTGGAGTTTGATCAATCTAGGAGAGGCTAAGCCTGACCCTAGTGACCTTGTTGCAACAAAACTCTTTTTGTCGCGGGAGGGTAAGGCGTTTGCAAAAATTTGCCTCGGGATTAATGATGAACAACAATTGCATGTTCAACATTTGAATACTCCGAAAGAGGTCTGGGAGGAACTGGAAAAATTATACGTACCAAAGGATAGTAGATATCGAGCCGTACAACTAAGAAGGCAGTTATATGGCGAAAGGTTGACTCAGCACAGCAATATGGAAGGGTATATGGGGAAGATAAACTACATTGTAAACGAACTGGCCCAAATTGGCGACAAAATTGATGATGGCGATTTGGCTATGGTTCTTTTGGATGGATTACCAGAGGATTGGGACACCGTTGTCTCAACCATATGTAACTTGCCTGATTCAGACCTCACGACCGCCACAGTTAAAAGACGGCTGTTGGCAGAATCAGAAAGGCGTTCGTCAAATCTACCAAAAGATGTGGGTGCCATGGTCGTTAATGCCTCTTCGAAGCCCATTGAAACAGAAAAACAATTTAAAGCAAAGGTTGTTTGTTTCAAATGTGGAGGTAAAGGCCATTATGCAAGGGAATGCAGGAAGAAAGGAAAGAATGAACAAAGACCAAAAAGGTTCGACCAAAACAAAGGCGTAAATATGTCGGCAATGTTCAACACTTTGCTTGGAGCTACCGCCGAGACCTGGATCATAGATTCTGGAGCGACGCACCATATGACTCCCAAGAGAGATTACTTTACATCTCTGAAAGAGTGCACAAGCAATATGAGTTCCATCACTATTGCGAATGGCTCTTCTATAGAAGCATGTGGTATCGGTACTGTCAGTGCCAATATTGTTGGACACAAGGGAGATGCCAGCAATATGATTGCCCAGAACACCTTGTACGTTCCAGATATGCGTCACAGTGTTCTGTCTGTACTCCAAATGATAGAAAACGGTAGAAAAGTTGTCTTCAACAAGAATGGTTGCCACATTATGGACATGAAAGGTAAACTCTTGATAGAGGGAAAGAAGTTGGGTAGACTTTACTACGTCCAGACTACTCCATCCTCTCCGATAGATCAGAATGATCGTGTTTCTCTTGCATCTGAATGCAAGGAAGAGCTTACACTGGCACTTTGGCACAAAAGGCTGATGCATGTAAATGCATATACGATAGCAAAGATGGCCAAGAACCAAAGCGTAAGAGGACTTAATTACAGCCCGGCAAAGCCAGAAAAGTGCGAAGACTGCTTGATCGGCAAGTCTTACCGTCTGCCATTCCTTCAACACTCACACAAGGAGGAAAAAGAAATCATGCCGTTGGACTTGGTGCATGCGGACTTGATGGGTCCACTCGACGTATTGAGCTGGGGAGGAGCCAAGTACGTCTTAACCATCATTGATGAATCTACGAGATATACAAGTGTATTTTTCCTGAAAAACAAAGGCGGAACCCTGGTGTTAAGTCTTTGTGTTATAACTAAGAATGACTAACAATCATTGAAATCCCAGAGAAGAATCAGCCTCAGCCTTTTTAATAATATTGAACTTTATTTCCTAATATGGTAATCCGAAATATTAAAAGGCTTATTTACATATGTACAGTTTACTTTGACTTTTCCAATTTTGTCTTCTTTATCTCCAATTTCTTTGAGTTCTTGAACTTTATCTTTTGACTTGATCCTCTTTGACTTCTGCTTCGCTCTTCCTTAGACTTCAACTTCATCTCCTTCACTTCAGCTACGCTTCTTTCACTTCGGAACGGTCTGGACAGGGTTTTCTTTATCCTCACTTCTATACTTTCACTTCCGCCTTACTTACTATCCCTTTTCTATTCTTACTTTGAACTACCTTCCGCTGCTTCTTACTTTGTTGATCTAACACTTTCTCCACGCCACCGTTCAAATACCTTCTTTCCGCTCGAGCCTCACTCTCTCAGCGACTAATCTTTCCTCTCTTTTACCTTACTTGCTATACCTTTTACCTTACTTCTTACTCGCCTCGCCTTCTATCTACCTTCTTTTATATAGTTGAAAACTGTCACGTGGGCGCACTCTGTGGTGATTTTGCGGCGCATCCCGTGGCTCGCGCCATCTAGAGCCGCTTTCCCCAACCATTCTTAACACCTGGGAAAAGTCAAAGAGTGGATTCAAGAATCTGAAAAACAAACCAGCCGGAAACTAAAACGAATACGTACGGATAATGGCTTGGAATTTTGTTCCAAAGAATGGGACACTTTCTGAACGAGCGTTGGAATAGTCCATGAACACACTATGACGTATACACCCCAACAGAATGGTGTGGCAGAAAGAATGAATAGGACACTCCTAGATCTTGTCAGGAGCACTATATCTGGAAGTGGTCTGCCAAAGGCTTCCTGGGCGGAGCTGACTTACACCGCAGCCTATGTCAGAAACAGAGTTCTCAACAATCACAATGGTGAAAGCACGCCATATGAACTGTGGACAGGGAACAAGCCTAGTCTTAAACACATAAGAACTATTGGCTGTAAAGTATTTGTCCATATTCCAAGACAAGTCCGTAAATCCAAACTCGAAAGGAGAGCTGTCAAAGGTAACCTTGTTGGATATGCACTCAGAAGACGTGGCTACAGAGTGTGGATTCCCGAGATGAAGAAAGTGGTGGAATTTCGGGACTGTGTCTTTAAAGAGAGTGATGTATCGAGGAACGACAGCAACCGGGAGGTGCTTCCATTAGTTGAACACTACAGCTATGGGACTCAACAGGATATTGAAGAGTATCCAGTGTCTTTATTAGATCAAGAAGACGTGATACCTACAGAAGAGGACAGCCATAATGAAGATACTGTGAAGCCTTCTCCTACTCGATCTCATCCAATGATCCTAAGGAACCAGAGAAATGCTCAGAATTCAATTGAACTCCTCAGTACTGAAGTAAATTAGTGGAAGAAACCTAGCGGACATCTTGACCAAGCCACTTGGGAGAAACCTACACGAACTTCATCGTTTGAGACTTATGGACGGCGAAGTAATCCATAAAGAAGGGATCACTTCGAGGGAGGAGTTTATTGGACCGTGACGGCGTGCGGTTGGCTTCTCGGCAACCCTGAGCTGACGTCACACTTCCTGCCGATGAGGTAACCCTACCTGCGGCGTGTTGCCACGCCATTCCTTCTCTCCATGTTTACTATTTAATCTATATATATTCCCTTTACCTTATAGTTAATTAAAGTATAATTAACGTTGAGCGCTGTGTGTAATCAATTGGAATACAACATATAGAATAAATTACCTCTTTTCTGCTTGATATATATTCGGTTTGCCTGTTTTTTGTAATCGGGTTTCTTAAGATATCTGATAAGTTGGGAGAGTTGCTATAAAAGGTTTTTATTCCATATTTATCTAGTGTTCTAGAAATGTGGATGGATTTCGGGGAATATGAGATGTAGCAATTCTGCCTGTATATTTTAGTTTTTTGTGCTGACATGTTAGATGTGACCTGTGCCTGATAGAAATGTTTTAAAATAAATGTTTTAGGATAACCAGCTGATGTCAAATTATGGATAACGGTTTGCGTTTCTTGAGTTTTGTATTGATTTAAAGAACAATGAGTACATTAGTAATAAAATTAACACAGTGAAAACATTAACTAAAAGAATTTGTACTCATTGTTCTTTAAACCAATACAAAACGCAAGAAACGCAAACCGTTATCCATAATTTGACATCAGCTGGTTATCCCAAAACATTTATTTTAAACATTTCTATCAGGCACAGGTCACATCTAACATGTCAGCACAGAAAACTAAAATATACAGGCAGAATTGCTACATCCCATATTCCCCGAAATCCATCCACATTTCTAGAACACTAGATAAATATGGAATAAAAACCTTTTATAGCAACTCTCCCAACTTATCAGATATCTTAAGAAACCCGATTACAAAAAACAGGCAAACCGAATATATATCAAGCAGAAAAGAGGTAATTTATTCTATAGAATGTAATAATTGTAATGCCAAATATGTGGGAGAAACGGGAAGAAAATTACATAATAGAATCATTGAACACAGAAGAAACATAAACAGAAATGATCCATTATCATTAATAGTACAGCACTCCAATTCAACAGGACACACATTTAACTTAAATGAACCTAAAGTACATTACAACAATATCAATAACAAATATCAAAGATTAATAATTGAAGCAATAGTGTCCAAACAATATAGCAGTATAAATCGCAGAATTGATTTACCAAAAGCATATAATTCAATAGACTTAAATAAAATAAGATAAAACAAATTCATTCACAGTTTAAGATATCACATGTCTGATGGGATACCTTGCAAGTTGATATGCACGTGTATCGTGGATATGCACGTTAAATTTAAATTTATATATAAATCTTATTTCAAACTAGTTGGATTATTGTTTCATTAATTCCTGTAGAAGGGCGTATGTGCCCGAAAGCTCGTATATATTTGTTCTAATAAAGATACGCAGCCCTTGATGCTTTGTTTTATTCATTTATAAATCGTACAGGGCTTTTTCAATTGATATATAAATATATGTGTGTATATATATATAGTATATTTTGAGTTAGATAGTTCACAACCTTTTTCTAATATTTATTATAACCCCACATCTATATTAAAATATGTATCGACCTTGTAAAAATGGATGTAACAAATAAACAAAGAGGCAGAGGTAGAGCAAACGACGACAATGAGTTCAATCACCCCGTCAAAACGGCGCCAGGAAGTTGCGTGATTACAAGAACCAATCAGGAATCTCCGCCATATGCGGGGGTCCAGCATAAAAGGGCCCAGAAAATGAGGCAAAGTAGTTGTTTTTCAGAGTGACGCCGTTATACGGTCGGTCGGATCTCTCACCCCCCCCCCCTTCTATCCGTAAGTAGGCTTAGGGCATCCGCGGCGCCCGTGGTTCGACTGCCTTTGTCCGTGGTCTACCTCTACCTCTTGGAGCTACCATCTAGACCTGCCTCTGTTCCTCGCTGTCCCCGTGCGGGAATCCCATCACGCACCCACGACCACGACTGCCCAGTACATTCCACATCGGCTTGGTCGGGATTACTACAGAACCCGTTTAAGTCGACAGGATAACTGAGGACAGCAGCATGCAGAGGATGACGGAGGTCAGAGACGACTACTTCGCGGATGCCCTCACCAACATGCAACCCCACTGCGAAGGCCTAGTAAGCCGCCTAACAAACGTCATTCGGGGACTAGCCGTGCCTCGTTAGGAGGAGGTCCTCATCTTCCCTTTCGACGGATCCTACGCAGCAAGCAAATTCATCCAGCAACTCGAGCGGACGAGCGAGGGACCGCAAGATGACGCCACCCTGCAAGTCCGGCTCCGCCCCCTACTCAAAGGCGACATGCCGCCGTCACCCAACAGAAGTTACAAGCTTCTACGAGCTCTACTTGGATCGTCTTCCCCATCAGCAGGACAGCAACTAAAGACCAAGTCTCCTGACTGAACAATCCTCAAAACTGTGAGTTTTTAAAAACAACTTGATTCTCCATAAATTTAATGTTTATTTTCACTGTAATCATTTTAAATCAAATTTTGCAATTTTTATAACATTTCAATTCAAATTTTAAATCTTGTACACCCTCATTTATCAATTTTTACTTTATTTTGAGCAACTTTTAAATTTTAATTCATTAATTTCAATTTTACATAAAAAATCACATTATATTTCAATTACTATAATCATATTTTCTAAACTTATTTGTGTGTTTTTTTAATACCTTATTTATGGCCATAGTATTAATAATTAAATTTATTACGCTCTTTATTTTACTTGACCTATTACTATTCAAATTGATATTTCTCAATATTTAAAAGTTTTAAAAACTAGTCCTAGATTTGTATTTTTATAAATATCAATTTTAAATTATCTCAAAATGTGCCTCCCATTTTTCCCACAATTACAAATACAACTATAAATGTAATATGCGAAAACTAATATCATACCATAAAATTTCCATACTCCATTGCATTTCATTCCTGCATGTGTTAAATTGTTATTTACGGAACTCCACCGAATTTTATACCCATGCCATAACCTTTTCTCTTAGAAAAATTTCGTAAATTCATTATTTTATAATTTTTCTAAACCTAATCACCGCTAATAATCTCCAATCTAACGATTTGTCTGGACATCTTAACGCAAAACTTACTGGGAAACTAAGGTTATTTCACTTAGAAAATCCAGGAACCTCGTGGACGAAGTTAATTAAGATAGTTACTAATAAATATAAAGACACGCCTCATACTATAACATCCCTATCTTTCTTATGTATAATATAATCCCCTCAGACTTAAATAACCACATAAACCCCTACCCCAATATAATAGAAAGTAGTAAACTAGCAATACAACGTACAAATGACAGGCACGACAAAGAGAAATTAAATATGATAACAAACATAAGAAACCACACTTTGATACAGGAGATTTAGTACTAGTAAAGGCGTATCATCATCCAAATAGCGGTAAGTTAGTACCCTACTTTACAGGTCCATATAAAATTACTGAAATAATTTCTGATAATGTCGTACGTATAAATAGACTCAATAGGATTACAGGTAATGATAGCGATACTGTACATGTAAATAAATTACAATATTATAATAAAGAGGTCCTTTATATTTCACCACCCAAATTAGAACCCCTAAAAATAAATAGAATAATATGTAGATCCTTTCCGACATTTAGATCCCAACTTGTTTAGTCCAATAGAAAAAAATATAGCTCATCGATTTTCCGAACCATTTAATCACTTGTCCCCCATCTATTTTCATAAAATTAGCGAAATCTAGGTCCTGAAAGTCTGGAAAACAATCCATGTTACATAAATAGCTATTAAATTACCGTCCTTCCAAAACAAAACACAACGCCGAGCTTGACTTTCTCGCGCCCGTTAGATTGTCACCTGTTCAAACATACATTTTTATTTCGCACTTTATACATTGTTCACATCAATTTTAATTCCTCTCGCATATCCCATTAACACATTTCGCATGATCATAACACATTTATTTATACACTAGTTAATTAATTAATTCTTCTATAGAGCCTACCTTTTCCCAATTATTCACACCCACGATTTCAATATTACAGATTAAATTTAATATCCTTCTAACAGAGGAACCTGCCAGATTAAAACGGATAGGAAAATTATATAAAATCCCTTTTATAACAAATCTTATTTTTATAATGTTATAGGATAGTTTATCGTTTTGTCAACCCCGTTTAAAAATTAGGTCCCCACCATCTCTAAAATCGATCCTGTACATGAGACCAAAGGAGACGCCATCTTGGCCTCCTAAAAGGACAATTAAATCCAATCTTCATCCCAACGACAACCAACTCAAGGACGCACTGAACTCCCCCCTAGTTTTTTTTTCTACTTCTCTTTCCTTCCCTACTTCTAAAGGGGTGGAATGACCTTTGTATCCACCATTAGCAGAGATATTCCTTCCTACTTGAACACTCTTGCCTGTCAATCATTCAATTATAGGGCTTTTGGTTACAATTTAATACGAACATACACTACATTACCGGCTCCCTTTTAGGAATCAAAAAGGTTTTAACTTTTATTTTTCTTTTTTTTTGTCAAATTTGTCGCCTCTCATTTCCCCATATGTAACGTAATGTTACATGGAGAAAAGATCTGTTATGTTAATATTTTAAATGATGTTCCCCAAACGTAACAAACCGGCGTTTGGGTAGGCTCACCTAGAAATTTTGCAGACCAACTGCATAAAACGCTCTGCAATCTTTTTAGCGCCTAAGACATGCACTACATACTACACGTACCTAAAGTCCTATCTTCCACTACAATGACATCATTTTAGGGATCAAGATCGCTCCCCGTTTGGTCTCACATAATATAATCGGGAAGATCTGGCAAAGACCAACTTCTCAGACCGGACCAAAGCAACATAGGGCCGCATTGCCTCCCCGTAGGCCAAACTAGAACGACATCAGTAGTCTTGCACCTACACCTAGACATTATGTGTAAATATGTTCCCTTTTTCCAGGAACGAATATTTTTGTTTTTTTTTTTTAACTTTTCTCTCATTTATTTGTAAATAGACTTACAGTTTTACTGGTTTTGTGGTGTTGGACTTTGTTTTTTAACTTACAGATGTAGATAAAACATTTCAATATTAATCTATAATATAATTTTGTTTATTAACCATCAACATTAATGCCATCAACTACCAATCAACCCTTTATATATTATTACCTTTAATATATTTATTTTTCTTCATCATGTTTAGACTTAGAATTTTACAACTTCAACTATTTTAGGCACCATTTTAAAAAAACTACACCTAACAATATTTATAATAATTCTTAAACAGATAAAACATTTATCATTTTATTTTTCTTAATAGATTTTCAAAAATGTTATTTTTGACGCTTCCCTTACAACCTCTAACTCTATCCCATGAACTTTTCCTCCCAACCTTTTACACCCATCAAGAGATTATTGTTCGTCAGCCATTTTTTTTTTTCATTGATTAATCCGACTGGAACAATCCTTCCACGCTATACCATTCCCAATAGTGAGTTCAGGATATCCAGCGCGATCTTTTTTTTTTTTTTCTCTCTCATCGTCCGGCTCATCATTTTTTCATTTTTCAACTTTTTCTTTTCACCACACAAGTCGGACACAATCAAAATTGACAGCAATAAATCTCTTACATCCACCTCTCCTTTTCCGCATCCTTCAAACCTCCAACTACCTTCCAAGGGATTCCAGTTTGCCGAACATTTTTTTTCATTGATTGATCCGACTGTAACAATCCTTCCTCGCTATACCATTCCCAATAGTGAGTTCAGGATATCCAGCGCGATCTTTTTATTATCTTTTTCTCATCGCCCGACTCATCATTTCAATTCACCATTTTTTCAAATTTTCACTTTTTTTTTCATAATTCAACCGGGCACAATCATTATGGACAACAGGGATCCCTCTTACCGCTACCTCTCCCTTTTACATCCATCAATCTTCCCACCTCTTTTCACTGTCTTAGCTAATGATGCAGACGGAATATATTGGGCCTTCTGTTAATGAAAACAATGCCTCACTTAAACAAGTTCGCATTGCATTGCAGAATGCTTGGGATACTACTTTGCAGAAAAATGCTCAGATACCCCTTTCCCTTTTTCAACCTTAGCGTCACATTATACGTTCAGTCAATAAACTAACTTCATTTTTTTCCTCTCATCTTTTATGCAATAAGATATTATTTTCCTTGTACGATTCATTTTACCATATTTACCATTTTGTATTATATACTTTCTCTTAATCTTTTATAATTGATTTTGTGCGTTTTTATTTTTATAACCTTGATTTTTTATTTCATTGATACACCACCATTACAACATCTTTCTCTTTTTAACTTGTAGCTTAATAATAATATTAACTAATTTGTATACAAATTATTTCTTTTATTTTTTTTTATAATAGGTTTGTTAGGTCATCATTCATTACATGTCATTCCCTCAACCAAACCTTCATCACCGGGGACACATTCTGTATATATAATATATTTTGAGTTAGATAGTTCACAACCTTCGACTAATATTTATTATAACCCCATATCTATTTTAAAATATGTATCGACCTTGTAAAAATTGATGTAACAAATAAACAAAGAGGCAGAGGTAGACCAAACGACGACAATGAGTTCAATCACCCCGTCAAAACGGCGCCATGAAGTGGTGTGATTACAAGAACCAATCAGGAATCTTCGCCACATGCGGGGGTCCAGTATAAAAGGGCCCAGAAAATGAGGCAAAGTAGTTGTTTTTCAGAGTGACGCCGTTATACGGTCGGTCGGATCTCTCACCCCCCCTTCTATCCGTAAGTAGGCTTAGGTCATCCGCGGCGACCGTGGTTCGACTGCCTTCGTCCGTGGTCTACCTCTACCTCTTTGAGCTACCATCTAGACCTGCCTCTGTTCCTTGCTGTCCCCGTGCGGGAATCCCATCACGCACCCACGACCACGACTGTCCAGTACATTCCACATCGGCTTGGTCGTAATTACTACATATATATATATATATATAATATACTAGACGCCGACTCGGGCTTCGCCCCGGGATTGACCCGTGTGCATATCTACCCGAGTGATATATATTTAGATAAGATTTTTTTTTAAATAATTGTTTTTACTCAAGGGAATGTTTGTAGTCTAGTACGTTGATATAATCAATCTATCTGAATATTAGGAAAGGTCAGGTAATTTTTTGTAGGGTGATGCTCTGAAAAAGAACGCTATACCACTTTATCACTAAACAAATTTGCGAGTCAAAAATAAGCAACCTAAACAATCCATTAGCTTTGCAAGATAAGAACAGAAATAGAGAAATGCATGCAAAATTTTCAACACAAATCAAAATCTTTAATCCTCATTATTTTTTTATTTTTTTTGCTTATCCCTAGTACACGTGGTACAGGCCATGATAAGCATGGTGGGTAGTTAGCGACTGCTTTTTACTGTAAGCGCACCACATGTCTACACATGTGAAAGCAGTTCGACTTTGCACTTACAAATGTGCCAGAGCCCCGTTTGGTTACTTGCACTCGCTGGTGGGGTTGGACTTTTGCAAGAATCGGGGGGCCATTGGAGCATTTTTTTTTTAAACAGAAAAAAGTGTCCAATGCGGGGATCGAACCCGGGTCGTAGTGGTCGTATTTTGTTTCTATTACATTACATGGAATAGTTTTTTTTTTTCTAATAAAATTTACTGACCTCTTTGTTCACTGAAACCGAAACAATGTGTATGTTAGACCACTCTTTGTTCAACCTTACACATTGTTTAGGTCTCTTATTAGGTGCAAGATGTATACTTATGCTAAAATGGTAATTTGGGTAAACATAGGTAAATTCATGTTGGGCCAGTATTGTTCAGCAAGCCAACACAGATATAACATTACAGTATGAAGCAAGTTGTGCTAAAACTAATATTTCCAATCAAATTATCAAAAAATAACACATACTATGTAATATAAACACATGTATGTAAAATAAACACAATAAAATAACCAATAATTAAAAACCATAAATTTTTCTAACGCAGTATACTTCTTAAGTAAGAATACCTTACCATGAAGGTTTAAAACCCTACACATTGAAACATGTGAAAAATGTAGCATGTGTGGTGTATGATGGGCTTGAAGAGAAAATATTTAAAAAAGATATTTATTGAAACTTTTGTAATACCACACAAAATATGCATATTTACAGTTACAACTTGTCTAGCACCAAAAGATGTCATTTGGAATATAGAGTTATATCTACGGATATGCAGCAAGAAGGACTTCGATAGAGGATGTAGGCCAGAGAGCAAAGAGAAAATAGGTTCTGGAGGGGACTCAATAGCAGGTAGAGAAACTCTACCTTGTTTACAACAGAGGCCAAAGGGTTCATCTTTAAATCTCAAAGCAGAGCAAAACTGGCATACCCGAGACATTTGGCCTATATCGACAGATGAATCAGCTTTATAATCAATATGGGTATTATACTGCAAACCTGAAAACGGCTTATGAGTCCAAAGCTGAATACGCTGAACAGGAACTTGCATAGTTTGTGCAGCTGCGACGCGGGCTTCAGAATACCTAAGACGGCGAAGCTCACGACGCATCTCACTTTGAAGTGGTGTCTCAATAGCTATAGCATTCCTATATCTCCTGGAAGCAGCCGTATTCCTACCAATTAAAGGTCGGCTGCGGCGAGGCATATTCTGAAAAAAAATATTGAGATTAATAACAAAAGCTTAAAAACCAGCAATTTATAAACAAAGCATAAAAAATACCTGTCTTTTTGAGGTAAAAATCAAAATTCCTAATTTTTTTCTTCAAAATAACCTTCCAGATATGTTAAAAAGATTATAAAAAAACTAAAAGCATAATATTAAAAAAAAAACTAAAAAATTAATGTACAAAACCATTTATCATTAAAATGCTTCAAAAATAGACCAACCGCAGGACACGGCAATGAAAAAGCATGCTTTTTTGAGGAAAAAAATAGAAATAAGAAAAATAAGAAATAAGAAAAAAGCATGCTTTTTCTTCAAAATAACCTTCCAGATATGTTAAAAAAATTATAAAAAACTAAAAGCATAATATTAAAAAGCTAAAAAATTAATGTACAAAACCAGTTATCATTAAAAAGCCTCAAAAATAGACCAACCGCAGGACACGGCAATGAAAAAGCATGCTTTTTTGAGGAAAAAAATAGAAATAATTTTCTAAAATACAAAATACAACCCCTATATATGTTAAAAAAAACTATAAATAATCTAAATATAAAATACTTAATCAAATAAATTGAAATATCTTAAATAAAATTTTGAAAAAGGACCTCAAAAAGACAAATAAATGAATCTGTTAAAGAAATCCCTCGCTTATTTAAAAATATAAATAACCTATTTTTTAGATACAACCCATATATGTAGAAAATATAATAAATAAACTGTATTTAAAAGATAAAAGCTGATATAGGCTTAGCAAAATACGATTATGCTTTATGAAGATTTCTAGTTGTTATGGTACTCACGTATGTTGTAGTTACGAGGACATCCCTTTAGATATAAACAAATATATATTTATTTAAGGAACGACTTGTTCCATTACATATATTGTTAAAACAAGTTAGCGGTAAACATCAGCAAGGTTGAAGGTAGTTGTTGGAAGTTACGTCATCGTAGTAGTGACGTGGCATCGATGATGATTAAAGTCAAAGTTTGCGTAACAATTCCCTCCTTACTTTGGCTTTATTCCCACGATGCTGAGGCTCTCCAGGTGTTTCTTCATCTGGTCTCGGGATAGGTCCTTTGTGAAGATATCCGCCTCCAGGTCCTGAGATGGCTTGTACAGAAGGCAGATGTCTCTGGATTCATAACAGTCTCTCAAGAAGTGGTACTTTCTGTTGATATGTCTACAGCGACTGCTTTGTTTAGGGCTGGAGGTCCAGTTGATCAATGACTGACTGTCTGTATAGATCGCAGTTGGTTTTTCCATGAAATTCCATTCTTCCAGCTCTCGTAACAGGTTTATTATCCACTTGATTTGACAGCAGCTTTCACAAGCAGCTATCATTTCCGCTTCCATTGTGGAGAGGGCGACGAGTGGTTGTTTACTACTTTTCCAGTCTATAGTTGCTTCGCCGAGCTTCAATACATATCCGCCGTAGGATTTTCCGTCATGAGTGGTCGACCAGCTGGCATCGGCGTAGGACTTCAGGATTCCAGTCTTCCCTCTTTCAAATTTCACTCCTAGGTCAATTGTTCCTCGTAGGTATCTCATAACTCTTTTGATTGCTGTCAAGTGCATCTGTTTTGGTTGTCGGGAGTACTGTGAAAGTTTGCTAGTGATGTAAGCGATGTCGGGTCTGGTGTTAACAGCTAGAAACATTAGCATTCCAAGGGCTTCCTGGTAAGTGTGCTGTTCACAATTGTCATCTTCAATATGATTGTCCAAATTGATTTCTTTGGAACCTGGTGTTGGAACTTCCTTACAAGTTTCCATTCCATATTTCTGCAATATTTGTTGTACATAGTGGCTTTGCTGTAGCGAAATTCCCTCCTTGTCTTGTATGATCTTGATTCCCAAAAACATGCCTTTACATGTTACATCCTTTATTTCCAGGTGATGTCTCAATTTATTGATGAATCTGTTTGAGGTATCTTCAGAATCTGAGACAGTGATAAAGTCATCAACATATATCCCTACATAGAAGTATTTGTCTTCATTCTTCCATTTAAATAGGCAAGGATCAGATTTAAGTTTTTCCAGTCCACAGTCATGAAGTACTTGACTGAATTTCTCATACCACGATCTTCCGGATTGAGGTAGACCGTAAATACTTTTGTTGAGTTTGCAAACTTTGTTTCTGTCTTGAACAAATCCAGCAGGTTGTTCCATGAATATTGTGTTTTCAATGTTTCCATTTAGATAGGCTGCTTTCACATCAAATAGTTTAATGACTGAATCTTTTGTTGCTGCCATTGACAAAACAGTCCTGATGGTGGCATTTTTAATTACAGGGCTGAAACTTTTGTTGTAATCTCTTCCTGGGATTTGGTTGTATCCCATTGCAACAAGTCTAGCTTTGTAAGTTTTGTTTTCTTGGTCTTTAGATATTTTGAACACCCATTTACTTTTGACAACTTTAGCGTTTACAGGTCTAGGTACCAGTTCCCATACTTGATGTGAGTACATGTTCTGTATTTCCTCAAGCATTGCGTTATCCCAATGTTTCTTGTCTTCGCAGGCGATGGCTTCTTCATAGTCTTTCGGAATGGTCTCATTCGTAGTAGCCAGAACGTAGTCATCGAATCTTTTAGGTATTGTTCGAGTTCTTTGTGGTCTGTCTGATTCACTTGACTCTGTCTGTCTGTTGATCATGGTATCTGGTGCTGGCTCTTCAATATCAACATCTGATAAAACATGATTGTCCAGTTGTTCATCCTCCTGAATGAAGAAATATGTGTCAGTGTCCGTATTATTATCACTTTGTTTTTCTTCCGAGATGACATTATTGTTCTCTCTGAAATGAATGTCTGCGGTTTCAAGAATGACTCTCGCTGTGATATCAAATACTCGATAAGCTCTTCTGCATCTTGAATAGCCCACAAATATTCCTCTCTTAGATTTAGCTTCTAGTTTGTGTCTTTGATGATTCTCGAGTTTATAGAAGACTTCACAACCAAATCTCATGATGTGAGAGACGGATGGCTTTTTACCTTTCCATTTTTCCATAGGGGTAGTGTCTGGGTCATTGGTTGTGGGAGTTAGATTGTACAGATATGCAGCTGTATTCACAGCTTCTGCCCAGAAGTGTAGGGGTAATTGGGAGTCTGCCAGAAGTGTTCGGCCTTTGTCTAATAGTGTTCTGTTAGCTCTTTCAACTCTCCCATTGCTTCTTGGGGTGTACGGTGTAGTTAGTTCATGTTTAATTCCTCTGGATTCTATGAAGGTTTTAAGGTTTTTATTGATAAATTCTGTTCCGTTATCTGTTCTAAGTCGTTTTAGTTTTGAGTTTAGCTCGTTTTCTCTCTTTACAATAAACTTCTTCAAAACTTCTGCTGCTGAGAGTTTATCTTTGAGAAATTCTACAAATATTCTCCTAGAAAATCCATCTACGATGGTCAAGAAATATTTACTTCCGCCCAAGGAGTTTATTCTCATTGGACCACAGAGATCGACATAAATGGCTTCAAAGGGGTAGCTTTCCTGATTGCCATCTGTGTGAACATAGGGTACTTTGGTCATTTTCCCCAAGGAGCAAGCATCACATTGATCAAGGGTACCATTTATAGAGTCCAAGCCCTTTAGAAGATTGTTGTTCAAAATCATGTCTAATTTGTTGTCACTAGGATGCCCTAACCTTCTGTGCCATGCAGTCCTAGAATTGTCCTTTGAAATCAAACAATGTTCATTTGGAACATGAGTTGCTTCAGGTAAACGTGATAGGTTCAATGTGTACATGTTACCATCAAAGTTTCCTGTTCCTATTAGCTTGTCATCAGAAGAGTATATGTATGCTCCTTCAGAATTCAAAAGAACAGAGTTCCCTCTTCTTACCACGCTTGGAATGGACATTAGATTTCCTTTCAGGTGTGGTACATGGAGGACATTATGTAGGGTTACAGCGTTGTTAAGTTTGTCCTTACCTTGTACAGTAGCTTGGATTAATCCTGATGAGGCAGATTCGATGTGTCTCCTTTCTTCCGCCACTTGTATGCTTCTTCTCTCCTCCGTCTTGTGCTCGATCCAATCACCATGGGAAGTCATGTGGCTTGTGCACGCAGAATCAATTATCCACACGTCCTGAGTTGTCGGGTGTTCCTCCCTTGTGCTTGCATGTAGTGCGTATTCTGAAGTGGAGTCTCTTCGTTGGGATGGTTCCTCCGTTCGTTCTTGGATTGCTGACCTGGCTGTGTCTTTGTTTTGTTTTGGTCCTTTATGGTAGTTCCTTGTACTGGCCATGTTATTTTTGTTTGTTGTATTCTTTTGATTTCCTTTGTTGTCAGGGTTGAACCAACAGTCTTTCTTGAAATGTCCTTTTCTTTTGCAAATGAAGCATGATTTTTCATTGAATTGGTTGCCTGATGATCTGAAAGCATTTTCAGGATTTTTGCTTCTGTCCTGTCTTTTCTTCTCGAAATCCAGTAGAGTTTGTCTCAAGTCTGGTAAGGAGATTTCTCTGTTTATTGACAGTGCTGCTGTGATCGTGTCAAAGTTAGGTGTGAGTCCTTCAACAATGTATCGTACAAGTTCTCTTTCTGTTACAGTCTTTCCTAGCTGGGTGATCTCTTGTGCCAGTTTCTGTGCTCGTACAATATACATGTTGACATTTTCATTTGGGTTCAATTTTAGTCTGGCTAGATCCAACATTAGGTCTATCCTTTTATTTTCTAGAGATCCTTCAAACCTTTTCTTTATGTCGTACCAAATTCTTTTGGCTCTTTTATCGCCTCGAAAGATGATTGTTAAGTCATCCGAAAGTGACAATATTATTAGGCTGTATGCTTCCCGATTCTTTTTCTTCCAAATATCATATTCTAGTTTATTATTTGTAAAGTCTGGCTCGTCATTAACAATTACGTCCTCGAAGAGATCTTTTGAATCTAGAATTGCTTCCATTTTCATGGACCACGTTGTATAGTTATTTTCTGTTAACTGTTCGATTTTTGCTAAGTTATATGTATCCATTTTTATTCAACTTTTTCTTTCTAAATTGGCGGTTAGTCCAATTATTTAATTTCCTTTTGATTTAAATGGATCAATTGGCGGTTAGTCCAATTCGCGCGCCCAAACCACGCTCTGCTACCAAATTGATATAGGCTTAGCAAAATACGATTATGCTTTATGAAGATTTCTAGTTGTTATGGTACTCACGTATGTTGTAGTTACGAGGACATCCCTTTAGATATAAACAAATATATATTTATTTAAGGAACGACTTGTTCCATTACATATATTGTTAAAACAAGTTAGCGGTAAACATCAGCAAGGTTGAAGGTAGTTGTTGGAAGTTACGTCATCGTAGTAGTGACGTGGCATCGATGATGATTAAAGTCAAAGTTTGCGTAACAAAAGCAATAATTAAAAACTCCATAAGAAAATTTAAAAAAGGACTTCAATAAATAAATACCAAATATTTCGAATTAGAGCAGTTATTTTAAACGGCGAATTAGATCAGTTATATCTAAAAATGAAAATATATATAAATAAATAAAACATACAAAATATTTCAAGAGCACACAGTTATTAAGCTACGCTTGGCATCATAAATGTTCGCATTTAAAGCTATTTCAGGCCTTACATATTTCTAACAACCTTTTTGAAATAGGTTTTTGAAACATGGAAATTATAATACTTCAAATAAATAGAAATAGAGTGAACACAAATAAAACATACCAAATATTTCGAATTAGAGCAGTTATTTTAAACGGCGAATTAGATCAGTTATATCTAAAAATGAAAATATATATAAATAAATAAAACATACCAAATATTTCAAGAGAAGTTATTTTAAACGACGAATTAGATCAGTTATATCTAAAAATGAAAATATATAAATAAATAAAACCTACCAAATATTTCAAATTAGAGCAGTTAGCAAGAAGCGGAAAGTAAACACTTTTGAAAGTAAAAATACTTTTACTCTGTTGAATTTTTTTGTATTTTATCGATAACAGCAAAGTTATGTATTTTAAAGTTAGGAAAAATATTTTGATGTTAAGCAAAACCTGCTCCATATCGTTTTACATAAATGTTGAAAATTTGGTTGAAATTGATGCATTGTAACGAAAGTTTTTAGTGATGTACTCTTATGAAATTTGCATTTTATTAATATAGATATATAATCTACTTATATATTTGCCTTATTCTGTCTGTTTGTTTGTCTGAAGCTTTGTCTGATTGTCTGTTTGTCTGAAGCTCACGGATAGAATGCGCGCTCATTGGCTGTAGATACGATGTACTAGAGCGCCATCTGTTATCAAATTATAAAACTATTTTAGAGGCGTAATATTCTTTTTATTTATTTTTATTTATTTATTGTTTTTTATTATTTTTTATTTATTTATTTATTTTTATTTTTTTTTATTTTTATTTATTTTTATTTTATTTTATTTTTTTAAATTTATTTTTTATTTTTTATTTTTATTTTTATTTTTTTTTTTATTTTTTTATTTTTTTTTTATTTTTTTTAAATTTATTTTTTATTTTTTTTATTTTTTTATTTTATTTTTATTTTTTTATTTATTTTTATTTATTTATTTTATTTTTTTTATTTTATTTTATTTATTTTTTTATTTTTTATTTTTTTTTATGTAAGTTTGCCTCTCTCATAAACCTGTCTATACAGACCACCCTGACTATAGCGACCACTCTAGACAACCCTGTTATCAGCTGCCTGTCTATACAGACCACCCTGTCTATAGCGGTCACCTTAGGCAACCCTGTTATCAGCAGTGTGATACATCCACCTGTCTATACAGACCACCCTGTCTATAGCGACCACTCTAGACAACCCTGTTATCAGCTGTGTGATACATCCACCTGTCTATACAGACCACCCTGTTAATAGCGACCACCCAAGTCAACGTTTTTAAAATATATTCGCACTCGGGTAAACCCCGGGCGTTGCCCGGGCCATTCGTCTAGTATATATATATTAAAAAAGGCATATCCTGACCAGGAGCACATGTGCTTTACAGAAGGCAGAGCGCCATCTGATGGAACAGAAATCAACTAAACATTGATTTAGCCTGTTCCCTGATATTTAGCCAACCCAATGTTTCTGTTCCACCAGATGGCGCTCTGCCTTCTGTAAAGCACATGTGCTCCTGGTCAGGATATGCCTTTTTTAATATTGATTTCAACACCTGATCTTTTTATCTTTTATTTTTTATTTCGTTTTTCTATATATATTGCCACGTTTTTATTTTAAAACGCTAATTTTCTGTTTTGTAAAACTTTAATTTTAAAGTTCATTCTTTTAAAAGTGAAATGTTTGTTAATGGAATAGATATTTTACCTCAACTCATTTTATTCCGCTTTTGTTTACAAGCCATTTGTTTTTATCTCTATATTTACATATCGTTTTTATTGAGTTTTTACTAATTTTGCATGTACATACATCATTGACTTTTAATGAATGAGAAAAAGAAATTGAAAATAAAAATATGAAAAATTAAAGTAACACCTTAAAGGAATTTATGTACAATTGAAAATTGTTTTTTTGTAACGTCTCAATATATATATATATATATATATATATATATATATATATATATATATGTTCCCGGCCTATCCCGGTTTTTACCCTTGTAAGAGTTTGACTAACGAACATTTGTTAAAACGATTCTAGCAAACATCCAAGCCCTACTGAATCTATACTTGTCTATACTCTCGATAATTTAAAATTTTTCTCGGTCCCTTGAAAAATACTCGATAAGTTGAATAAAATCAATATTAATCGGGCCACTCGGTAATTTGAAGTTGAAGTAGTTGTATCTGCCACAAACGAACATTTGTAAATAACTGTATTTAGCGAATGTACCCGGCTTCGCCCGGTTTTTACCGAGTAAAAGTTTGACTATTGAACATTTGTGAAAACGATTCTAGAAAACATCCAATCCACCTATATATAGATGTATAAACGTATATAAATAATGTTATATGCGTTTAAAAATATTTTAAAACGCGTAATTCATTTGAAAACATTTAATAAATTTTAATAAGATATTTTCTTTAAATATATGTCATAATTTGTACATAACTGGATGTAATCCCGCCCAATATGTATACAATGTATGTTTTAAAAGATTTTAATAAAAACAAGGCTTAGAAATCTGGGAGAAAAGTTTTAGAGAGAAAGGCCATCAAAGAGGAAGCAGTCATTAGCAGGTTTTATTATCCAGGAACTCATAAAACTGGGTTCAAGAACCTAGTATTTCCGGGATCAGGTCAGAACAAGCTAAGAACAAAGAATTAGCAGAGATCCAATCAGCGTCCAGGAGGATTAGCTAGGAACCAATAGAAAGCTTACACGAGTCAACCAACAACCAATGAGAACCCAGAGAGGTTTTCGTGTTAAATCGGGAACTGAGATTAGTTAGTAGGGAACGTGGCACCATAGAGACCAGTCAAGAGCTCGCCGCCGTTGAGACCAGTTTGGAGCCAACCCCATCTTCTCAACCATCAGATAAGTCCAATCCTCAATAATGTGAACAGACATAGATTAGTCCAATCCGCAAAATAGCTTCAACCTCTTTCTCCCCAGATCGCTGGCCTATTTCAAATTCAACTCTGTGTCCTCGTTAATTTCCCTTGTGAATACCTTACCAACAGCAAATACAACTGCGCCCACCACAATAAACAATCAACTCAACCCATCTCAAAAGGTAATCGTCCAAACGCACAGTGAGTCGATAGGATTCTACAGTGTAATACAGTAATACTTTCACAAATATTACATATATATTAATATTGAAATGCCAAGTTTTTTTACAACGTCATTGGAATATTGGATTACTAAATTTTAAAATTAAATATTAAATTTATTATACTGGAAGCACATTTTAGTATTTTTACAATTTAAAAATGTAATTTACCAGATGCCGCGAGAGGCGCTGTTTGCGAGTGAAGGTAGAAAATTTTCAAATAAAATTGCAACGAATATTTATTTCAAATCAAATTCAAACCAGAAACCTTCCCAGTAATATAGTAAATAACTTTCTAAAGTTTAACGGCGATTGGATAAGTTTACCTTTTTAAAACATTAATCGCGTTAACAAACTACGTGTAGAATTATTAACCAATCAAATTCATTATCGTCGCGACCAGTGCGGCGCCAAGCGGTAAAACACTGGAACTAACGCTTTTTGGTTTTACATAAAAAATCACATTAACCTTTTTAGTTTTTTTGAATAGCCAATATGTTAAAAGAAATCTTCAGCTACCTACATGTGAAATTTTATAATGATTGATTATGTAGATTTTGCGCAACGCGACAACAAACATCGATTTTGATTTCATTTTTATAGATATAAAGATTAAAACATACAGTTATCAGAATCATCAATCAATAATCAATCAACAATTCTGACTAATTCATTATGCTAACATAATTAAAATATATACGTATCAGAGTCATCAACAATCAATTCTGTCATCGTTTACTTTTGTGAATGGAATAAATACCCAAATATGGCCATTTCTTATAAGCATCGGTGGTTCAGTGGTAGAATGCTCGCCTGTTACGCGGGCGGCCCGGGTTCGATTCCCGGCCGATGCATTTTTTCTTTTTTACAATTTTTTAAATTCATTTATATTATTATCCCTATATATATATAGAATTAGCGTATGTAGGTATGTATGTTTGTCAACTATACACGTCCACAATACGAAACAAATCTGACTGAAATTTCAACAGTATATAAAGTAGGAACTGTAAAAACTCTTAGTGAAAATTTCAGGTCTCTATCCCGAATATCCGTCGTGTTATTTGCAAATTTGCTCTTTCGCTCGAGCCTCTAGCGGTGAAAATGGGGGGTAATACCAGCTGACCTAATGTACATGTAAAGTTTGGAGCGAGACGTTTCACAAGAGTGACATCCACGGCTCCAATTTATAATTGTTACGAATAGTATTTGAATAAAAACATTTAATAGGGTAAAACCCGGGCGTTGCCCGGGTCATTCGGCTAGTATATATAATAAATATTATATATGATAAAATTCCTTAATCTCCTAATAATTGCATTAAAACAATGCATCTATTTATAAACACAAGGCAATAAGACCAAATCCAAGGATAAGTAACAATTTAGATTATTAAAATATACAGTTATCAGAGTCATCAATCAACAATTAATCAACAATTCTCTCACCGTTTGCTTTTGTGAATGAAATAAATACCCAAATATGGCCATTTTTTATAAGCATCGGTGGTTCAGTGGTAGAATGCTCGCCTGCCACGCGGGCGGCCTGGGTTCGATTCCTGGCCGATGCATTTTTTACAATTTTTAAAACTCATTTATATTATTATTAAAATATACAAGTATCAGAGTTATCAATTCTGTCATCGTTTGCTTTTGTGAGTGGAATGCTTTTACGTAATATACGTAAAATACGTAACTAATATGACTGAAATTTTAGCAGTATGTATAGTAGAATCTGGAAAACTTATATTGAATATTTCAGGTCTCTACCCCGAATATTCTTCGAGTTATTTGCAAATTTGTGTTTTCAAAAATTATTTATTTATTCATGAATACCAATTTTGTCCCCTTCAAAGTAATCCCCATGAGATATTATACACTTGTGCCAACGATTTTTCCAATCTTCGAAGCACTTCAAAAAATCATTTTTTAAAATCTTTTTCAGCTCCTCCTTCGATGCCGTCTTTTTCTCGTAAAGCGTAGCGTAACGTCGTCCTTTCATGTGCCTCTTCAGTTTAGAGAACAAGAAAAGTCACAGGGGGCCATATCTGGGGAATACGGTGGCTACGGCATCATTAGTGTGTTGTTTTTGGCCAAAAAGTCGCGCACAAGCAACGATGTGTGAGCAGGGGCGTTATCGTGGTGCAAAAGCCAATTTTTGTTCTTCCACAAATCCGGGCGTTTCTGGCGGATTGCTTCACGCAAATTGCGCATAACTTGCAGGTAATATTCCTTATTGACCGTTCTACCCTGTGGCAAGAACTTATGATGCACCACGCCCCTGCAATCGAAGAAAACTGTCAGCAAAACTTTCACATTCGACCGAACTTGGCGCGCTTTTTTCGGTCTTGGTTCGTGCGGCAGCTTCCATTGAGATGATTGAGCTTTGGTTTCCACGTCATAACCATAAACCCACGCTTCGTCACCAGTTATGACCCTCTGGGGCAAATTTGGGTCGTCGCGGACAGAGTCTAACATTTTATTAGCAATGTTCATGCGATGCTGTTTTGGTCGCAATTGAGCAATTTTGGTACGAATTTCGCGGCGACGCGTCTCATGCCCAAATCATTGATAAAAATCGAATGGCACGAGCCAATCGATATGTTTAGGTCCTCAACAACTTCTCTAACGGTGATTCGACGATTGGCCAATATAATTTTCTCCACTTCATTATTTTTTTCGTCTGTTGTTGAAGTGCTCGGGCGTCCGGCACGCTCTTCGTCGTTCACATCTTCTCGGCCTTCTGAGAACATGTTGTACCACCGATAAACGTTGCTTCGGTCCAAGGTAGCTTCTCCGTATGCCACAGTCAACATTCGGAATGCATCCGCGCACTTAATTTCGTTTTTCACACAAAATTTGATCCATTTTTTTAATAGGTAAAAATCGAAGACGATCCAAAACACCTGCAAGCAAAGCAGCTGTCAATAATTAAGTGAACATCAAAAATGGCCGAGCTTGTCGGCATAAGTGAGAGACATGAGTACCAACATAAGCCACAAAAAGATCGAAATTCGAATATACGTAACCCGCGAAAATTCAAAAGTCGCGATACCTTTTGAACACACCTCATATTTGTCGCATTTTTAGCCAAGAAAAATTGAAATTAACAAGTTCTGGGCAAAAATAGTTTTTTTTGTGAGAAAATGATTATGACAATATTGCTGTATCAAATTTGATTATCAGATACAAAATTATATCCGGAAAAATTCCAAAAAGCAGAGACCACGGGTGATGCCAGTTCATTTTTAGTATGCAGGAACGAAATTCTAACAGAAAACATTCATTCGAGCAGAAGACACAAAGCCAGATCATCTCTTTATAAAAATATCGCTTCTCAGACACAAAGTTTGGAGCGGGACGTTTCACAAGAATGACATCCACGGCGCCAATTTATAATTGTAACGAATAGTATTTGAATAAAAACATTTAATCGGGTAAAATCCGGGCGTTGCCCGGGTCATTCGGCTAGTATATATAATAAATATTATTTCTTAAATATTGAGCAATCCATATGAAATTATTAATTGAATAGCATATTTTGGATCAAAATAAACATTTTATTTAATATAAATGCCAATATTTCATTATACTTATTAGGAATCATATATTATTTTTAATTTTTATAAATGTACATATATAGTCTATTCTTATTAATATTTGTTTGTGTGTATATATTTTAAATTTTATCCCCACAGAGTTGAAAATATTTATATATCGTCGCGTGAAGGCATCACGTGATGAACCAAAGCAGTTCAAAAACAAGAAAAGCCCTGACGAAGTTAGGCGTATAGCCTAATGAAATATTGGCATTTATATTAAATAAAATGTTTATTTTGATCCAAAATATGCTATTCAATTAATAAATATTATATATGATAAAATTCCTTAATCTCCTAATAATTGCATTAAAACAATGCATCTATTTATTTATTATTACATATCGTTCAGATTACTCAATATGCCATAACGCTAGTTTCCAGCCTCGAGATAAACAAATAAATATATACATTACGTTATGTATTTATTGAGAGGAAATGTGCCATTTTGAACATCTCCTTCCTTTAAATTTGCAATAAATATGCGCGCATGTGTTTGTGTATGAAATGTCTCGTATTTTATTATTTGAAAATGCTGGGTAGAAGTAAAATAAAATATGCTTTGGCTATAGAATTAGACCAGACATTTCGCCAACTAAACGCTCGTGGTAGAATATAAATATTTCAATAATATTTTAGGAATTGCATTATACCATATGTTCTCAGGACAATCGAGTGCTATAGCTCGAGAACATGTTCTGAATTTGTTAAGGTTGGTATTATATCATCAACCAGTGTTTACTAGATTATTTAAACGGGCAATATATTGTGTATCGTTATTGATTCTATTGTCCTGAGATATTTTTTTTTCTGGAAAATTATCCAACGAACATTTTAGCTCTTGGCACTTAATTCTCTTCTTGACAAATTAGTGGATGAAATTTTAACACCTTATAATAAAAATATACACATTAATAACTCTTAATTATAATGTTGGAAAAGGGTGTTGTAATTTCATCGATATCTGGACAACAATGACTTTCTGAATTTGGCAACTGGAGCGATCTAGTGAACATCTCCTGCTATCTATCAAGCATACCGAAGGATCTAAACGAGAAGGATCTATCAAGCGAATGATCGGATATATCAGATGATTATATCAATCCTGTACCCAGACTAAGCGATTTATCAATCGAGAAAATAAGTGCTCAAAGCTTACTTGTAACCAGACCAAGCTATCTTTGTTTACAAAGCGGTTAGGTGACAAGAGCTATCTTGTAGCCATACCAAGTGATCTAACAACCGAGCGGTCAAGTGATCAGGGCTATCTTGTAGCCAGACCAAGTGATAAAACAACCGAGCGGTCAAATGATCAGAACTATATTTTGACCAGACTAAGTGATCTATCAGTCGAGAAAATAAGTGCTCAAAGCTTACTTGTAACCAGACCAAGCTATCATTTTTACAAAGCGGTTAGGTGACAAGAGCTATCTTGTAGCCAGACAAAGTGATCTAACAACCGAGCGGTCAAGTGATCAGGGCTATCTTGTAGCCAGACCAAGTGATAAAACAACCGAGCGGTCAAATGATCAGAACTATATTTTGACCAGACTAAGTGATCTATCAACCAAGCGGTCAAGTGATCAGAACTATATTTTGACCAGACTAAGTTATCTATCAACCAAGCGGTCAAGTGATCAAAACTATCTTGTGACCAGACCAAGCAATATATCAATCGAGCGGTCAAATCATCTGAAATATTTTGTGTCCAGACCGAGTGATCTAACAACCGAGCGGTCGAATGATCAGAACTATCTTGTGGCCAGACTAAGTTATCTAGCGACCGAACGGTCAAGTGATCAAAGCTATCTTTTGATCAGACCAAGCGATCTATCAACCGAGCGGTCAAGTGATCAGAGCTATCAGGAAACAAACTAAGCAATCTATCAATCGAGAGGTTAAGTGATCAGAACTATCTTGTAACCAGACTAAGTGATGTAGCGACCTAGCGGTCAAGTGATCAAAACTATCTTGTGACCAGACAAGCGATCTATCAACCGAGCGGTCAAGTGATCAGAGCTATCATGTTACCAAACTAAGCAATCTATCAATCGAGCGGTTAAGTGATCAGAACTATCTTGTGACCAGACCGAGCTATCTATCAACTGAGCAATCAAGTGATCAGAACTTACTTGTGTCCATATTAAGTAATCTAGCATCCAAAGGCGGTCAAGTGATCAGAATTATCTTGTGACAAGACAACAAGTGATCTATTAGCCGAGCGGTCAAATGATAAGAACTATCTTGCGACAAAAGACCAAGTTATTTAGCATCCGAGGGCGGTCAAGTGATCAGAACTATCTTGTGACAAGACACCAAATGATCTATTTGCCGAGCGATC
>CP092877.1:20536943-20547585 GCA_030710605.1 Cordylochernes scorpioides | reverse complement strand
TCTACTGTCCTCAAAGTTTATATACATATAGCCTACCTAAATACTATAATTAAAATACCGCCTTTAGTTCCTACCTATATTTTGAATCGTCCAATATATTGTTTTTTTTTTTTAGAGAAATAAAACCCGTCTCTACTTCTGGTAGATTAAATTAGGGAAACAGCTGGGAGGGTTCACCATTTACATACTAGGCCCCTCCTAATATTTTTCATCATAGTAAAAACAGTAGAAAGTGTTTGTTTTATTTGGAAAAAAAAAGAAAGCTTCGTGGTCAATGGCTTTATTTCATATACATAGATATGGCATGTTGTTGCCTTTTAATTATTTTCTTATCTACACAATCAGTTCCAGAGATATCTACTTCTTCCACTGTGTTTAATAGTAGATGTATTTATCGGAACGGAATCAAAGGTCTGTTACTGAAGCTAGTCTTTTACTTCTGTACTTACATACAGGTGTGCAATAATTGGAGTTGAGATTGTCATTTCGAAATATTCTTCCTTACACCACCTATTAGTTCGTAGAATGCTAAACTTGCTGAACTAGGTCGATCGAGAGTTATTGTTGGCAAATGATTGGCGTCACTAAGAGATTACCTATGGGGACATCCCGTTACCACTCTCATTTTCTCTCATGTGGAATGATTCATTTACACTTGGCGGCTAGTATATTGTACTACTGCCTGGACATTGATCCCTTTGTAGAATCATATCGTTCCTAATTTTATTTTACAATACGTTCAACAATATAATTTTTAATCCTCTGCCATTTAAAAATATAAGTATTCTATTTGACAATATATACAAGCCGCTACCAGGTTATTGAGGCCTACAACTGCTTTCTACAGATAGTATTTACGGAATTTATCCTTTTATCATTTGGAAAAATAATCTTGCTTTCTTTACAGAAGAGATTCCCTCTATTGGTACAACTCTCTTGGCTTTGTGCCGCAAATTTCTTTATGTAATGTTAGTCTCACTTATTTGAGTTTTGACCCCGATTCTTCGCAGCAGTTAGAATGAAATGCAGGTCTGAATCCATAAGTTTTAGTTATAGTGACATTTGAAGGATTTCTTACGTTGTGCGCATGAACTTTGTGACTTGAAAATATCCGTGTTGGGACATTAAAATAATCGTTTTTTTTTCGAATTTTCGCGGAGATAAAATAAAGCAGGGACGAATTTGGAAATAATTAATTTATATATACTTTTAGGTTCTCCAATAAAACTATATGAAAAGGTATTTATAGGGAAAGAGGGAGAGATTAAATAAAAAAAACTTATCCTAAGATAGTAATAATAACAAACGTGTGTTTGGTCGCCGAGGCGCTTCGTTTCGATAACATTAGCACCTGTGATCGTTTCCTAGCGGACTCCAGCGATAATTGGCATGCGTCCCATTCCTGGCTGGGGTTGAAGAGCTACTTGAATGTATTCGTATTTACTAAACGCAAGATGTTCTTTATAAATTAATATGTTGCACTAGTTTCACAGAATGGTCACTTATATCATACGTCTTACTTTGTTCATATTGCCGCGTAAATGAGCCTTCAAAACACCTATAGCCTCCGCCAAAAGATGGAGCTTTCGCCTATTTCAGGTTTGGAAATAATGTGGGAATCGCCGACTGCTGTGGTCCTGTTTCCTGGGGCAAATGTTTGTAAATACATGTTTATATTGGTCCTAGGAGATAACATAATGTAAATACCCGTTAATTGTAATTCTAGTTATATGTAATCTGTAGTAGAAATGACATTAAAAGGAAAGGAAGAGTGTTAGAAGTCTTGGTGCCGGTTGCTGTTATGACTCTCTCGCCAACACCACAGTCACTACTCTTCTGGTGAATCCAGGCCGAGAGATACTGCCAGAGGAAAGGAGATCCACCTGAGTGGTGGTTCTCGGAGGTCTTTGGGTGCTCTGCAGGGTAGAGCTGCAAAGGGAAAGCACCGGACTGGACCAGGTGATCCACGACGGAGGAAGCGGCGTCGTCAAGAAAAACAGGGGAGGTCACTCACGACACTGGTGTAAGAAGTGAGATTCTTCCTCGTTGAGGTCACCAGGAGGCTCTTTGAGATTTTTGGTTGCTTACAAAGGCCTATTGACTTGAGAGGCCAAAGGATGACCTCGGAGCAGGACTCGCTGGGCGAGATCGTCCGGATAAAAAATAATCATCAGGAGGATAGGAAAAAAGCAAAGTGCCGTAGAAAAGAAGAGTGGCTTCTTTTAGAAAAAGAAAGACAAGACAGAAGGCGCCGTAGACAGGAAAAATGGCTTTTTTTTTATAAAAAGAAAGCGATGTGAGAAGACATCTTAGAAATAAAGAGATGCGGCAGTTACTGTCTCTAATGGAGGTTCATTTACAGAGAGAGACAAGTACGGCCCAGACAACCTTGGGGAGTGATGTTGGCGAGGGCCGGGCGGAGTCCCGAATGCTGGAGGTCGACCAGACTTACATGGAGGAAGTCCATAGAGCAGGCCTGATTGTGGCACCTCTAGGACCGACCCTGAATCTGCTTCAGGCAGAGCGGCGGGAAATGCGGTGCCCTCGGGAGGAGCGGTGTCCTCGGGAGAAGCGATGCCCTTGGGAGAAGCGTTCCCGGAAAAAGAAACCGGGCCGGCGAGAGAAGCGGCTTTGGCGCGAAAAGCGGTACGGGCGAGAGAAACAGTACCAGCGAGCAATGCCGCGAGAGAAAAGGTCCTGGCGAGAGGAGTGGTCCCGGCGAGAAGAGTGTTCCCGGCGAGAGGAGTGGTCCCGCAAGAGAAGTGGTGCCGGCGAGATAAGCGACTTCAGCGCGAAAAGCGGTACCGGCGAGAGAAGCGGTACCGGCATGAGAAGCGCTTCCGACGTGAGAAGCGGTACCGGCGAAAGGGGCGACTCCGGCGAGAGAATCGACTCTGGCGAGAGGGACGGCTCCGGAGAAAGGGAGGTTCCGGCGAGAGGGGCGGATCCGGCGAGAAAGGCGACTTCGGCGAGAGGGGCGGCTCCAACGCGAAAGGCGGTTCCACCAAGATAAGCTGCACCAGTAAGAGAAACGTGCCATCAAGGCGACAGGACCGATGGGACCGGATCGGGTCGATCCGCCTTAAGGGGGAGGCTGTGTCGCGTATATGAACCTTCAAAACACCTGAGCCTCCGCCAATAGATCGCGCTTTCGCCTATTTCCAGTCTTTAAATAATGTGGTAAACGCCGACTGCTGTGGTTTCATTTCCTGGGGCAAATGTTTGTAAATACATGTTTATATTGGTCCTAGGAGATAACATAATGTAAATACCCATTACTTGTAATTTTAGTTATATGTAATGTGTAGTATAAATGAGATTAAAAGGAAAAGAAGAGTGTTAGAAGTCTTGATGCCGGTTGCTGTTATGACTCTCTCGCCAACACCACGGTTGCTACTCTTCTGGTAAAGCTCTCGTGTTCCCCCACCAGTGGTAAGGCCGAGAGATACTGCCATAGGAAAGGAGATCCACTTGAGTGGTGGTTCTCGGAGGTCTTTGGGTGCTCTGCAGGGTAGAGCTGCAGAGGGGAAGCACCGGAGCCGAGGCAGGTGATCCACGGCCGAGGAAGCGGCGTCGTCGCGAAGAACCGGAGGGGTCACGCGCGACAATATTGTTACACCAGCTATAGGTTTGGAGGGTTTATCAAGCTAAAATTCCTCCTTTTATGTTGTACACGTTTTCCGTCTGGGCTTCCACTATCAAAACAGGTACAAAATTTCAAAACGTAAAAAGTACCTCTTTAAATTGATATGTTTATTTGTTTGTTGTATTATTGTAGGTAGTGATGTCATCGTATCCGTGGCTCCTGCCAAAATTCATATGTACTCGCGCCAGTCTTCCAAGTGGTGCGTAGTTCTAGTGGAGTTTAAAATATACATAATAATAATACATTTTTTTTCTGTATAAACATAATATATAATCAACGAGAGGTAAATTAATACTGTCATTCAAATTGAAATTATTTTTTTTTTATTGAGAGAAAAATTGCATAAATCACGATGCAGCATTTTCCCCCACCCCCTTTAAGGGGCTGCTACATCCTTGTGGATGACCTTACCAATTTTCTAAAAATATGTCGATGGCGATGGTGATATGGCGATGAAAATGTCCTTTGTAGAGAGTTCTCCTCTAGCGTGAGTATTCTCTCATGAAAGTTCTAGGGTATCGATATTTGAAAATATAAATTTTTATAGGAACTAAATTCTATTATAATAATTTTATTGAGTTGAATAAGAAGTGACTATGTGGTAATTAAATACTCTCCTAACATATATATACACGACACCACAACTAAGTTACAAGAAATTGTAAATAGACAACAAAAAGTAAATTAAGCCTACAATATGATTCAACAGTTAGGTGACAAGAAATCCAAAATAGGCAATGTAGTAATTACACATAGGAAGCAATAACTACATTACAAGAAATTTGAATTATGCAGCTTGTTAATTATACCTAAGAACTTTTTACCCGAGAGAAGTAATTGGTATAAATTAATTACATGAGGCAGTAGACCAAAGTAGCCCATGTATCTCTGGTAAAATATGGGGACAATTCAAATTAAGCGGACCTCTTGCTAATTAGACTTTTCTCCTCCAGTGAAAAAATATTCATTAGGGAGATTATGAATGTGAGGGGCGCTGCCCAATTTTAAAAAGTAATTTAGAGAGAGTAAAGTGTGGAACATGTTATTATGAAGAAATGAAATTTTAATTTCGCATCTAGAGATATTTCAATCTTTTTTTTATCTAAGAAATTTCTAGAGAGAGAGAAAGAAAAAAAACCCGACGTTTTAACAATTGTAGTTCTTGAGATTCTTTTCGTAGATATATAATAATAATATCTGTTAAAAACTTCATTATTTTTTAATGCTGAAGATATATAAAAATTTGAAATTTGATAAAAGAATATTTATCCATATTCTAATATGGCAGTAAAATGGTAGAATTATACCAAAATTCATTTATTCTATTTCAATCGGAGGACAGTGGTATGGAGAAATGAAAGAATAACACAAAGAAATCGTTAAGATTGTTGATAGAAGCAACCCTTTAATATTTCTAAGAAATATATTGTCAAGCGGTTCAGCGGTTCCAACCACGAGGCCCCATGGGACGCTTGTCAATCATCCCTGGACACCGGGTGTGAGGAGTTCGCGGAATTTCCCCGCCGGGGGGGGGGGAGCTGACATCCCTCATTTAGGATTATCTTTTAACTTGGGGTAAGTTGTACTCCCTCTATCTCCCTATATATACCCCTTATAATAAATTATTTATTCCCAAATTTGCCCTTGCTTTATTTATCTCCGCGACAATATTATATATCCTGTTGTAATTTATACTTAAAAACCATTATTGTCTGTGCTAATTTGTATCTCTTTCTATAAGCATTGCAACTTAGTTTTGTATAGCTAGGTCTTATCAGATCATCGTTAGAGAGAGCTGAAGGTTGTGTTCAGATACCTTTTTTTTACAAGAAATAGAGTCAATAAGCACAGAAGTTACATTTACAAATAATACAAACTTCTACTGTCCTTACTGCGATAAAAATTATGGGAAAGCTTGTTTCATTAATGGTGAACCCTTACAGTGGTTTGTCCATTTTAATGTGAGGGTTGACCACTGATGAGTAAAACCTTTCCTCTATTTTTCATTGCAGTAAGGACATTGAAGAGAAAGAATTAGTATTATTATCTTAAAATAATATTTGTGTATAGTGTTTTATTTCTTGTGTGAAGATGGAGTACATCATTTAATTAAATAGATATTTGTCTTTTTAAATTATAAATTATTGAGGTTTAAACCACTTCATAATCAAGTAAAAATATGAAATTATGAATATTTAGATAGATAACACAACATTCCTCCAATATATAATATTATTTTTCCCTAAATTATTTTCAATTTTATTCAAGAAATACATTCTGGACTTTGAAAGAAGTGTAAAATTGAAATTCTTCTGCCCAAAGTGTCTGTTATTTTGAGAATTATGAATTCCGGCCAAGCAACCTCTATCTTTAAGACAGAAATATATCGTATCTGCATGAAGGAGGCAGCACCATTTCCCAATTTAGCCTTAGTTGAATATCAACAATCAGTTTCACAATATGCTATTGTATAGACGAATAACCTTTTGGGCAACATACCTGATTTGAAAAAGGAAGAATAAATAAAATTAAAGAGTTTCTTTTAATATAGATAAAGAATTCTTCCTGATTTGAAATTAAACGAAAATACATGGTGAAGGAAGAGGAGTTTCTTTTATTGATGCATAGGAGCAAGCTTTCGGGTAAAAACCCTGTTTCTCGCCTGTTGAAGGGTTTTTACCCGAAACCTTGCTCCTATGCATCAATAAAAGAAACTCGTCTTCCTTCACCATGTTTTTTCGTTTAGTTTCTTTTAATTTTGATTTCGCAAGCCTTCGAGCAAATTTTATGCTCTTCAACAGGCAAATACTTCTATGTACAATATAAATATTATATTTATACAAAATTAAACGAAAAAATGTGTTATTGGCATGTGCTCTCGTTTTTATCTAAAGATCATCTTTATATTGTACATAGAAGTATTTATCCGTTGAAGAGCATAAAACTTTTCACCTTAATTTTATTTATTCTTCCTTTTTCAAATAATATCTAGGTAACTCTATTGCTCATATACCTGATTTGAGAAATTCATGACTCTGATCATCTTCACAAACACCCATATATATTTATTATCAAACTAGCGGACGTACCCGGCTTCGCCCGGGTTTTACCCGAGTAAAGGTTTGTCTAACGAATCTCTCGATAAAGTGAACATTTTTTCCCGGTCCCTTGAAAAATACTCGATAAGTTGAATAAAATCAATATTAATTGGTTCCCTCGGTAATTGGAAGTTAAAGGAATAGTATCTTGCCTTGGAATTGTATCATTATTCTTGTATGGACGTACCCGGCTTCGCCCGGGTTTTACCCGAGTAAAGGTTTGTCTAACGAATCTCTCAATAAAGTGAACATTTTTCCCGGTCCCTTGAAAAATACTCGATAAATTGAATAAAATCAATATTAATTGGTTCCCTCGGTAATTGGAAGTTAAAGGAATAGTATCTTGCCTTGGAATTGTATCATTATTCTTGTCTCAAATAAATTGCCGTGTCATCCTGAATTTTGTCTTTCCTAATTTTCTACATTACAAAATTATCGTATCATCATGATACTATTTAGAGCAGATTGTTGAATTATAACAGATAAATTAGAATATTTATCTTGATTATTTTAAAGCGAAAAGTTATTTCAAAAATTTTATTTGCTAGAAACCTTCCCAGTACTATACTAAATAACTTCCCAAAGTTTCATGGCGTTCCAATGAGTGGTTTGGTCAGGCATAAAGGACAAACAGACCACACACACACATACATTCATTTTTATATATATAGATTAATCAATGGAAATTTGTGATAAACATTCCAGGTCGATTTAAGAATATGATCTTTAATATTTTCCTGCTGATCTACAAATTGTGAATCTTTAAATTAAAAGTAAATTTTGGAAGTCATTATACCTGCATGTTTCATTTAATGGCTTGTAGGAATACCATCAGGTTTCGGTTCCTATTAAAATTATGTTGATAAATAATATTTTTCTGTCTGAAATTCATCCAAATGAATTCGTGCAACAAATAGATTTTTGTTGATTGGTGAGAGAACATAGAACGTACGTGTAAATTTAATTTCTAAACCCAAATGTTTTAAAATACTTGTGAACCTTGTATCTAGCAAATATTAAAGAGCAGGCCAATTCATTTTGTGCCACAGCTCTTTTTATGTTTTTGCTATAACATTTTATGACGACTCTTTCTTCCCGAATTGTATTATAAACCATTTTTATCCAATTTTCGCATTTTAACACTCATTCCACGAGGGGCGCGTGTTTTTATTCACCTGCTATAGAGATGAACATAGCCAAGTGTTGATTCAAAGCAAAGTTTGAATAAAAATGATAACACATCAGCTTAAAATAATGCTACGCAAATCCTGAATGGATTAGAAAGTAGGAATCATATATCGCCGCAACTCTTTTTATTATTATAGCGGTTGAGGAAGCTTTCGGGCAAGCCCTTCTTCAGCTAATTATATTGTACAAACAAAGAAGTATTTCCACACCCAGTAATCGCACATCCCAGCACAATAAAGAATCTTATCGTCGCATCAATAAAGAAATCTCTATCCTAAATAACCTATCCAAAAACAAAAACATCACAATCTCCCGAGCAGACAAAGGCGGATCTGTTGTAATCTTAAATACTGAAGATTACATAAATAGAATGAAAACGCACCTGAACAATACCGAATTCTTCATTAAAATAGAGCCACAGGAAGCATCAAAATCAATAACAGCTTTTAAAAAATCTATACATCAACTCCTTAAAAACCAAATTATCGATCAGTCCTTGAAGAAACAAATTCTGGAAAATCCTGAAAATCCTGGAACCCACCCATATATTTACGGCCTTCCTAAAATCCATAAGAAAAACACCCCCCTCAGACCAATAGTCGCCTATAACCAATCACCAGCATATTCTCTCTCCAAACATCTAGCCAATAGACTTTCTGAAATAACCAAAATTCTACCTCACATTGTTAAAAATCCTGAAGAAATTCTACAAAAAATGAAGAATTTCAAATTGAAAACCAATCACCGAATCGTTTCATATGATGTAAAAGACCTATACACAAGCCTCCCCCACGACTTAATAATGGACTCCCTACAAACCATTCTAATCAAACATAAAGAAGCATACCCGGACCACCTTGCAATCCTGAAACTCACTGAAATCTGTTTAAAGAGCACAACAGTTAAATTTACAGGAGAATACTACAACCAAATAAAAGGCACCCCGATGGGAAGCCCACTGTCTACAATTCTAGCCGAAATAGTTCTCTCCACCATTGACTCATGGATCACTGAAGTAAAACCCAACGAAATATTAATCTGGTCAAGATACGTCGATGATATTTTTTGCATAATCACAGAAAACAGTGAAAATCACATCCTAGAAACCCTCAATAGCTTCAACTAATCTATTCAATTTACAATAGAAAAAGAAAATAACGGAAGCCTGCCATTCCTTGACCTTTTATTTACCAGAAATAGAACCGGTTTTACAACAAAAGTTTATAGAAAACCTACCTCCCCAACGCAGTACCTACACTTTGCCTCCAATTCTCCCATCTCCCACAAAATAACAGTTGTACGTACCTTGACGAAAAGAGCTTTCACCCACTGTTCTTCAAAAATAGAATACAATAAGGAACTTAAATCTATCGAAAACCAGCTTCTTAAATCTGGATACCCGCTTCCTTTCATTAAAAGAAATAGATATAAACCAGGGACTCCCAGAAATAACTCCAATCAGTACATCTCCACCTGTTACTTACCATATACAGAATCTACAATTACAATAGCCCGCAAACTCAAAAGTTTTGGCATAAAAACCATCTTCAGAGGTTCACCTTCCATGGGCTCGATTGTAAGAAACCCAATCACCAAAAGCACCGACCAGAAACAGAAAAAAGATTTGGTTTACCAAAATCCCTGCCTCAACTGCAATAGTGTCCACATCGGCGAGACATCAAGAGATCTTTCAATCAGAATCAAAGAACACCAAAGAAATATCTCTAAACTAAACCCAAACTCCTTAATTGTTGACCACGTCAGAGAAACCGGACACACTCCAGACTTCAATAATACCAGAATCCTCCATACAAATGCCAAAACTAAAACCCAAAGACACATTCTTGAAGCAATAGAAACCATGAAGCACCCTAAACCATTAAACAAAAGTATACAGTTGCCATCACAGTACGTTCCCCTTCTATCCTAAAAATCTCCACTAAATCCGTTGAACTGTTTATAGTTGATTCTTTATATTTATTCAATTACGTAACTTTCTTTTAAGATATTTTTGTACCATATTACATTTGAAGTTAGGATCAGACATGACGTGGCCACGCGGTGCTATTGAACGAGGGCGATAGGGGCGTGGTAAATTTCTTCTCGTTTTTTTTTTGTTTTCATATTAAAAACGATATATAATCTCTCTTTGTTTGTACAATATAATTAGCTGAAGAAGGGCTTGCCCGAAAGCTTCCTTAACCGCTATAATAATAAAAAGAGTTGCGGCGATATATGATTCCTTCTTTCTAATTTGTCAAAATCCGCAAACCGTTTACCATGAATCTGAATGGATTGTTAAAAACACTATTGTGAATTCCTATAAGTAATTTGACCAAATGTACAATTCTTATATTCTATTTCGACAATTTGATTCTGAATAATATATTCATGAACAAAAAATTGATTCTAAAGAAATATTTTAGATAAGTAGTTTCAAAATATCTTGAGAAGCTAGTAAATTAAAATGTTGATGATCTTCTTAATAACCAATTACATTTGAGTTTGCTCTCGAGGGATCTGGTGGATCGTGTTCTCAAGCTACGTGTCCATATTTGTTTTTTCTTCTAACCAATCCCTGACAGTGCCTCTGTTACTCAACTATTTTTATTATACAATATCTGAACAGAAATGCTACTTACTTTTTGCGCCGATTTTTCTTGCCGCGGCAGCCTCCATATTGCTGATTTATTCGCTTACTCTGCATTTT
>CP092877.1:20508425-20536843 GCA_030710605.1 Cordylochernes scorpioides | reverse complement strand
AGTCTCTCGTGTACCCCCTCCAGTGAAAAGGCCGAGAGAGATACTCTCAGAGGAAAGGAGATCCACTTTAGTGGTAGTTCTCGGAGATCTTTGGGTGCTCTGCAGGGTAGAGCTGCAGAGGGAAAGCGCCGGAGCTGGGCCAGGTGGTCTACGACGGAGGAAGACTCGTCGTCAGGAAAAACAGGGGAGGTCACTCACAAACTGGTGTCAGAAGTGGGATTCTTCCTCGTTGAGGTCACCGTAGGCTCTTTGAGATTTTTGGTTGCTTACAAAGGCCTATTGACTTGAGAGGCCAAAGGATGGCCTTGGAGCAGGACTCGCTGGGCGAGATCGTCCGGATAGAAAATAATCATCAGGAGGAGAGGGAAAAAGCAAAGTGCCGTAGAGGGGAAGAGTGGCTTCTTTTAGAAAAAGAAAGACAAGGCAGAAGGCGCCGTAGACAGGAAGAATGGTTTTTTTAAGAAAAAGAAAGCGAGGTGAGAAGACATCTTAGAAATAAAGAGATGCGGCAGTTACTGTCTCTAATGGAGGTTCATTTACAGAGAGAGACAAGTACGGCCCAGACAACCTTGGGGAGTGATGTCGACGAGGGCCGGGCGGAGTTCCGAATGCTGGAGGTCGAGCAGGCTTACATGGAGGATGTCCATAGAGCAGAAGGCCTGATTGTGGCACCTCTAGGACCGACCCTGAAATTGCTTCAGGCAGATCGGCGAGAAATGCGGTGCACTCGGGAGAAGCGGTGTCCTCGGGAGAAGCGGCGCCCTTGGGAGAAGCGTTCCCGGAAAAAGATGCCGCGCCGGCGAGAGAAGCGGCTTTGGCGCGAAAAAGCGGTACGGGCGAGAGAAACAGTACCAGCGATCAATGCCGCGAGAGAAGAGGTCCTGGCGAGAGGATTGGTCCCGGCGAGAGAAGCGGTACCGGCATGAGAAGCGCTTCCGACGTGAGAAGGGGAACCGGCGAAAGGGGCGACTCCGGCGAGAGAAGCGACTCTGGCGAGAGGGACGGCTCCGGCGAAAGGGAGGTTCCGGCGAGAGGAGCGGCTCCGGCGAGAAAGGCGACTTCGGCGAGAGGGGCGGCTCCAACGAAAAAGGCGGTTCCAGCAAGAGAGATGCGAGTCCAGCAAGATAAGCTGCACCAGCGAGATAAACGTGCCATCAAGGCGACAGGACCGATGGGACCGGATCGGGTCGATCCGCCTTAAGGGGGAGGCTGTGTCGCGTATATGAGCCTTCTAAACACCTGCAGCCTTCGCCAAAAGATGGCGTTTTAGCCTATTTCCGTTCTGTAAATAATGTGGTAATCGCCGACTGCTGTGGTCCTGTTTCCTGGGGCAAATGTTTGCAAATACACGTTTATATTAGCCCTAGGAGATAACATAATGTAAATACCCGTTTATATTGGCCCTAGGAGATAACATAATGTAAATACCCATTAATTGTAATTCTAGTTATATGTAATGTGTAGTAGAAATGAGATTAAAATGAAAGGAGGAGTGTTAGAAGTCTTGATGCCGGTTGCTGTTATGACTCTCTCGCCAACCCCACAGTTGCTACTCTTCTGGTAAAGCTCTCGTGTCTCCCCACCAGTGGTAAGGCCGAGAGATACTGCAAGAGGAAAGAAGAACCACTTTAGTGGTGGTTCTCGGAGGTCTTTGGGTGCTCTGAAGGATAGAGCTGCAGAGGGAAAGCACCGGATCCGGGGCAGATGATCCACGACCGAGGAAGCGGCGTCGTCGCGAAGAACCGGAGGGGTCACGCGCGACAATATTGTTACACCAGCTATAGGTTTGGATGGTTTATCAAGCTAAATTTCCTCTTTTTTTTTGTGTTGTACACGTTTTCCGTCTGGGCTTCCACTATCACAACAGGTACAAAATTTCAAAACGTAAAAATTACCTCTTTAAATTGATATGTTTATTTGTTTGTTGTATTATTGTAGGTAGTGATGTCATCGTATCCGTGGCTCCTGCCAAAATTCATATGTACTCGCACCAGTCTTCCAAGTGGTGCGTAGTTCTAGTGGAGTTTAAAATATACATAATAATAATATATATATATTTTTCTGTATATAAACATAATATATAATCAACGAGAAGTAAATTAATACTGTCATTCAAATTGAAATTAATTTTTTAATTGAGAGAAAAATTGCATAAATCACGATGCAGCTTCTTTCCACCACCCCCTTTAAGGGGTTGCTTCATCCTTTTGCATGACCTCACCAATTTTCTAAAAATATGTCGATGGTGATGGTGATATGGCAATGAAAAATGTCCTTTGTAGAGAGTTCTCTTCTAGCGTGAGTATCCTCTCATGAAAGTTCTAGGGTATCGATATTTTTAAATATAAATTTTTATAGGAACTAAATTCTATTATAATAATTTTATTAAGGTAAATAAGAAGTGAATATGTGGTAATTAAATACTCTCCTAACATATATATACACGACACCACAACTAAATTACAAGAAATTGTAAATAGACAACAAAAAGTAAATTAAGCCTACAATATGATTCAACAATTTGGTGACAAGAGAAATCCAAAATAGGCAATGTAGTAATTACACATAGGAAGCAATAACTACATTACAAGAAATTTGAATTATGCAGCTTGTTAATTATACCTAAGAACTTTTTACCCGAGAGAAGTAATTGGTATAAATTAATTACATGAGGCAGTAGACCAAAGTAGCCCATGTATCTCTGGTAAAATATGGGGACAATTCAAATTAAGCGGACCTCTTGCTAATTAGACTTTTCTCCTCCAGTGAAAAAATATTCATTAGGGAGATTATGAATGTGAGGGGCGCTGCCCAATTTTAAAAAGTAATTTAGAGAGAGTAAAGTGTGGAACATGTTATTATGAAGAAATGAAATTTTAATTTCGCATCTAGAGATATTTCAATCTTTTTTTATCTAAGAAATTTCTAGAGAGAGAGAGAGAGAGAGAAAAAAAACCCGACGTTTTAACAATTGTAGTTCTTGAGATTCTTTTCGTAGATAAAATAATAAATCTGTTAAAAACTTCATTATAATTTAATACTGAAGATATATAAAAATTTGAAATTTGATAAAAGAATTTTTATCTATATTCAAATATGACAGTAAAATGATAGAATTATACCAAAATTCATTTATTCTATTTCAATCGGAGGACAGTGGTGTGGAGAAATGAAAGAATAACACAAAGAAATCGTTAAGATTGTTGATAGAAGCAACCCTTTAATATTTCTAAGAATGATATTGTCAAGCGGCTCAGCGGTTCCAACCACGAGGCCCCATGGGACGCCTGTCAATCATCCCTGGACACCGGGTGTGAGGGGTTCGCGGAATTTGCCCGCCGGGGGGGGGGGGAGCTGACATCCCTCATTTAGGATTATCTTTTAACTTGGGGTAAGTTGTACTCCCTCTATCTCCCTATATATACCCCTTATAATAAATTATTTATTCCCAAATTTGCCCTTGCCTTATTTATCTCCGCGACAATATTATATATCCTGTTGTAATTTATACTTAAAAACCATTATTGTCTGTGTTAATTTGCATCTATCTCTATAAGCATTGCAACTTAGTTTTGTATAGCTAGGTCTTATTAGGTCATCTTTAAAGAGAGATAAAGGTTGTGTACAGATACATTTTTTACAAGAAATAAAGCCAATAAGCACGGAAGTTACATTTACAAATAATACAAACTTCTACTGTCCTTACTGCGATAAAAATTATGGGATGGCTTGTCTTATTAGTGGTGAACCCTTACAGTGGTTTGACCATTTTAATGTAAGGGTTGACCATTGATGAGTAAAGCCTTTCCTCTATTTTTCATCGCAGTAAGGACATTGAAGAGAAAGAATTAGTATTCTTATCCTAAAATAAAATTGTGCATAGTGTTTTATTTCTTGTGTAAAAAGGGAGTACATCATTTATTTAAATAGATATTCGTCTTTTTTAATTATAAATTATTGAGGTTTAATTTAAGTGATTAATCCGATATAAGAATCGCATGTGAAAACGAAAACAACTTGATAATCAAGTGAAAATATGAAATTATGAATATTCAGATAGATGTTCATAAAAAGATACTCATCCTCTTTGTCTTTGAATGTTTTCTTTACCAAGTTACTCCAGAGGATTTTACCTTGTTTAAATATTACAACATTCCTCCAATATATAATATTATTTTCCCTAAATTATATTCAATTTTATTCAAGAATTACATTCTGGACTTTGAAAGAAGTGTAAAATTGAAATTCTTCTGCCCAAAGTGTCTGTTATTTTTAGAATTATGAATTCCGGTCAGGCAACCTCTATCTTTAAAACAGAAATATATTGTATCTGTATGAAGGAGGCAGCATTATTTCCCAATTTAGCCTTGGCAGAATATCAACAATCAGTTTCACAATATGCTATTGTATAGACGAATAACCTTTTGGGCAACATACCGGATTTATAAAAAGAAGAATAAATAAAATTAAGGTAAAGAGTTTCTTTTAATTTTGATTTCGCAAGCCTTCGAGCAGATTTTCTGCTCTTCAACAGGCAAATACTTCTATGTACAATATAAAGATTATCTTTATATTGTACATAGAAGTATTTATCCATTGAAGAGCATAAATTTTGCTCAAAAGCTTGAAAATCAGAATTGAAAGAAACTTTTCACCTTAATTTTATTTATTCTTCCTTTTTCAAATAATATCTAGGTGACTATTGCTCATATACCTGATTTGAGAAATTCAAGACTTTGATGTTGTTGTTGTTGTCGTGTCCAAAGAAGAGTCTCAGATGTCTCCATGCATCTCCATCACAGCATCAGCAATATCCACTATCTTGGGTGTGTAAAGCTGCTTCTCTGGGTCTAAGTAAATTTTCTGCAAGGCTGCCGCCATTGCTGGGCATGAGAATATGTGAGTAGGTGTTAGTTCCACACCAGGACAATTGTTGCACGCTCAAGACTTTGATCATCTTCACAAAAGACTGATATATTTATTATCAAATTAATCAATGGAAATTTGTGATAAACATTCCAGGTCGATTTAAGAATATGATCTATAATTTTTTCCTACTGATCTACAAATTGTGAATCTTTAAATTAAAAGTAAATTTTGGAAGCCATTATACCTGCAGGTTTTATTTAATAGCTTTTAGGAATATCATCAGGCTTCGGTTCCTGTTAAAATTATGTTGATAAATAATATTTTTCTGTCTGAAATATTCATCCAAATAAATTCGTGCAACAAATAGATGCAAATAGATTTTTGTTGATTGGTGAGAGATCTTAGAACGCACGTGAAAATTAAATTTATAAACCCAAATGTTTTAAAATATTTGTGGACCCTGTATCTAGCAAATATTAAAGAGCAGGCTAATTCATTTTGTGCCACAGCTCTTTTTCTGTTTTTGCTACAACATTTTATGACGACTCTTTCTTCCCGAATTGTATTATAAACCATTTTTATCCAATTTTCGCATTTTAACACTCAATCCACAAGGGTCGCGTGTTTTTATTCACCTGCTATAGAGATGAAAATAGCCAAGTATTGATTCAAAGCAAAGTTTGAATAAAAATGCTAACATATCAGCTTAAAATAATGCTACGCAAATTCTAAATGGATTATCAAAAACACTACTGTGAATTCCTTTAAGTAATTTGACCAAATGTACAATTCTTATATTCTATTTCGACAATTTGATTCCAAATAATATATTCATGAACAAAATCTTGATTCTAAAGAAATATTTTAGATAAGTAGTTTCAAAATATCTTGAGAAGCTAGTGAAATTAAAATGTTGATGATCTGCTTAATAAACAATTACATTTGAATTTGCTCTCGAGGGATCTGGTGTATCGTGTTCTCAAGCTACGTGTCCATATTTGTTTTTTTCTTCTAACCAATCCCTGACAGTGCCTCAGTTACTTAACTATTTTTATTATACAATATCTGAACAGAAATGCAACTTACTTTTTGCGCCGATTTTTCTTGCTGCGGCAGCTTCCATATTGCTGATTTATTCGCTTACTCTGCTCACAAGATCGCTCTAATTTTTTGATCGCTCGGCAAATAGATCACTTGGTGTCTTGTCACAAGATAGTTCTTATCATTTGACCGCTCGGCTAATAGATCACTTGTTGTCTTGTCACAAGATAGTTCTGATAACTTGAACGCCTTTGGATGCTAGATTACTTAATATGGACACAAGTAAGTTCTGATCACTTGATTGCTCAGTTGATAGATCGCTTGGTCTGGTCACAAGATAGTTCTGTTCACTTAACCGCTCGATTGATAGATTGCTTAGTTTGATAACATGATAGCCCCTGATCACTTGACGCTCGGTTGATAGATCGCTTGGTCTGGTCACAAGATAGTTTTGATCACTTGACCGCTAGGTCGCTACATCACTTAGTCTGGTTACAAAATAGTTCTGATCACTTAACCTCTCGATTGATAGATTGCTTAGTTTGTTTCCTGATAGCTCTGATCACTTGACCGCTCGGTTGATAGATCGCTTGGTCTGATCAAAAGATAGCTTTGATCACTTGACCGTTCGGTCTCTAGATAACTTAGTCTGGCCACAAGATAGTTCTGATCATTTGACCGCTCGGATGTTAGATCACTTGGTCTGGGCACAAAATATTTCAGATCATTTGACCGCTCGATTGATAGATTGCTTAGTTTGGTAACATGATAACCCTGATCACTTGACCGCTCAGATAGATCTCTTGATAGATCACTTAGTCTGGTCAAAATATAGTTCTGATCATTTGACCGCTCGGTTGTTAGATCACTTGGTCTGGCTACAAGATAGCTTTTGTCACCTGACCTTTTTGTAAAAATATATCTTGGTCTGGTTACAAGTAAGCTTTGAGCACTTATTTGCTCGATTGATAGATCGCTTTGTCTGGGCACAGGATTGATATAATCATCTGATATATCCGATCACTCGATCACTTGCTTGATAGATCCTTCTCGTTTAGATCGTTCGGTATGCTTGATAGATAGCAAGAGATGTTCACTTGGTCGCTCCAGTTGCCAAATTCAGAAAATCATTGTTGTCCAGATATCGATGAAATTCCAACACCCTTTTCCAACATTATAATTAAAAGATAATAATGTGTATATTTTTACTATAAGGTTAAAATTTTATCCACTAATTTGTCAAGAAGAGAATTAAGTGCCAAGTGCTAAAATGTTCGTTGGATAATTTTCCATTAAAAAAATATCTCAGGACAATAGAATCAATAACGATACACAATATATTGCCCGTTTAAATAATCTAGTAAACACTGGTTGATGATATAATACCAACCTTAATAAATTCAGAACATGTTTTCGAGCTATAACACTCGTTTGTCCTGAGAACATATGGTATAATGCAATTCCTAAAATATTATTGAAATATTTATATTCTACCACGAGCCTTTAGTTGGCGAAATGTCTGGTCTAATTCTATAGACAAAGCATATTTTATTTTACTTCTACCCAGAATTTTCAAATAATAAAATACGAGACATTTCATACACAAACACATGCGCGCATATTTATTGCAAATTTAAAGGAAGGAGATGTTCAAAATGGCACATTTCCTCTCAATAAATACATAACGTAATGTATATATTTATTTGTTTATCTCGAGGCTGGATACTAGCGTTATGGCATATTGAGTAATCTGAACGATATGTAATAATAAATAAATAGATGCATTGTTTTAATGCAATTATTAGGAGATTAAGGAATTTTATCATATATAATATTTATTAATTGAATAGCATATTTTGGATCAAAATAAACATTTTATTTAATATAAATGCCAATATTTCATTAGGCTATACGCCTAACTTCGTCGGGGCTTTTCTTGTTTTTGAACTGCTTTGGTTCATCACGTGATGCCTTCACGCGACGATATATAAATATTTTCAACTCTGTGGGGATAAAATTTAAAATATATACACACAAACAAATATTAATAAGAATAGACTATATATGTACATTTATAAAAATTAAAAATAATATATGATTCCTAATAAGTATAATGAAATATTGGCATTTATATTAAATGTTTATTTTGACCCAAAATATGCTATTCAATTAATAATTTCATATGGATTGCTCAATATTTAAGAAATAATAATTATTATATATACTAGCCGAATGACCCGGGCAACGCCCGGATTTTACCCGATTAAATGTTTTTATTCAAATAATATTCGTAACAATTATAAATTGGCGCCGTGGATGTCATTCTTGTGAAACGTCCTGCTCCAAACTTTGTGTCTGAGAAGCGATATTTTTATAAAGAGATGATCTGGCTTTGTGTCTTCTGCTCGAATGAATGTTTTTCTGTTAGAATTTCGTTCCTGCATACTAAAAATGAACTGGCTTCACCCGTGGTCTCTGCTTTTTGGAATTTTTCCGGATATAATTTTGTATCTGATAATCAAATTTGATACAGCAATATTGTCATAATCATTTTCTCACAAAAAAAACTATTTTTGCCCAGAACTTGTTAATTTCAATTTTTCTTGGCTAAAAATGCGACAAATATGAGGTGTGTTCAAAAGGTATCGCGACTTTTGAATTTTCGCGGGTTACGTATATTCGAATTTCGATCTTTTGTGGCTTATGTTGGTACTCATGTCTCTCACTTATGCCGACAAGCTCGGCCATTTTTAATGTTCACTTAATTATTGACAGCTGCTTTGCTTGCAGGTGTTTTGGATCGTCTTCGATTTTTACCTATTAAAAAAATGGATCAAATTTTGTGTGAAAACGAAATTAAGTGCGCGGATGCATTCCGAATGTTGACTGTGGCATACGGAGAAGCTACCTTGGACCGAAGCAACGTTTATCGGTGGTACAACATGTTCTCAGAAGGCCGAGAAGATGTGAACGACGAAGAGCGTGCCGGACGCCCGAGCACTTCAACAACAGACGAAAAAAATAATGAAGTATAGAAAATTATATTGGCCAATCGTCGAATCACCGTTAGAGAAGTTGCTGAGGACCTAAACATATCGATTGGCTCGTGCCATTCGATTTTTATCAATGATTTGGGCATGAGACGGGTCGCCGCGAAATTCGTACCAAAATTGCTCAATTGCGACCAAAAACAGCATCGCATGAACATTGCTAATAAAATGTTAGACTCTGTCCGCGACGACCCAAATTTGCTCCAGAGGGTCATAACTGGTGACGAAGCGTGGGTTTATGGTTATGACGTGGAAACCAAAGCTCAATCATCTCAATGGAAGCTGCCGCACGAACCAAGACCGAAAAAAGCGCGCCAAGTTCGGTCGAATGTGAAAGTTTTGCTGACAGTTTTCTTCGATTGCAGGGGCGTGGTGCATCATAAGTTCTTGCCACAGGGTAGAACGGTCAATAAGGAATATTACCTGCAAGTTATGCGCAATTTGCGTGAAGCAATCCGCCAGAAACGCCCGGATTTGTGGAAGAACATAAATTGGCTTTTGCACCACGATAACGCCCCTGCTCACACATCGTTGCTTGTGCGCGACTTTTTGGCCAAAAACAACACACTAATGATGCCGTAGCCACCGTATTCCCCAGATATGGCCCCCTGTGACTTTTCTTGTTCTCTAAACTGAAGAGGCACATGAAAGGACGACGTTACGCTACGCTTGACGAGATAAAGACGGCTTCGAAGGAGGAGCTGAAAAAGATTTTAAAAATGATTTTTTGAAGTGCTTCGAAGATTAGAAAAACCGTTGGCACAAGAGTATAATATCTCATGGGGATTACTTTGAAGGGGACAAAATTGGTATTCATGAATAAATAAATAATTTTTGAAAAAACACAAAAGTCGCGATACCTTTTGAACACACCTCGTATCTCTTTCATATTTTTTTCTATGTCCTGTTAAAACACGTTTTACATGTACATTAGGTCAGCTGATATTACCTCCCATCTTCACCGCTAGAGGCGCTGTTTGCGAGCGAAAGAACAAATTTGCAACTCAAATTTGCAAATAACTCGAAGAATATTCGGGGGTAGAGACCTGAAATATTCAATATAAGTTTTCCAGATTCTACTATACATACTGCTAAAATTTCAGTCATATTAGTTACGTATTTTACGTATATTACGTAAAAGCATTCCACTCACAAAAGCAAACGATGACAGAATTGATAACTCTGATACTTGTATATTTTAATAATAATATAAATGAGTTTAAAAAATTGTAAAAAATACATCGGCCAGGAATCGAACCCAGGCCGCCCGCGTGGCAGGCGAGCATTCTACCACTGAACCACCGATGCTTATAAAAAATGGCCATATTTGGGTATTTATTTCATTCACAAAAGCAAACGGTGAAAGAATTGTTGATTAATGACTCTGATAACTGTATATTTTAATAATCTAAATTGTTACTTATCCTTGGATTTGGTCTTATTGCCTAGTGTTTATAAATAGATGCATTGTTTTAATGCAATTATTAGGAGATTAAGGAATTTTATCATATATAATATTTATTATATATACTAGCCGAATGACCCGGGCAACGCCCGGGTTTTACCCTATTAAATGTTTTTATTCAAATACTATTCGTTACAATTATAAATTGGAGCCGTGGATGTCACTCTTGTGAAACGTCTCGCTCCAAACTTTACATGTACATTAGGTCAGCTGGTATTACCCCCCATTTTCACCGCTAGAGGCGCGAGCGAAAGAGCAAATTTGCAAATAACACGACGGATATTCGGGATAGAGACCTGAAATTTTCACTAAGAGTTTTTACAGTTCCTACTTTATATACTGTTGAAATTTCAGTCAGATTTGTTTCGTATTGTGGACGTGTATAGTTGACAAACATACATACCTACATACGCTAATTCTATATATATAGGGATGATAATATAAATGAATTTAAAAAATTGTAAAAAAGAAAAAATGCATCGGCCGGGAATCGAACCCGGGCCGCCCGCGTAACAGGCGAGCATTCTACCACTGAACCACCGATGCTTATAAGAAATGGCCATATTTGGGTATTTATTCCATTCACAAAAGTAAACGATGAAAGAATTGATTGTTGATGACTCTGATACGTATATATTTTAATTATGTTAGCATAATGAATTAGTCAGAATTGTTGATTGATTATTGATTGATGATTCTGATAACTGTATGTTTTATTCTTTATATCTATAAAAATGAAATCAAAATCGATGTTTGTTGTCGCGTTGCGCAAAATCTACATAATCAATCATTATAAAATTTCACATGTAGGTAGCTGAGGATTTCTTTTAACATATTGGCTATTCAAAAAAACTAAAAAGGTTAATGTGATTTTTTATGTAAAACCAAAAAGCGTTAGTTCCAGTGTTTTACCGCTTGGCGCCGCACTGGTCGCGACGATAAATGAATTTGATTGGTTAATAATTCTACACGTAGTTTGTTTACGCGATGAATGTTTTTAAAAGGTAAGCTTATCCAATCGCCGTTAAACTTTAGGAAGTTATTTACTATATTGCTGGGAAAGTTTCTGGTTTGAATTTGATTTGAAATAAATATTCGTTGCAATTTTATTTGAAAATTTTCTACCTTCACTCGCAAACAGCGCCTCTCGCGGTATCTGGTAAATTACATTTTTAAATTGTAAAAATGCTAAAATGTGCTTCCAGTATAATAAATTTAATATTTAATTTGAGAATTTAGTAATCTAATATTCCAATGACGTTGTAAAAAAACTTGGCATTTCAATATTAATATATATGTAATATTTGTGAAAGTATTACTGTATTACACTGTAGAATCCTATCGACTCACTGTAACGTTTGGACGATTACCTTTTGAGATGGGTTGAGTTGATTGTTAATTGTGGTGGGCGCAGTCGTATTTGCTGTTGGTAAGGTATTCACAAGGGAAATTAACGAGGACACAGAGTTGAATTTGAAATAGGCCAGCGATCTGGGGAGAAAGGGGTTGAAGCTATTTTGCGGATTGGACTAATCTATGGCTGTTCACATTAATGAGGATTGGACTTATCTGATGGTTGAGAAGATGGGGTTGGCTCCAAACTGGTCTCAACGGCGGCGAGCTCCTGACTGGTCTCTATGGTGCCACGTTCCCTACTAACTAATCTCAGTTCCCGATTTAACACGAAAACCTCTCTGGGTTCTCATTGGTTGTTGGTTGACTCGTGTAAGCTTTCTATTGGTTTCTAGCTAATCCTCCTGGACGCTGATTGGATCTCTGCTAATTCTTTGTTCTTAGCTTGTTCTGACCTGATCCCGGAAATACTAGGTTCTTGAACCCAGTTTTATGAGTTCCTGGATAATAAAACCTGCTAATGACTGCTTCCTCTTTGATGGCCTTTCTCTCTAAAACTTTTCTCCCAGATTTTTAAGCCTTGTTTTTATTAAAATCTTTTAAAACATACATTGCATACATATTGGGCGGGATTACATCCAGTTATGTACAAATTATGACATATATTTAAAGAAAATATCTTATTAAAATTTATTAAATGTTTTCAAATGAATTACGCGTTTTAAAATATTTTTAAACGCATATAACATTATTTATATACGTTTATACATCTATATATAGGTGGATTGGATGTTTTCTAGAATCGTTTTCACAAATGTTCAATAGTCAAACTTTTACTCGGTAAAAACCGGGCGAAGCCGGGTACATTCGCTAAATACAGTTATTTACAAATGTTCGTTTGTGGCAGATACAACTACTTCAACTTCAAATTACCGAGTGGCCCGATTAATATTGATTTTATTCAACTTATCGAGTATTTTTCAAGGGACCGAGAAAAATTTTAAATTATCGAGAGTATAGACAAGTATAGATTCAGTAGGGCTTGGATGTTTGCTAGAATCGTTTTAACAAATGTTCGTTAGTCAAACTTTTACAAGGGTAAAAACCGGGATAGGCCGGGAACATATATATATATATATATGTTGAGACGTTACAAAAAAACAATTTTCAATTGTACATAAATTCCTTTAAGGTGTTACTTTAATTTTTCATATTTTTATTTTCAATTTCTTTTTCTCATTCATTAAAAGTCAATGATGTATGTACATGCAAAATTAGTAAAAACTCAATAAAAACGATATGTAAATATAGAGATAAAAACAAATGGCTTGTAAACAAAAGCGGAATAAAATGAGTTGAGGTAAAATGTCTATTCCATTAACAAACATTTCACTTTTAAAAGAATGAACTTTAAAATTAAAGTTTTACAAAACAGAAAATTAGCGTTTTAAAATAAAAACGTGGCAATATATATAGAAAAACGAAATAAAAAATAAAAGATAAAAAGATCAGGTGTTGAAATCAATATTAAAAAAGGCATATCCTGACCAGGAGCACATGTGCTTTACAGAAGGCAGAGCGCCATCTGGTGGAACAGAAACATTGGGTTGGCTAAATATCAGGGAACAGGCTAAATCAATGTTTAGTTGATTTCTGTTCCTCCAGATGGCGCTCTGCCTTCTGTAAAGCACATGTGCTCCTGGTCAGGATATGCCTTTTTTAATATATATATATATATGTAGTAATCCCGACCAAGCCGATGTGGAATGTACTGGACAGTCGTGGTCGTGGGTGCGTGATGGGATTCCCGCACGGGGACAGCAAGGAACAGAGGCAGGTCTAGATGGTAGCTCAAAGAGGTAGAGGTAGACCACGGACGAAGGCAGTCGAACCACGGTCGCCGCGGATGACCTAAGCCTACTTACGGATAGAAGGGGGGGTGAGAGATCCGACCGACCGTATAACGGCGTCACTCTGAAAAACAACTACTTTGCCTCATTTTCTGGGCCCTTTTTTACTGGACCCCCGCATATGGCGGAGATTCCTGATTGGTTCTTGTAATCACGCCACTTCATGGCGCCGTTTTGACGGGGTGATTGAACTCATTGTCGTCGTTTGGTCTACCTCTGCCTCTTTGTTTATTTGTTACATCAATTTTTACAAGGTCGATACATATTTTTATATAGATATGGGGTTATAATAAATATTAGACGAAGGTTGTGAACTATCTAACTCAAAATATACTATATATACAGAATGTGTCCCCGGTGATGAAGGTTTGGTTGAGGGAATGACATGTAATGAATGATGACCTAACAAACCTATTATAAAAAAAATAAAAGAAATAATTTGTATACAAATTAGTTAATATTATTATTAAGCTACAAGTTAAAAAGAGAAAGATGTTGTAATGGTGGTGTATCAATGAAATAAAAAATCAAGGTTATAAAAATAAAAACGCACAAAATCAATTATAAAAGATTAAGAGAAAGTATATAATACAAAATGGTAAATATGGTAAAATGAATCGTACAAGGAAAATAATATCTTATTGCATAAAAGATGAGAGGAAAAAAATGAAGTTAGTTTATTGACTGAACGTATAATGTGACGCTAAGGTTGAAAAAGGGAAAGGGGTATCTGAGCATTTTTCTGCAAAGTAGTATCCCAAGCATTCTGCAATGCAATGCGAACTTGTTTAAGTGAGGCATTGTTTTCATTAACAGAAGGCCCAATATATTCCGTCTGCATCATTAGCTAAGACAGTGAAAAGAGGTGGGAAGATTGATGGATGTAAAAGGGAGAGGTAGCGGTAAGAGGGATCCCTGTTGTCCATAATGATTGTGCCCGGTTGAATTATGAAAAAAAAAGTGAAAATTTGAAAAATGGTGAATTGAAATGATGAGTCGGGCGATGAGAAAAAGATAATAAAAAGGGAATGGTATAGCGAGGAAGGATTGTTCCAGTCGGATCAATCAATGAAAAAAAATGTTCGGCAAACTGGAATCCCTTGGAAGGTAGTTGGAGGTTTGAAGGATGCGGAAAAGGAGAGGTGGATGTAAGAGATTTATTGCTGTCAATTTTGATTGTGTCCGACTTGTGTGGTGAAAAGAAAAAGTTGAAAAATGAAAAAATGATGAGCCGGACGATGAGAGAGAAAAAAAAAAAGATCGCGCTGGATATCCTGAACTCACTATTGGGAATGGTATAGCGTGGAAGGATTGTTCCAGTCGGATTAATCAATGAAAAAAAAATGGCTGACGAACAATAATCTCTTGATGGGTGTAAAAGGTTGGGAGGAAAGGTTCATGGGATAGAGTTAGAGGTTGTAAGGGAAGCGTCAAAAAAAAAAAACATTTTTGAAAATCTATTAAGAAAAATTAATGATAAATGTTTTATCTGTTTAAGAATTATTATAAATATTGTTAGGTGTAGGTTTTTAAAATGGTGCCTAAAATAGTTGAAGTTGTAAAATTCTAAGTCTAAACATGATGAAGAAAAATAAATATATTAAAGGTAATAATATATAAAGGGTTGATTGGTAGTTGATGGCATTAATGTTGATGGTTAATAAACAAAATGATATTATAGATTAATATTGAAATGTTTTATCTACATCTGTAAGTTAAAAAACAAAGTCCAACACCACAAAACCAGTAAAACTGTAAGTCTATTTACAAATAAATGAGAGAAAAGTTAAAAAAAAAACAAAAATATTCGTTCCTGGAAAAAGGGAACATATTTACACATAATGTCTAGGTGTAGGTGCAAGACTACTGATGTCGTTCTAGTTTGGCCTACGGGGAGGCAATGCGGCCCTATGTTGCTTTGGTCCGGTCTGAGAAGTTGGTCTTTGCCAGATCTTCCCGATTATATTATGTGAGACCAAACGGGGAGCGATCTTGATCCCTAAAATGATGTCATTGTAGTGGAAGATAGGACTTTAGGTACGTGTAGTATGTAGTGCATGTCTTAGGCGCTAAAAAGATTGCAGAGCGTTTTATGCAGTTGGTCTGCAAAATTTCTAGGTGAGCCTACCCAAACGCCGGTTTGTTACGTTTGGGGAACATCATTTAAAATATTAACTTAACAGATCTTTTCTCCATGTAACATTACGTTACATATGGGGAAATGAGAGGCGACAAATTTGACAAAAAAAAAGAAAAATAAAAGTTAAAACCTTTTTGATTCCTAACAAGGGAGCCGGTAATGTAGTGTATGTTCGTATTAAATTGTAACCAAAAGCCCTATAATTGAATGATTGACAGGCAAGAGTGTTCAAGTAGGAAGGAATATCTCTGCTAATGGTGGATACAAAGGTCATTCCACCCCTTTAGAAGTAGGGAAGGAAAGACGAAGTAGAAAAAAAAAACTAGGGGGGAGTTCAGTGCGTCCTTGAGTTGGTTGTCGTTGGGATGAAGATTGGATTTAATTGTCCTTTTAGGAGGCCAAGATGGCGTCTCCTTTGGTCTCATGTACAGGATCGATTTTAGAGATGGTGGGGACCTAATTTTTAAACGGGGTTGACAAAACGATAAACTATCCTATAACATTATAAAAATAAGATTTGCTATAAAAGGGATTTTATATAATTTTCCTATCCGTTTTAATCTGGCAGGTTCCTCTGTTAAAAGGATATTAAATTTAATCTGTAATATTGAAATCGTGGGTGTGAATAATTGGGAAAAGGTAGGCTATAGAAGAATTAATTAATTAACTAGTGTATAAATAAATGTGTTATGATCATGCGAAATGTGTTAATGGGATATGCGAGAGGAATTAAAATTGATGTGAACAATGTATAAAGTGCGAAATAAAAATGTATGTTTGAACAGGTGACAATCTAACGGGCGCGAGAAAGTCAAGCTCGGCGTTGTGTTTTGTTTTGGAAGGACGGTAATTTAATAGCTATTTATGTAACATGGATTGTTTTCCAGACTTTCAGGACCTAGATTTCGCTAATTTTATGAAAATAGATGGGGGGACAAGTGATTAAATGGTTCGGAAAATCGATGAGCTATATTTTTTTCTATTGGACTAAACAAGTTGGGATCTAAATGTCGGAAAGGATCTACATATTATTCTATTTATTTTTAGGGGTTCTAATTTGGGTGGTGAAATATAAAGGACCTCTTTATTATAATATTGTAATTTATTTACATGTACAGTATCGCTATCATTACCTGTAATCCTATTGAGTCTATTTATACGTACGACATTATCAGAAATTATTTCAGTAATTTTATATGGACCTGTAAAGTAGGGTACTAACTTACCGCTATTTGGATGATGATACGCCTTTACTAATACTAAATCTCCTGTATCAAAGTGTGGGTTCTTATGTTTGTTATCATATTTAATTTTCTCTTTGTCGTGCCTGTCATTTGTACGTTGTATTGCTAGTTTACTACTTTCTATTATATTGGGGTAGGGGTTTATGTGGTTATTTAAGTCTGAGGGGATTATATTATACATAAGAAATATAGGGATGTTATAGTATGAGGCGTGTCTTTATATTTATTAGTAACTATCTTAATTAACTTCGTCCACGAGGTTCCTGGATTTTCTAAGTGAAATAACCTTAGTTTCCCAGTAAGTTTTGCGTTAAGATGTCCAGACAAATCGTTAGATTGGAGATTATTAGCGGTGATTAGGTTTAGAAAAAATATAAAATAATGAATTTACGAAATTTTTCTAAGAGAAAAGGTTATGGCATGGGTATAAAATTCGGTGGAGTTCTGTAAATAACAATTTAACACATGCAGGAATGAAATGCAATGGAGTATGGAAATTTTATGGTATGATATTAGTTTTCGCATATTACATTTATAGTTGTATTTGTAATTGTGGGGAAAATGGGAGGCACATTTTGAGATGAGATAATTTAAAATTGATATTTATAAAAATATAAATCTAGGGCTAGTTTTTAAAACTTTTAAATATTGAGAAATATCAATTTGAATAGTAATAGGTCAAGTAAAATAAAGAGCGTAATAAATTTAATTATTAATACTATGGCCATAAATAAGGTATTAAAAAAAACACACAAATAAGTTTAGAAAATATGATTATAGTAATTAAAATATAATGTGATTTTTTTATGTAAAATTCAAATTAATGAATTAAAATTTAAAAGTTGCTCAAAATAAAGTAAAAATTTATAAATGAGGGTGTACAAGATTTAAAATTTGAATTGAAATGTTATAAAAATTTCAAAATTTGATTTAAAATGATTACAGTGAAAATAAACATTAAATTTATGGAGAATCAAGTTGTTTTTAAAAACTCACAGTTTTGAGGATTGTTCAGTCAGGAGACTTGGTCTTTAGTTGTTGTCCTGCTGATGGGGAAGACGTTCCAAGTAGAGCTCGTAGAAGCTTGTAACTTCTGTTGGGTGACGGCGGCATGTCGCCTTTGAGTAGGGGGCGGAGCCGGACTTGCAGGGTGGCGTCATCTTGCGGTCCCTCGCTCGTCCGCTCGAGTTGCTGGATGAAGTTGCTTGCTGCGTAGGATCCGTCGAAAGGGAAGATGAGGACCTCCTCCTAACGAGGCACGGCTAGTCCCCGAATGGCGTCTGTTAGGCGGCTTACTAGGCCTTCGCAGTGGGGTTGCATGTTGGTGAGGGCATCCGCGAAGTAGTCGTCTCTGACCTCCGTCATCCTCTGCATGCTGCTGTCCTCAGTTATCCTGTCGACTTAAACGGGTTCTGTAGTAATCCCGACCAAGCCGATGTGGAATGTACTGGGCAGTCTTGGTCGTGGGTGCGTGATGGGATTCCCGCACGGGGACAGCGAGGAACAGAGGCAGGTCTAGATGGTAGCTCCAAGAGGTAGAGGTAGACCACGGACGAAGGCAGTCGAACCACGGGCGCCGCGGATGCCCTAAGCCTACTTACGGATAGAAGGGGGGGGGGGGGGGGGTGAGAGATCCGACCGACCGTATAACGGCGTCACTCTGAAAAACAACTACTTTGCCTCATTTTCTGGGCCCTTTTATACTGGACCCCCGCATATGGCGGAGATTCCTGATTGGTTCTTGTAATCACGCAACTTCCTGGCGCCGTTTTGACGGGGTGATTGAACTCATTGTCGTCGTTTGGTCTACCTCTGCCTCTTTGTTTATTTGTTACATCCATTTTTACAAGGTCGATACATATTTTAATATAGATATGGGGTTATAATAAATATTAGAAAAAGGTTGTGAACTATCTAACTCAAAATATACTATATATATATATACACACATATATATATATCAATTGAAAAAGCCCTGTACGATTTATAAATGAATAAAACAAAGCATCAAGGGCTGCGTATCTTTATTAGAACAAATATATACGAGCTTTCTGGCACATACGCCCTTCTACAGGAATTAATGAAACAATAATCCAACTAGTTTGAAATAAGATTTATATATAAATTTAAATATAACGTGCATATCCACGATACACGTGCATATCAACTTGCAAGGTATCCCATCAGACATGTGATATCTTAAACTGTGAATGAATTTGTTTTATCTTATTTTATTTAAGTCTATTTAATTATATGCTTCTGGTAAATCAATTCTGCGATTTACACTGCTATATTGTTTGGACACTATTGCTTCAATTATTAATCTTTGATATTTGTTATTGATATTGTTGTAATGTACTTTAGGTTCATCTAAGTTAAATGTGTGTCCTGTTGAATTGGAGTGCTGTACTATTAATGATAATGGGTCATTTCTGTTTATGTTTCTTCTGTGTTCAATGATTCTATTATGTAATTTTCTTCCCGTTTCTCCCACATATTTGGCATTACAATTATTACATTCTATAGAATAAATTACCTCTTTTCTGCTTGATATATATTCGGTTTGCCTGTTTTTTGTAATCGGGTTTCTTAAGATATCTGATAAGTTGGGAGAGTTGCTATAAAAGGTTTTTATTCCATATTTATCTAGTGTTCTAGAAATGTGGATGGATTTCGGGGAATATGGGATGTAGCAATTCTGCCTGTATATTTTAGTTTTTTGTGCTGACATGTTAGATGTGACCTGTGCCTGATAGAAATGTTTTAAAATAAATGTTTTGGGATAACCAGCTGATGTCAAATTATGGATAACGGTTTGCGTTTCTTGCGTTTTGTATTGGTTTAAAGAACAATGAGTACAAATTCTTTTAGTTAATGTTTTCACTGTGTTATTTTATGACTAATGTACTCATTGTTCTTTAAATCAATACAAAACGCAAGAAACGCAAACCGTTATCCATAATTTGACATCAGCTGGTTATCCTAAAACATTTATTTTAAAACATTTCTATCAGGCACAGGTCACATCTAACATGTCAGCACAAAAAACTAAAATATACAGGCAGAATTGCTACATCCCATATTCCCCCGAAATCCATCCACATTTCTAGAACACTAGATAAATATGGAATAAAAACCTTTTATAGCAACTCTCCCAACTTATCAGATATCTTAAGAAACCCGATTACAATAAACAGGCAAACCGAATATATATCAAGCAGAAAAGAGGTAATTTATTCTATATGTTGTATTCCAATTGATTACACACAGCGCTCAACGTTAATTATACTTTAATTAACTACAATGTAAAGGGAATATATATAGATTAAATAGTAAACATGGAGAGAAGGAATGGCGTGGCAACACGCCGCAGGTAGGGTTACCTCATCGGCAGGAAGTGTGACGTCAGCTCAGGGTTGCCGAGAAGCCAACCGCACTCCGTCACGGTCCAATAAACTCCTCCCTCGAAGTGATCCCTTCTTTATGGATTACTTCGCCGTCCATAAGTCTCAAACGATGAAGTTCGTGTAGGTTTCTCCCCAGTGGCTTGGTCAAGATGTCCGCTAGGTTTCTTCCACTTATTTACTTCAGTACTGAGGAGTTCAATTGAATTCTGAGCATTTCTCTGGCTCCTTAGGATCATTGGATGAGATCGAGTAGGAGAAGGCTTCACAGTATCTTCATTATGGCTGTCCTCTTCTGTAGGTATCACGTCTTCTTGATCTAATAAAGACACTGGATACTCTTTAATCTCCTGTTGAGTCCCATAGCTGTAGTGTTCAACTAATGGAAGCACCTCCCGGTTGCTGTCGTTCCTCGATACATCACTTTCTTTAAAGACACAGTCCCGAGATTCCACCACTTTCTTCATCTCGGGAATCCACACTCTGTAGCCACGTCCTCTGAGTGCATATCCAACAAGGTTACCTTTGACAGCTCTCCTTTCGAGTTTGGATTTACGGACTTGTCTTGGAATATGGACAAATACTTTACAGCCAATAGCTCTTATGTGTTTAAGACTAGGCTTGTTCCCTGTCCACAGTTCATATGGCGTGCTTTCACCATTGTGATTGTTGAGAACTCTGTTTCTGACATAGGCTGCGGTGTAAGTCAGCTCCGCCCGGGAAGCCTTCGGCAAACCACTTCCAGATATAGTGCTCCTGACAAGATCTAGGAGTGTCCTATTCATTCTTTCTGCCACACCCATTCTGTTGGGGTGTATACGTCATAGTGTGTTCATGGACTATTCCAACGCTCGTGCAGAAAGTGTCCCATTCTTTGGAACAAAATTCCAAGCCATTATCCGTACGTATTCGTTTTAGTTTCCGGCTGGTTTGTTTCTCAGATTCTTGAATCCACTCTTTGACTTTTCCCAGGTGTTAAGAATGGTTGGGGAAAGCGGCTCTAGATGGCGCGAGCCACGGGATGCGCCGAAAAATCACCACAGAGTGCGCCCACGTGACAGTTTTCAACTATATAAAAGAAGGTAGATAGAAGGCGAGGCGAGTAAGAAGTAAGGTAAAAGGTATAGCAAGTAAGGTAGAAGAGAGGAAAGATTATTCGCTGAGAGAGTGAGGCTCGAGCGGAAAGAAGGTATTTGAACGGTGGCGTGGAGAAAGTGTTAGATCAACAAAGTAAGAAGCAGCGGAAGGTAGTTCAAAGTAAGAATAGAAAAGGGATAGTAAGTAAGGCGGAAGTGAAAGTATAGAAGTGAGGATAAAGAAAACCCTGTCCAGACAGTTCCGAAGTGAAAGAAGCGTAGCTGAAGTGAAGGAGCTGAAGTTGAAGTCTAAGGAAGAGCGAAGCAGAAGTCAAAGAGGATCAAGTCAAAAGATAAAGTTCAAGAACTCAAAGAAATTGGAGATAAAGAAGACAAAATTGGAAAAGTCAAAGTAAACTGTACAAATGTAAATAAGCCTTTTGATATTTCGGATTACCATATTAGGAAATAAAGTTCAATATTATTAAAAAGGCTGAGGCTGATTCTTCTCTGGGATTTCAATGACTGTTAGTCATTCTTAGTTATAACACAAAGACTTACCAAACTGGTGAGCCGGACGTGATCCTGGAGAGGATGGAGGCCTTAAAGAAGATGAGATCTCCTCTTAGAGGATTGATGACGAAGAAGGTGGCCGAGATTAAAAGGATAATAGAAGATGATCCTTCGAATAGAGAAGAAATATTGGCTCTATACCAACAACTAAAAAGATTAGAGCAGAGAGTGGAGGCGTTGAATGGAAAGATCGAGAACTTACTCATAGAAGAAGATGCCTCGGAAGACCTGTTCTCGGCTGAAGTGGAAGGCTGCGATACGTATGAACGTATGCTCTCCACAATGGAAGTAAAGGTGCAGGACGCGTTAGAATCTATTGCGGCAATTCAACGGGAAAGAAATGGTTCTACATCTGCATCAATGGAAAAAAGGAATTGCAAATTTCCCAAGTTGGAACTTTTAAAGTTCAACGGAACCTTGAAGGAATGGTTGCCGTGGTGGGGGCAATTTGAGAGGATCCATAAGGACGACAGCTTGAGCGGGGTGGATAAATTCCATTACCTCCACCAAGCGGTGACTAAGGGTTCAAGAGCCCAAAAATTTTAGAGGGATACACCGTAACCGAGGCCAATTATACAAAGGCCATAGAGGCTCTACAGGAGAAATTTGGTGACAGTGTATTGCTGACAGAGATGTACGTCAGACAATTACTTGAGTTGATTGTAGAGAGAGCAAGTTCTCAAAGGAGAACATTGGCGGATTTGTATGACCCACTTATGGCTTCATTGAGATCGTTGGAGTCATTGGGGGTGACTACCGATCAGAATGCGGTGTTCCTATACCCAATGGTAGAATCCAGCCTGCCTGATGATGTACTGCAGATATGGCAACGAAGACCAGAGGCAGGATACCAGTCGGGGGATAACACCGGAGAACCTGGCAGCTCACAGAGATTGAGTAATCTTTTAAAATTTATAAAAGAAGAAATTAGAGGAGCTGAGCGGCTGGAATTTGTGCGAGCTGGCTTCAAAAGACCAGAAAAGATGCAAGAAAAACAGGAGATCCAGAGAAGAACATCTCCGATAGAGGCACATCTCTTAAACAAGAGTAACAACGAGAGTTGTGCGTTTTGCGATATGTCTAACCATACGTCGAGGAATTGTAACAGAGCCAAACAGATGACGCTGGAGCAACGCAGACAAAAGGCTACCAGGGCAAAGATCTGCTTCCGGTGCCTGGGGAGAAGACATATGGCAAGGGATTGCAGAAGTAAATTTAAGTGTTTTGTATGTGGGGGCAGACACGTGGAACTGATGTGCTCAGGAAGAAGACAAGAAATACACGAAAATAAAGCAGATGTAAGGGAGGACAACCTGGAGGCTCCTTCAACATCAATGGCTAACCAGGCATGCTCCAGTGAGGTGCTGCTGATGATCACAGCTCTATACAACCAGGCTAATGGCAAAAATAATGGAATTGATTCCGGGCAAAGGGAAGATAAGAGTGGCAAAAGTAAAACCAACGCGGGGAATATTGATAAGACCAATACGAAAGATTTACCCCTTAAAAGTGACTTCATAAGAGGATATGGCTCTTTGTGCTCACACAAAGAGGGTGGGGGTATGTTAAGAATGGTTGGGGAAAGCGGCTCTAGATGTCGCGAGCCACGGGATGCGCCGCAAAATCACCACAGAGTGCGCCCACGTGACAGTTTTCAACTATATAAAAGAAGGTAGATAGAAGGCGAGGCGAGTAAGAAGTAAGGTAAAAGGTATAGCAAGTAAGGTAGAAGAGAGGAAAGATTAGTCGCTGATAGAGTGAGGCTCGAACGGAAAGAGGGTATTTGAACTTGGCGTGGAGAAAGTGTTAGATCAACAAAGTAAGAAGCAGCGGAAGGTAGTTCAAAGTAAGAATAGAAATGGGATAGTAAGTAAGGCGGAAGTGAAAGTATAGAAGTGAGGATAAAGAAAACCCTGTCCAGACAGTTCCGAAGTGAAAGAAGCGTAGTTGAAGTGAAGGAGCTGAAGTTGAAGTCTAAGGAAGAGCGAAGCAGAAGTCAAAGAGGATCAAGTCAAAAGATAAAGTTCAAGAACTCAAAGAAATTGGAGATAAAGAAGACAAAATTGGAAAAGTCAAAGTAAACTGTACATATGTAAATAAGCCTTTTGATATTTCGGATTACCATATTAGGAAATAAAGTTCAATATTATTAAAAAGGCTGAGGCTGATTCTTCTCTGGGATTTCAATGACTGTTAGTCATTCTTAGTTATAACACAAAGACTTACCAAACTGGTGAGCCGGACGTGATCCTGGAGAGGATGGAGGCCTTAAAGAAGATGAGATCTCCTCTTAGAGGATTGATGACGAAGAAGGTGGCCGAGATTAAAAGGATAATAAAAGATGATCCTTCGAATAGAGAAGAAATATTGGCTCTACACCAACAACTAAAAGATTAGAGCAGAGAGTGGAGACGTTGAATGGAAAGATCGAGAACTTACTCATAGAAGAAGATGCCTCGGAAGACCTGTTCTCGACTGAAGTGGAAGGCTGCGATACGTATGAACGTATGCTGACCACAATGGAAGTAAAGGTGCAGGACGCGTTAGAATCTATTGCGGCAATTCAACGGGAAAGAAATGGTTCTACATCTGCATCAATGGAAAAAAAGGAATTGCAAATTGCCCAAGTTGGAACTTTTAAAGTTCAACGGAACCTTGAAGGAATGGTTGCCGTGGTGGGGGGCAATTTGAGAGGATCCATAAGGACGACAGCTTGAGCGGGGTGGATAAATTCCATTACCTCCACCAAGCGGTGACTAAGGGTTCAAGAGCCCAAAAATATTTAGAGGGATACACCGTAACCGAGGCCAATTATACAAAGGCCATAGAGGCTCTACAGGAGAAATTTGGTGACAGTGTATTGCTGACAGAGATGTACGTCAGACAATTACTTGAGTTGATTGTAGAGAGAGCAAGTTCTCAAAGGAGAACATTGGCGGATTTGTATGACCCACTTATGGCTTCATTGAGATCGTTGGAGTCATTGGGGGTGACTACCGATCAGAATGCGGTGTTCCTATACCCAATGGTAGAATCCAGCCTGCCTGATGATGTACTGCAGATATGGCAACGAAGACCAGAGGCAGGATACCAGTCGGGGGATAACACCGGAGAACCTGGCAGCTCACAGAGATTGAGTAATCTTTTAAAATTTATAAAAGAAGAAATTAGAGGAGCTGAGCGGCTGGAATTTGTGCGAGCTGGCTTCAAAAGACCAGAAAAGATGCAAGAAAAACAGGAGATCCAGAGAAGAACATCTCCGATAGAGGCACATCTCTTAAACCAGAGTAACAACGAGAGTTGTGCGTTTTGCGATATGTCTAACCATACGTCGAGGAATTGTAACAGAGCCAAACAGATGACGCTGGAGCAACGCAGACAAAAGACTACCAGGGCAAAGGTCTGCTTCCGGTGCCTGGGGAGAAGACATATGGCAAGGGGTTGCAGAAGTAAATTTAAGTGTTTTGTATGTGGGGGCAGACACGTTGAACTGATGTGCTCAGGAAGAAGACAAGAAATACACGAAAATAAAGCAGATGTAAGGGAGGACAACCTGGAGGCTCCTTCAACATCAATGGCTAACCAGGCATGCTCCAGTGAGGTGCTGCTGATGATCACAGCTCTATACAACCAGGCTAATGGCAAAAATATAGGAATTGATTCCGGGCAAAGGGAAGATAAGAGTGGCAAAAGTAAAACCAACGCGGGGAATATTGATAAGACCAATACGAAAGATTTACCCCTTAAAAGTGACTTCAGAAGAGGATATGGCTCTTTGTGCTCACACAAAGAGGGTGGGGGTATGTTAAGAATGGTTGGGGAAAGCGGCTCTAGATGTCGCGAGCCACGGGATGCGCCGCAAAATCACCACAGAGTGCGCCCACGTGACAGTTTTCAACTATATAAAAGAAGGTAGATAGAAGGCGAGGCGAGTAAGAAGTAAGGTAAAAGGTATAGCAAGTAAGGTAGAAGAGAGGAAAGATTAGTCGCTGAGAGAGTGAGGCTCGAGCGGAAAGAAGGTATTTGAACGGTGGCGTGGAGAAATTGTTAGATCAACAAAGTAAGAAGCAGCGGAAGGTAGTTCAAAGTAAGAATAGAAAAGGGATAGTAAGTGAGGCGGAAGTGAAAGTATAGAAGTGAGGATAAAGAAAACCCTGTCCAGACAGTTCCGAAGTGAAAGAAGCGTAGCTGAAGTGAAGGAGCTGAAGTTGAAGTCTAAGGAAGAGCGAAGCAGAAGTCAAAGAGGATCAAGTCAAAAGATAAAGTTCAAGAACTCAAAGAAATTGGAGATAAAGAAGACAAAATTGGAAAAGTCAAAGTAAACTGTACATATGTAAATAAGCCTTTTGATATTTCGGATTACCATATTAGGAAATAAAGTTCAATATTATTAAAAAGGCTGAGGCTGATTCTTCTCTGGGATTTCAATGACTGTTAGTCATTCTTAGTTATAACACAAAGACTTAACACCAGGGTTCCGCCTTTGTTTTTCAGGAAAAATACACTTGTATATCTCGTAGATTCATCAATGATGGTTAAGACGTACTTGGCTCCTCCCCAGCTCAATACGTCGAGTGGACCCATCAAGTCCGCATGCACCAAGTCCAACGGCATGATTTCTTTTTCCTCCTTGTGTGAGTGTTGAAGGAATGGCAGACGGTAAGACTTGCCGATCAAGCAGTCTTCGCACTTTTCTGGCTTTGCCGGGCTGCAATTAAGTCCTCTTACGCTTTGGTTCTTGGCCATCTTTGCTATCGTATATGCATTCACATGCATCAGCCTTTTGTGCCAAAGTGCCAGTGTAAGCTCTTCCTTGCATTCAGATGCAAGAGAAACACGATCATTCTGATCTATCGGAGAGGATGGAGTAGTCTGGACGTAGTAAAGTCTACCCAACTTCTTTCCCTCTATCAAGAGTTTACCTTTCATGTCCATAATGTGGCAACCATTCTTGTTGAAGACAACTTTTCTACCGTTTTCTATCATTTGGAGTACAGACAGAACACTGTGACGCATATCTGGAACGTACAAGGTGTTCTGGGCAATCATATTGATGGCATCTCCCTTGTGTCCAACAATATTGGCACTGACAGTACCGATACCACATGCTTCTATAGAAGAGCCATTCGCAATAGTGATGGAACTCATATTGCTTGTGCACTCTTTCAGACATGTAAAGTAATCTCTCTTGGGAGTCATATGGTGCGTCGCTCCAGAATCTATGATCCAGGTCTCGGCGGTAGCTCCAAGCAAAGTGTTGAACATTGCCGACATATTTACGCCTTTGTTTTGGTCAAACCTCTTTGGTCTTTGTTCATTCTTTCCTTTCTTCCTGCATTCCCTTGCATAATGGCCTTTACCTCCACATTTGAAACAAACAACCTTTGCTTTAAATTGTTTATCTGTTTCAATGAGCTTCGAAGAGGCATTAACGACCATGGACCCACATCTTTTGGTAGATTTGAAGAACGCCTTTCTGCTTCTGCCAACAGCCGTCTTTTAACTGTGGCGGTCGTGAAGTCTGAATCAGGCAAGTTACATATGGTTGAGACAACGGTGTCCCAATCCTCTGGTAATCCACCCAAAACAACCATAGCCAAATCGCCATCATAAATTTTGTCGCCAATTTGGGCCAGTTCGTTTACAATGTAGTTTATCTTCCCCATATACCCTTCCATATTGCTGTGCTGAGTCAACCTTTCGCCATATAACTGCCTTCTTAGTTGTACGGCTCGATATCTACTATCCTTTGGTACGTATAATTTTTCCAGTTCCTCCCAGACCTCTTTCGGAGTATTCAAATGTTGAACATGCAATTGTTGTTCATCATTAATCCCGAGGCAAATTTTTGCAAACGCCTTACCCTCCCGCGACAAAAAGAGTTTTGTTGCAACAAGGTCACTAGGGTCAGGCTTAGCCTCTCCTAGATTGATCAAACTCCACAAATCGTTTTCGATTAGAACGAGTTTCATCTGGAAGCTCCAGCTGGAGTAATTAGCACCATTTAATTTTGTAATCGTCGTGTTTGCCATTTTACAAAATATTTGGTAAGTAGAAAAAAGGATGTTCCAAGTAATCAAAGGAAATTTGGTTACTCACGTTTTAGGCCTCGCGCTTCTTCAGTCACACGTTTTAGTCCTTGCGTTTCTTCAGTCTCACGTTTTAGATTTGCGCTTCTTCAATTTCACGTTTTAGGCCTTGCGCGTCTTCAGTCTCATAAACTTTGTTGTATTCCAATTGATTACACACAGCGCTCAACGTTAATTATACTTTAATTAACTATAAGGTAAAGG
>CP092877.1:20440508-20508081 GCA_030710605.1 Cordylochernes scorpioides | reverse complement strand
ATTAAATATGATTATATTTGCATCGAGCAATGATTTTTCGCAAACGATAAGAGGCCAGTTAGGCATGAATTAATTAAAACGGATAAGGCGCCATGAACATATTTTACTATATTAATTTAAAGATATCCTACCACATAACACTTAGAAGTGAATATTTATTTATATAGCATAAATGACAATAAATAGTTTTTTTTTTAATTTAAGATTATAGAATATTCAAATAAGATTTTCTCGCGTTGCAAGAAGAGACAACACATTTAAAATATTTTACTAAAAGAAGAGAAGTATCATTCTAAAAATTAATTTGCACACTAACATTTAGAGGTCAAGCTAAATTTAATTATTTAATCTATAAGAGAGCGAGAGAAAAGAAAAAAGACGAAGAAACACCTCTAGACAAATATAATAAAGAACACAAAAAGATGTGCTTACTTTCGAAAAAACGCACAAGTGTTTGGGAATTTTTTGTCTTGTTTTGGGGTTATTTTTATCTGTGTGCCTTTTCTTGAAAAATAAATCCTTTTCTATTTATCTACAAAATATATATTTTGTTGAAATAGTTATATTTATTTTATATATAATATTTCGTTATATAATGAATATTCGAATTTAAAAATAGTATAACAAATGAAAAATAAGTTTTAATTACATTGAAAATAAAGCTTTTTTTTTTCTACACTTTGTTTGAAGATTAAAAATTTGAAAATTATATATTGTTGTAAGGTTATTTGGCGTTATGTTTTGCTCTATTGTGTTATTGAGTGTTTATGGTATTTTGTAAAGTATTTAAGTGTTTGTGGTTTTTAGAAAAAATATTCGTATATGTTTTTATGAGAGCTATTGGGAGTATTCGTTGTACTTGTATAAAGGTTGTTAACATAAATTTCGGCATATATATAAATATAGGATAATAAAAAGGCATATATTGGATTTAATTAACTATTTATTTTGCCAATATTTCAGCTGGCTGAAAGCCAACCTTTATCGAGGCATTACATCTTTGCATACACAAACTCAGTGCCGCATAGTTTTATAATATCACAGTTGAAATCAACTAAAATAAAAAGTAGGTGGGAGAAATTTGTACATGAAAAAAATATATAAATAATTGCTATCAAATATGTTAAATATCTTAAAATATTAAAGGAAAAAAAAAAAGAGTTTTATCTTATATTTAAAAAAAATTGTAATAAGTACATGAAAATAATTCATTAAGAGATAAATGTAAAAATATATGTAGCTATTAAAACATTTGAAAATAAATTAAAAATGATTCAAACAATAAACTGTAAGAAGTTTTAAAAAAGGTTTAACAATAAAATGTGTGTATTCAAAAATTCATTTAAAAATTTTATGGAGATCGATTTATATATAAGTAAAAAATATTTTATAAAAATGCATTAAAATGGAAGTTAAAACAATTTAGGATGAATATATGAGGAAAATAAATGAAAAAGTGGAAACTAAAAATATTTTTAATTTTTTATTTTTTTTTTGCTTTAATGAATTTTTAAATATTGTTGTAATACCTGCGGTTTCTTAAATTCTATTTTCACACATTAGTAATTGTTGGGGTTTCTCCGCCATGGAATTAACCTGATAGGCAATCTACTATTTATATTCTATGAGAATCATGAAGCTCATTTTATTAATAGCCATATTCAATTTGTTTATTTTTTCCAAAGAAAATTCTCTAATTGCTAAATATGTTAATTTAAGCAGCAAAACTGTAACTTGTTATGCAAAGTACTCAAAGGCAAACACATTTGTTTATGCTGGAAAAAGCAACCGTAGATGTATTATAATAATGCTATTACTTATGGCAGGTATTGAGTCAAATCCAGGCCCAAGATCTACAAGACAAACAACTTTAGAATTGAATAAAGATAAAGATATAGGTGGTTTAATCACAGCGCTTTCAGCCAAAATGGATGACTGGGGACAAAAAATCGGGACTAGATTTGCCTCAGTGGAACAGGGATTAGAGAAAATAAATCAGCGTCTACAACAGCTTGAGACTTCCCTCGAAACTACATCAAAGATTGCGTCGGACAATTCAAAAAGAATAGCTGATCTTGAGGGACGGCTGGAGCATTGTGAGATGAAGCAGCGGGAAAGAAACCTAATTTTTTACGGATTTGAAGGAACTAAAAATGAAACCCCCGGACGAATCTCGCTCCCGTGTTTTCAATCTGATTTCGAGTTCAATGCAGATTTCCGAGGAGATTGGGTTAGAGCAATGCCGAAGGTTATCAAGAAAAGCTAATTCACCGCTCCTTATTGAAGTGCCTGACTACAAACAACGAATTCTGTTACTTAGAAACGCATTTAAACTCCGAGATAAAAATATATTCTTGAACAAAGATTACCCTGCCACTGTTAGAGAGCAAAGGATAATACTGATTAATAAACGAAAAGAGCTTTTTTTTCTAAGGGAATTGTCTCCAAGTTGAGAGATATTAAGTTAATTGTCCGTGGAATAAACTATTATGCTTCTAATGGCCGCGTTATTAGCGCCAGCGGGGACGTAATATAGCAACCCACCGATAGCGAACTTACTGAATCACGGCCCAACCAATTGCCGCAGCATAAACACTTATTTCGTTCAAATAAAAGTTCTTCAACAACAAATGCCAAGCCTTCTGGAATTATTTACTGGAACATAAATGGATTCTTTAGAATGATTTCCGTATTTCCTCTTATTGATTATCTCAAACAGTTCGACATCTTCGTTTTGACTGAAACCTGGTGTCAAAACCCACTGAACTTTGCAGTTGAGAACTACAAAATTTACCATTCACCGGCTTTAAAGACATTAAAACGAGGGAGAAGTTCAGGTGGTATTATTATGGGAGTCGGTGAAAGAATCCAACCATTAATTGAAAAAGTCGAAGTGGAATCTCAATGGATTTCAGCAATCTTTAAATTAGTTCCAACTGCAGATTCACTACTAGTTTGTATGATATTTGCCTATTTACCACCAATTCAAACACAGCTAGAGAATCTTAAAAAACTATTTAGTTACATTGAGAATAAAATCCAGGAGGGTTTTGAGATAGTTCTATACGGTGATCTAAATGTTCGCACCGGTGACCTTGGAGAATTTCATAACTTGCTAGATACCCCGACTCTGCTTTCTGCCAGCCGTGCTTCTAGCGATCCGGTCTCATCATCTCTTTCAGAAACTCTTGTTGATTTCTTCGATGATAATTCCCTCACTATACTGAATGGTAGATCTACTAGTGACAGAAATGGAAACTTTACTTTTATTTCAAGTCAAGGATCCTCAGTTATAGACCTTGCTGTTGTCTCACCGGCATTACTGGAACTCATTGTTGATCTAAGTGTTGAATGCATGCCATATTCGGATCATCTACCACTTGTTTTAAAACTCAAGGGCTTAGATAACATGAAGTCAAAAGATTCTACGAAGTGTTGTCTTGGAACAAAGTATTCCTGGGTTGCAGACAAGGCTATATCTTTTAAAGGCAACTTGAGAGATTTAGCCATTTTACCATTGACGGGCTCCACATTGGACTCACAAGTCGAAAGGCTTACAATTGAAATCCAAACGGCAATGTCAAGAGCAGGGATGAGACGTGAGATAAGATCTGGTGGTTTGAGGTCTAAACCGTGGTACGATGAGGAATGTTATACGGCTAAGAAAAAAATGAAAGAAAGTCTTAAACTGTATTTATCACAAAATAATGTAGTTAACAAAGATTTGTTTATCCCAAGCAAGAAAGAATATTTATCATTAATTAAACTTAAAAAGAACCAATACTTTGGTGATATACAGAATGCCCTCTGTAATGCTATAAACGCTTCTCAATTTTGTGTTATTGGGAGGATTTTTATCGAAGACTGCTGTCTTCCCCAACTATAATGGACGCGTATATACCACCGGCGCTAACATATATGGACCCGGATCTGGATGCTGAAATTTCGCTTATGGAGGTCACCACGGAAATATCCAATCTGGGGAAGGATAAAGCAACGGGACTGGATAACATACCAAATGAAGCAATCAAAGTTTTACCTGACGAATATTTGATTCTATTAACAAATGTGTACAACAAAATATTGACGACATCCTCGGTTCCATCAGTGTGGACTAGAACAATTATTCATCCTATTTTCAAAAATGGCGACCCAAATATACCATCAGACTATAGAGGAATATCATTGTTATCCAATTTATCAAAGCTCTTTACATCCATATTAAAGACAAGATTGAATAATTGGATTGAAAAAAGGGGAATCTTAGCGGAAAACCAAGCGGGCTTCAGAAGTGGATATTCCTTTCAAGACCATATTTTTACCCTTAACTCACTGATACAGATGACGCTGAGCCGCAAAAGGAGGAAGTTATATGCCTTCTTCGTAGATGTCAAAAAGCCCTTTTATACAGTACCACACTCCCTGCTTTGGAAAAAGTTGACAGTTTACGGTTTAAGTACCCGATTTATCAGCCTTATACAAAGCTTTTATAATCAAATGTCAGCAACAATAAGATGGAACGGATCACTTACAGAATTTATAAAAATACAAGCTGGTGTTCTACAAGGTGAACCCCTGTCACCTTATCTATTTATCCTTTTTCTAAACGACTTGGTTTCTCTGTACGATGACGCTGATTTGCCAAGTATTTATTTACCGAATTATGGAAATATACATCTCCTTCTGTTCGCAGACGCCATCGTACTTCTCGGAGAATCCAAGAAAAATTTACAAAAAAAGATCAATGTACTCAGAAAATACTTCGAAGATAATTTTTTAACGCTGAACCAGAGCAAATCAAAGGTTATGGTGTTTAGAAATGGAGGTCGAAAGGCCCGATCGGATGTTTGGTTCTGGGGACAATTGCCTCTCACTATAACATCTAAATACACGTATCTGGGTTACCAGCTGACAGCGTCAAACTCAACTCAACAGGCGGCAAAGCATTTTAAAAACAAGGCGCTAAATGCTATTAATGCGGTCTGGGCAATATCGACTAAAACAAGAATCAATTATATCAGATCCTCACTCAAGCTTCTAGACTCAATGGCTCTGTCAACCTTGCTCTACGCAGCTCCAATTTGGGCAAACAACCAAAAAAACTTGGTTGACAGGGTACAAGACAATTTCTTACGGAGACTTCTAAATTTACCCAGATATACTCCTGGTTTTATTCTACGTATGGAGTGCGGAAGAACGTCACTGGGAGTTACGGTGCTGAAACTTACACTCGGGTTCTGGCTTAGAATTCTAAAAATGAACAGCAGCCGACTCTCCCATATATGCTTAGCTCAACTATATGAAATATCAAGAAATAGAAATATATATATTGGACTTGCGGAAAGTTTGGCCAACATACTCAACTCAACAGGATTTTCTTGGTTAATTAACTGCAACGATGCAAGGATTATCCGGCAAGAAATACCTTTAATAACTAAAATTGCAATAGAACAATCTATTCAAAGTGACCAGGCAAAAATAGATAATTCTAAATTCTACTCTCACTATAAGTATTTACACAGTTCATTCCGAATTGAAAACTATTTACTTAGCAACTTTCCATTCCCAGTAAAACGCTATATCGCACAACAGAGAATACTATATTCGTTTTTCAAGGAAAACCATACAAACATTTTCAAAGAGGGTGATAAGATTTGTGATCTCTGCAAAGAAATATGGAAACTGAACTATCTTATTACAACTATGAATGCCAAGATATTAGTGAGGAGAGAAGGACATTCTTTTCAATGGTAGACACCAGCCAACTTAGGTCAATCCAAATGATGTTAACCAGTGCCCAAACAAGCAGACTAGTTGCTCAGCCCCTATATAATTTTTACAAGGCAGTAGGTGTAAAGAGGGAGAGAAGAGAACTTGGAAGCTATTGTTCTTACACCTCAGAATGATGACGAAACATCGAGGGGCCATCGTGTTATTACTAATAATTGTATATAGTTGCGGAACTACTGGTTTCCTGTGCTGCTCTTTTCCTGTTATTGCACCTTGTACGGAGAATCTGTATAAGACTAATGTCTTAATAAAGGCTTTGTGTGTGTGTGTGTAATTGTTGGGAATCTCTTATGGTTCTGACAATGAAACAACAAATAACAAGTTTACTTACAGCTGAAGTGGTTTTAAAGAATTAGGCGAGTTTACCTTTTATGAAAGTATTTTAAATTTATCATTTTCAAAGAGAGAGAGAAAAGAACATTTAACAATTTACATTACAATTACAAATTTTGTAAAAAAAAAAAAAAAAAAACACTTCTTTGTTCTCGTTTTTATATTACAGTGTTAATCTGTATGAATTATTTCTAAAGGCCTTTTTGATTTTGTTCTAATGGAATTGAATGGCTTTCTTAACTGTTTAGCTTTTATGCATGTTTCACAAATTTTATCTTGACTTATTTTTCTATGTTTATTCCATTTACCATAGATTTTAATTGTTTTAAGCTTGAAAAACTTATGTGACCCATTTTTCTGTGCCATTTTAGCATTTCTTAATTTTGGTTAGCTGTTAGGTGATATTTTTCAATTTCGTGATTTTCTGTTTCTATATTTATTGTATAGAGTCCATTTTCCTGTTTTTCTCCTTCTAAAACTTTTTTTCCATTTTTTACGACAAATACCTTTTCATCTTCAAAGACGACTTTGCCTTTATTTCTGGTAATGGCACTTACAGATAGTAAATTATTTGTCAAGTTTGGTACAAACATCACCTCCTTGAGATCACATTTCTTAACTTGAATTTTTCCGACTGATTTTGCTATTAGAGTTTCTTTCTTTTTTCTATTGATATTTTTGAGTTGCAATCCACTTCATCTAGTAAAAACCTTTTACTATTTATCATATGGCTTGTTGAGCCACTGTCTACAATGAATTCTAGCAATTCCTCATTTTTACATTTTAAAGTCTCTCCTGCAAAAAAGGACAATTTTCTTCATTTTGGTTCTGAAAAAGCAATCCTTTTCTTTATGATTTGTCTTTTTACAAATTCGGCAAGGAATATTTTCCTGGAATTTATATTGAGATTTCTTAAAAAAGTATTGGTCTTGAGTATGATTTGTCTTTTTACAGATGGTACACCATTTTTATTTAGTCTACAGTATTTTGCTAAATGCCCGCTCTTTTTGCAGTTAAAGCAATGCTTTACTTTAGTAGCACTCATGGCTATTCCCTATTCAGGCTTTACTTTTTGTTTAGTTTCTTCAAGTGATAGTCTTGATATTAAGTTTGTTAACATTTTCTCACTTTTGGTGTCGAGTCCCATGCTGTGCTGAAGTAATAAAGTAGTCTGGAAAAATACTCAATATTTTAGAAATTACAAAGCTTTCCTCAATTTCTTGTTTTAAATTATTTAGTTTGAATACTAAGTTTTGCATTCTGCTTATATTTGTTGCCATATCTGTATTTTTGTCAAATTTGAATCCATGAAATTCTTGTAGTAATTTGCATTTTAATTGCTCAACTTCTCTTTGATAAATGGCTACTAGTTTTTCATACATTTCTTTTGAAGTTTTGCAATTTAGAATATGTGTTAAAACATTCTTTTCAATGGTTAACATTATGTATTTTTGTGCTTTGACGTCTTTTAGGCTCCATTTATCTTTTCCAGTTTCATCTTTCAAGTCTTCAAACAACGATTTTCCATTTACAATATCTAGAAGGCCATTTGCTTTGAAAATAATTGTTTTCTGAAAATTCCATAAATCAGAATTTTCAGGACTTTTAAGTCTTATACAATATTTGCGATATCTTCGCTGACAGCCATTTTTGTTTTTATTTATATTTTATCCTATATTTCATATATATTTTACCGCGATTCAAAAACCACGGGGACCTCTGCTACTATGTTCGGAATCTCTTATGGTTCAGACAATGAAACAACAAATAACAAGTTTACTTACAGCTGAAGTGGTTTTAAAGAATTAGGCGATTTTACCTTTTAAGAAAGTATTTTAAATTTATTATTTTCAAAGAGAGAGAGAAAAGAAAATTTAACAATTTACATTACAATTACAAATTTTACGATGTACTAGAGCGCCATCTGTTATCAAATTATAAAACTATTTTAGAGGCGTAATATTCTTTTAAAAATAAAACAATTTCTACTGTCCTTACTGCGATGGAAAAATTAAAGGGAGGGCCTGGCTCATCAGTGGTGAACCCTCCCAGCGGTTTCGCCAGTTTAATCTACCATACCGCTGTTATATTGCATTTTTGGAACTTCCTTTTATAGGTGACTGTTGTAAGACTCTTGGAATGGGTATTTTAGTAAAACTATGGACATAAGCTTTTAGGACAGCAGAATTAAATATAATTATAAATATATAATATGCTTCGAGCAATCGCTCTTCCGCAAATATCAAATTGTGTCTTTTATTAGAACAATAATGTTACGATGTACTAGAGCGCCATCTGTTATCAAATTATAAAACTATTTTAGAAGCGTAATATTCTTTTAAAAATAAAACAATTTCTACTGTCCTTACTGCGATGGAAAAATTAAAGGGAGGGCCTGGCTCATCAGTGGTGAACCCTCCCAGCGGTTTCGCCAGTTTAATCTACCATACCGCTGTTATATTGCATTTTTGGAACTTCCTTTCATAGGTGACTGTTGTAAGACTCTTGGAATGGGTATTTTAGAAGAACTATGGACATAAGCTTTTAGGACAGCAGAATTAAATATAATTATAAATATATAATATGCTTCGAGCAATCGCTCTTCCGCATATTATATATTTATAATTATATTTAATTCTGCTGTCCTAAAAGCTTATGTACATAGTTCTTCTAAAATACCCATTCCAAGAGTCTTACAACAGTCACCTATAAAAGAAAGTTCCAAAAATGCAATATAACAGCGGTATGGTAGATTAAACTGGCGAAACCGCTGGGAGGGTTCACCACTGATGAGCCAGGCCCTCCCTTTAATTTTTCCATCGCAGTAAGGACAGTAGAAATTGTTTTATTTTTAAAAGAATATTACGTCTCTAAAATAGTTTTATAATTTAATTACAAATTTTGTAAAAAAAAAATACCTTTTTGTTCTCGTTTTTATTTTACAGTGTTGTCAGTCTAAAAGTATTTCAAGATCATTGATTTACTATTCTTCTTTTTTTCCAACAGTAATAACCTGTAAATTATACACACCACTTTTTAATTATTCTTACATTTATCGCTTCAAAACGCAAAAATATTGATACATTAACCATATAACATATTACATGCAATACTTTAAACATTTTTAGTTTCCACTTTTTTATTTATTTTTTCTCATATATTCATCCTAAATTGTTTTAACATCCATTTTAATGTATTTTTATAAAATATTTTTTACTTATAGATAAATCGATCTCCATAAAATTTTGAAATGAATTTTTGAATACACACATTTTATTGTTAAAATCTTTTTAAAAGTTCTTACAGTTTACTGTTTGAATCATTTTAAATTAATTTTCAAATGTTTTAATAGATACATATATTTTTGAATTTGTATCTTAATGAATTTTTAACGAATTATTTTTATGTACTTTATACAATTTTTTTTAATATAAGATAGAACTCATTATTTTTCCTTTAATATTTTAAGATATTTAACATATTTGATTGCTATTTCTTATAATTTTTTTCATGCACAAATTTCTTTTACCTACTTTGTATTTTAATTGATTTCAACTGTGATATTATAACACTATGCGGCGCTGAGTTTGTGTATACAAAGATGTAATGCCTCGATAAAGGTTGGCGTTCAGCCAGCCGAAATATTGGCAAAATAAATATTTTATTTAATCCAATATATACCTTTTTATTATCTAATGAATTGAATATGGATTGCTCTATATTCAATATATATTATATAATCTATAAAACCTCAAATATTTCTATATTTTAAAAAATATATATTTTATTTTATTCATTGATAATTTTCTTTTGTTATCATCGTTTTTAGAAAGACTTTCAGTTTTTGTTGTATAGTTTTGTTTTAAATATGCGTAGTTAACCAATCAATCCTTTTAAATCACTAATATAGGATTAACTTATAAATTCTATATAATGTGAAACTAACTAATGTGTAATATTTCCTCAAGTAATTGAAAATAAAAGCTACTTGACGGTAAATAATTATCTTTTTTTTATCACGACTGCACCTCAACCCTTTATCTTATCGATCCTTTGTCTTATCAAGCCTTATCTAACCACAACAACCAAAATATTCATAACAATAAGCCGACAGGATTACCTGTTTTTTCAACCCAATTGCTCTATAAATTATTCAAATTTCATAAAACTATTTTTACAAAATGTCTCGCAAACAAAGAAATGTAGAACATCCCATGACGCCAAATCCAAGTACTATAGAAATACCAAAATTTAATGGTCAAAATTTAGACATAATATCTTGGCTCAAATTCTTTAACAAAAAATATTTACAGAAGCATCTTGATGAAGTTTTAAACAAAATAATATATCAAATTATCTCGAGGGTGAAGCTTTCAATTATTATATAGAAGAGTTACAAGATATAAATAATTGGGGGGAAATAGAACAAAAATTAACATCATACTTCACAATAAATGATTCAAATCTATTTAGTAGGTTTCTAAATATAAAATATAATGATAATAATGATTTTGAACAGTATTTTAAAGAAATATCTGCCTTAGCCAATAAACTTAATCTTTAAAAAACACTTTTATTAGAGGCACTTACAGATGGAATGCTAGATCACCTAAAAAAATATCTAATAGCTGCAAGAGTACAAGAACCTTCAGACTGGTATAAAATTACAACCCAATTAAAATTATCAACAAATAAAGAAGAAGAAACCCAACAACCCTCTAACAGTACAAGCACTCCAGTAAAAAGATTTAACTCCAATTCCTCCAAAGCTCATCAATACCAGCCTTTTCCCAGGACAGCAGCAGCAACTCACCACCAGCAAGAACCCTACCAATCCATAAACCAGCCTCCATACCCTTGCAAGATATGTGCATCTCACCAGCTACCCAACCAGATCCATTTCCATAGAGACTGCCCACTTAAAAACAATAATCATCCGAAGCGCATCAACCCAGGTAGAACATTATTACTTTTCTCTGTATTTATAAATCAAATATCTTTACCCTGTGTTCTTGATACTGCATCATCTATATCTATTATCCCTTTAAATTACTTAAATCATATTTATTATAAAATATTAGATAATTCCCCAAAAGAAAGAATAGGTCAGATAGAAGGATTTACTTACCCATTATACAAAATGTTAGTTAGGCTTAGCTTAGGTAAAATTACAAAGTATCAAGAAATGCTTGTTTTTGTGATATTCTTATAGAATATCTTATTTTAGGTTTACCAACATTTTATTTATTTTCCCTACAAATAGATTTCTCAGAAAACCTTCTTTTCCAAAATTATAAATTATTGTATTCTTTTATTCAAAAAAACTGATAATCAGAAGTTATATGCCACTACCCTATGTATTCCAGACCCATAATTTGTTAAAAATACATCTCTTTTAAATATTAACCCATTGTGTAATTTTAATTCTTTTGATATACCAAATAAAAATGTTAAACCTATAGATCCTACTTAAAATTCCATTATTGATTCTAACTCATTTCACAGTATGCGACAACCGGACTCTATAACAAATTATAATTCATATTTAGACTTTAGTAAAGTAGATAATAATCCAAATTTCTCTAATCAAAGAATTTCAGAAATATTGCATAAATATAAGAATGTTTTCTCTAAGCACAATTTTGATATAGGACACATAAAGGCTAACCCAATTTTCATATCTCTTTTAGATAATATTCCCACACACACATACAAATAGCACAAAAGCCATATAGGACATATTTTTACAATAATGCTGAAATACAAAAACAAATAACTGAATTATTAAAATATGAAATTATTAGACCCTCATCTAGCCCCTATAGTTCTCCTGCATTATTAGTGAATAAGAGATCTGATGTGCGCCAAATCTCACCCCACAAGACTCTGTATAGCTTATAGGAAACTTAATCAAAAAACAGTTCCAGAACATACTCCAATTCCACTTATAGAACAAATTATAGATAGGTTATCACAGTCAAAAATATATACTATTCTAGATGTCAAAAATGCATATTGGCATATACCTATAGATGAAAAAGATAGACATAAAACTTCCTTTGTAACACAATTAGGATGTTATGAATGGAACAGACTTCCATATGGTCTAAAATATGCACCTTCACAATTTGAAAGGATTATGAAGTCAGTTTTCACTAAACATAACATGTACTATGCCTTAAATTATTTTGATGATATTATTATACACTCCAAAACTTATGAAGAACACATTAAACATTTAGATGACATATTAGGTATATTCGAACAAGAGGATATAAAGCTCAATCTCAATAAATGCAAATTCTTACAAAAAGAAATACAATTCTTAGGATACACTATTAACTCAGGAAAATATACAACAAATAACACAAATATTGAAGCAATTTTAAAATTAAATAGACCATATAATATTAAGACCTTACAGAGATTTTTAGGCACCATAAATATTTATAATAAATTTATTCCCCATTATGCGCAAATTAGGGCACCTTTGAATGAACTTTTGTTAAAAAATGCTCCTTGGCTATGGAGTGTGAAACATGAACAAGCATTCCAAACACTTAAAAATTCACTCATATCATTATACTGCCTCAGAAATTGAAACATTAGCTATCATTAATTCAGTACAAAGATTTTATACATACCTACACAACATACATTTCACCTTGCACACAGATCACTTACCTTTAAAATGGATAAAAAATGTTAAAAACCCACATGGTAAGTTATTTAGATAGTCCTTTATTCTATCTCAATATAACTTTGACATTAAACATATTAAAGGATTAAATATTATAGAAGCAGACATGCTGTCAAGAGCACCTGTCTCATTTTACCTGACATATAATGAGTTAAAAGAACACCAATCAACAGAACAAATTAACAATAGTAAAATTAAAATACAAAATGGTCTCTTTACAATTATTAGAAAGGGTTTTAAAAGAGCTTATGTACCACAAACACTAAGACACAAATTATTAAGCAGAGTACATACAAAGTATGGACATATTGGAACAACTCAAATGACTAAAATAATTTCCCCACACTATTATTGGCCACATATGACTAGAGATATTGCTAATTACACCAAACATTGTGAAACTTGTCAGTTCAACAAGTCTAGGGATAACAGAATTGTTTATGAACCACTACAACAGATGTCAATAGCTACACACCCAAATCACATTTTTTCTCTAGATACATTGGGCGGGTTACATAATTATGGGACAACAAGCCACAGTATCCATATGATAGTAGATCATCATAGTAGATTCCTTTGGGCTTTTCCAACAAAATCTGTATCAACTGATTCCTATATAACTTGTTTAAGAAATTTATTCCAAATTAATAAACCTGAAATATTAATAACTGACAGAAATGCAGCTTTTCTTAGCAATAAATTTAAACACTTTTTAGATAGAGATAATGTTAAGCATCTACTCACCACCCAGAAACAAATGCAAAAGTAGAAAGACTAAATTCCACTATCATTAATAGGTTAAGATGTGAATATAATGCTAATTTAAAGATTCCTTGGACAAAATATATTACTAAAATTACTGAAAGCTATAATGAAACAGTACATACCACAACAGGCTTTACTCCTAAATTCTTATACTATGGAATACAACCACAGTATATAGAACATGACACAGAAACACATACACCAATTGAAAAAGCAAGAAAATTAGCCATTGAAAGAACCATAAAATCCCATGAACACAGCAAACAACTTTATGATATTAAACACCCAGAACCCATTTTCAAAGAAGGAGATCAGGTATTAGTAAAAACCTTTATTTATCCAAACACTGGTAAATTAACTCAAAGATATATAGGCCCATTTACTATTTTAAAACAACTTTCTCCAGTCACATATGAAATTAATAAACCCAATTTACCCCAAAGAAAACAAACAGAAATTATACACTCTAATAAGCTTAAATTATTTTACCCAGAAGCAGATTTCCTACTTCATTATAGCACTAACATAGGAAATGACTTAATAGCAAATAAAATTTCTAACACCAAGTTAATAGATATTGATGATAAACCATGTTTTTTACAGGAAGGCCATCTTTTGGACATGGACAATGAAGAACAAATATCAGCACCAATTCTTAAGCCTTCACAAATAACTTAATGTCACTTCACACTCCTCTATTAGCATTTCATTACTCAACCATTTAAAAATAACATTTTCTAGTGCTTTTAATATTTTGAAGTGTAACTAGCATGTCATAATTACTCAATTTTAAATACCTTTTTTGCTTCATATCCATACTTCCTATAAATCGCCCATTAATACTTCTTAAATATACTTTTACTAGCGGATGTGTACCCGGCTTCGCCCGGGTTTTATCCGAGTGAAAGTATGCCTAACGAATATTATTGATAATACTATTCGGGAACACACAGAATATTATGATAATAATGATAATATAATTCGTTGCGTCATATATTTATATAATATATGAAATTTATTTTTCGAGCAAACATATCCACTCTCTACTGAATAGAATTTTAAAAAGATATACATAAATAAAAATATCTAGAGATATACTACATGATCTTAGCCAAAAGGCCGAGAAACGATATTTTATATATTGAGATGACCTGGCTTCGTGTGTCTTTTGCTCGAGTGAATGTTTCGCTGTTAGAATTTTGTTCCTGCCTACTATTAATCATTATCTGGCTTCGCCCGTGGTCTGCTTTAGTGAATATTCCCCAAAATAATTTTTTAATGCAATCAAGCATGATACGGCAATATTGTCATCATCATTTCTGACTAAAAAATATTGTTGCTCAGTACTTGGTTAATTATAATTTTTCTTGGTTAAAGTGCGACAAAAAACTCTTCCAGATTTAACTCTCTATCCTGTTCAAATTTCAGCGAGATTAGTTACATATTGAGGGCTTCATAGCCGACAAACATATATATATATATAAATATGTTCCCGGCTTTGCCCGATTTTTACCCGAGTAAAAGTTTGCTTAACAAACATTTGTTAAAACGATTCTAGCAAACATCCAATCCCTACTGAATCTATACTTGTCTACACTCTCGATAATTTTATCCCGGTCCCTTGAAAAATACTCGATAAGTTGAAAAAATCTGTATTAATTGGTCTACTCGGTAATTTGAAGTTGAAGGAATAGTATCTTGCCACAAACGAAGATTTGGAAATAACTATATTTAGCGAATGTACCCGGCTTCGCACAGTTTTTATCCGAGTAAAAGTTTGCCTAACGAACATTTGTTAAAACGATTCTAGAAAACATCCAATCCACTATATATTGATTTATAAAGTATATAAATATTGTTATATGCGTTTAAATATATTTTTGAAACATAATTTTTTGAAAACATTTATTATATTTTAAATAAGATATTGTCACTTTTGTGAATTTGATAATTAATTATTTCTTTTTTATCAATGAATTATATATATTGATACGTGCTGTAAATATCTCAAAATTATTATTCTCATATTTAACTTTTCATAGAACTTTATTCCAATAATCATCATCACTTAGCATTGTTTACACGAGGACTTTGTAAAATGGCAGACGTTGGTTAAAAATAAAAAACTAAGAAGACATACATTCTTGATTATTTATTTCCTTTACATTAAAAATAGCTAAAAAAGAAAAATGTACATACATCCGCAACATACTTGGCGCAGTCGACAGGATACGAAAGAAAATTTAAAAAGTTAAATTTTTAATCAAAAGATTATTTATTTCAAATTTAAATAACTCATTTAGAAACATCTTTATTTTTATAATGGCAAATATACTTAGATTTGAAAAATATTCTGGCAGTAAGAATAATATAAAAATTCAAAGTTGGATTAAGTTGTATGAAGTAGAAAATTTAAAAGCAGACGATGAAGAAAAAATACACAATCTTATCTACTATTTAGCAGATGAAGCCTTAGAATTTTTTGCTGATGAAATTCTTACAAATGCACATATAAAAAAATGGGAAACTGTAAAAGATAAACTCATTGCCAGATTTAAGCCTTGCACATATAGTCCCATTGTATTAGCATCTAGCAGAAAGCTCCTTGCAAGTGAAACTGTGGAGACTTATTTTAAAGAAAAAATGGACTTCCTGAATCAAACATCCTTGAAAAAGGAAGAGAAAATACAGCTACTAACAGATGGGCTACCTTTGAATTGGAGGGATGTGTTTGCAGCAGCACAACCTGCAGATCCAACCAAATGGATACAAGTTGCACTTTCTGTTGAGCATAACAGGCAACAAAGTAAGCTGAGAAATTTGTTTAAACCCAAAGTATGCACTCTATCTCAACAGGAAATATCAGCTTCAAATTGCCCATTTTTCTGCCCAATTTGCATGAAGAAAAGAATTAAAGTGAAACATTGGTTGAATGAATGTCCTGATTATGACCCAAATTATAAAACAGAAAGATCATCTAAAAATACACAACCAAAACAATTCATTACAACAGTCACTGAATCAACCACAAGTAATGAAACAAACAAAGTAACTTGCTTATCAACTAACAATCCTCCTTAAAAATTGATAGACTTTAAAATTTGTGTCAACAAACATCCTTTACAAGCCTTCATGGACACAGGTGCTACCATATCTTTAATAAGTCAAAATTTAATAAAAAGTTTGAATTTACATCCTTTAACAGATTCTCCCATGCAAATTCAACAAGCTAACTCATTAACCAAAACTTTGGGATATGTTCATGTAAATTTGCAAATTCATAATAAAACTAGAAAGGTCAAACTTCATGTAATACCTAATTTAAAATTCCAGCTACTCATTGGCTTGGATATTGCAGAAGACTTTGAACTTATTGTTGACACTAAAGATAAAACAGTCTACACTAAGCAATCAGCAGAAATGCCACTTGTTTGCACAACCTGTAATCAGTTGCAACAACAACAACAAAACCATATCCAACAGCAACAACAACAGAACCAGTTTCAACAACAACAACAGCAGCAACAACAGAACCAACTCCAACAACAGCAACAAAACCAGGTCCAACAGCAACAAAACCAGATCCAGCAACAACAGCAGCATCAGCTCCAGCAACAACACCAGATGCAACAGCAGCAGAGACAACAACATCAAAGACAGGCAGATCTCAGCTTCATTGAAGACCCTCAAGATCATCAAAACACAGTGATGGTCAAGAAGAGAGGACTACTCAGGGCTGTGGTGCCTGCTTCTTTTAAAGAACATGTTCTGAAGGAATATCATGATAACATGAGTCACCCATCCATGAACAAGACAGTCAAATTAATAGTTCCTTTATTTTGATGGTCAGACATGGTACAGGAAATTAAATCTTATGTGAGATCATGCAAGACATGTCAACTGACTAAATCATCTAACCAACCAACTTTAGGACAACTAATAATTCCAGACACAGAATTACAACCAGCTCAAGTAATAAGTGCAGATACAATAGTTATGGGAACATCAGCTGAAAAGACAAAGCACAAGTACATCCAAGTGTTCATTGATCATCTTACAAGATATGTTTGGGCATTTCCCACTATCAAAAACACGGCTCAAGCAACGCTACAATGTTTCAACAGAATCCTTCAAGTCTCGCTACCCATAAAACATATTATCACTGACAACGGAAAGAACTTTAATTCCAAGGAATTCAAAAGGTGTTTGAAAGTTCATAACATCAAACAAACTTTCACCACACCATACCACCCCCAGAGTAATGGAATGTGCGAAAAGGTTAACGGAACAATCATGACCAAATTAAGAACGGCCTTGCTTGATAAACCGAAAGTGAAATGGAGCACACTTTTGCCCAAGGTCATTACTGACTACAACAACACCCCTCATGACGTAACAGGTTTTCCGCCATCTTTTCTACTTTTTGGTTACAATGTGCAGCCACAATTTGCTGATAACCCCTCAACCTCGGTAGAAGATGCTAGAAAACTGGCTATAAAAAGAACTCAACATCATCGTGATATTTCCAAAAGAAGACATGATTCAAGGCATCCCGACATTGAATTTAAAGTTGGAGATCTCGTTCTTAAAAGAATTCCCTACAATGATCCGAGGCTAATTAAAACAGCTCCCAAATACGAAGGACCATTCCAAGTTTTGAGAAGATTGTCTAAAGTGACTTACGAACTCTCTACAACGGATCAAGACAACCCACCAAGAAATCCCACAGGAGATCCTATAAACGCTCACATCTCTCAATTAAAGTCATTTATTCTCCGTGAATAAATGCATCAAAGCGGGGGTAAATGATACGTGCTGTAAATATCTCAAAATTATTATTCTCATATTTAACTTTTCATAGAACTTTATTCCAATAATCATCATCACTTAGCATTGTTTACACGAGGACTTTGTAAAATGGCAGACGTTGGTTAAAAATAAAAAACTAAGGAGACATACATTCTTGATTATTTATTTCCTTTACATTAAAAATAGCTAAAAAAGAAAAACGTACATACATCCGCAACAATATATTAATTTAAAATTACATACAATGTAATTTTTTTATATAAACAAACGATAATAAACAACAACAATTAGGGGCTCAAAAATCATTTATTATGGTTAGCAGCTCCGTAATTAAAGATATCTTTACAACAACAATTAAAGTTGCATCATCATTTTTATAAAACAACAGCAAATTAAATTAACAATGTAAAAATATATTTTAACATTACATTTTAACATTTAACACAAAAACGTTACAATTTTTTCTTTAAATGAATTTATTATATATATTAATATTGAAATGCCAAGTATTTTTTACTTCATTGGAATATTATATTACTAAATTCTCAATTAAATTTATTATACTTGGAAAACATTTTAAGCATTGTTACAATTTATAAATATAATAATTTCACCAGACACCGCTAGAGGCGCTGCTTGCGAGTGAAAGTAGAAAATTTGCAAATAAAATTGCAAAGAATATTTATTTCAAACCAGAAATCTTCCCAGTAGTATAGTAAATACCTTCCTAAAGTTTCACGGCGATTGGAAAATCTTACCTTTTAAAAACATTCATCGTGTGAACAAACTAACATTCATCGTGTAAACAAACCACGTGTTAATTATTAACCAATCAAATTCATTTATCGTCGCGACCAGTGCTGCGCCCAAGCGGTAAAAAGGCAGGAACTAACGCTTTTTGGTTTTTTATTTAAAAAAAAATGCTGATTAAATTTTTTAGTTTTTTAAATAGCCTATATGTTAAACAAAATTTTCAGCTACCTACATGCGAAATTCCATAATGATTGAGTCAGTAGATTTTGCGTGAAGCGATAACAAACATCGATTTCGCATTTCATTTTTATAGATATAAAGGAAAGGAAAGGATTATAATTTCATAATTATATAAATTATTTGTAAACAAACTTTCTTTTGTTTATTTTGAAAAAAATGTGCGTATTGATTTTTATTGTTTCATTTTTAATTATTTCTATAGGTTTATTGATTTCGTTTAATTAATTATTTTTAATTACCAATTTTATTTTAAAATTTTAATTTTTTAAAATCTTTTTCACAGGGGGGAAATATTATATAATCTAAAACCTCAAATATTTCTATATTTAAAAATATATATATTTTATTTTATTCATTGATAATTTTATTTTGTTATCATCGTTTTTAGAAAGACTTTCAGTTTTTGTTGTATAGTTTTGTTGTAAATATGCGTAGTTAACCAATCAATCCTTTTATATCACTAATATAGAGGATTAACTTATGAATTCTATATAATGTGAAACTAAATAATGTGTAATATTTCCTCAAGTAATTGAAAATAAAAGCTACTTGACGGTAAATAATTATCTTTTTTTATCACGACTGCACCTTAACCCTTTATCTTATCGATCCTTTGTCTTATCAAGCCTTATCTAACCACAACAACCAAAATATTCATAACATATATATAGTATATTTCAAACTGTATGACACTTTTAGTATATGTCACATATCTCCCAATTAGTTAAAGCCGATACCTTAAAATATTCTACCCTTCTATTGAAATGTACACTATTTATATTTACTCCCACCCCCATATTTGGTATATATGCTATATATTTATTAATAATACCTGTGAACCCTTATTAGTATGTAAAACTAAAAATGTTGACGTCAAAATAAAGATCCAAAGAGTGTTCTGTCAGCTGGTGCCAGGGACAGAGGGGAGGAAAAATGCCAACGCCCAGCCCATGTGGGGTCCCGAGGGACATTCTTATAGACGACCCCCTGTAAACAGGACTGGTTTTGGCGGGGGGTCAGCAGCAGATGGTTCTAAAGTGTTTTTCTCGGCACAGACTATCTCTCGCCATGTCTCGGTGATAAGCATCCAAATTTGTGTCATGGCCTCTACCTCTGTTCCGTTGGGCTGTCCCCGATCCCTCTATGTGCTAACATCTAGCCCTGCCTCTGCTTCTTGATGTCCGCGTGTGGGAAGAACATCAACACTCGCCTCACGTACACGACTGCCAGTTCATCCATACGTCGGCAGAATCACATTTGAAACAATATTACATATATATGAAAAAATCAATTGAAAAAATAAAAGTGGGTAAGGTGTTGATATTAAAAATAAAGAAGGTATTTCCTGACCACGAGCACAAGTGCTTTTTAGATGGCAGAGCGCCATCAAGTGGAGCAAAAATAAACTAAACGTTTATTTAACTTGCACCGTGATATTTAGCCAACTCAATTTCTTTATAAATCAAGAAAAGCCATCCACGAACGCGTTTCGCGCTGTTGGCGCTCGTTATTTTATTTTTGATCCACTAGATGGCGCTCTGCCATCTAAAAAGCACATGTGCTCGTGATCAGGAAATGCATTCTTTATATATATATATATATATTAAAAATAATGAAGGCATATCCTGCCCAAAAGCATATGTATATATATATTCTTCGCGGAGAGCGTTTATGGTGCATAAAATTTATTGACATACAATGTTCATGTTGCATAATGTTTATTTACATAAAATGTTAATAGTACATCGTTTTTCATATACAACGTTTATGGTGCATATTATTTATTGACATAAAATGTTCATGGTGCATAGTGTTTATTCATATACAACGTTTATGGTGCATAGAATCTATTGACATACAATGTTTATGGTGTATAGAGTTATTCACATAAAACGTTTATGGTGCATAGAATTTATTGACATACAATGCTCATGGGGTATAGAGTTATTGACATAAAACGTTTATGGTTCATATAATTTAATGACATACAATGTTTATGATGCATAGAGTCTAATGACGTTTAATGTTTATGGTGCATAACTCTTGTTAACGTCAGGCGTTTGTTGTGTATGATTTGTTAACGTAAAGCATATTTGTACATGTTTTATACCCGCCTAGTTATATTTATTGTTTATAATATTCACGTGGAGAACTACAAATTTTCTTTTTTAATGATAATTTCAAAATATTTTATCAATGTTCAAATATATCAGAATCAGTGAGTTACTTAGAGCAAAACCAGTACCAGCTTCACAATATCCTCAAACGCTATTCCAAAACTCAAAAATGTTCATGCTTTTTACATTATAACTCATTATAAATATGCATATATGTTACATTGAAATATTATTTCATTTAAAAATATATTTTATAGATTCAAATATTCTGTTTAAATCGACCGCCAAAGGTCACTCTTCCCCTATAAAAACTCATTGTTGTTATTTCCCGTTGGCCGGCTCAACCTCTTGTACATTATGTAAATAAGCTTTTCATTTTTTTTATTCTTACACCTTAAACCAGGCAGTACTTTTACCAAATTATGTCTTTTATTCATCCCTTAGCTCAATTAAAGAATTCACTAATCAAAACTCTTTTAAATATCTTTGCCACGATTGAATTTTCATTACCATAATCCTCAACATGATATAAATTCAAGCAGAAAATCTCTTTATCTTTTTTAATTATATAACATTTATATATTACTAGAGATCTTCCATCACAGTTTTCATCCGTTGTCTATATTGGACAAAATCTATATACGAGTGATGATCTTATATAACTGTAATCCTCGTTAATTATATTGTCACAGTATTCTCATAAGTATATTCTACGTAACTCCCCGCACAAGATTTAATACTCTCTTTTTATCTTGAAAACCTTGTCGGCTTTTTCGTTGGACTTTTCATCTGCCTCGATATTGCATATCAAGACCACTACAACAATATATATATGAGAAAAGAATAGAAAAATAAAAAGGTCAGGTGTTGATATTAAAAATAATGAAGGCATAGCCTGACCAAACGCCATCTGAAAAGCACATGTGCTTTTGGTCAGGATATGGCTTCTTTATTTTAATATATATATATAAAGAAATAAGATTTTCTGCTTGAATTTAGATCATGTTGAGGATTATGGTAATGCACTCGTAACAAAAATATTTAAGAGTTTTGATTCAGAGATTTCTTTATTTGAGCTAAGGAATATATATGAAAAACATAATTTGGCAAAAGTACTGCCTGGCTTAAGGCGAATAGAACAAGGAAAAACAAAAGATTATTTACATAATGTACAAAGGTTTTGAGCCGGCCATCGGTAAACAATCACAATTAGTTTTATAGGGGAAGTGTGTGATGTATATATATTGTTCATTTGTTTTAGATAAATATAAAATGATGTATATATATTGTTCATTTGTTTTAAATAAATATAAAATGATGTATATAATTGTTCATTTATTTTGCATATTTTTCATCTTTGAATTTATCTTATAATTTGGTCTGTGAAAATAAATATATTGGACCAGTGACCAAAAAGGCTGTAAATAGATCGTTTAATGTTAGTTAGATGGTATAGAGATCTGTTAGGCAGGATATATATTTAAATGTTATGCTTGTGTAATTTTAATCTTAATTGAATAAAATATTTAAATTATAAATGTATTCTAAATCTTAAATACCAAGCATTAAAACAGTGTGTCCTCTGGCGGTCGATTTAGAAGAGTATTTGCATCTATGAAATATTATTCTAAATAAAATAATATTTTTATATAACACTAGACGAATGACCCGGGCAACGCCCGGGTTTACATGATTGAATGTATAATTCAAACACATTAAACATGTGCCCGTTGGCTGGCAGCGAGTAAATGTCTGCGCCCGTTGACTCCCGGCGAGCAAGTGACTGCTCCCGTCGGCTGCCGGCTCGCAAGTGGCTTCCCGGCGCATGCGCGCGCAGAGGGAAGCCACGTGCTCGCAGGCGGCCAATGGGCGCGCCCCGCCATCAGATCCACCGCGTTCTAAAGGGCGCTGTTTAGAATAATTTGAATATATAGTTTTAATAATTGATTTATATATTTTTTAAAATAGCCTATCGTCATCCTCGTTTTTTTTTACCTATGTATGGAAATTTTGGTTTGTATTAGTGAACTACTGCGAATTTGTATACCGGACATACAGACCAACCAACCAACAGACAAACATACAAACATTCATTTTTATATATATAGAAGATATATCATCAATTTGAATCATTTAAATACTTTATTTTTTCCAATTATATTTGTTTTATAATGAGATCATATTGCCTCTTACTTATTTATTATACAAAAGTTACTATCCCATAATAAAGAAATTTACACTTTATTAATTAACATGTTGATATTTAATATTCACTAGTATACTTTTAAATATAATTTTTGTATATTCTTGTTTGGAGAGAATAGATAAAATATAAAATTTCTATCCCTCTAAAATAACTCAAATTCATATTATTTAATTTTTTCTTATAGTAAATATATGACAAGGAATATATTGGTATTTTGTTTATAAATGTACCGCAATGCAATCATGTGCGAAATGAAATTATTCTTCGCAGTAGAAATGTATCTAATTAGTTGTAAGGATAAATAAATGTTCTGCTAACACATTTTTATACTTAATCTCTCTCTCACTATAATTAGAGTTATGTGTGTTAATTAGAGGAATGCTATATTTCTGAGTTAGAGATTAGAAAGAAGTATAATTAGTGATGTAATTCTCTTTGTTAATTAGTTTTTATTTATTGGGCAGCGAGAATCCTGATGATCACTACATAGTCCCACTGGGATGTGACATCTCACGCCTTTTATTGGTGGCTCTTTATATTACAGATTGTCCTGAATAATTCTTATGTATACCACACCTAAAGATAATATTCATTCGTTGGTGATATTCGACAATATCTGAACAGAAATATTAAAAATGTTTACATCTCTATCTTTATCTTCGAATATAATGAATTGATGTTTATATTATTTTTATTTAAAGTTAATATAGCTCTCTTATAGAAGGGCCTTCTATCCCGAAAACTAGAGATAGTAAATATAATATTAAAGGAAATGTATCTCTGGAGATGGTTTGAGTTTCCTTTTAATAATATATTCGAATTGTACTTATATATTTTAAAAATAAGAGAGATTTCTCATAATTGTCCACATGATCATTTTTCTTTCTTTTTTTTTCTTCACTATATAGATATATTAATTAAAAGGCATATTTTGGATCTAAAATAAAACGAAATATTAATATTTCATATAATTTATATGGTAATTTAAACCAACAACCCCATATTGTATATAACTTATAACAAGATTTTCATGTTGTATAATAGAAACACATCTGTAAATGATTATACGCATGATTGACATGTGTCATTACATTATCATATGTAATGTACTTTGTACAAACTGAGGATAAATAAATAAAATCTATAATAGATTAAGAGTTGAGCTGAAGCAAGAGATAGAAGTCATAACGTCTAAAATCGAGATAGATTTAGAAGTCCCAAAACAAGGTCTAAAGCTGGAAACTGCCACGGCGCCAGTGTCCAATTGCGCCAGACGATCCACCCTCGTGTGCATCTGTTGAAATGCAATACTCCTCTTTCTCGGGAAAGATATATAAAAGGCCCCCCGTCTTTAGTAAAAAATACAGTCACTTCACAGTCACTTGACAGTCAGTTCACCATCAGCGAAAGCCCACGTCGGTTGTCACCAAGGTCCTCCTCATCCACCATGTAGACCTATGAGAACTCTTCTATCTCCATCTTTCGCTCCTAGCTCAACTTTTATCTGTTCACGGAACTTTCTTAATGCAACTGTGTCTCCGGTTTTTGTGTGGACATTACCAAGCCTTCCACTCTGCCTCGACAACGACTGCCTGTACTCTGTGAAAACTGTTAAAGGTTTTCCAAGGTGCAGAGAGGTACTGAAAAACTCCCCATCCTGACTGTTCCTCTCGGTTAACACAGTATAGCGAGAGTTACAGGGACTCACACCATAGTTTAAGTCGATTGGATACCTCATCACATATTTAGTCGACAAGATTCTACAAGAGGCTACAGGACCTCATCACATATATATATGTTAAGAAGAGATTAAAGGTGAAGCGACTAACTTTACGACTATAGAATAGAATTAAAGTTGCTAAGGAGGAAGGGTCCAGAAAAGAAAAGGATAACACTCCATCACTTTTATTCTTAGGATCAAATAGACGGCATATTATCATATATATTTTCTTCTAAGAATAAATGATCTCTGTGAGTGTGCTTTACTTTTATACACAGTTACATCACTACGTTTGTTTTGTCAACCAGAAAATTTGCCCTCCAGTTTTGGGTAATCTTGCTGCTAATCAGTGTTCCACTATGACCCAGTAAACCTCTAGCGATTGGCCTATGGTTAGTCTTTCTGTTTCCTTGGAGGATCTTCCACCCATCTTCTCAGCATTTCCTCAACATCTTTCGGATAAGCTCGTAATCCACTGTCCTTCCCTAAAAACCATTAGTTTGTTTTACCTTTTCCAATTAATCCATACTGGTTCCATTGTTATCTCAATACAATGGATTGCGAGTAGGCGATGCTTTTTTTTTTCAAATATATAATTTTTCAAATGATTATTGTATAATTTTGTGACCATTCTAATCGATGTGACCATCAAAGAGACTATATAGTTAAAAGCCTTTTCTTAAGCCATTGAAGATAGAAAATAATAACAAAATCTACCCCACTTGCCCAAAATGTAGCTTGGCACCTGCAGCTCCAGAACACATTTTGGCTTGCATTAGCTGCACTAAACAGGACCTTTGGGAGAGGCCGCTGCTCATCATAAAACAGCTCGAGGAGCATGAACTCATGGAATTCGTGTAATCTTTACACAAGGGGATAAGAAACAACAACAACAAGCCTTTTTTTCATTATGTCTTATTTCCTGACCAATGCCCCGAAAATATTTGCGTTTGTTGAGAATCATGTTGGTTTAAGATTCATTTGTGAAGTGTTTATATTCCAAAAATTCACCGTTAGCTATTATATATGGTCTATTTGTGTTTATATCAAGATTGTTTGATATTTAAAATATAATAATAATGTAAAACTAAATAAAGGTAAGAATGTAGAGAAACCAATCTAAACTAGAACTAGACACGCGGTGTATAATGACAAGAAAGAAGCTATCACAAGTACCTGTTTAAAATCCAATCTTCCAGAACCAAATCAGAGCGGAGGATATTATGGAAACAAGTAAATGGAGAGAACCAATCGATTTTCAAAGGGAGTAATGAAAAATGACTTTAATAAAAGAAAGAAAAAAGCCGAGTTAATTAAGTTAATGAATAGAGTCGATCAATTAGAGGACAATAGACAATTTAACACAAAAATTGTAATTATTAACTGTCCAGAGGAAAAAAGTGGAGTCGCCCCCCAAACTATTTAAAAAACACTTCCAGGGTAATTCCATTACGGGAAATTTAATTCGATAAGCGTGATTGAAGAAGACATTGTAGAAAGCTTATTAACCTAATCAAATTACCGGGTCATTTAATCGACCGTGGCTCCGATTTAGAATCTGTTGAAATCTTGGTCATAGCAGAATTTATCTTTTTATCGTTTTTGTTATAGAGAGGTTTGGAGTAGGTGAGAAATAGCTATCGTGCTCATAGAAATAACTTTGGTTAAACCTATCTGGAGGGTGACAAAAAATTGACTAATATATGTACTCGATATTGTAGATATAACGAAAACGCTTACCTGGAGATCTTTGTAATAGAAGACACAAGATTAAAATATAATAAAGGATAGGTCTCATTTTCACAGTTGATTTATTCTAATTAATAATTCATTTTTAGTAAGAATATAAAATAATATATATCAAAAGTGGCATTCCTTCCTTCAATTACACATTAAAACGATGAACTTGTTCATCGCCCTAATTTTAAAATTTAATAGTGATGATTAAAGAACAAATATTCGATAACTCGTTAAAATATTTGTGATTAAAATTGTTGAAGCACTTTTTATTTTATAATATTTAACACAAAAATATAGAACTATTCTGTGGAGCATTATGTTTTTCGTGATCTACAAATTAATGATCTAGTCATTATTTATTCGAGCGTGATTTTGAAATGCATTTAAGACTCGTATGGAAAGAAATATCTTCCCTTTAGTTCAAATACAGGTATCATACACATGGTATCATATATATAGGTATAATTGCAGCTATATGTTTTTATTTTTTGGGGGGGGGGGGCATTTCATACATTAACAACATCAATTTTCATTATATGTATAAATTATGCTCTTTCTGTTTCTCACACTCTGCATTATTTGCATATATATACATCCCGTATATAAGCAGAATCGTTCAATACATTAATAGAGCTCTGAGAAGCGGTCTGGTGGATTAAATTGGCGAAACCGCTGGGAGGGTTCACCACTGATGAGCCAAGCACTCCTAATATATTTTTTCATCGCAGTAAGGGCAGTAGAAGTTTGTATTATGTATAAAAGAAACATTCGTGCTTTTAAATCCTTCCATTTTATATGTATAGATGGCGCGTTATTGCTTTGTGTTAATATACATCCCGTGTATTATTTAAACACTACACAAACATAATTGTATTCTATGTATCATATACTCACAATGTTTTATTTCTGAATAGAGATAGAAGATATAATTTTTGCCGGAAAGATATCAATTTATATGAGCAAAGGTCGCTTATATCGTCAAAATAAACGCTTAAACTAGATGTCATTTATTAACCGTTCTTGCGAAACTGATTCCGTTAGGTACCTTGTAGATCTCATGGAATAAAGTCCGCTCTGGGCTGAGGGGCCAGTAATCTGAAACCATGGTCTCCAGGTGAACGCTTCTCAGTTTGCCAAATCTTGTGTTATGGCTTGGTCACCGACCCGAGGCCGGTAGTTTGAGGCGACGTTTAAGTTTGGCGTTTATTTTGACGGGAAAGGCGACCTTTGCTCTTATAGATCAATATCCACCCGGGAAATGTTCCATCTATATTTTGGCCATAGATTTGACCTAGCCACTTTTCCAGCTAAGCACCTCTTTGATTGTGAAGATTCCATTAGGTGATGGTTAATAGATGGCGTCTAATTTAGGCGTCTATTTTGACCTTTGCTCTTAATGAGATAAAATTTATTTTATATATTTGGTATGATACGAAATGCATATATTGAAGATATGAAATACAGAGCCCTTATCTTTGATAAAAATTATTATTTTATATATTTTAATAATTTAGAGAGGCGTTCTTTCGGAGAACTCTGCTAGAAGCATTATGCACAGTTGAACACACATTCTTGGTAATTAAGGTATCTCAAATGGATTGTGTCATCTTTCGCAATATGTAATATACAGAGAGGATGGTGAGAGATAAAATAATAGTAGGTGAACCACTCTATAAAATCTCACTTGAATCCTGCTACCATTTTACATCTGAAATTTATAAACTATTTGTCTCTCCGGAAATTCAGAGCTAAATTATTCTCCCCACACTCATTTGAAATTCATTTCAATAATTTAAAATAATGTTCAGGTAATTAGTGAGTTGAGAATCTAACAGCAGACTCTTACATTGGTTAGAATTCTTCGTCAGTTAATTGGTCGAAGCTTGGGTACAACATTGGAGTAAATAAACTTAAATAATAATCACAATTATCTCGGAAATGGCGAATTTCTAACTGAATACATAGATAGGATTGATGCGCAAATAATTAAAACTAGATTTTTTAATCATCGGAAAATTATTTCTACAACTTGAGAAAGAATATTTTAGCTAGTATAACTTTTATTAGAGACGAAATATCTTTTGAGGGGCGTTAAACCAGTTTAATCCCTAAACTACTCTAATATTGTACTTATATGATCGTATATGCTCACGTTGTTAATGAATATAAACGATAACAGTTTTAGAGGTTCCTATGAGCATAGGATCCTAGGAGTACATACATGTGGCAATATAGTGGTAATGATGTGGTGAGGTGAGAAATAATGAAACAACAAGTTTGGAAGGAATTCCAGGCAATCAGCGAGAGAGAGCGGATCGACGGGCGACCGACCCGCTGAACGACCGTTTTCCCTGTGTACACCACCGGGGGGCTATCCAAAATAGTCGCCAGGTGTTGACGGGCGGCCCCCTCAGGAATGTGGTCAAAATGGTCGTAAGTTAGTTGTCTTCTATCGACTACGTCTCTCTCTCTCTGGTCGACTGCAGATTTACTTTATTATTCCTGTAAGAGCATATATTATGACATACACATACAGTAGATTTTTCTAGTAAAGATCGCCTAGAATATTAATAAACCTGGTCTTCTTTGAGTGGTTTCATATTATAGATGCTGTCTTGTCAGGCCTAGTCTTGAGAGGATTCTTTCAAATCAATATATATATTGTCAAATAGCTCTACAACCCGGCCACAGGGGACGCCTGTCAGTCATCACTAGACACCGCTAGGGGACGACCACAGTTGCGAGGGGATTTTCGGAATCTTATCGACAGAGAAGAAAAATAGTGGCCAAACACGTTAATTTTGTAATCGAATTTTTTAAATTTACTTTTTCTTTCTATATAAATACCTTTGAATATAATTTTATTAGGGAAAACTTAATGGTAAATAGTCCCTTATATTAAATGATTTCCAAAAATTCGCATTATTTATCTCCGCGACAATATTTATAACATGAAGTAGCGGGAGGAAGATATTTATGTACCATAAGATACACCTTTCCTTTTAATTATGAATCAAAACGATGCACTTTTTCATCACCCTAGTAAAGACCTTCACTACTGTTGAGATGATGAATAATTTTTCAATGACGTAGAAGTGGATAGAAAGCTCGTTTCCGTCCTGCAAGGTCTTGAAAGAAACAATTACCACTTCATTATTCTGTTCCACCAGATGGCGCTCTGCCTTCTGAAAAGCACACGCGCTCCTGGTCAAGATATGCCTTTTTTATTTTTAATATCAACATCTGACCTTTTTATTTTTTTATTGTTGTTTTTTCATGTGTTAAGCGTATTTACGCAAGTTTGGTCTTAAATACCCATTTCTTGGTTTTTCAAGAAGCCACTGGGACCAAAAATATTTTTGGTCGCAGTGGTACAGCTTACTCCACGCTGACGAGCGCCAACAGCGCTGGATAGCTTTTCTTGATTTATCAAGAAATTGGGCTGGCCAAATATCAGGGAACAGGTTAAATCAATGAATAGTTGATTTATGTTCCACCAGATGGCGCTCTGCCTTCTGAAAAGCACATGTGCTCCTGGTCAGCATATGCCTTTTTTATTTTTAATATCAACACCTGTCTTTTTTATTTTTTTCTATTGTTTTTTCATATATATATATATATATATGTAACGTTTCTATGATGATCTGTACACGCCAATATGCAGATGATATTGTTTTGCGTAAAGAAAAGAGAACAATCAACCGTCTGACTAACTAACTTTATTTCAATCACACGCCTTTTATTTATAGTTACAAATATTTACATAATACCTGACAGCGTAAAAATTTACATCAATTAATAATTTATAAGCAGAATGTGACATATATATATCGTATATTTTAAACTGTATGACACTTTTAGTATATGTCACATATCTTCAATTAGTTAGAGCCGATACCTTAAAAGATCCTACCCTTCTTTTAAAATGTACACCGTTTCTATTTGCTACCACCCCCATATTTTGTATATATGTTATATCTTTATTAATAATACCTGTAAACCCCTATTTGTATGTAAAATTAAAAATGTTGACCTCAAAATAAAGATCCAAAGAGATTTCTGTCAGCTGGTGGAAGGGACAGAGGTAGGAAAAAGCCAACGCCCAGCCCATGTGAGGCCCCCAGGGACTCTTTATAGACGACCCCTGTAAACAGGACCGGTTTTGGCAGGGGGTCAGCAGTATGTTCTAGAGTGTGTCCTGCGGCAGACGGCTTCTGTCGCACACAGTTTCTCTCTCCAGGTCTCGGTGATAGGCATCCAAGTTTGTATCATGGCCTCTACCTCTGTCCCGTGGCCGATCCCCGATCACACTCGGTGCTAACATCTATCCCTGCCTCTGCTTCTTGTTGTCCGCGTGTGGGAAGAACATCAACACTCGCCTCACGTACACGACTGCCAGCTTATCCATACATCGACATTTGCAACAATATTACAGAAAGTCGACAGGATAACTGAGGACAGCGGCAAGCAGAGGATAACAGAGGCACCGGTGGTCAACTGCGCATTCGTGTGGATGCTCCTTCTACTTGCCCTCCACCTTCACGATCCAGTGGACCATCTAAAGGACGCCATGCGAGGACTAGCTGTACCTCGCACCGAAGAATTCATCATCTCCCCCATCGACAGCTCCTGTGCCACAGGCACCTCGCTCCATCGGCTCGAACAAGTAGACAAGATCCATCGAGAAGCCTCGCTACGCCCCGCTTACTAGCACCGACGATGTCCCATGGCAACCACCGCAAAAGGTGATCACCAAGCCTCATCGCAGCCCACGCCACAAGATCCATCCAAGACATCATCTTGTAGGAGAATTTTATCTACAGAACTCTATCAATGTAACACTTTCTCCATTTTTTTTCTTTCCCGCACTGAATTAACTATTCAATCGATTTATGGCAATAGCATTTTTATCATATATTCATTAAGTTCTTCATTTTACCTGCTCCAATGCTATTTAAATTAATACAACTCTAGATGTGTATATATCTCATTTCAACATTAATCAATTATATTATTCATTATTATTATTTTGTGTTTCATTTAACCATCATAAGCAATGCCGTCGGCCATCAACAACTAATTATTTATATATATGTGGCAATATAGTGATAATGTGGGGAGAGAGAAATAAGGAAACCACAAGTTTGGAAGATGGGACCCAGCAAACCAAGAGAGAGAGGGAGCGCTAACGGCTGCCACTGCGGAACGACCGTTTGTGTCGCTTACCACCCCCCGACTGTCCAAAAATAGACCTGAGGTTTCAAGAAAGGCCCTGCGGTCGCCCCTTGGAATGTGGCCAGTGGCCCAGATGACCGTACTTTAGCTGCGTTCTATCGACGTCTCTCTCTCGTTGACTGTAGGTATACTTTATTATTCCCGGAAGAGCATATATTATGACATATGGCCCCCGTTGAAGAAGGCTGAACATGGTTTAAGTATACTTAAAGCTGGTGAAGCCAGAGATAGAGAAAATAATTTTACAGTTGAAATTAATTAAGGTTATGGTGATATAGTTTTATGTAAATAAAATATATTTTTATATTTTAAATATAATTTTTATATTTTTATATTTATATTTTAAAACACCGGAGAGTTTGACATTTAAGGAAATCTTTGAAAATATCAAGGTTATAAAAGGCTATATACAACAAAATCTAATGTACTATAAGGTAAATGACATTGAGGAGTGTGAACAAGGAGAAGGGGAGTCACAAACACATGATGAAATTCTGAAAGGTCATTAACACTGGGCATCTCTACACTTTAAGATATTTTTCAGGCGGACATGGCAAGGAGAAACTTGGCATGGGCTTTCTATGCTATAAGTGTAGAGTACGAGAAATGAGGTTGAGGTTGGCAATTGTGTGAGCTCAGGACTGAGGTAAATATAGGACTACATACAATGTTAGAACCTTGGCGAACAGAGCGGGGGGAAACTTGCCCAGGGCCATTATACCTTATCTATGTAGTTACTTGTGTAGCGAGTCCGAGGGGAAAAGTCCCGTGTGTAGGTGAGGAAGTCGAATGGACTTATATTTAATTTGCGAAGATAAAGTAGTTCGAGATGCAAAGGTAGAATATAGGCGGACAGAGCGAGGGGAAACTTGCCCTGGGCCTTCTACCTTAATTATTTAGATACTACTGGGTTCGTAAAGTCTCGTTGTCAGGTTAGTAATTGGTAAAGATTTCAGGGGATAAGCGGTTCAAATATCTTTGATCATCTTGATTGTAAGTGTAGTCATGTTGCTTTCGTGAGTTAATAGCCGTTTTAGTATGGATTAGAGTGTGATTGAAGTGTTTACATGGGAAATTGAAGGTTTTTTTGGGTTGGTCTCGATAATTTACGGGCGGTGAAATAAATTGTTCGTTTTCTGTATAGTGTTTCAATTTGTTGACATGAATTGTATCTGTCTCACGACTTAGAGGTCGGTTGGAGCGGTTGATCCGTACGATTTGAGGGGAAATTATCTCCAGTATTTAATAAGGTCCTGAGAAGAAAGGTGCCAGTTTACCGGTGTCTGGATGGTGGTATGTTTTTGCCAAAACGAGATCGCCTACTTCAAAATCGGAAGCTCTATGTATTTGGTCGAATCTCGCTTTGTCGCGTAAGTGTCGTTCGTGTGTCCTTTGATAGGCCAATTCTCTGGCGTCGTCGATTTTTAAGTAGTTTTGTACATGCTCGGATAGTTGTAGCGGGAAACTACCTAACAAAAGGTATGACGGTGGAAACCCGGTCACAGAATGTGGGGTATGGTTATAAGCCTGAAGAACCTGAGGTAGTAATTTGGTCCAGGCCGTCTTAGGTTGTTTAAGGCGCAACAGTTTAAGTTTGCCAGTAATCGTGGCGTTTAGTCGTTCACTTAATCCGTTGGCCTTAGGGTTGTTGCTTGTCGTGAGAAGTTGGCCAATGTTATGTCTAATCAAAAATCTACGAAATTTCGGAGAGGTGAAGGCAGGAGCTCTATCCGTCAAAAGTCGTTTAGGAGAACCAAACTGCATCACCTTTTTAATCACTTGGGTATAGGTGAGAATGCTGGTGGACCGTGATGGAAATGCCCACGCGGCATGGTCCACTACGACATGTAAGAAGGTCTGAGAATTTCCATATTTCGCGAATCCAGAAATAGTATCTAGTGACACTAGTTCGTACGGCAGGACCGCTGGGGGGAGTTGTCCCAATTCTCCGTATATAGGTCCTTTTGGTGGTTTGACTAATTGGCATACTGAACAGGTTCTTACATGTGTCCTGATGTCATTTGTCATGCCGTCACAATAGTATTGGGCTGCGATCAGTCTGGTCATCTGTGAAATGCCGGGGTGATTGAAATCGCGATGGGCTTATTGTAGTAGGGTGCCACGGAGTGATGGTGGAACAATTATTTTAGTGACACCCCGTCGTGTGATGGCCATAAGGTCCTTGTCATTGAGGATATACCTTGTGTCCCTCCGTAATTCGCCCTGATGATCTTTTATTTGACCTGTGGATAGAAATCCGCAGAAAGGGTTACGGGAAAGTAGGTCCGCTTCGTACTGACGCGAGCCCTTGAGGTATTTGACCTCATAGTCGTAAGCTGAGAGTCGAAGGCTCCAACGAAAGAGTCGTCCGGTGGGGTCTTTTATGGTCTTTAGCCATTGTAAGGCGTGATGATCCGAGTAGATGACAAACTTTGTACCTAGGAGGTACACTCGGAATTTGTCAACGCACTCTACAATGGCTAAGCACTCCAGTTCAGATATAGTGTAATTACGCTCATAGGAACGCAACGCGCGACTGTAATATTGTACAGGGTAGATGTTACCGTCAGGATGTACTTGTTTGAGTACACCTGCGATGCCCTGCGTGGAAGCGTCGCAATAGACCTGGCATGGGAGCCCTTCTTGAAATAGATGTAACACAGGTTGTGTTGCGAGGTGTTGCTTCAATTTATCAAAGGCTTGTTGACAATTCGGGCTCCAAAGCCATTTGGCGTTCTTTTTTAGTAATTGATTTAAGGGGTGGCAAGTCTAGCATATTCTGGGATGAATTTATGATATACGTTGACGGCCCCTAAAAATGATTGTAGAGTTTTAATGTTGATAGGGGTTCTAATAGCGTTGATGATTTCGGTATTTTTAATATTAGGTGTGTAAGTCCCTGCGGTGATGTGGTAGCCGAGAAAATCTATTTCATTTTGATAAAAATTACATTTTTCAAGGTTAAGCTGGAGATTTTCCTCTAAACAGAATTTAAAGAAAAGTCGAAGGTGTGTAAGGTGTTGTTCTGAGGAGTCAGAAAAAATAACGAAGTCGTCATAATAATGGGCTATGAAAGAGAGGTGGTGTTTGTGGATCAACTGGGTAATCACACGTTCGAAAATATGGGGTGCTGATTTGAATCCAAAGGGTAAGCGTTTGAAATTATATTGCCCTTGTTGAGTCACGAAAGAGAGTAGTGGTTGACTCTCCTCCGCGATGGGGATTTGATAGTATGCATTGCTTATGTCAACGGTGCTAAATACTCTGGCTTTCGACAGGTTATCCAGTTCCGTTTCTATCAATGGCAAAGGATGCAAATCCGAGGGTACTAGTTCGTTCACGCGACGGAAGTCAATGCAGAGACGCATGGTGTTATCGCGTTTGCGAACGAGTGTCACAGGAGAGGAATATGGGCTAGAGGAGGGGGTGATTATGTCATGTTTTAGAAGTTGAGATACCTGGTCCTGAATTTCCTTCTGGTAGGCATAGGGAGTTCGGTATGGTCGGAGGGAAATAACCTTTTCGGAAATAATTTTGAGTTTTACAGGGGTTATGTTGAGTGGTAATACATTGAATTTATTGGTAGGGAAAATATCTTTAAAAGAATACAATAATTGCTGATAAGGGATAGGCAGTTCTGGGCGTTTTTCGATAAATTCTTTAATCATTAATTCTCTAGTGGGGCATGGGCTGGTAGGAAGGCTATTAAGGTTGTAAGGGTGAGAGGGGCATTCAGGGGAAGGTTGATAAATATTACTAAGGGTTGTTTGTAAGCAAGGCTCACGTGGAGGTTGAAAATCGTCAACGCCTAAGTTAACCGAGTGAATTATGGGTCGTTTAGGGTTAGAAGTTATTATTCGCGAGCCGTGCTTACAAGTGGGAAGGTCACATACAAAATGGTACAAATGTTTAGGTACTGGAACACTATTTTGAAGTATCAATTGATTATGAAAATCTATTGTTAATCTTAAGAATTGCATAACATGAATAGATAGAATACCAAGTTCAAGGGGTGAATTTAAAATATAAAATGTTTCATTAAAATTAAAATTATTAAATTGTATTGGTAAGGTAACTAATCCGATTGGTAGGCATGACTAGATATAGTACGGATAATAACATCATTGTTAATAGGGGTGGAGAACAAATGAAACTATTAAAATTTTTAATATATTCAAATTGGTTTAAACTAATTATGGAAACATTGGCTCCAGAGTCAACTAGGAATGGCATTTTTAAAGAATGAATGATAGGGGTTAAAATAATTGCACTTACAGGCGTATGCTGGTTTAGGGTGCAGGTAGGTTCATTGAGCTTCGGAGGAGTTCTGCTGCCGAAGTTGGCATTACTTGGTTTCTCCCGAGCTCGTCGTTGCTGCGGTCTCGTAGACACCTGCAGGCCCAGTCGATCTTTGGGGTTGCTCGACGTTGTGGACCGCAGGTGTAAAGGTCCGAAAAGTCCGCTGGTAGGGCCCTCGCTGCTGACACTGTGCGTGCCAGTGTAGTCCGCCACAGTAACGGCAAGGATATGGTGGGGTCTTGTCCACGGTGGTGGAAGGTGCTCTGCTCTGGCGCGGTGATCGTTGTTGAGCAGCTTTAGTGCTGGTGTTATCCCCTTCGTAGGTCAGCTGTTGGGCTAAGCACAACCATTCTTCTGGCCCCGAGGGTTCTGCCATCTTTAAAAGGTTGCCATAGTTACGTGGCACACCGTTGGATAGTGCTTGCACGATGGCACTCTTAGGGAGGTTGATCGCCAATCCTATTCGGACCTTGTTCTTGTAGTAGGTCTCGATCTCGGCCATCGATGTGCATTTAAGTTCATAGAACTCTTGAAGAGTGAAGCTAGGGCGTCGGGGATAGACGGCGCAGAGTGACTCCTTGACCTCTTCATAAGTCTTATTGAGTAGAGCTAAGTCTTGTGCAATTTTGCGAGGTTCGCCTCTGAGTGATGATAGAGCCTTTCGAGGTTGGCGTGCTGGCTCTAAGTTGTGGAAGTTCGGTTGAGACTCAAGTTGTGAGAAGAAGTGTGCGGCAGGTTCATCTCCGTCGTAGGTGATTGCTTCTTCAGGCTCACGGTTTAAAAGTTGGTCGAGACAGAGGGTGAGAGTTCGAAGGGAAGCGGCTACAGTAGAGTCGGTCGTTGGTTCTTGTGGAACTTGGTTATGGGTTTGTTCGATCATCGTGGTAGTGCTTCTTGTTTTCTTCATACTCTGGTATATGAGGGATTTGTTTCCCGGTCAGGTCCTATCCTGTCGACTTTCAATGTGACAATATAGTGATAATGTGGGGAGAGAGAAATAAGGAAACCACAAGTTTGGAAGATGGGACCCAGCAAACCGAGAGAGAGAGGGAGCGCTAGCGGCTGCCACTGTGGAACGACCGTTTGTGTCGCACACCACCCCCCCGACTGTACAAAAATAGACCTGAGGTTCCAAGAAAGGCCCTGCGGTCGCCCCTTGGAATGTGGCCAGTGGCCCAGATGACCGTACTTTAGCTGCGTTCTATCGACGTCTCTCTTTCTCGTTGACTGTAGGTTTACTTTATTATTCCTGGAAGAGCACATATTATGACATATGTATATATATTTTTAAATTCAAATCGTATTCTTCATCATCTTTAGGCTTATTAAACACATATCATAACTTCAACCACCTTTCTCATCATTTTAAAACTTTTAATATATTGACAACGCTTATATTAATTTTTAATTGTTAAGATTTTTTTGTTTGTATATTTCATCTATTTAGTTTTTCTCATTTTATCGTTGACGTCTCCTAACCTCCCTTGTCCATAAATTCTCATGCATTCCCCTAAGGGCTTCCTGTTCGCCAAACATTTATTTTTTCATTGATTAATCCAACTTAAAAATCCTTCCTCGCTATATAATTCCCAATAGTGAGTTCAGGATACCCAGCTAGATTATTTTTCTTATCCCCCGGCTCATCATTACCAATAATCATTTTTTCTTTTTTTTATACCATTCAGTAGGTACCATAGGTAACAGGTACCATTGGCAACAGAACAACCCTTGAAGCTACCATCCCCTTCTTCATTCCCCAATCTCATGTATTCCCCTCAAGAGAATTTTGCTCGCCAGAATTATTTTTTTATATTTGATTATTCCAACTGGAAACATCCTTCCTCGCTATATCGTTCCCAATAGTGAGCTCAGGATACCCAGCTAGATTAGTTGTTTTACCCATCATTTTTATCATTTTATCATTTTTATCTTCTTTTTTTTTTCATTATACAAGCTGGGTACCATCATTATTTGCAGCAGTACATCTTTTGCGTTTACCTTTCCCTTTCCACATTCTTCAACCTACCTACCTCTCCCTGCTGGTCTGAACTAATAATGCAGACGGAACATCTTGAACGTTCTGTTAATGAAAATAGTACCTCACTAACACAAGTTCGTACTGCATTGCAGAGCACATTAAGCTATTTATTTGCAGGAACATACTCAGACATCCCATATACCCTCATCAACCCTCTGCGTCAACTTATAATCTCAGTTCAATTTAATAGCTTTATGCTTTTATTTTAGTTATTTTTCATTCAATAGGTTCTCAATTTTTTTTTATATAAGTAAATTACTTTTCCGGCATTTCTAATTTTATCTTGCATATTTTCTCAATTTTATCATTTTTTCTTAAGCATTTTTAAATCATATTCCATATCTTATTGAGACGTCATCATTATTGTCCTATTTTATTATCCTATACTCATAATAATTTTAACTAATTTGTGCCCAAATTATTTCTTTTGAATTTCTAATAGGTTTGTAAGGTCATCATTCATGTTATTTTATTTCCCCCAAACAAACCTTCATCACCGGGGGCACATTCTATCGTATATTTTAAACTGTATGGCACTTTTAGTATATGTCACCTATCTTCCAATTAGTAAGAGCCGATACCTTAAAAGATCCTACCCTTTTTTTAAAATATACAGTTTCTATTTGCTACCACCCCCATATTTTGTATATATGCTATATCTTTATTAATAATACCTGTAAACCCCTATTTGTATGTAAAATTAAAAATGTTGACCTCAAAATAAAGATCCAAAGAGTGTTCTGTCAGCTGGTGGAAGAGACAGAGGTAAGGAAAAAGCAAACGCCCAGCCCATGTGAGGCCCCCAGGGACTCTTTATAGACGACCCCTGTAAACAGGACCGGTTTTGGCAGGGGGTCAGCAGTATGTTCTAGAGTGTGTCCTGCGGCAGACGGCTTCTGTCGCACACAGTCTCTCTCTCCAGGTCTCGGTGATAAGCATCCAAGTTTGTATCATGGCCTCTACCTCTGTCCCGTGGGCTGTCCCCGATCACACTCGGTGCTAACATCTAGCCCTGCCTCTGCTTCTTGTTGTCCGCGTGTGGGAAGAACATCAACACTCGCCTCATGTACACGACTGCCAGTTCATCCATACGTCGGCAGGATCACATTTGCAACAATATTACATATATATATAGTATATTAAAAAAAAAAACGAAAGAAAAAAAATTAAAGATAAAAAGATCAGGTGTTTAAATCAATTTTAAAAATGCCATATCCTGTCCAGAAGCACATGTGCTTTACAGAAGGCAGAGCGCCATCTGGTGGAACAGAAATCAACTAAACATTGATTTAGCCTCTTCCCTGATATTTGGTCAACCCAATTTCTTGATAAATCAAGAAAAGCCATCCACGAACGCGTTTCGCGCTTTTGGCGCTCGTCAGCGTGGAGTAGGCTGAACCACTGCGTCCAAAAAAGAGTTTTTGGTCCCAGTGGCTTCTTAAAAAACCAAGAAATGGGTATTTAAGGCCAAACTTGCGTAAATACACTTAGCACATAAAAAACGAAAGAAAAAATAAAAGATAAAAAGATCAGGTGTTGAAATCAATATTAAAAATGGCATACCCTGACCATCCCATATCAGGGAACAGGCTAAATCAATGTTTAGTTGTATTCTGTTCCACCAAATGGCGCTATGCCTTCTGTAAAGCACATGTGCTCCTGGTCAGGATATGCCATTTTTAATATATATATAGTATATTTTAAACTGTATAATAATGACACTTTTAGTATATGTCACATATCTTCTAATTTGTTAGATTCGATACCTTATAAGATCCTACCCTTCTATTAAAATGTACACTATTTCTATTTACTACCACCCCATATTTTGTATATAAACTATTGGTATTTAAACCCCCTATTTTAATTTAAACTAAAAATTGTGACGTCAAAAAAAAGATCCAAAGAGTGGTCGGTCAGCTGGTGGCAACTGGGGACAGAGGAGGAAAATGCCAAAGCCCAGATGGGGGGCCCACCCCCCTAGGGACTTTATATAGACGACCCCTGTAAACAGAACTTTGACGACAATTCTTACATTTCTAAAACAACTAAAATATTTGTAATTCTCTATCAATTTCTATAAATATGCATAAAAATCCTACAGACACCTTCTTCAAGAATTCATTCCAGGCATCGGACATATAAACATAATAGACCAATGCATAGTTTCCCTTGTAGTTAGGAAAGTAGGAAGCGTTTAATTTGTAAAAGGAAAATCGTGCTATATTTTCATATATTGACAAGAAATGGGCCTTTTTATCTACACTTTAACACGCGGGCTTTTGATAAAATGGCTATCGACAATTGTATTATATATTAAATATAATAAAATTAGTAGATTCAAAGGAGGCGATTGCATATGTACAGTTTATTGAATTCGCCCGGTTGAAATGGTTGAATGAAAAGAAATTCATTTATAGTCATTTTCAATTTTTTTTCTCCGAATTTTTGTAAAAATTGATTTTTTTGGAATAGAACATTCTTACATTAAATAAAATAAAATAATGCGCCATTTATACATATGAATCCAAAGAATTAAAGAACAAAGCTTTATTTATATTTTACACATAAACAAACCTTTACTACCCTTAATGCGACGAAAAATATTAAGCAGATTTATAGCTTATACTTCACGAAGTTTAAGTGTCTTCTACTGTACACTACATATATTAATTAGTTTTCTTTGAATATTTGGAGAAAATGGTTTTATAATATTATTCCTACACAGGCAGTGAGGACAGTAAAAAATATTGGAGAAAATATATAGCACTTATGCGCTGTAGCCCTGGACCTGATTCACGAGCCATCCGCCTCGCTGGAGAAAGAAATACGGCCACCCAAACCCACGTCGCTGCCATATCTCACCAACTTTATGGGAGAGCAGCAAGGATTAACATGGGAATAACCTCCGCACCTCCAGAGCTAATGGGAGCGTAGAATATTGTTTTTACTATCTACTTCTTCACTATAACCATTGTTAAGAAATATAAAACCTATATTACAAATATAATATTTTATTACTGAGGATAGTCCGAAAATATTTATGTTATTATTTTTGGGGTTTGAAATTATTTTTATATTATTCTTTTTAATATTTCATTTTATTAAATATATTACTTCGTATATAAATGGAATTCCCAAGAAAATTAGAAGTGCATACAAAGGAGGAGAAAAATAACGAGCATAAGATTTTGTAGCAGGATATTCTTCCCCAGCAACTGTGTCTTCTGCAAGAAGGAATTATGTGGAAAATCCATTGCCTGATCCATTTCTTAATGGGACGGGTCATTTTTAACACATATAAATTTTCCCTATGCAAACTACGATGTATTCAAACCTAAGGTCGGTTCGAACATTTGAAACATTTATTTTGCAGATACGTCTGAGTTTACGTCAACAATACTTTTTTTCAGTATAGAATATATGTTAAAGAGTAAATGAATTAATATAATATTGCATTAATAACAAATTGATCCGTATTGCTTATAACATGATATTGATGTCGAAATATTACTATAGGGTATTCTAGTTAGATTTTTCATTTGTTTCGACTTCAGTAGGAAAGCTAAAATTGATCAAATTCACATCACCTTAACAAGGTAGTCAGAGATTTATAAACTTCTTTCTAATTCGTTGCTGATGAAAGCTTTGTACAATTGTTCTACCAATCCTACAATTTAGCTGAAAAGATGAGAATGTCATTAAACAATGGGAAAGAGGATGACTATAAGACAATGCAGTGCCCCTTCACGAATACTATGAAGCTAATTGTTTGTTCCCTTGTAGAGACCTTGTATGGTTGGTGGATTTTTCTTTCTCCGACTTCGGGACGAGTCTATGTAAAACAATTGTCTTAATAAAATGTATTTTTTGTTATTGATATTAATGGTTTATTTATTTATTTATGCTTATGAGGTGATACAGCAGCGTCTTTACAATTAGAGAGGAGACAAAATGAATTAAATCTAGAAAAAAGAAGTGAGGACATATCGGTCATTAAAGTCTGAGAGGCAAGGCCTTCAGCCAGTTCAGGGCTTCCGGGGTGACAGAATGGAGATTGGAGATTCCTCCATTGAATTTGTACAGCGGGCAGTCATCTAATGGTCATAAACTTATATGTATACGTATATAGTGTGTGTATTGAGAGGCCCAGTAGTCTAAATAGAGGTCAAATACATCTCAGGAGTCCAGAGCTAGGGAAGTGTGTAGGCGAGAAATAGAGGAGAAGTCCAGATCCGGCTAAAGAGTCCTGTAACCTTTTCGTCGTCAGGTTATTCTTCTTCGAAGTGACCTATCTTTTAAATATATATTCAAACCGCAAAACAACTGGTTTACTGATCGTTCCAGAGAATACAGGATCAGGTAGGGATTTTTTGCAAAAGAATGAGAGGATTGCATCAACCAACGTGAAACTGCTTTTTACTCAAAATGCATTATATGTCAACACAATCAATAGGCAATTTGGACCTGAAATATGTCAGAATCTCGTTTGGATACTTGATCTCACTGCTAGAGGTGAATTTGTTAAAGAATCAAGGGGCCTTTGAAGCTGAAAACGTACTCAATACTGGTTTCGAAACCGGGAAGGTGACGGTTGAACATCGACGGTGTGCACCATTTATTCACCCCTTTCATTAACTTTAATTTGAAATACTTCTGTCTTTATTGTGTATTTTACTTCGGTGTTTTCTATTGAATTATTTATTAAAATACACTTTTAAACCATATATTTTATCACACAGAGGCGAATAAATTCAAGAGAAAAAAGCTTTTTGCCTTTATGCGCTTTCAGTAAAAATTGTGTAACTCGATGGAAAATCTAACAAAACTATAATTATTGAAAAGAACCCATGATGATTGTGACTTGATAAATTGAAAGCTGAATATAATAGCCCTCGCTGCAGCTAAAACACATATGTCTAATACATAAAACCTTTCATGTTTAACCCATCTGAACCACCACTTTGAGCGACCAGTTTATGAATAAATAACGGCTATGATACAACCTTTAATGAACCGCTATATCCAAAAGAAACCAAGATCTGTCATGTTTTGTATTTTTTTTAAATAGTTTACTTTAAAGCACACGTATAGTCAATCGATAATGCCATATATAAATAAAATAGCCTTTTTATAATATATATATATATCTTTGCTATTTTCTCTTCGATTAAAAAATAGAAATATAATGCTATCATGCGAAACTAAATGATCCTAAATATCTGAAAACGTCAAAATAAAGGATGATAAATCAATCAATCTATTCGAAATATATTTAAAGGAGTTCAACGAAAATGGCATTTTCTCTATATTCTCTTTATATTTCCGAAGTGGGGAATTTTCAGCGTTGACATTCTCTAGTCAAAACAGCCGCTAATAGTGTCGGTTTGAAGGAGCCAAAGCTATCCGAAAATAATGGAAAAACCACGGGCTACAAGCTGGCTCTCCTTGCCAACCAACCTTCCATAAATCAAGTCTGGCGAAATAAAATAAAGTCCCTCTCTCTCCGGAAGGAAACAGAAATGTAATCTATTTATTTCAGAGGAAATCTAAATTTCAATCTTTGCTGTTGGATTGACCGAGAATCCATTTGGAAACCATTTTATTTCCATCTTGTGGTGGTTACCATAATGCTGCCATTAATGTCTGCCTGGCCATGTAATCACAGACTTCTAACGAGCCAAAACAAACAAACAGCATGGAGCTTACTATTTGCGCACCACTTTTTTTATTTATTACGAGCTGTTTTGATATGTTTTGAACCAAATATTATTCATATTGACTTCTTTCGTTGAATAAATTTAAATAACCATTTGTATATTGGAAATAAACAATTGCTCTTGTTAACATTTGTAAAGGGAATTCACTGCGTTCTGAACATAAGTTGTGTGTATAGCTTATGTAAATATATGAATATGATCAGGAATATTTATACACACTATTTTTATATGATAATTTGAACCAACAACCCCATTATTGGTGTAATATAAAAAGTTCATATGATGTAAAACGTGTTGTATAATAGAAACACCTCTGTAACTATAATTATACCGATTTTATACACGAACCATTGCATCACAATATGTAATGAATTCTGTAAAAACTGTGGATAATAAAATAAACCTGTGTGATAAAATAAGAGTTGAGCTAAATAGCAAAAAGTGATATATAAATGTCCAACAACGTTTAAGAACGAGGCTTAAAGATGGCAGAAGTTTCCTGAAGGTCGTTTAGAGAGTACAATGACCTCTCTTACTTGATTAACCCCAGTATTGCATAAGACGAAGGCCCGAGACTTCCTCATTTTGCCTCTATAAAACTCCCCTGAAAACCCGGAATTGGATCGCCAATTCCAAGTCCGCGGGAGCCCATGTCACTTCATCCTTTGAGGCTCGACCATGCCACCATAGAACAGTAAGAAATCTCTACGCCCGACCTCACACCGCACACATCAGCCAAGATGCCCAACATGAAACCTCGATGGTTTCATGGCCACCAGTATCCCCTTATCTCTCACCTATAGAACATGTCCGAGACCTAATTTGAAGTCGTTTGCGTGCGCTGCCACAAACGCGTTCAGAAGATGAACTGTGGCTGATGGTTGACAGGGAATGGGCAGTCATCCATCTGGACACCATCCACATGCTCATTGAGTCAGTACCAAGGCGTGTTGCTGCCTGCAAAGCCGCCCGCGGAGGCCCGACAACATTTTGGGGGTACTAAGATGTCGCTCAGTGTATAGGTGTATTTTTTCTAATAAAGATCATTTATTGTGTTCGTTGCAACATTTTTTATGAATATGTTCACAACCTTCTGCCTAGTAATTCTCGATGTTGCAAATTTAGTGTCACGTGGTTTATTTCTGTTAATTGTTAATTAGGTTTACAATATAAAGAATATTCTTTCCCTTTTTTATGATTCTTTGAACATCGTGATAGCTAGCCTTCACATTCTATCATATAACTTTTTTTTCAAAATTTCAGAATGAAATATTTTATCTATTAGAATAATTAATTATTCCATGAAAATGAAGAAAATATAGCAACAAAAAAAAAAACATAATGTTACCAAATTCTTATAACAATATGTATCACCCTTTCTATCATCATATAGTTTGAGCAGTTTTAAAATCTTATTTATCACTTATTATTCAATATACTCCTGGGTAAAAATAGAATGTTAAATCGATATATGTTTTTTTTACCGCTAAAACTGCTTAATAATTAATATATTTTATATGATGAAAGCTGAATTATAGCGTTTATAACATATGGGTTATTAAAAATACTGAAAATATCAGGTAACCTTTTAATAAATAAAAAACCAAAATAATCTCGTTCTGCTTTTAACACTAGGAGAACCACTGGTAGAGATAGTGAAAATCTGATTAGTGCTGCTATTTTTTCTGTTTTTTTTTTTTAAACTAAAGTTTGCAAACGTAGCTGAAATTCAGCTGGATGATAGTTGGGCGAAGCTGAGTTCCTTCGGCTAGCAATCCTATAAGAATGAGCAAAACCTTTTTATCATCATAGTTAGGAATAGTTTTAATTTATTTCTAGGGTAAAAAAACGAGAGCCTAATATATATTACAGTATATACTCTCTGTCAACCCAGCATATTTCATAATGAGAGGATGTGGCTAGAATAAATTTATGTTGAATGTATTTAAATCCCATTTAAACGAAATCTGTAAAATATATACTCTATAACAAAAAAATCGATGCACCAAGAAGCAGTTGTCCGATTTATATTAAATTCGTATACAAAGAGGTTTCGACCAAACATGCAAATGATTGAAATTTGGTGGCCGAATTATGCAAAGCAAGAGCTCCAGCGCATCCAGCACGAGCATTCTAGACTCAATATTCGGCGCGGCACGAGCTGATTTTCAGAATTTCCGTTTAATATTTTAGAAGTACGCCTATTTCTATTGTACCAATGCCTCGCCGAAAGATTCGTGCTCATTACGAACATATGTCAGAGTTTGAAACTGGTCGTGCCATTGGATTGAAAGAGGCTGGTTGGTCTAATCGACTAATCGCGCGACATCTGTGTCGAAGTGATGCGGCGATTAGGCGATGTTGGCAAAAGTGGGTCAACAACGGAAGATGCAACGTCAGGACGGCAGCGGTCGACCAAGGGCAAAAACAGAACGGGAGGACAGAGCAATTGTCAGAATGGCTGTCGCAGCACCGGAATCCACGTAACCTACCATCCAACGTGTGACCGGCACACAAGTGTCCAAAATGACCATCAACAGGCGACTGAGAGAGCGGAATCTAAGAGCCCGCCGACCGTTACGATGCCTACCCCTCACACCCGTGCACCGACAAGTCCGACTACAGTGGTTTCGGGAGCGATCAACTTGGAACTGCGCTGACTGAGGACGTATAGTCTTTAGTGACGAGTCCCGTTTCTTACTGTGTCCTGACGACCGCCGCAAACGTGTTTGGAGACGTCCTGGGCAGCGTGTGGATCCTGGCCTTACTGTCGAACACCACACAGGTCCACAACAGGGCGTTATGGTCTGGGGTTCCATTTCATTTGATAGCAGGACCCCATTGATAGTCATTCCTGGCACCCTGACAGCACAACGGTACGTAGATGACATTCTACGGCCTGTTTTGTTGCCGTTCCTCTCACATCACCCCGGGCTTACTTTTCAACAAGATAATGTCCGGCCACACACGGTACGTGTTACTATGGATTGTCTTCAATCTTGCCGAACTCTTCCAATGCCAACAAGGTCGCCTGATATCTCGCCCATAGAGCACATCTGGGACGTGATGGGAAGGCGATTGCAACCATCCCGGAATGTTGACTATTTAGTCCGACAGTTGGAGACAATTTGGCAAGAAATCCCACAGCACACCATCCGGAATCTTCATCAGTCAATGACACGCCGGGTGGCAGCCTGCATCCAGGCCAGTGGGGGTCCAACGACATATTGACATTCTCAATTTGTGACGATCAAACTCTGAAATAAAACAATTAATTGTTCTGGAATTTTAATCGTTTTTTGCCCTATACATGCTCTTTTCATACACCAATTTTGTCCTAATCTGAAAACTCCTTCTTGGTGCGTCGAATTTTTTGTTATAGAGTGTATATAAAGTGTTTTAATCAATTATGAAAATGTTCTTCCAACTTGACACGTATGGAACAAATGTAGCAAAAATTAACAACTAATTTATAATATTTATGTCGCCAAATAATATTTTTATTTATCGTATGAAGTATTGTTGATGAAATGTCTGAGAATAATTAGAGAGAGAGAGAGATAGAGAGAAATTAAAACTATTTTTGACGCGTATGTTTTTTTTTTTATAAACAATTTTCTACTGCGCCCTTACTGCAATGATAAAATAATGGGAGGGTCTGGTAAGGGCACTATAAAATTATTTATTCTTAAAAAAAAAACCTCTACGCATCAAAAATAGTTTTTTTTTTTGTAAAAAAAATGGCGGGCTAATGCATCATAATAATTATATTAGTGACTTATTTGTTTGGAAATACATATATTCCGAAAAGAAAATTGCTAATGTTTTCGGAGAAATTAAAGAAATTGCACTAGATAAAATTACATATAGACACTAGCAGCTCACGCCTATCAGCGGTCACTTTGCCCTATCCCCAAGAACCTAATCTAACATGGAGGCATTATGTATTGTTGCACCAGGTTGCGGTTTGGCAGACTCTTCAGCCTTGATTCTCTCCTGCGCCATGTCTTGCATCTTACCATCCTACAAATTTATATAAGGGAATAACGAGATAACTCTACTTTAAGTAGCCTCCAGAATAATCCATCTATTTCTCACATCGAAGTTAAGAGAGCTGTGAAGTCACACAGTGTACCAAAATGCAAGTGTTGATTTTATAGTACGTAATCTGTTTATAACACTGGTCAACAAGATTTTTGCACAAGAGAACCTGATTATGTTTCTAGTGTAACTTTTCATGCTGAACTCAAAAATCTAATCAGAAATTTCCCATCACCTATGGTTTTTGCGTGACGGTCTTTTTTTTAGTATTGGGATAAATACAGTAAAAAATGCAAACAATGTTACGTAAGCAGTTTTGCATAACCCTTATTACATTACACTGGTTTATCAAAAAATATTTTTCTTTGTCCACAAAGAAATAGCATCTTATCTACATGTCCTGAATCCAAATATACCATTAGTTTTTTTCTATTACGCAATATTTCTGAGATACACCTACTTGAAATTTGGAAATATTGTTAATATATAGGCATATATGAACGAAACATATTTATTTATTGAAAAGCAGTGACAGTGAAATTTTCTTCTATAATTTGCTTGTGGTAGATCCCTCTTGAGTGTCCAGCAGTAGTCGGCAAGCATAGCGGGACTCCATTTACCTTGGTACCGCTTCTCCATGCTTGATATATCTTGATGAAACCTCTCACCATGCTCATCGCTAACTGCGCCAAGATTATCTGGAAAGAAATCTAGATGTGAATGCAGGAAATGGATCTTGAGGGACATGTTACATCCCCGTGCCTTGTAGGAAAGCAACAGACCATTAACTATGTCTCGGTAATTTTCAACCTTGACACTTCCTAAGAAGTTTTTGCAAACGTTTCTAAAGGAATTCCATGCTGCTGCTTCAACTTCATTCAAACTATTTTGAAAATTTCCATCCTGCTGCAATTCTCGAATCTGAGGTCAACGAAAATGCCTTCTTTAATCTTCGCTTCACTTATACTAGAAATTTTTTGTTTTAGGTAGGCAAATCCACTGGCATTTCGATCCATTGCCTTGAAAAAGTTCTTCATTAATCCCAGTTTAATATGTAATGGTGGTAAATAAATATTTTCTGAATCGATCAGGGGTAGATTTGCAATATTTTTATATCCTGGAGTAAAGATTTTACGGTTTGGCCAGATTTTTTAATGTAATGCCTTTCCCTATCCCTGCTATCCCACTCACACAGAAAACAACAAAATTTTGTATATCCAAGCTGTAATCCACGCAAGAGAGCAACGACTTTCAAATCGCTGCATATTTTCCAACCGTATCTTTCATATTCTATCTTTTTCAAAAGCAGTTTCATGTTTTCGTAAGTCTCTTTCATGTTGGATGCCTGTGCTATTGGCACTGATGGGAACTTATTTCCATTGTGAAGGAGAACAGCTTTCAAACTAATTTTTGAAGAATCAATGAATAAACGCCACTCTTCTGTATCATGGTCATGACCAAGCGCTTCCATTAGACTAACAACATCATTGCAATATACTAAATCATTCTCTTGTGAATAGAAGTCTTGAAATTCATCTTGACGCTTGCGAAAAAAGCATACTTTTGTGCCTTTATGCAGCAGATTCCAGCCTTTTAACCTAGAGCCTAAAAGTTCACTCTGTTTTTTGGATAAATCTAAATCACGTACGAGGTCGTTCAAATCTCCTTGGGTTAATAAATGAGGTTCAGATAAAGCACCTGCTTCAAAATTTGTGTCATCCCACTGTTGCTCTTGTCTATCTGAATCATCGTCACTAAATATTACATTTTTCAGGAGGCTGTGGAACAGGTAAAATATCACTATGAGGAACCGGTCTCATAGCAGAAGGCAAATCTGGATATTCAACTGTATGTCTTGATTTGGATGTAATACCTGTAGTCTTTGTCAAACAAAAATAACAGTCTGAAGAATGGTCTTTAGGTTCCCTCCATATCATTGGAACCGCAAAAGGCATATGACGTTCACCTTTAATCCACCCTGTAAGATGTCGAACACAAATTACACAACAATGGTGAGGAGCCCAAGTCTTATCTTGGTCACCGACTTTAACGCCAAAATAAAGTTCATAGCACTTTTTGATGAGCGGTGTAAAGTTTCGCCTTTGAACTTTGAAAGTTAATTCCCCACAAATATAACAGAAAATATCAGGAATATTAATGCAACGCCTCGGCATATTGACACAGTCTAGTGCAGACGATTTATAAAAGCAAATCGATAGAGAAGAATAAACTAATCACTTCAAATTTACCTGTCACTTCTGCTGCAAATCTATTAAACAAATCGTTAGGTTAAATTTAAATATATATATTAAAAGTGTTAATGAGCAAATAGCATTACAGAGCTTGTCGTTATTTTTGAGTTGAAAGCAAAACAGATTATAATATTATATAATAATAAATTATATATATTCAATTAAAATTTCAATAATTTGTTATTTAAATTAATATTTATGATTCTTAAAGAGTAACATTTAATTAATAACAAATAAAATAAAGCTTTTGGCTCCACATACTAACTCTTCTTGTCAAAAATAAAGCGCTAGCTTAGTTAATGATGTAACTTAAAAAATGCTTACGTAACATTAGTTGCATTTATTACTGTATTTATCCCAATACTAAAAAATGACCATCAGGCAAAAACCATGGGTGATGGGAAATTTCTGATTAGAATTTTGAGTTCAGCATGAAAAGTTACACTAGAAACACCATCAGGTTCTCTTGTGCAAAAAAAAAAGTTTATTTTGTAGACCTGTGTAATATATATTATCTTTAATAAAAATAAATATAAAATATCAATCTAAATTTAAAATATATGAAAAATATTATTAAATTTAAAATAAATAAGGTGCATTAGCCATTTTGCAACAATATATAAGCAGAGATGCAAATTAGCATAGCCACATTACAACTATATTCAACAATAGTATTACATCTTAAAACATCCTAGAATTGCCACTTTAAACACTATATAGCATGAATATTATGAAATAATTACCTTATAACTTAAGACAATTCTCAAGTCCCTTTCTAGTGACGTCAATATTTGACATCCTCTATGTTCGAACAAGCAAGCAGCATATAATCCACCTCCAAGTTTACAGAGTTCAGAAGAGAACCAGTGCATGTACCTCCCTGGTCTAATCCAATTGAATAAAGCTATATAACTCCCTCCCTCCATACCTCATATTAAATTCCATCCAATAAACTAACCACTAGATGAAATAAAATACCTTACCTTTTTATTTTAAATGAAGCTGGGAGGTTTTTCTCCTTTTACAATTTATTTTATTTATTTTCGAAGATATTTAAAGACAGCCTTTTGCTTTTTTCTAATAACTTTCTAAAACTTATTTTCAGTTTAGTTAAAAGCCTTTGCTTTTATTTACAGCAAATATATATTTTCTAATATACTACATACTAAATTGAATCCTATTTTTTCTGTAAATAATTTATCACAAACTATGTATGCACGAGAAAAGTAAATGTTATCTTTGATGTTAAAATGGACGCAAAAATTTGCGTTTTCCATTAACCCTCTTTACAACAGCTTTGGAAAATTCAGAATGCTTACCTGGAGCTCATGGTTTCGACCAATGGCCCTCGTTATATGATCCATAAGCAATTCATAGCTCATTCATATGTTGCCAACGAGGTATTTTGCTGGTAAAGGTTATACCTGTTCTATAGCTAAAATATTGATCGATAATATTTATCGGAAAGTTATTGATCCATGATGTATATGCAATTAACTTGGTAAATATATACAACTAGCCGAATGACCCGAGCAACGCCCGGATTTTACCCGATTAAATGCTTTTATTCAAATACTATTCGTTACAATTATAAATTGGCGCCGTGGATGTCATTTTTGTATAATATACTAGCCGAGTGACCCGGGCAACGCCCCGGGTTTACCCGAAGGACCCGCAGGTGAGAAACTATAGAAGAAAAATTTTAACAAATCAGAAAATGAAATTGCAAACAACAGAACTACACTTCTTTAAGGACATGAGAGCACATGCACTGTATCACCATACGTGTACCATTTTCAAAGACCCTGCTTAGGATTAAAACTTCTCAGAAGCATAACAATAGTACCAACCTAGAGGTTAACTGGTGTGGATGCATTCCTCTGGGAGTAAGACTATTGAGAAATTCAGTAGGGAGTTATTTTGCTTCTCCGCATTCTAACACTCCAACTGTTAACACTGTGGAAACACTGACTCATGTTTGGTAAGCAATTTCAGGGAAGAAACTATAGACATTGGATTAAATAAATTATTAATTAAATTGCATTAAATAAAAATTATTAGATTTAAATAAATATTATTAGAGTGAAAAAAAAAAGAAAAAATTAACAAATTAGAAAATAAAATTTCGAAAAATACAACTATATTGCAGATAAGATAAGAGGACCTTATTAAAAAATAAATAAACAAACTGTAATTCGACACTATCGATAATTCGACACTTTCGATAATTCGACACTTTCGATAATTCGACCATTTTAAAAATCAAATTTACAAGGTTGATTGTTGTTTAAATACAACTTTGATTTTGCATGCATAAACACAGGCTCTTGTAGCAAGAACCCAAATATTATTTATAGTCATAGCAAAAGCCAACTTTAGTGAAAACTGATGCCTCTTCAGAATGAATGGAAGACTGAAATCTGAAGGAGCAGAAGATATGGGTCATCTTTACATGTATGCTATCCAATGTTCGCACACTTGAAAAAGCCACATATAAAGTTGCCGTGCGTAAACACAGGCTCTTGTAGCCAAGGTTTGGCCTTGAGCCTTATTTATAGTCATAGCAAAAGCCAACCTTAGTGATAACTAACGCCTCTCTAGAATGAAGCGAAGGTTGGTATCCGAAGGGGCCAAAGATATTTCAGACACTATACAGTGTGTTCAACTTTGGGCACTGTCAGTATATGTGCTTCAAGGACATGAGAGCACATGCGCTGAAACACCATACGCGTTCCATCGCAAAGATCCTAAAGGCATTGGTGAAAGTATAAATGACCCATATCTTCTGCTCCTTCAGATTTCAGTCTTCCATTCATTCTGAAGAGGCATCAGTTTTCACTAAAGTTGGCTTTTGCTATGACTATAAATAATATTTGGGTTCTTGCTACAAGAGCCTGTGTTTATGCATGCAAAAGCAAAGTTGTATTTAAACAACAATCAACCTTGTAAATTTGATTTTTAAAATGGTCGAATTATCGAAAGTGTCGAATTATCGAAAGTGTCGAATTATCGAGTGTCGAATTACAGTTTGTTTATGTATTTTTTAATAAGGTCCTCTTATCTTATCTGCAATATAGTTGTATTTTTCGAAATTTTATTTTCTAATTTGTTAATTTCTTTCTTTTTTTTTCACTCTAATAATATTTATTTAAATCTAATAATTTTTATTTAATGCAATTTAATTAATAATTTATTTAATCCAATGTCTATAGTTTCTTCCCTGAAATTGCTTACCAAACATGAGTCAGTGTTTCCACAGTGTTAACAGTTGGAGTGTTAGAATGCGGAGAAGCAAAATAACTCCCTACTGAATTTCTCAATAGTCTTACTCCCAGAGGAATGCATCCACACCAGTTAACCTCTAGGTTGGTACTATTGTTATGCTTCTGAGAAGTTTTAATCCTAAGCAGGGTCTTTGAAAATGGTACACGTATGGTGATACAGTGCATGTGCTCTCATGTCCTTAAAGTAGTGTAGTTCTGTTGTTTGCAATTTCATTTTCTGATTTGTTAAAATTTTTCTTCTATAGTTTCTCACCTGCGGGTCCTTCGGGTAAACCCGGGGCGTTGCCCGGGTCACTCGGCTAGTATGTATATAAAAAAGCAAAGCCCAATTCTAAACCCAAATATTTTTTTTATTAGAAGAACATCAACATATTGCATGATTACGGCAGTCCATAGCTTCCCTGACAAAAATTCACCAAGAAAGTAAAATATTCCAAAATTTTTCTGTGTGTAAATTGCTAAATATGTAAAAAACATGTATACAAAAAAGCAAAGCCCAATTCCAAACCCAAATATTTTTTTTATGAGAAGAACATCAACATAATGCATGATTACGGCAGTCCATAGCTTCCCTGACAAAAATTCACCAAAAAAGTTAAATATTCCAAAAATATTTCTGTGTATATATTGCTAAATGTGTAAATAACATGTATATAAAAAAGCAAAGCTTAATTTTAAATTTCATTATCCTTTTTACAGGAAAAGCATCAAAATACTGCATAAGTACGGCATTTTTGCAGCCGCATGATTACGGCAGTCCATAGCTTCCCTGACAAAAATTCACCAAGAAAGTTAAATATTCCAAAATTTTTCTGTGTGTAAATTGCTAAATATGTAAAAAACATGTATACAAAAAAGCAAAGCCCAATTCAAAAGCCAAATATTTTTTTTATGAGAAGAACATCAACATAATGCATGATTACGGCAGTCCATAGCTTCCCTGACAAAAATTCACCAAAAAAGTTAAATATTCCAAAAATATTTCTGTGTATATATTGCTAAATGTGTAAATAACATGTATATAAAAAAGCAAAGCTTAATTTTAAATTTCATTATCCTTTTCACAGGAAAAGCATCAAAATACTGCATAAGTACGGCACTTTTGCAGCCGCATGATTACGGCAGTCCATAGCTTCCCTGACAAAAATTCACCAAGAAAGTTAAATATTCAAAAATTTTTCTGTGTGTAAATTGCTAAATATGTAAAAAACATGTATACAAAAAGCAAAGCCCAATTCCAAACCCAAATATTTTTTTTATGAGAAGAACATCAACATAATGCATGATTACGGCAGTCCATAGCTTCCCTGACAAAAATTCACCAAAAAAGTTAAATATTCCAAAAATATTTCTGTGTATATATTGCTAAATGTGTAAATAATATGTATATAAAAAAGCAAAGCTTAATTTTAAATTTCATTATCCTTTTCACAGGAAAAGCATCAAAATACTGCATAAGTACGGCACTTTTGCAGCCCCCCTGACAAAAATTCACTAAAAGAGGTAAGTATTCAAAAAAATATTTTGGTATATATATTGCTAAATGTGTAACAAACATGTATATAAAAAAGCAAAGCTTAATTCTAAGTTCTAATATTTTTTTAATAAGAAAAGCTACAAAAGCAAATAGGGAGAAGTGAAGCCATTTAGCAATTTTCGAAATCTGATTGTGAAAGAGTAAAAAAATGAGTAAATAAGAGCAAATATAAAAAAAAGTATTGCTAAATGTGTAATAAACATGTATATAAAAAAGCAAAGCTTAATTCTAAGTTTTAATATAAAGAAGAAATAAGACACAAAAATGGAGCTAAATTCAAATGAAAAACTATAACAAATTAATAAAAAAAAAATAAGACCTAATCCAAATGCCACCATCATCAGACAAAAGAAAAAATGAGATTTTATTCTTTAGTTCATTTATTCTTCTGTCTGATGCTGTTGCTGAAACGTCACACACTATTAAATTATTTGGATTAGGTCTTATTAATGAGAAAAAAAAAGATGCCAAAGAGAGATGAAAAGATGCCAAAAAAGATAACCAGATACAAAAATTGTGCTAAATTCAAATGAAAAACTATAACAAACACTTATAAAAGATAATTATTATAGAATAAAAGTAATAATTCAATCTACAATTCGAAAAATTTATATATTTAAATGAAAAACTATAACAAAGTACTTACATAATCAAATGAATCAGAAATATATATTATTTCAAAACACATTTTTACGCATTTCAAAACAAATGAATTGATGATGATAAATGCAAAAAATCTACGATTGTAAAATAGATTAAATTAAAAAATAAAAATAACTGTTAACATTAGGAAAATAAAAACAGGCCTATCATACGAAGAAAAAAATAACGAAAATTTTGGTATATAGATTGTTATGTGTAGTTCAGAATCTTCGGAGGAGATAGCTCAGGACTTTACAATGGAAAACTCTGTTACGGTATTATCTATATAGATAAATGAGTTTTAAAAATTGTAAAAAAAATGCATCGGCCGGGAATCGAACCCGGGCCGCCCGCGTGGCAGGCGAGCATTTTTCCACTGAACAATCGATGCTTATGAGAAACTAGACGAATGGCCCGGGCAACGCCCGGGTTTTACCCGAGTGCGAATATATTTTAAAAACGTTGTCTTGGGTGGTCGCTATAAACAGGGTGGTCTGTATAGACAGGTGTATGTATCACACAGCCGATAACAGGGTTGTCTAGAGTGGCCGCTATAGACAGGGTGGTCTGTATAGACAGGTGTATGTATCACACAGCCGATAACAGGGTTGTCTAGAGTGGCCGCTATAGACAGGGTGGACTGTATAGACAGGTGTATGTATCACACAGCCGATAACAGGGTTGTCTAGAGTGGCCGCTATAGACAGGGTGGTCTGTATAGACAGGTGTATGTATCACACTGCTGATAACAGGGTTGCCTAGGGTGACCGCTATAGACAGGGTGGTCTGTATAGACAGGTGAATGTAACACACTAATGATAACAGGGTTGCCTAAGGTGACCGCTATAGACAGGGTGGTCTGTATAGACAGGTGGATGTATCACACAGCTGATAACAGGGTTGTCTAGAGTGGCCGCTATAGACAGGTGTATGTATCACACAACTGATAACAGGGTTTTCTAGAATGGCCGCTATATACAGGGTGGTCTGTATAGACAGGTGGATGTAACACATTGCTGATTACAGGGTTGCCTAAAGTGTCCGCTATAGACAGGGTGGTCTGTATAGACAGGGGAATGTAACACACTAATGATAACAGGGTTGCCTAAGGTGACCGCTATAGGCAGGGTGGTCTTTATAGACAGGTGGATGTATCACACAGCTGATAACAGGGTTGTCTAGAGTGGCCGCTATAGACAGGTGTATGTATCACACAGCTGATTACAGGGTTGCCTAAAGTGTCCGCTATAGACAGGGTGGTCTGTATAGACAGGTGGATGTAACACACTGCTGATAACAGGGTTGTCTAGAATGGCCGCTATAGACAGGTGTATGTATCACACAGCTGATAACAGGGTTGTCTAGAGGGGGGCAGGGAGGACACGTGTTCGCCGGCGGCAGCCAATGGGCGCGCATTCTATCCGTGAGCTTCAGAATAAGGCAATTATATAAGTAGATGGCCATATTTGGGTATTTATTCCATTCACAAAAGCAAACGGTGACAGAATTTATTAAGAAAGAATTGATTATGACGCTGATAACTGTATATATTATAATATATAAAACATTAGCATTATGTAAATTTATAAAAGCAAAGTCCACCTCTGCCGTATTGTGGCTTTGTCACCGACCCAAGGCTGCTAGTTTGCGGTGACGGTCAATAGATGACGTCTTGTTTTGACGGGAGAGGCGACCTTTGCTATATAGATAAATTTCCTCCCGGCAAAATTTCTATCTATATTGTGTAAATTATATCCAATATCTAAAATCCTCTATATTTAAAACAACCATACAATTCGGTTTAGAATATCTAACCATGTACACTGCGTGACATTGAAAATGGAACACCAAGAAATAGTGGCCAGAAAGTGATGAAACTCGGCAGACAGAGAGAGACAGGGACGAACAATAAGTGATCTTTATTTCAAAATGATAGTCATAATACAGAGCGAGAACGGCGTCGGCTTAGTAGCAAGTAGGACCACCGCGGACGGCGATGCACGCAGCAACACGTCTAGGTAGAGAGTCAATCAGAGTACGGATGGCGTCCTGAGGGATGGCTCTCCATTCCCTCTCAACCATTTGCCACAGTTCGTCTTCTGAACGAGGCTGTGGCAAGGCATGCAAACGGCGTCCAATGATGTCCCAGACGTGCTCGATTGGTGAGAGATCAGGAGAGTACGGTGGCCAGGGAAGCATCTGTACATCTTGCAGAGCTTGTTGGCTAATGCGAGCAGTGTGCGGTCGGGCGTCATCCTGCTGATAAAGGGCATTGGGTACCCCCTGAAGGTAGGGGAGTGTCACCGGTCGCAGCACATCATCAACGTATCGTTGGGCCGTCATAGTGCCCTGAATACGAAGTAAAGGTGACCTGGAATCATACGCGATTGCGCCCCAAACCATGATTACACGTTGTCGCACGGTGGGGCGTTCCACAATTGCTGCCGGATTGGACCTTTCTCCACGTCGACGCCACACGCGTACACGGCGACTATCACTGGACAAACAGAAACGCGACTCATCTGAGAACACGACCCTGTGCCATTCCGTCATCCACGTCGATCTAGCCCGGCACCATTCCAAACGTTGGCGCCTATTCGGTGGGGTCAATGGCAGTCTTCTTAGCGGACGGCATGAGTGCAAGCCATTAGCAACCAATCGACGGGAAATGGTTCTGGTCGAGATGGAATGATCTAGGGTGTCTTGCACATGTTGCAGGATGGCGGTACAAGTGGCTTGTGGGGCCGCCACTGCTTGTCGAAGGATACGCCGATCCACACGTGCTGACGTCACTCTGGTTGCACCGGCATTCCTATAAATTGCCACATTTCCTTGTTCCAACCATCTTCTCCACAGTCGATGCACCGTGGACGCACCAAGGTGTGTATCAGCTGCGATTTGACGTATGGACCAACCTGCCCTTTACAGTCTGATCACCATGCCCCTCGTAAAAGCGTCTGTCTGCTTTAACTGCCTCCGTTTACGATGACCTGGCATTCTCTGTTATTACACGTGTCTTTTGACACAAGAAAAAAATTTCTACAATGATTTTCCTTGAAGAAATAACGACACGAATACTGTCCTTTCTGCAAGTTCCTTCCCTTATATCTTACTCCATGTGCGCACGTGAGCAGCGCATTTTACAACATTTGCATAACTCGATTAGGCGCGTCTACCCTGAAATTTGCATAATTTTCTGGCCACTATTTCTTGGTGTTCCATTTTCAATGTCACGCAGTGTATATTAACATAAAGGTCTGGACAAACTAGATAAACATTATTAAGACCCAACATTTATTTAATTTTGAATAAAGTTATTAACCTTCAATATGAAATTCCCTGAGAAGACATATTTTAAATATCTAAGAGATTTAACAACATTTCTATCACCATATGTGGTCTAGTATTGTTGAATCTGTACTTATTTTTGAACATCCATTAGAAATATATTTACATAATTGGCTTTTATTTTAATTAAATTAGAAAAAAATATTTACAAATTATTTTATATTTTAAAGTGACTCATTTTGATCTCTATATAAGCGTCTCAACGTATTTAAATATATATTACCTCTCTTCCATTAAAACTACTAATATAAAATCCCTTAAATTAGCATGTATATAGATGCAGTTTATGTTATAGGCTATTCAATTTAAACTTCTAATAACTAACTAATTTACATATAGTTAGTGAAATTTGTGACGATTTATTAATGAATTTCACTACTACTGATAAGATATCATGGCTAAAACAATTTTCTCTATTCGAACTCTCACTCGGATTAAATCAAGCAAAACCGGTTACGCATTTGCTAGTACAGTAGAACCTCCATTAGAGGACACTCGCGCTATAGGACACCTTTTTGCAAAGAACAGCTTTCATTTGCAAAATTACCATTTTTACTATTTAGGAACTCTCAGGTAAGAGGACACCTCTCCCTAAAGGACACTTTAACTCTGAAACTAGGCGTCCTTTAAAGAGAGGTTCTACTGTATTAAAATAAGTAATTTCTATATATTTTGATGATAAACACTTTAATAAATATATTTTATTTCTATTTTAAATAAATTACTTAGAATAGTCACAATATCAACTTTGTATATAATTAATAATTGGGGTTGATAGGTATCTCTTGCATTGTTCTTTCTAGGTATTGAGAGTATCTTCAACGCCTCTTTATCTCAAAAAATGCTTTGTTCCCTCGCTCTGTCATTAAAGTGGCTTGTTATGGTGTCTTCCTTTATCCAAATAGCTACAACCCATGCAGAATAGAAGCCAATGTATAATAGAAAAATATTTTCAAGTACTTACACGGTGTTGAAGAAGAGATGAATTGATAAAACATTACCTTTATGAGTATCCCATGTTATGGGTTAGGACTTGGAAAACGTACTGGCAATTTCATACGCGCTATGCTAGCCTCTGTAAGGAATATAATTCTTGATTCATGAGAAACAACATAGTTTTTCTGCGAGTGAATAGGAATGTCTCTTCTCCGTTAAATTTACAGGATTATAGAGAGGCTTGTTTCTTCTTATAGAGCGCGAATAGAGAGATTAGACTGATAGACAAAACTTAAGGAAGTTGTACCTTATAGCATATATATATATATATCTCTCAGAGTTATTTTCTGAATCCCGATATATATATATGCTATAAGGTACAACTTCCTTAAGTTTTTTCTATTAGTGTTATCGTTATCTTAAAAGAGATAGTTCTAACAGAGGGCGAAGCCATTTTTTAAAATCTTAACTATTCCATGTCTAGAGCCATAGCTAACCTTCTCCGCAGTGTTTAAAGAATAGTATCTGAGTAATATTAGCGCAATTTTGCCTATGGGGTAAATGGTTACCCGCTAAAGCTCCTAAACCGATCGAAAAACAATTATCTAAATATCAATACAACATGACATGTTTGAAATATTTGAGTTAAATATGGTTAAATTATCGCTATATTATTAACTTTTTATTGTATTTTATTCGTATCAATTGTTGTGAGATATTTATTGAGTGAACAGAATGGGCAATTCTATCTTAATATTTATTAAACTCTACAAGCTATAGTAATAAATCCCACTAGAGTACTGAATTGCTTTAAGAGATTGAAAAACACTATATATGATCTATTTTCCAAATATTTTGGGTATTTAATTTAATAATAGCATGTATATATTAATACAGTGTTTTTATGAATATATTTTGACCAAGTACCTGCACCGAAGATCTAAATTAAACCATCAATTTTCGCGAGTGTTTCCTAATTACAATATATCTTCCTGTTATATTTCATTTATATATAAACACACTGAATATATTATAAAGGACTGCGGCGTATGATTATAAAGTAATACTTAAAGTTGCACCGCATAAGTTTATTTTCTGTGATAAATCAATATTTATTTCAAAAAGAAATATCTACTATTTCTAACTTCTTTTGGATGACGTATGAAAGGGTGAAAATATGAAGAGTGATGGTCTATATATGATTGGATGACGTATGAAAGGGTGAAAATATGAAGAGTAATTACTCTTCATATTTTCACCCTTTCATACGTCATCCAAAAAAATTTAGAAATAGTAGATATTTATCTTTGAAATAAATATTGATTTATCACAGAAAAGAAACTTATGCGGTGCAACTTTAAGTATTACTTTATACACTGAATATATAAAGTTTCCCCATATAGTTTTCTTTTCACTTATAATTTCTTTTATTTATCATCGGTTTGGTTATATATGCACATATATATATCGTAATTTAAACATAACTATATAGGTTAATAGTCCTTATTTAAGCTTGTACCATATTAATTACCATTAACTATATCCCTATCTGCTTTCATCACATACTTCATGTAATTAACTATAACTTTATTAATATAACTTTATTAAGTATTAAGTATTTTTGTACTATAGAACAGGTAATAGTTAAACTAGTATAAACCCATAGAAATTACAGCATTATTAATTACGAGTGACCCGGGCAACGCCCCGGGTTTACTCGAAGGGCCCGCAGGTGAGAAACTATAGGCATTGGTTCCTATGCCTAAAAAATTATTTAAAATGAAAAAAGAAGAAAAATACTAACAAATCAGAAAATAAAAGTGCAAACAACACATCTACACTACTTCAAGAACATGAGAGCACATGCACTGTGTCACCATACGTGTACCATTCGTAAAGACCCTGTTTAGGATTAAAATATCTCCGAAGCATAACAATACAACCAACTCATGTTTGGTAAGCAATTTCAGGAAAGAAACTATAGGCATTAGTTGAAGAGTTTAAATAAATATATTTAGAGTGAAAAAATGACACAAATCAGCAAATAAAATTGCAAAAAATGCTACTATATCGCAGATAAGACAACATATAAAAGGAATGAAAATATTTAAAGGACCTCATTAAAACTACATTTCTAGTTTTATATATACAATATAACCTCGATAATTCGACCATGTTTTGTTGTCCTGACCTACAGCCTATCATATAACAAACTGTAATTCAACACTATCGATAATTCGACCATTATAAATTTCAACAATTGTTTGTTGCTCAAATATAACCTCACTGCTAAAAAGGTATTACAGAGAAAACGGCTGACATTGTAAATGTACAAAATGTATGTATAGAGCAGGGGAATAATAAATAAAGACAAAAATCAAATTAATTGATAATAAAAAGATTATTGCCAAAAAAAAAATACAAAAAATATTTTTTTCTCCTTTCTTATCTTCACTCAATCATATTAGAGTGTCAAGCTTGTAAAGCTTGAAATTAACAACCATCATGATTGGGTGAAGTAGAATGCGTCTGCCTTTGTCATCAAGACTGGGAGCACTACTCAGTGGCAGACCACTGACTTAGCTCCAAAAGAATGTATCCCTGGATTAGGAGCCCTTACAAGATACTATCAGCCGGGCCAGCTGAGCCCAGGTTTTTTTAGTGAGCTTGTTACTGTTCCCCCTCCTCCTTTTTCATCCTGGCTTGGGACCGGCAAAGGCGGAGTTTTTTTTCTTTCAGGTGAGAAACTTTAGGCATTGGTGAAAAGTGTAAATATATATTTTGGAAATGAAAAAAAAAGGATAAAATAAATCAGAATATAAATTTACAATCTATATTTCAGAGGAGACGATTTATAATAGGAATTCATTTAAATGACCTCATTAAAAACTACATTTTATATATATTTGGGTTAAACTTTACATGTATGCTATCCAAAGTGCACACACTTGAAAAAGTCACATAAAGTCGTCTGTGCGTAAACACAGGCTCTTGTAGCAAAGGTTTGGCCTTGAGCCCTCTTTATAGTCATATATGTCAGACAGTATACAGTGTGTTCAACTTTGGGTACTGTCAGTATATGTGCTTCAAGACATGAGAGCACATGCGCTAGAACACCATACCTGTTCCATCGCAAAGATCCTATAGGCATTGGTGAAAGTGTAAATAAATATTTACATAATTACAACATTTACATTTTATATTTAAAAGACCTAATTAAAAACAACAATTCTATAATTTTATATATACAATATAATCAAATTAATTCAACACACGATAATTCGACCATTTTTGATGTCTCGACCTACGGCCTATCATATGACAAACTAATCGACACTTTCGATAATTCAACTATTTTGGAAATTCAAATTTCAACAGTTGATATTTGTCTAAAACCCCTATTATTAACAACATATTAGACTGCAGAGTGCAAAAATGTAGAAAATTGTATGTATATAATTGTATGCATATATTTGTATGTATATAATTGTATGCAAATAATTGTATGTATAGATCAATGAGTAAAATAATTTTTTTTTTTGCTTATCGCTAGTACACGTGGTACAGGCCTTGATAATCATGGTGGGTAGAGTAGGCGACTGCTTTTACTGTAAGTACACAACATGTCTAAACATGTGAAAAGCAGTTCGACTTTGCATTTACAAATGTGCCAGAGCCCTGTTTGATTACTTGCACTCGCTGGTGGGGTTGGACTTTTGCAAGAATTGGGAGCCCTGGAAGCATTTTTTTGTTTAATCAGAAAAAAGTGCCCAATGCGGGAATCGAACCCGGGTCGTAGCGGTCGAAAACCAACGGCTTAAACCATCCTTCCACCAACCCCCAGTAAAATAAGTAAATAAAAAGAAGACCAAAAATAAGCGATAATAGTTTATTGAATAACAAATAAAATAAAAAATCTTTTCAGGTGAAAAATTATAGACATTGGTGAAAAAGTAAACTGGAGAAATAGCAATCGTGGTTTTGTTCCTGCGGCGAGTCATATTAGCACGCCTAGCGGTTAGGGGAGTGAGTCTTCCACGGCCTTTTCGAGGCATGACAGAAGACGCTGAAAAAAAAAAGGTAAAATAAGAACCAAGCAGAGGAAAACTATAAAAATGAAAGCCAGGACAGGCATAAAAAGAAAATTCCAAGCATGTGAGGAAACAATTGAAGAAAAAAAAAAGGATTCCAAAAAAATACTGCAAAAAAGAAACCAGACACAAAAAGCAACAATTGAGTACACAAATACAGCATCAGTCTATTTATGAGAAGAAAAAAAACGACAGACACAAAAATGGAGCTAAATTCAAATGAAATACTATAACAGATCAAGTAATCAAATCAGGCATTATGAAAGATACTGCAAAAAAGAAAATAAGACACAAAAATGGAGCTAAATATGTAAAAAACATGTATACAAAAAAGCAAAGCCCAATTCCAAACTCAAATATTTTTTTTATGAGAAGAACATCAACATAATGCATGATTACGGCAGTCCATAGCTTCCCTGACAAAAATTCACCAAAAAAGTTAAATATTCCAAAATATTTCTGTGTATATATTGCTAAATGTGTAAATAACATGTATATAAAAAAGCAAAGCTTAATTTTAAATTTCATTATCCTTGTCACAGGAAAAGCATCAAAATACTGCATAAGTACGGCATTTTTGCAGCCCCCCTGACAAAAATTCACTAAAAGAGTTAATTATTCAAAAAAATATTTTGGTATATATATTGCTAAATGTGTAACAAACATGTATATAAAAAAGCAAAGCTTAATTCTAAGTTTTAATATTTTTTTTATAAGAAAAGCTACAAAAGCAAATAGGGAGAAGTGGAGCCATTTAGCCATTTTCAAAATTTGATTATGAAAGAGTAAATAAATGAGCAAATAAGGACAGATATAAAGAGAAGGTATTGCTAAATGTGTAACAAACATGTATATAAAAAAGCAATGCTTAATTCTAATCTTTAATATTTCTTTAAAAGCAAAATCTACAAAAGCAAATAGGGAGAAGTGGTGCCATTTAGCCATTTTCAAAATTTGATTGGGAAAGAGTAAATAAATGAATAAATAAGGACAAATATAAAGAGAAAGTATTGCTAAATGTGTTACAAACATGTCTATAAAAAAGCAATGCCTAATTCTAAGTTTTAATTTTTTTTTATAAGAAAAGCTACAAAAGCAAATAGGGAGAAGTGGAGCCATTTAGCCATTTTCAAAATTTGATTGTGAAAGAGTAAAAAAATGAGTAAATAAGAGCAAATATAAAGAAAAGGTATTGATAAATGTGTAATAAACATGTATATAAAAAAGCAAAGCTTAATTCTAAGTTTTAATATTTTTTTTATAAGAAAAGCTGCAAAAGCAAATAGGGAGAAGTGGAGCCATTTAGCCATTTTCAAAATTTGATTGTGAAAGAGTAAAAAAAAAGAATAAATAAGAACAAATATAAAGAAGAAATAATTAAGCAAAAGAAAGACATAAATAAATATATCAATCTACAATTCGAAAAATAATAAAACCTCAGCCTTTTTATGAGAAAAAAAAAAACGTTGCCAAAGACATTAGGAAAGATAATGCAAATAAGAAACAAACACAAAAATTGAGCTCTATTTAAATGAAAAACTATAACAAAGTACTTACAAATTATAATCATAATCAAATGAATCAGAAATTAGTAAAAATTAGTAAATAAGAATTACTAAAAGGTAAACAAAACAACGCATTTCAAAACAAAGGAATTGATTATGATAAATGCAAAAAATCTACGATTGTAAAATAGATTAAATTAAAAAATAAAAATAGCTGTTAACATTAGGAAAATAAAAACAGGCCTATCATACGAAGAAAAAAATAACGAAAATTTTGGTATATAGATCGTTATGTGTAGTTCAGAATCTTCGGAGGAGATAGCTCAGGACTTTACAATGGAAAACTCTGTTACGGTATTATCTATATAGATATTTAACCACTCTATTACTATAAAATATCACAATATGCATTATGTAAGTAATAAAGCATGGCGTCATCTCAGTCGTCTCAGGATGGCGCCAGTTTGCAACCTAAGCCGCAGGGGAAAGGGAGGATTACTTACATATGTCACTGACCAATCAGAATCAATCCCGGGGATCCGGGCAAGACAAAAGGGATGGTTTTCCAGACAAAGGACAGTTTCACAGTTCATATTTCTGACAGGTATGCTCAGTATTAGGTCCGTTGTCATCTCACCGGGGCCCTCGTGGCCGCCACATTGGCTGGCCCCCCTTCCTCCGCGGCTACAGGCCGGACGCCGAACCTTCCTCTGGTAATCCTCAACTTCCCCCCGGTCCTGGTGCCTTGAAACGTCTTGGGAGAGCGCCTTTTAATCCCAACCTTTCTCCTTACTGTCCCGTGCGGGCTTCCCACTCCGTACGCCTTGCCACTCAACCTACGACTGATTCCAACTCACTTGTCGGTTTACCCGGGTTTACGACGTATATATATTATATATATATATATATCAATATATAATTTCTTACTATATATTCGTCACTGGCCAAATGACCATGTTCGGGAATTACTCGAATATATTTTTCCCTAGTGTATATGTATAAAATGAAAATGTATTTTTACAATTATATATTATTACACGTATTCGCACGGTTTCACCCCGAACGAATGCTTGCCCAACGAAAAATGCCTTTCCAGATATTATTTATCCATCATTTTATCACGCACTAAATTAACACACTTAAAATAAAGTTATGAAAATGAAAAACATATATTGATGATAGGAGTAATGGTACATTGACTAAAATCCTCACGACTTTCTAATTCTGAAAATTGATATATGATATTATAATTATAATGAATACATTTTAAAGCGATTTTGGTCTGTCGAACATTCACTAGATGAAATTCCGAGCGAAGCTATATAATTCAGAGTTAATACAGGGGGTGTTCCAAATTAGAAGAACGATTTTGCAATGCTGTAGCTCGCGGAAGAAACGTGTGCGATTCGAATGATGTATTATTTTTCGAAAGAACAAACATTGATTTATATTCAATGGAAAACAATTTTTAG
>CP092877.1:20397675-20440408 GCA_030710605.1 Cordylochernes scorpioides | reverse complement strand
GATCAAATAGACGGCATATTATGATATATCTTTTTCTTCCTAAGAATAAATGATCTCTGTGAATGTGCTTTACTTTTATACATAGTTACATCACTACATTTGTTTTTTCAACTACAAATTTTGCCCTCCAGTTTTGGGTAATCCTTCTGCTAATCAGTGTTTCACTATGACCCAGTAAACCTCTAGCAATTGGCCTATGTTTAGTCTTTCTGTTTCCTTGGAGGGTCTTCCACCCATCTTCTCAGCATTTCCTCAACATCTTTCGGATAAGCTCGTAATCCACTGTCCTTCCCTAAAAACCATTAGTTTATTTTACCTTTTCCAATTAATCCATACTGGTTCCATTGTTATCTCAATACAATGGATTGCGAGTAGGCGAAGCTTTTTTGTTTCAAATATATAATTATTTAAATCATTATTGTATAATTTTGTGACCATTCTAATCTATGTGACCATCAAAGAGACTATATAGTTAAAAGCCTTTTCTTCATTATGTCTAATTTCCTGACCAATGTACCGAAAATCTTTGCGTTTGTTGAGAATCATGTAGGTTTAAGATTCATTTGTGAATGGTTTATATTCCTAAAATTCATCGTTAGCTATTATATATGGTCTATTTGTGTTTATATCAAGATTGTTTAATATTTAAAATATAATAATAATGTAAAACTAAATAAAGGTAAGAATGTAGAGAAACCAATCTAAACTATAACTAGACACGCTATGTATAATGACAAGAAAGAAGCTATCGCAAGCACCTGTTTAAAATCTAATCTTCCAGAACCAAATCAGAACGGAGGATATATGGAAACAAGTAAATGGAGAGAACCAATCGATTTTCAAAGGGAGTAATGAAAAATGACTTTAATAAAAGAAAGAAAAAAGCCGAGTTAATTAAGTTAATGAATAGAGTCGATCAATTAGAGGACAATAGACAATTTAACACAAAAATTGTAATTATTAACTGTCCAGAGGAAAAAAGAGGAGTCGCCCCCCAAACTATTTAAAAAACACTTCCAGGGTAATTCCATTACGGGAAATTTAATTCGATAAGCGTGATTGAAGAAGACATTGTAGAAAGCTTATTAACCTAATCAAATTACCGGGTCATTTAATCGACCGTGGCTCCGATTTAGAATCTGTTGAAATCTTGGTCATAGCAGAATTTATCTTTTTATCTTTTTTGTTATAGAGAGGTTTGGAGTAGGTGAGAAATAGGTATTGTGCTCATAGAAATAACTTTGGTTAAACCTATCTGGAGGGTGACAAAAAATTGACTAATATATGTACTCGATATTGTAGATTTAACGAAAACGCATACCTGGAGATCTTTGTAATAGAAGACACAAGATTAAAATTTAATAAAGGATAGGTATCTTTTTTCACAGTTGATTAATTCTAATTAATAATTCATTTTTAGTAAAAATATGAAATAATATATATCAAAAGTGGCATTCCTTCCTCCAATTACACATTAGAACGATGAACTTGTTCATCGCCCTAATTTAAAAAAATAATAGTAATTATTAAAGAACAAATATTCGTTAACTCGTTAAAATATTTGTGATAAAAATAGTCGAAGCACTTTTTATTTTATAATATTCAACACAAAAAATATAGAACTATTCTGTGGAGCATTATGTTTTTCGTGATCTACAAATTAATGATCTAGTCATTATTTATTCGAGCGCTATTTTTAAATTCATTTAAGACTCGTATGGAAAGAAATATCTTCACTTTAGTTCAAATACAGGTATCATACACATGGTATCATATATATAGGTATAATTGCAGCTATATATTTTTTTTTTTTTTGGGGGGGGGCATTTCATACATTAACAACATCAATTTTCATTATATGTATAAATTCTGCTCTTTCTGTTCCTCATACTCTGCATTATTTGCATATATATACATCCCGTATATAAGCAGAATCGTCCAATACAGTAATAGAGCTCTGAGAAGCGGTCTGGTGGATTAAATTGGCGAAACCGCTGGGAGGGTTCACCACTGATGAGCCAAGCCCTCCTAATATATTTTTTCATCGCAGTAAGGGCAGTATAAGTTTGTATTATGTATAAAAGAAACATTCGTGCTTTTAAATCCTTCCATTTTATATGTATAGATGGCGCGTTATTGCTTTGTGTTAATATACATCCCGTGTATTATTTAAACACTCTACACAAACATAATTGTATTCTATGTATCATATACTCACAATGTTTTATTTCTGAATAGAGATAGAAGATATAATTTTTGGCGGAAAGATATCAATTTATATGAGCAAAGGTCGCTTTTCTCGTCAAAATAAACGCTTAAACTAGATGTCATTTATTAACCGTTGTTGCGAAACTGATTCCGTTAGGTACCTTGTAGATCTCATGGAATAAAGTCCGCTCTGGGCTGAGGGGCCAATAATCTGAAACCATGGTCTCCAGGTGAACGCTTCTCAGTTTGCCAAATCTTGTGTTAGGGCTTGGTCACCGACCCGAGGCCTATTGTTTGCGGCGACGTTTAAGTTTGGCGTTTATTTTGACGGGAAAAGCGACCTTTGCTCTTATAGATCAATATCCTCCCAGAAAATGTTCCATCTATATTTTGGCCATAGATTTGACCACTTTTCCAGCTAAGCACCTCTTTGACGGATTGTGAAGATTCCATTAGGTGACGGTCATTAGATGGCGTCTAGTTTAGGCGTCTATTTTGATCTTTGCTCTTAATGAGATAAAATTTATTTTATTTATTTGGTATGATACGGAATGCATATATTGAAGATATGAAAGACTGAGCCCTTATCTTGGATAAAAATTATTATTTTATATATTTCAATAATTTGGAGAGGCGTTCTTTCGGAGAACTCTGCTAGAAGCATTATGCACAGTTAAACACACATTCTTGGTAATTAAGGTATCTCAAATGAATTGTGTCATCCTTCGCAATATGTAAGATACAGAGAGGAGATAAACCAATAGTAGATGAACCACTCTATAAAATCTCACTTGAATCCCGCTACCATTTTACATCTGAAATTTATAAACTATTTGTCTCTCCGGAAATTCAGAGCTAAATTATTCTCCCCACACTCAATTGAAATTCATTTCAATAATTTAAAATAATGTTCAGGTAATTAGTGAGTTGAAAATCTAACAACGAGACTCTTACATTGGTTAGAATTCTTCGCCAGTTAATTGGTCGAAGCTTGGGTACAACATTGGAGTAAATAAACTTAAATAAGAATCACAATTATCTCGGAAATGGCGAATTTCTAACTGAATACATAGATAGGATTGGTGCGCAAATAATTAAAACTAGTTTATTTAATCATGGGAAAATTATTTCAACAACTTGAGAAAGAATATTTTAGCTAGTATAACTTTTATTAGAGACGAAATATCTTTTCAAGGCGTTAAACCAATTTAATCCCTAAACTACACTAATATTGTACTTATATGATCGTATATGCTCTACGTTGTTAATGAAAATACACGATAACAGTATTAGCGATTCCTATGAGCATAGGATCCTAGGAATACATACACATACAGTAGATTTTTCTAGTAAAGATCGCCTAAAATATTAATAAACCTTGTCTCCTTTGAGTGGTCTATATTATAGATGCCGTCTTGTCAGGCCTAGTCTTGAGAGGATTCTTTCAAATCAATATATATATTGTCAAATAGCTCTACAACCCGGCCACAGGGGACGCCTGTCAGTCATCACTAGACACCGCTAGGGGGCGACCACAGTTGCGATGGGGTTTTCGGAATCTTATCGGCAGAGAAGAAAAATGGTGGCCAGACACGTTAATTTTGTGATCGAATTTTTTAAATTCACTTTTTCTTTCTATATAAATACCTTTGAATATAATTTTATTAGGGAAAACTTGATGGTAAATACTCCCTTATAATAAATGATTTCCAAAAATTTGCTTTATTCATCTCCGCGACAATATTTATAACATGAAATTGCGGGAGGATGATATTCATGTACCATAAGAGACATCTTTCCCTTTAATTATGCATCAAAACGGTGCACTTTTTCATCACCCTAGAAAGACCTTCACTAGTGTTGAGATGATGAATAATTTTTCAATGACGTAGAAGTGGATAGCAAGCTCCTTTCCGTCCTGCAAGGTCTTGAAAGAAACAATTGACACTTCATTATTCTGTTCCACCAGATGGCGCTCTGCCTTCTGAAAAGCACATGCGCTCCTTGTCAGGATATGCCTTTTTTATTTTTAATATCAACATCTGACCTTTTTATTTTTTTATTATTGTTTTTTCATGTGTTAAGCGTATTTACGCAAGTTTGGCCTTAAATACCCATTTCTTGGTTTTTTCAAGAAGCCACTGGGACCAAAAATCTTTTTGGTCGCAGTGGTACAGCTTACTCCACGCTGACGAGCGCCAACAGCGCTGGATAGCTTTTCTTGATTTATCAAGAAATTGGGCTGGCCAAATATCAGGGAACAGGTTAAATCAATGAATAGTTGATTTCTGTTCCACCAGATGGCGCTCTGCTTTCTGAAAAGCACATGTGCTCCTGGTCAGCATATGCCTTTTTTATTTTTAATATCAACACCTGTCTTTTTTATTTTTTTCTATTGTTTTTTCATATATATATATATGTAACGTTTCTATGATGATCTGTACACGCCAATATGCAGGTGATATTGTTTTGCGTAAAGAGAACAATGAAGCGTCTAACTAACTTTATTTCAATCACGCGCCTTTTATTTATAGTTACAAATATTTACATAAATTCCGACAGCGTAAAAATTTACATCTATCAATAATTTATAAGCAGAATGTGACATATATATATATCGTATATTTTAAACTGTATGACACTTTTAGTATATGTCACATATCTTCCAATTAGTTAGAGCCGATACCTTAAAATATCCTTAAATGTACACTGTTTCTATTTGCTACCACCCCCATATTTTGTATATATGTTATATATTTATTAATAATACCTGTAAACCCCTATTTGTATGTAAAACTAAAAATGTTGACGTCAAAATAAAGATCCAAAGAGTGTTCTGTCAGCTGGTGGCAGGGACCAAGGGGAGGAAAAAGCCAACGCCCAGCCCATGTGGGGCCCCCATGGACTCTTTATAGACGACCCCTGTAAACAGGACAGGTTTTGGCAGAGGGTCAGCAGTATGTTCTAGAGTGTGTCCTGCGGCAGACGGCTTCTGTCGCACACAGTCTCTCTCTCTCCAGGTCTCGGTGATTGGCATCCAAGTTTGTGTCATGGCCTCTACCTCTGTCCCGTGGGCTGTCCCCGATCACTCTCGGTGCTAACATCTAGCCCTGCCTCTGCTTCTTGTTGTCCGCGTGTGGGAAGAACATCAACACTCGCCTCACGTACACGACTGCCAGTTTATCCATACGATGGCGGGATCACATTTGCAACAATATTACACATATTTATATATATATTAAAAATAAAGAAGGCATCTCCTGACCACGAGCACATGTGCGTTTTAGATGGCAGAGCGCCATCTAGTGGAGAAAAATAAACTAAACGTTTATTTAGCTTGCTCCGTGATATTTGGCCAACCCAATTTCTTGATAAATCAAGAAAAGCCATCAACGAACGCGTTTCGCGCTGTTGGCGCTCGTCAGCGTGGAGAAGGCTGTAACCACTGCGACCAACAAATCTTTTTGGTCCCAATGGCTTCCCGAGAAATCAAGAAATGGGTATTTAAGGCCAAATTTGCGTAAAGATTTGGCCTTAAATACCCATTTCTTGATTTCTCGGGATGCCATCGGGACCAAAAAGATTTTTGGTCGCAGTGGTACAGCCTACTCCACGCTGACGAGCGCCAACAGCGCGAAACGCGTTCGTGGATGGCTTTTCTTGATTTATCAAGAAATGGGTTGGCCAAAATCACGGAGCAAGCTAAATAAACGTTTAGTTTATTTTTGCTCCACTAGATGGCGCTCTGCCATCTAAAAAGCACATGTGCTCGTGGTCAGGAGATGCCTTCTTTATTTTTAATATCAACACCTGACCCACTTATCTTTTATTTTTTCTATTGTTTTTTCATATATATATGGTATTATTTTAAGCATATTTAAAATGAAAATATTTTCAGAACTTTGACGACAATTCTTACATTTCTAAAACAACTAAAATATTTGTAATTCTCTATCAATTTCTATATAGATATTATCCTTAACCCTCTAAGCTCTATGTGCATAAAAATCCTACTGACACCTTCTTCAAGAATTCATTCCAGGGGCTTCGGATATCTACTTATATAATTGCCTTATTCTGTCTGTATGTCTGAAGCTCACGGATATAATGCGCGCCCATTGGCTGCCGGCGAACACGTGTTATCAGCAGTGTGTTACATCCACCTGTCTATAGCGGCCATTCTAGACAACCCTGTTATCAGCAGTGTGTTACATCCACCTGTCTATACAGGTCACCCTGTCTATAGCGGCCACTCTAGATAACCCTGTTATCAGCTGTGTGATACATACACCTGTCTATACAGACCACCCTGTATATAGCGGCCATTCTAGACAACCCTGTTATCAGCTGTGCGATACATCCACCTGTCTTTACAGACCACCCTGTCTATAGCGGCCACTCTAGACAACCCTGTTATCAGCTGTGTGATACATCCACCTGTCTATACAGACCACCCTGTCTATAGCGGTCACTCTAGGCAACCCTGTTATCAGCTGTGTGATACATCCACCTGTCTATACAGACCACCCTGTCTATAGCGGTCACTCTAGGCAACCCTGTTATCATCAGTGTGTTACAATCACCTGTCTATACAGACCACCCTGTCTATAGCGGTCACTTCAGGCAACCCTGTTATCAGCAGTGTGATACATACACCTGTCTATACAGACCACCCTGTCTATAGCGGCCACCCTAGACAACCCTGTTATCCGCTGTGTGATACATACACCTGTCTATAGCGGCCACTCTAGACAACCCTGTTATCAGCAGTGTGTTACATCCACCTGTCTATACAGACCACCCTACCTATAGCGACCACTCTAGACAACCCTGTTATCAGCTGTGTGATACATCCACCTGTCTATACAGACCACCCTGTTATCATCAGTGTGTTACATTCACCTGTCTATACAGACCACCCTGTCTATAGCGGTCACTTTAGGCAACCCTGTTATCAGCAGTGTGATACATACACCTGTCTATACAGACCACCCTGTCTATAGCGACCACTCTAGACAACCCTGTTATCAGCAGTGTGATACATACACCTGTCTATACAGACCACCCTGTCTATAGCGGCCACCCTAGACAAACCTGTTATCGGCTGTGTGATACATACACCTGTCTATAGCGGCCACTCTAGACAACCCTGTTATCAGCTGTGTGACACATCCACCTGTCTATACAGACCACCCTGTCTTTAGCGGTCACTTTAGGCAACCCTGTTATCATCAGTGTGTTACAATCACCTGTCTATACAGACCACCCTGTCTATAGCGGTCACTTCAGGCAACCCTGTTATCAGCAGTGTGATACATACACCTGTCTATACAGACCACCCTGTCTATAGCGACCACCCAAGACAACGTTTCTAAAATATATTCGCACTCGGGTAAACCCCGGGCGTTGCCCGGGCCATTCGTCTAGTATAAACATAATAGACCAATGCATAGTTTCCCTTGTAGTTAGGAAAGTAGGAAGCGTTTAATTTGTAAAAGGAAAATCGTGCTATATTTTCATATATTGACATGAAATGGGCCTTTTTATCTACACTCTAACACGCGGGCTTTTGATAAAATGGCTATCGATAATTGTATTATATATTAATTATAATAAAATTAGTAGATTCAAAGGAGGCGATTGCATATGTACAGTTTATAAAATTCGCCCGGTTGAATTGGTTGAATAAAAAGAAATTCATTTATAGTCATTTTCAATAATTTTTTCTCCGAATTTTTGTAAAAATTGATTTTTTTCGGAATAGAACATTCTTGCATTAACTAAAATAAAATAACACGCCATTTATACATAGGAATCCAAAGCATTAAAGAACAAAGCTTTATTTATAATTTACACATAAACAAACCTTTACTACCCTTAATGCTACGAAAAAATATTAAGCAGATTTATAGCTTATACTCCACCAAGTTTAAGTGTATTCTACTGTACACTACATATATTAATTAGTTTTCTTTGAATATTTGAAGAAAATGGTTTTATAATATTATTCCTACACAGGCAGTAAGAACAGTAAAAATATTGGAGAAAATATAAAGCACTTATGCGCTGTAGCCCTGGACCTGATTCACGAGCCATCCGCCTCGCTGGAGAAAGAAATACGGCCACCCAAACCCACGTCGCTGCCATATCTCACCAACTTTATGGGAGAGCAGCAAGGATTAACATGGGAATAACCTCCGCACCTCCAGAGCTAATGGGAGCGTAGAATATTGTTTTTACTATCTACTTCTTCACTATAACCATTGTTAAGAAATATAAAACCTATATTACAAATATAATATTTTATTACTGAGGATAGTCCGAAAATATTTATGTTATTATTTTTGGGGTTTGAAAAATTTGTTATATTATTCTTTTTAATTAATAATTTCATTAAATATATTACTTTGTATATAAATGGAATTCCCAAGAAAATTAGAAGTGCATACAAAGGAGGAGAAATATAACGAGCATAAGATTTTGTAGCAGGATATTCTTCTCCAGAAACTGTCTTCTGCACGAAAGAATTATGTGAAAAATTCATCGCCTGATCCATTTCTTAATGGAAGGGGTCATTTTTACTACATGGAAATTTTCCCTATGCAAACTACAATGTATTTAAACGTAAGGTCGGTCCGAACATTTGAAACATTTCTTTGGCAGATACGTCGGAGTTTACGTCAACAATATTTTTTTCAGCATAGAATATATGTTAAAGAGTAAATGGATTAATATAATATTGAATTAATAACAAATTGAACCGTATTGCTTATAACATGATATTGATGTCCAAATATTACTATAGGGTATTCTAGTTAGAATTTTCATTTGTTTCGACTTCAGTAGGAAAGCTAAAATTGATCAAATTCACATCACGGTAACAAGGTATTCAGATATTTATAAACATCTTTCTAATTCGTTGCTGATGAAAGCTTTGTCCAATTGTTCTACCAATCCTACAATTTAGCTGAAAATATGATAATGTCATTAAACAATGAGAAAGAGGATGACTATAAGACAATGCTCCTTCACCAATACTATGAAACTAATTGTTTGTTAACTTGTAGATACTTTGTATGGTTGGTGGATTTTATTTTCTTTCTCGGACTTCGGGACGAGTCTATGTAAAACAATTGTCTTAATAAAATGTAATTTTTGTTATTGATATTAATGATCATAAATTTATATGTATACGTATATAGTGTATGTATTGAGAGGCGCATAGTCTAAATTGAGGTGAAATACATCTCAGGAGTCCAGAGCTAGAGAAGTGTGTAGGCGAGAAATAGAGGAGAGAGAAGTCCAGATCCGGCTAAAGAGTCCTGTAACCTTTTCGTCGTCAGGTTATTCTTCTTCGAAGTGACCTATCTTTTAAATTTATATTCAAACCGCAAAACAACTGGTTTATTGATCGTTCCGGAGAATTCAGGATCAGGTTAGGATTTTTTGCAAAAGAATGAGAGGATTGCATCAACCAACGTGAAACTGCTTTTTACTCAAAATGCATTATATGTCAACACAATCAATAGGCAATTTGGACTTAAAATATGTCAGAATCTCGTTTGGATACTTGAACTCACTGCTAGAGGTGAATTTGTTAAAGAATCAAAGGGCCTTTGTGTGTGTGAAGCTGAAAACGCACTTAATACTGGTTTCGAAACAGGATGGTGACGGATGAAATTCGACGGTGTGCACCCCTTTCATTAACTTTAATTTGAAATTTCTTCTGTCTTTATTGTGTATTTTACGTCGGTATTTTCTATCGAATTATTTATTAAAATTCACTTTTAAACCATATATTTTATCACACAGAGGCGAATAAATTCAAGAGAGAAATGATTTTTACCTTTATGCGCTTTCAGTAAAAATTGTGTAACTCGATGGGAAATCTAACAAAGCTATAATTATTGAAAAGAACCCATGATGAATGTGACTTGATAAACTGCAAGCTGAATATAATAGCCCTCGCTGCAGCTAAAACACATATGTCTAATACATAAAACCTCTCATGTTTAACCCATCTGAACCACCTCTTTAAGCGACCAGTTTATGAATAAATAACGACAATGATACAACCTTTAATGAACCGCTATATCCAAAATAAACCAAGATCTGCCATGTTTTGTATTTTTTAAATAGTTGACTTTAAAGCACACGTATAGTCAATCGATAATGCCATATATAAATAAAATAGCCTTTTTATAATATATATATATATCTTTGCTATTTTCTCTTCGATTATAAAAATATAAATATAAAGCTATCATGCGAAACAAAATGATCCTAAATATCTAAAAACGTCAATATAAAGGATGATAAATCATTCAATCTATTCGAAATATATTTAAAGGAGTTCAACGAAAATGGCAATTTCTCTATATTCTCTTTATATTTCCGAAGTGGGGAATTTTCAGCGTTGACATTCTCTAGTCAAAACAGCCGCTAATAGTGTCGGTTTGAAGGAGCCAAAGCTATCCGAGAATAATGGAAAAACCACCGGCTACAAGCTGGCTCTCCTTGCCAACCAACCTTCCATAAATCAAGTCTGGCGAAATAAAATAAAGTCCCTCTCTCTCCGGAAGGAAACAGAAATGTAATCTATTTATTTCAGAGGAAATCTAAATTTCAATCTTTGCTGTTGGATTGACCGAGAATCCATTTGGAAACCATTTTATTTCCATCTTGTGGTGGTTAACATAATGCTGCCATTAATGTCTGCCTGGCCATGTAATCACAGACTTCTAACGAGCCAAAACAAACAAACAGCATGGAGCTTACTATTTGCGCACCACTTTTTTATTTATTACGAGCTGTTTTGATATGTTTTGAACCAAATATTATTCATATTGACTTCTTTCGTTGAATAAATTTAAATAACCATTTGTATATTGGAAATAAACAATTGCTCTTGTTAACATTTGTAAAAGGGATTCACTGCGTTCTGAACATAGGTTTTTTGTAAATGCTTATGTAAATATATATAATATGATCAGGAATATTTATACACACTATTTTTATATGATAATATGAACCAACAACCCCATTATTGGTGTAATATAAAAGTTCATATGATGTAAAACGTGTTGTATAATAGAAATACCTCTGTAACTATAATTATACCGATTTTATACATGAACCATTGCATCACAATATGTAATGCATTCTGTAAAAACTGTAGATAATAAAATAAAGCTGTGTGACAAAATGAGAGTTGAGATAAAGAGCAAAAGGTGATATATAAATGTCCAACAACGTTTAAGAACGAGGCTTAAAGATGGCAGAAGTTTCCTGAAGGTCGTTCAGAGAGTACAATGACCTCTCTTACTTGATTCACCCCAGTATTTCATAAGACGAAGGCCCGAGACTTCCTCATTTTGCCTCTATAAAACTTCCCTGAAAACCCGTAGATGGATCGCCAATTCCAAGTCCGCGGGAGCCCTTTTCACTTCATCCTTTGAGGCTCGACCATGCCACCATAGAACAGTAAGAAATCTCTACGCCCGACCTCACACCGCACACATCAGCCAAGATGCCCAACATTCCATAAAAATGAAGAAAATATAGCAACAAAAAAAAAAAAACGTAATGTTACCAAATTCTTATAACAATATGTACCACTCTTTCTATCATCATATATTTTGAGCAGTTTCAAAATCTTATTTATCACTTATTATTCAATATACTCCTGGGTAAAAATAGAATGTTAAATCGATATATGTTTCTTTTTACCGCTAAAACTGCTTAATAATGGGATTTAAATACACTTCAACATAAATTCATTTTAGCCACATACTCTCATTATGAAATATGCTGGGTTGACAGAGAGTATATACTGTAATATATATTAGGCTCTCGTTTTTATACCGCAGAAATAATCCAAAACTATTCCTAACTCTGATGGTAAAAAGTTTTTGCTCATTCTCATAATGCTTGTCCGATTTATATGAAAATACGTATACAAAGAGGTTTCGACCAAACATGCAAATGATTGAAATTTGGTGGCCGAATTATGCAAAGCAAGAGCTCCAGCGCATCTGAACTGCGCATTCAGCACGAGCATTCTAGAGATGGTGGAGATAGTGAAAATCTGATTAGTGCTGCTATTTTTTCCGTTTTTTTTTTAAACTAAAGTTTGCAAACGTAGCTGAAATTCAGCTGGATGATAGTTGGGCGAAGCTGAGTTCCTTCGGCTAGCAATCTTATAAGAATGAGCAAAACCTTTTTATCATCAGAGTTAGGAATAGTTTTGGATTATTTCTGCGGTAAAAAAACGAGAGCCTAATATATATTACAGTATATACTCTCTGTCAACCCAGCATATTTCATAATGAGAGGATGTGGCTAAAATGAATTTATGTTGAAGTGTATTTAAATCCCATTTATACGAAATCTGTAAAATATATACTCTATAACAAAAAAATCGATGCACCAAGAAACAGTTGTCCGATTTATATGAAAATACGTATACAAAGAGGTTTCGACCAAACATGCAAATGATTGAAATTTGGTGGCCGAATTATGCAAAGCAAGAGCTCCAGCGCATCTGAACTGCGCATTCAGCACGAGCATTCTAGACTCAATATTCGGCGCGGCACGAGCTGATTTTCAGAATTTCCGTTTAATATTTTAGAAGTAAGCCTATTTCTACTGTATCAATGTCTCGCCGAAAGATTCGTGCTTATTACAAACATGTGTCAGAGTTTGAAACTGGTCGTGCCATTGGATTGAAAGAGGCTGGTTGGTCTAATCGACTAATCGCGCGACATCTGTGTCGAAGTGATGCGGCGATTAGGCGATGTTGGCAAAAGTGAGTCAACAACGGAAGATGCAACGTCAGGACGGCAGCGGTCGACCAAAGGCAAAAACAGAACGGGAGAACAGATCAATTGTCAGAATGGCTGTCGCAGCACCGGAATCCACGTTACCTACCATCCAACGTGTGACCGGTACACAAGTGTCCAAAATGACCATCAACAGGCGACTGAGAGAGCGGAATCCAAGAGCTCACCGACCGTTACGATGCCTACCCCTCACATCCGTGCACCGACAAGTCCGACTACAGTGGTGTCGGGAGCGATCAACTTGGAACTGCGCTGACTGAGGGCGTATAGTCTTTAGTGACGAGTCCCGTTTATTACTGTGTCCTGAAGACCGTCGCAAACGTGTCTGGAGACGTCCTGGGCAGCGTGTGGATCCTGGCCTTACTGTCGAACACCACACAGGCCCACAACAGGGCGTTATAGTCTGGGGTGCCATTTCATTTGATAGCAAGACCCCATTGGTAGTCATTCCTGGCACCCTGACAGCACAACGGTACGTAGATGACATTCTACGGCCTGTTTTGTTGCCGTTCCTCTCAAATCACCCCGGGCTTACTTTTCAACAAGATAATGCCCGGCCACACACGGCACGTGTTACTATGGATTGTCTTCAATCTTGCCGAACTCTTCCGTGGCCAGCAAGGTCGCCTGATATCTCGCCCATAGAGCACATCTGGGACGTGATGGGAAGGCGATTGCAACCATCCCGGAATGTTGACTATTTAGCCTGACAGTTGGAGACAATTTGGCAAGAAATCCCGCAGCACACCATCCGGAATCTTTATCAGTCCATGACACGCCGGGTGGCAGCCTGCATCCAGGCCAGTGGGGGTCCAACGACATATTGACATTCTCAATTTGTGACGATCAAACTCTGAAATAAAATAATTAATTGTTCTAAAATTATAATCGTTTTTCCCCTATGCATGCTCTTTACATACACCAATTTTTGTCCTAATCTGACAACTCCTTCTAGGTGCGTCGAATTTTTTGTTATACAGTGTATATAAAGTGTTTTAATCAATATTATGAAAATGTTCTTCCAACTTGACACGTATGGAACAAATGTAGAAAACATTAACAACTAATTTATAATATTTTTGTCGCCAAATAATATTTTTATTTATCGTATGATGTATTGTTGATGAAATGTCTGAGAATAATTACATTTAGAAATTTAAACTATTTTTGACGCGTATGTTTTTTTTTTAACAAACAATTTTCTACTGCGCCCTTACTGCAATGATAAAATAATGGGAGGGTCTGGTAAGGGCAGTATAGAATTATTTATTCTAAAAAAAAAAACAATGGTTGCCTGTAAAGTCGGTTTTACGGGCGAAGATTTTACGTGACAACGGTAGAATATTTATTGATATGAATATAATTAAATTGCACAATAGGAACAAGAAATTGAATGAAAATAAGAATTGCACAAATTTTAACTATAGAAATATATTTTGTTTACTAAAACATTGTACATGTAAACTTAAACTTAACTAATTCCTATTTGAGTGATTTTGTTGAGGATAGGACGATGATAGGAGAAATATGAAATGAAAGGAAGTGTTTCTGCTGTAATGTGTCTTGCGAAAGTCAAGTCGATAGTTGTTCCTTTTAACGTAGTTGACTTAGAAACGTTTGATACGCAATCAAGATTATACGCATTTTTCATGAATTTAAGAAACGAGTTGTCAGGCTTTACGTTTTTGTTAAAATCACCACACAGAAGAATCGGTATACTAGAATCAACTTGCACGAACGGTGGCACGTACTGGCTGTTGTGAATGTACGGACCGAGTCCTTGCCATAGTAACATTCCAATATCCTGCATACTAGCTCCTGGATGAATATATACAGCACCGAGTATAAACTTGAAGCTAGTATTAGCGGCGAAGCAAGTAACTTCAGTCATGCACATGTCACCCTTGGTTTTAATGACACGAGTTACGTCTGTAATCGCAACTTGGAACACTTCCGCCGTAGATGTCGATGATAATTTACGATAGATCGCCACTCCACCAGCCGCGTTGGTATTTGAAAATCAAAACACTTATTCAGATCGAAGGTTCAAATTTTTGCTAAATAAATTTGAAATTAAATAAAATTTGTAATTGTAAATGATGAAGTTGAAAATTAAAACATTTACTTAAATTAGATGTTAAAATTCTTGCTCAACACAGTTTAAATAAAGTTTTCTTATATCTGCCACTTTTTCTTAATATTTGTAATTTTAAAGAATCAATTCGAAAATCAAAACATTTATTCAGATCGAAGGTTCAAATTTTTGCTAAATGAATTTGAAACTATTTAAAATTTTTAAAATAATAATTAATTAATTAATTAATTTTAAACTAATAATTTACTTAACACTATCAACATTTATCAATAGTATGACATAACCTATAAACTCAGTTTATCAACTTTTGTGTCAATCTAACAATTAATAAATCAATCATAGTTTACGATAATGAAATATCAGTGTACAATTATTTACCTTTATTGTTGTAGTTGTTGTAAATGACGAATCTAAGCACTCCACATTTTCACTACAGACACAGCTGACGATACTTTAACCACACGTGTGAACTTGTATTATGACGCTTTCTTGTTTTTCCAACGCCAAGAACGTTCGAGAAAGACAAAGACAGAGACAAGCATGCGCCGATTCAATGCGCCTAATTCTCTAGCGCTGCGCGCGCAGCTGAGCGCGCAGCACTCTCGTTCGGTGACTCATCGTAACGTTACCGGGCGTTACACTTTTTCATAAGTGACTCCCAGCCGCAACCTAATTTAAGACGTTGTCACGTCAAAAACCTCTACGCATCAAAAATAGTTTTGTTTTTTGAGAAAAAATTACGGGCTAATGCATCATAATAATTATTATATGATATATATATATATTAACCAAAATGTATCATATTATCTCATATTAATTAGAATTAGTTTTTCCAAATCATTACACCTGCATGTAAATTTAAACATTTTAATATTTTTCAAATTGCGCGTGATATGCAAAACAATAGTTACGTGTATATAAAACCTATTTCAAACTAGTCGGATTATTGTTTCATTAATTCCTGTAGAAGGGTGTATGTGCCCGAAAGCTAGTATTATATTCGTTCTAATAAAAGATACGCAGCCCTCGAAGCTTTGTTTTATTCATTTATAAATTATATTAGTGTTTAAGTGACTCATTTGTTTGGAAATATATATATATTCCGAAAAGAAAAATGCTAAATGTTTTCGAAGAAATTAAAGAAATTACACTAGATAAAATTATATATAGACACTAGCAGCTCACGCCTATCAGCGGTCACTCTGCCCTATCCAAGAACCTAATCTAACAAAGAGGCAATATGTATTGTTGCACCAGGTTGCGGTTTGGCAGACTCTTCAGCCTTGATTCTCTTCTGCGCCGTTGCATCTTACCATCCTACAAATTTATATAAGGGAATAACGAGATAACTCTACTTCAAGTAGGCTCCAGAAACAATCCATCTATTTCTCACATCGAAGTTAAGAGAGCTGTGAAGTCACACTGTACCAAAATGCAAGTGTTGATTTTATAGTACATAATCTGTTTATAATATATATTATCTTTAATAAAAATAAATAAAAAATATCAATCTGAATTTAAAATATATGAAAAATAATATTAAAATTTAAAATAAAATAGGTGCATTAGCCATTTTGCAACAATATATAAGCAGAGATGCAAATTAGCATAGCCACATTATAACTATATTCAACAATAGTATTACATGAAATAAGAATAAACGATAGCAATACGTTTCTTTATACATGAAATTTTATGCAAGCTTTCGGATCTCATCGATCCTTCCACAGGCCAAGCTATAAGCTGAGAGAAAGAGTATATATAGATGTACAATATTATTTACATACACCTAACGAAGATAGAAAATAAAAATATAAATAAAAATAAATATAATTACATACACCTAACGAAGATAGAAAATAAATATTGTACATCTATATATACTCTTTCTCTCAGCTTATAGCTTGGCCTGTGGAAGGATCGATAAGATCCGAAAGCTTTCATAACATTTCACGTATAAAGAAACGTATTGCTATCGTTTATTTTTATTTCATACTTTATAGCAATTCTTTTGTCTATTTACAATAATATTACATCTTAAAACATCCTAGAATTGCCACTTTAAACACTATATAGCATGAATATTATGAAATAGTACCCTATAACCTAAGACAATTCTCAAGTCCCTCTCTACTGACGTCAAGATTTGACATCCTCTATGTTCGAACAAGAAAGCAGCATATAATCCACCTCCAAGTTTACAGAGTTCCGAGGAGAACCAGTGCATGTACCTCCCTGGTCTAATCCAATTGAATAAAGCTATATAACTCCCTCCCTCCATACCTCATATTAAATTCCATCCAATAAACTAACCACTAGATGAAATAAAATACCTTACCTTTTTATTTTAAATGAAGCTGGGAGGTTTTTCTCCTTTTACAATTTATTTTATTTATTTTCGAAGATATTTAAAGACAGCCTTTTGCTTTTTTCTAATAACTTTCTAAAACTTATTTTCAGTTTAGTTAAAAGCCTTTTCTTTTATTTACAGCAAATATATATTTTCTAATATACTACATACTAAATTGAATCCTACTTTTTATAAATAATTTATCACAAACTATGTATGCACGAGAAAAGTAAATGTTATCTTTGATGTTAAAATGGACGCAAAAATTTGCGTTATCCATTAACCCTCTTTACAACAGCTTTGGAAAATTTAGAATGCTTACCTGGAACTCATGGTTTCGACCAATGGCCCTCGTTATATGATCCATAAGAAATTCATAGCTCATTCATAAGTTGTCAACGAGGTATTTTGCTGGTAAAAAGATATACCCGTTCTATAGCTAAAATATTGATCGATATTTTTATCGGAAAGTTATTGATCCATGATGTATATGCAATTAACTTGTTAAATATATACAACTAGCCGAACGACCCGGGCAACGCCCGGGTTTTACCCGATTAAATGCTTTTATTCAAATACTATTCGTTACAATTATAAATTGGCGCCGTGGATGTCATTCTTGTCTAATATATAAATGAGTTTTAAAAATTGTAAAAAAAAAAATGCATCGGCCTGGACTCGAACCCGAGCCGCCCGCGTGGCAGGCGAGCATTTTACCACTGAACCATCGATGCTTATGAGAAATGGCCATATTTGGGTATTTATTCCATTCACAAAAGCAAACGGTGATAGAATTGATTAAGAATTGTTGATTGATGACTCTGATACTTGTATATTTTATACAATATATAAAACATTAGCATTATGTAAATTTATAAAAGCAAAGTCCACCTCTGCCGTATTGTGGCTTTGTCACCGACCCAAGGCTGCTAGTTTGCGGTAACGGTCAATAGATGACGCTTTGTTTTGACGGGAGAGGCGACCTTTGCTATATAGATAAATTTACTCCCGGCAAAATTTCTATCTATATTGTGTATATTATATCCAATATTTAAAATCTCTATATTTGAAACAACCATACAAATCGGTTTAGAATATCTAACCATTTATATTAACATAAAGGTCTGGACAAACTAGATAAACATTATTAAGACCCAACATTTATTTAAATTTGAATATAAAGTTATTAACCTTCAATATGAAATTCACTGGGAAGACATATTTAAAATATCTAAGAGACTTAACAACATTTCTATCACCATATGTGGTCTAGTATTGTTGAATCTGCGCTTATTTTTGAACATCCATTAGAAATATATTTACATAATTGACTTTTATTTTAATTAAATTCGAAAAAATTATATAAAAATTATTTTATATTTTAAAGTGACTCATTTTGATCTCTATATAAACCTCTCAACGTATTTAAATATATATTTCCTCTCTTCCATTAAAAATACTAATATAATATCCATTAAATTAGCATGTAGATAGATGCAGTTTATGTTATAGTCTATTCAATTTAAACTTCTAATAACTAACTAATTTACATATGATGCACTAGCGCGCCATATGTTATTAAAATTCGAAACTATTTTAAAGGCGTAAGATTCTTTTTGATTTTAAACAATTTCTACTGCCCTTACTGCAATGGAAAAATTAAAATGAGGGCCTGGCTCATCAGTGGTGAACCCTCCCAGCGGTTTCGCCAGTTTAATCTACCATACCGCTGTTATATAACTGGCGACACGGCTGGGAGGGTTCACCACTGATGAGCCAGGCCCTCCCTTTAATTTTTCCATTGCAGTAAGGGCAGTAGAAATTGTTTAAAATAGTTTCGAATTTTAATTTACATATAGTGAGTGAAAATTTGTGACGATTTATTAATGAATTTTACTACTACTGATAAGATATCATGGCTAAAACAATTTTCTCTATTCGAACTCTCACTCGGATAAAATCAAGCAAAACTGGTTACGCATTTGCTAGTACAGTAGAACCTCCATTAGAGGACACTCGCGCTATAGGACACCTCTTTACAAAGAACAGCTTTCATTTGCAAAATTACCATTTTTACTATTTAGGAACTCTCCGGTAAGAGGACACCTCTCCTTAAAGGACACTTTAACTCTGAAACTAGGCGCCCTTTAAAGAGAGGTTATACTGTATTAAAATAAGTAATTTTTATAAATTTTGATGATAAACACTTTAACAAATATATTTTATTTCTATTTTAAATAAATTACTTAATATAGTCAAAATATCAACTTTGTATATAATTCACAATGGAGGTTGATAGGTACCTCTTGCATTGTTCTTTCTAGGTATTGAGAGTATCTTCAACGCCTCTTTATCTCAAAAAATGCTTGTTCCCTCGCTCTGTCATTAAAGTGGCTTGTTATGGTGTCTTCCTTTATCCAAATAGCTACAACCCACATGCATAATAGAAGCCAATGTATGATAGAAAAATATTTTCAAGTACTTGGTGTTGAAGAAGAGATGAATTGATAAAACATTACCTTTTATGAGTATTCCATGTTATGGGTTAGGACTTGGAAAACGTACTGGTAATTTCATACGCGCTATGCTAGCCTCTGTAAGGAATATAATTCTTGCTTCATGAGAAAAAAACATAGTTTTGCTGCAATTGAATAGGAATGTCTCTTCTCCGTTAAATTTACAGGATTATAAAGAGGCTTGTTTCTTTTTATAGAGCGCGAATAGAGAGATTAGACTGATAGACAAAACTTAAGGAAGTTGTCCCTTATAGCATATATATATCTCTCAGAGTTATTTTCTGAATCCCGATATATATATATGCTATAAGGTACAACTTCCTTAAGTTTTGTCTATCAGTGTTATCGTTATCTTAAAAGAGATAGTTCTAACAGAGGGGCGAAGCCATTTTTTAAAATCTTAACTATTCCATGTCTAGAGACATAGCTAACCTTCTCCACAAGGTTAAAGAATGTTATCTGAGTAATCTTAGCGCAATTCTGCCTATGGGGTAAATAGTTACCCGCTAAAGCTCCTAAACTGATCGAAAAACAATTACCTAAATATCAACACAACATGACATGTTTGAAATATTTGAGTGAAATATGGTTAATTTATCGCTATATTATTAACTTTTTATTGTATTTTATTCGTCTCAATTGTTGTGAGATATTTATTGTGAGTGAACAGAATGGGCAATTCTACCTTAATATTTATTAAACTCTACAAGCCATAGTAATATATCTCACTTGAGTACTGAATTGCTTTAAGAGATTGAAAAACACTATATATTTTCTATTTTCCAAATATTTTAAGTATTTAATTTAATAATAGCATGTATATATTAATACAGTGTTTTTATGAATATCTTTTTACCAAGTACTTGCACCGAAGATCTAAATTAAACCATCAATTTTCGCGAGTGTTTCCTAATTACAATATATCTTCCTGTTATATTTCATTTATATATTAACACACTGAAAATATAAAGTTTCCCTATATAGTTTTCTTTTCACTTATAATTTATTTTATTTATCATCGGTTTGGTTATATATGCACTCATATATATCGCAATTTAAACATAACTATATAAGTTAATAGTCCTTATTTAAGCTTGTACCATATTAATCTGCTTTCACACATCACATACTTCATGTAATTAACTATAACTTTATTGATATAACTTTATTAAGTATTAAGTATTTTTGTACCATAGAACAGGTAATAGTTAAACTAGTATAAACCCATAGAAATTATAACATCATTAATTATATTTAACCACTCTATTACTATAAAATATCACAATATGTATTATGTAAGTAATAAAGCATGGCGTCAAATCAGTCGTCTCAGGATGGCGCCAGTTTGCAACCTGAGCCGCAGGGGAAAGGGAGGATTACTTACATATGTCACTGACCAATCAGAATCAATCCCGGGGATCCGGGCAAGACAAAAGGGATGGTTTTACAGACAAAGGACAGGTTCACAGTTCATATTTCTGACAGGTATGCTCAGTATTAGGTCCGTTGTCATCTCACCGGGGCCCTCGTGGCCGCCACATAGGCTGGCCCCCCTTCCTCCGCGGCTACAGGCCGGACGCCGAGCCTTCCTCTGGTAATCCTCAACTTCCCCCCGGTCCTGGTGCCTTGAAACGTCTTGGGAGAGCGCCTTTTAATCCCAACTTTTGTCCTTACTGTCCCGTGCGGGCTTCCCACTCCGTACGCCTTGCCACTCAACCTACGACTGCTTCCAACTCATTTGTCGGCTTACCCGGGTTTACGACGTATATATATAATTTATAATATGTATATATAATACAATATATAATTTCTTACTCTATATTCGTCACTGGCCAAATGACCTGATCAATATGTTAGGGAATTACTCGAATAGATTTTTTCCCTAGTGTATATGTATAAAATGAAAATGTATTTTTACAATTATATATTATTACACGTATTCGCACGGTTTCACCCCGAGCGAATGCTTGCCCAACGAAGAATGCCTTTCCAGATATTATTTATCGCATCATTTTATCACGCACTAAATTAACACACTTAAATAAAGTTCTAAAGTTGAAAAACATATAATGATGATAGCAGTAATGGTACATTGACTAAAATCCTCACGACTTTCTAATTCTGAAAATTGATATATGATCTTTTATATATAATTATAATGAATAATTTTTTTAAAGCGATTTTGTTCTGTCAAACATTCACTAGATGAAATTCCGAGCGAAGCTAGATCATTCAGAGTCAATACAGGGGGTGTTCCAAATTAAAAGAACGATTTTGCAATGCTGTAGCCCGCGGAAGAAACGTGTGCGATTCGAATGATGTATTATTTTTCGAAAGAACAAACATTGATTTATATTCCATGGAAAACAATTTTTAGATGATCTAATTTCCTAAAGTATAGGTGATTTTGTAAAAGGCTACGTTTTCATACTTACGAGAAAAAATACTTGTTTACCCAAAGCTATCAAAATTAGGAAGAAAAAAGTATTGTTATTATCAGTACTCAATCAGTCAAAAAATTTAAAGGAAAACAAATTCCATTTTGAGATATCTATATATATAAAATTGAATGTCTGTCTGTTTGTCTGTCTGTCTGTACTCTATAGATTCAAAAACCATACATCCAATCGCCGTGAAATTTTGGGATATTATTAGGTATATCCCCGGGAAGGTTTTTGAAAAATAATTTCTTGAATATCTTGAATATCCTTAGAGTTATTTGCAGATTTCTATATTTAACTCGAAAGCAGCGCCCCCATTGCGACGATGATAACAAGTTTTTTTATCTATTAATTTTCTTATCACTAAGTTTATTATCTTAAAGATTATTTATCAAAAGTAAGATTTTCTACCTATTAATTGCGCAAAAGTCAAAGTTAGTTTTATCATTTATCTACAACATATATATTGGGAGAATAGATAAATGATGATTTTGTAATGTAGAAAATTAGGAAAGACAAAATTCAGGATATCGCGGCAATTTATTTGAGACAAGAATAATGATACAATTCCAAGGCAAAGATACTATTCCTTTAACTTCCAATTACCGAGGGAACCAATTAATATTGATTTTATTCAACTTATCGAGTATTTTTCAAGGGACCGGGAAAAAATGCTCACTAGATAAAACGATGATTTTGTAATGTAGAAAATTAGGAAAGACAAAATTTAGGATGACACGGCAATTTATTTGAGACAAGAATAATGATACAATTCCAAGGCAAGATACTATTCCTTTAACTTCCAATTACCGAGGGAACCAATTAATATTGATTTTATTCAACTTATCGAGTATTTTTCAAGGGACCGGGAAAAAATGTTCACTTTATCGAGAGATTCAAATTTACGAGTTTCAAATTATCAAAATTTATCTTTTTTTTTATAAGTTTATAGAGAACTGTTTTAACAAATGTTCGTTAGACAAACCTTTACTCGGGTAAAACCCGGGCGAAGCCGGGTACATCCGCTAGTATTAAATAAAGAAAGCTAAATTCTCCTCTGGAAAAAAATATGTCTGAAAAGCCTCCAACTCTAAACATAAGAAAGATAGAAGAAATCGTTGTATCAGGGAGAATCCAGCTTCTCAAAGATTTCCACAATATATATCCAACGTACCACTTTCTACCAATAACCGTATATCAGTAAAAAATAGGCTTAAACATATTTTAAAAGGATAAAGTTCCTGTTTTCAAGCTGCACCATATAAAAGAGCTTCAGCAGAGCCGTTTATGAAAAGTACCTTAAGGTACATGTTACACTGGACGAGACAGGGGTTTACCTCAATGATAGAAACCAACATCGTGCCATTTACTACGCTAACTCTCAAATGAACAGCTTTTAGTACTGAGTCAAGAAACGCAAAGAAATTATCTCAAAATACTTCATGATCGTTGCGGGTTTCTGCTACAAAAAGAAACTTACTAAAAAGAAGGTGAATCCGAATGTCAAAATAAATTGGGAAAATAGAAAATGAGGTCTCATTTTTGTATCCTAGTGACTCAAGATCCGTGTGGCTGCACCACGATGAAGCCACGAGTCATACCACACGTTCAGCACGCCAATACCTGGACGAAAAAAAGAGATGAAACCGGCATTTCGTACATCCCTTTTAAACACTTCTCTGTCAAATTACCTAGACATGGCCTCTATGGATATTGTGTTTTTGGCTTTCTAAAGTCTGCTCTTAAATCTAGAAAACCGATGACTCTAGAGGTCTCTAGAAGATCGCTAAGGACTGTTGGAATGATCTCGATCTAAATATTTTAAGATAAAGTATATTTCCTGGAAGCATCGATACAGGGATGTTGCTGAAGGTCAAGGCTTATACGCGTACATAGAAAACAATTAGTTGTACAAACATTTGTAAATTATTTTAATAAAAAGTGCTGAAATCGTTCTTTTAAAAATGGAACTCCCTCTGTGTGTAATAATAATTATTATTTTACAAACCTGAAATATACAAAATACTCCATTATTTGTATAATGTAATTCTTTGAATAAGAGACTTATATTTTAATCAATATATTCAGCTACATACATGCAACATTTTCCGATGGTTTATTCAATAGCTTCGGGGAGAATAGTATCATTCTTCTTGTTCCAAAATCATTTTATTAGGTACCGCTCAAAAAGAGCATCCTAGTTTATGATAATTGCAACAATGAATAATATGTGAAGGTTATTCACATATTAAACAAAATTTTAACGCGGGATTCAATCCCGGTTAATGATTGACAGGAATCGAGGGTGTTACCCACTCGTCCACCAACTCTTTTGATAGTAAAATATATTATAATTTATATTGACAATAATATATAATCACTCCTGGGTAGTTGACCTTCTACGCCCCAGGAACCTGGATTATAAATTTATTTCTATATATATTCAGTAGGGAGTGAATTCTTTGCCTCGAAAATATTATTTCAATTCCTTTCCTCTACAATCATTTTAACAGATATTTAAAACTGAATTTTAAAAAAGTATTTCAATACATAGTATATTTCTTAGAGCAATATATTTAATGCAATCATCAAGTGGAAGTTTGCCTAACGAAAATTTGTTGAAGCAATATTTTTCGGGGCCTACCTCCCTTCCCTACTATCCATTCTTATTGAGATAAATTAATGTTTGTTACTTTTCTCCAACAAAACTACTTAATAAACTATTGATATATTTTGCATGTAGGTAGCTTAATATATATTGATTAACATATAAGCTATTTAAAGACAAATATTAGACAATAAACAAACCTTTTATCAAATTCTGGAGTTATAATATCATATTATATAACTGCAAAAATTGTATTTAACTTCTTGAAAAAGGCCTCTTTTACATATGAACTCGAGAAAATTCCTGGCATTGCCCGGGTCAGTTGGATAGATAGGAATAAAAATTCTATAAACTATCTCAAATATTTAATATTTGTTGAAGAGTATATTTTGGGAAAACATCCGATCCATCACCCACACACATAGAGAGAGAGAGATAGAGATTGGAAATGATTTATTAATAGTTCATATAATAATATATAGTGAAAAATTCAAAGTTATATAATACAGAGTAAAAAATGATAATATATATGATAAGTGGTCCTGTCGACTTATCTGTGATGAGAGATCCTGTCTACTCTCGTTATAGCTGTGGTAACCGAGGGTCGAACCTGTAGTAACCGAGAGGGACAGTCAGGGCGTGGAGAGTTTTCCAGTACCTCTCTGCACCTTGTAGGACCTTTAACAGTTCTCACAGAGTACAGGCAGTCGTGGTCGAGGCAGAGTGGAAAGCTTGGGAATGTCCACACACAAAAAACGAAGAGACACAGTTGTAGTAGGAAAGTTCCGTGAACAGATAGGAGCCGAGCTAAGAGCAAGATGGAGTTAGAAGAATCTTACTGTTTTACATGATCGATGAGATGGACCTGGCTGGAACCAACAAGGGCTCACGCCGACGGTGAAGTGACTAAGTAGGGCTAAAACCGAAGTTTTTTATATACCATTCCCGAGGAGGGGGGGGGGGCAGATACGAGAATTTGGACTTTTACGTCTGCAGCATTCTGCACCCTTTGACCTTAATGGCAACGGGCTGCCACATTCCTTTTTAAGGTTGTCAGATTTCTCTCTCGATTTTAGACGTTTTTGAACTTCTCAATCTTGCTTTAAATCAGCTCTTAATCTATTACATAGTTTTATTTATTCATCCCCCGTTTGTACAAAGTACATTTACATATGGTGATGCAATGACACATGTCAATCATGCGTATAATTATTTATAGATGTGTTTCTATATACAACATGACAATCTTGTTATAAGTAGTATACAATATAGGGTTGTTGGTTTTTAAATTACCATAGATGGGCCCCGGGAGTGAAAGGGTTTATCCGGGTTTAAACGGGTAAAGCCTCTCTAACACAGGTAAGTAATTAAAATTTCTTTTAATTAATTTGAACTGTGAGGGTTAAAAAAGGCTATAACAATATGTTTTTTTTTGGGTGTATCTGCAAATTATAAAAATTAAAACTTATGTTTAATTCAAAAGTTATGATATTCATTATAAAAAATAAATTTAGATAGAACCTTTGTTTGATAAAAAAATAATGATGATAAAAATAGAATGATGTTCTAAGAGATTGTTGGCGGGCGTTGGAAAGGGTTAGGGGTTAAGGAATATGCAATTGTAAGTATTACACATGCAATCAAATACTTAGATCCGGGTGCAAAGCGAGGATATTGACTTGAGCGTCTTCCTAGGCAACGTTTCACTTGTGATCCTGTATAAGGTTACAATGCTTTGTCACAATTGTAGGGTTATTGGGTTGAAAAGTTGTTGAAGAAAAATTTGTTCATTAATATGATTCAAAGTGGTGAAATGGAGAACCATGCTATAAGTAGAATTGTATCGACAGTAGGTGATCTGACTTCACTTAAAATAAAAGGTTGATTGTGGTCCGCTAGAGCTAAAAAAATTGTGAGTTGTGAACGCTTTGTGCATGCGTTGGTGATTTGTGCTCTGCGGATCATTGAAATAAACTTTTGAAACGTGTTCAAGCCAAAAGTTGGGATTTTTAAATCTGGGGAACTGTGTTCAAAGAGTTTGTTGAAATTACGAAATAAAAAAAAATTGTCAAACAGTACTGTCGTTTTTTCTACGTTGATGTGAGCAATGACCGTGTGTGAGAAGATAGTAGTGAAAAGTACACTGAAGTGGTTAGAGAAATAGATTGGTGTATGCCCGATAGTTGATGATAAACATGTTCATTTTATATAAAGGTATAAAAACAAATATAATATGAATAAAAATAGAGAAATGTGATTGTGGTTGAATAAAGTTTAAGTGGACAAAATCAAACATGTATTATATAAAAGTAATAATAATGAATAATTAAAGTGATTTTTGACAACAAATAAATCATTTATAATACTAAAATATTATGAAAGATAAAAGTAAAATTGATTTTAAAAAAAATAATGTTGTATTAAAAACTTGTGATTATATAATTGAAAGGTTAAAAAATAAAATTTAAAATATTTTATACAAAAAATTGAATATAGTTAAAGATTATTACAATGAGTAGGTGAAGGTTTAGTATTTCTTCTAAAAAGAAGTTACAAATGTGGTGTGTAACAAGTTCACATCCCTTTGGTATGTCAGTCAATTAGCGGTGATTACGTCCATTTTTGCGACCGGGGTGCGATGTTTATTATTTTTGAAGGGGGAGATATGGGGCTTGTCTACAGCGCACTGGCTTAAATTCTTTCTCTTCTAGTCTGGATCTGGTGGGTTCAAAGAAATCTTTATATTGTGTGAAAGAGAGTAAGTAAGTAGGTAATACAGATCCAAATGGGTTGGTGTAGCGCATGTAGGTAGAATAGGCTTGTGAATTTAACGGAAAATTTTCTGGTCGCTACTTGAGGATTGTTTTAAAACGATCGATATTAAATAAATCTGGATTTTAATGTAGGAATGGCTGGGAAGTTTGAGGCGGTATAATTAGGAATAGTTGCGACTCGAAGATATCTGGAGTCAAATGTTTGAATTCACTGAGATATACATCTTGAGACATTCGCTGTGGGTTTTGAATAAATCGGGTTTGTGGAGGTGTAATGTACAGAACATTCTCTGTGTAATATTTTAATTTATTGACATGTATGGTGTCACTGTCTCTATTGAGAGGTTGATTGAGGCGATCTATTCGAAAAACATTGGGTGAGATTATTTCAATTATTGTATATGGTCCAGTAAAATGTGGTGCTAATTTACCTGTGTCGGGATGTCTATAATTTTTGACCAGAACAAGATCATTCAACTTCGAAATGTGGTATTCTGTGCTGCTTATCAAATGTTTCTTTATCTTTTTTATGCTTATTTTGGGTACGAGAGCGTGCTATCTCTCGAGCTATATTTATTTCGAGGTATGGATTAAGATGAGTTATTAGATCTGGGGGGACAACATTGAACATTAAGTAGGTGGGTTGAAAACTTGTGACAGAGAATAAGGTGTGTTATTATACGTCTGAGTGACGCGTTTAAATAGTTGAGCCCAGGAAACTTTTGGATTTTCTAAATAAGCTAGTCTGAGCTTGCCTGTAATGGTGGCATTTAAGCGTTCTATTAAACCGTTTGCTTGTTGGTTATTGCTTGTGGTGAGTAGGGGTTGTATACCATGTGTTATTAGAAATTTATGAAATTTGTCTGAGGTAAAAGCGGGCGCTCTGTCAGATAACAGACGTTTTGGAAATCCTTGTTGTAGTACAGTTTTGAGGGTTTGAATGTACGTTAGGGTACTGGTTTATTGGTTAAACTCCCTTTGAGAGTTGTGAAAGCTTGTTGGCAGTTTTATGGTCTATTTGAAATATGTAGTTTTCTCGGTGTTCGTAAGTGTTGCGTTTCGACGTTGTTGCGGACTTAGTAAAAAATGTTATTCAATGATGTCAGGTTTAGATGTGAGTAAATGTGCGACTTTCGACGTGGACACGCTTTGGGGTGAGTTGTGTCACAGGCATGAAGGCGTCTCTGTGGCCTGTTAAGTGAGAAATTTGTTGTGATGCGCTGTGTGACACGAGTGAGTGAATTGAATGGAAAGGTGTCACGTGAAGTCTTTGTTTTTGGTACTAGTCATAGGTGGTGGTTGTACAAAACACATCGAGATATTTTGGCTGTTAGTGGATGTGGCACGTTTAGTGGCGACGATATGGAGCTTGTGTGGCTCGAGATTGATTTGTTGCGAAGTCGCGCGCTAATAGATGGTGGCCAATTGGAGAAATTGATGGGGGAGTGTGTTGAAGTTTGTTGAGAGAGATGTGTGGATGATTAATAATTATGCATGTAAAAGGAAAGGACAATGGAGTGATACTATGTTGGATTTTTAACTTGTTTTGGAGGAGGACAGTTACTTTTCTGGTTGTGATTTTGAAGATATTGTATCTTTCGATTTTTTGCAATTAAAAAAAAAAATGCGTTTCACCTATGTTTATTAAAATTTGAATATATCGTTGATTATGGTAGTGCGAATATTATCCTTGTAAAACGGCAATGAGGAGATAGTGACTTATAATTTGAAAGGGGTGTTTACATAAAATAGTGAACATAACAATGATTTCTGCAAAGTTTGGAGTATTTGATTAAAAAAATTGGTGTTTTGGTATAAAAATAAGATATTAAAAAAACAACACAAATAAGTTTAGAATTATGATTCGAGTTATTTAAAAAATAATGATTTTTTTAAATGTAAAATTGAAAGTAATGACTTAAAATTTATAAATTGCTTAAATAAGGTAAAAATTGATAAATGAGGGTGTAAAAGATTTAATAAATAGCCATATTACCTATGTTATAGTGTCACGTCTACCACGCCTGTAGAAGGGGTTTTTACCCGAAAGCTCGCACCGTTATAATTTGTCTAATAAAGAAACTTTTCTTCTCTTATTCTGTTTTATCGCATAAAAGATTTAATATTTGAATTGAAATGATTTTTTTTTAAATGGTAAAAATTGATTTAAAATGATTACAGTGAAAATAAACATTAAATATATGAAAAATCAAGTTGTGAGCATGAGGAGAAAGTTATGTAGGTTTTAAAAACTCTCAGTTTTGAGGATTGTTCAGTCAGGAGACTTGGTCTTTAGTTGTTGTCCTGCTGATGGGGAAGACGCTCCATCTAAGGCTTTTAGAAGCTTGTAACTTCTATTTGGAGACGGCGGCATGTCGTCTGGAAGATGATTGGGTTGCATGGTCGAAGGTGGGGAACTTCTCACCGGTTTATTTTGCGCGAATTTTTGGCTGTGTCGTTGGGGGGAGATTGCTTGGTCGTCTCGTTGGACTGGCGGGCTTGTTCCTCCATCATTGCTCTTTGTCGCTTCTCTCTGGACAGGCTTTTTACCTCTTCGTTGTGGTTATACTTCGTTGTGATCTCCTTCGTTGTGGTCATCCTGTCGACTCTCCTGTGATAAGTGGTCTTGTCGACTTATCTGTGATGAGGGATCCTGTCGACTCTCGCTATAGCTGTGGTAACCGAGGGTCAAACCAGTAGTAACCGAGAGGGACAGTCAGGGCGTGGAGAGTTTTCCAGTACCTCTCTGCACCTTGTAGGACCTTTAACAGTTCTCACAGAGTACAGGCAGTCGTGGTCGAAACAGAGTGGAAAGCTTGGGAATGTCCACACACAAAAAACGAAGAGACACAGTTGTAGTAGGAAAGTTCCGTGAACAGATAGGAGTCGAGCTAAGAGCAAGATGGAGTAGGAAGAATCTTACTCTTTTATATGATCGATGAGGTGGACCTGGCTGGAACCAACAAGGGCTCACGCCGACGGGTGAAGTGACTAAATAGGGCTAAAACCGGGTTTTTTTATATACCATTCCCGAGGAGGGGGGGGGGGGGGGGGGAGATGTGAGAATTTGGACTTTTACGTCTGCGGCATTCTGCACCCTTTGATCTTAATGGCAACGGGCTACCAAATTCCTTTTTAAGGTTGTCGGATTTCTCTCTCGATTTTAGATGTTTTTGAACTTCTGAATCTTGCTTTAACTCAGGCTCTTAATCTATTATATAGTTTTTATTTATTTATCCTCAGTTTGTACAAAGTACATTACATATGGTGATGCAATGACACATGTCAATCATGCGTATAATTATTTATAGATGTGTTTCTATATACAACATGACAATCTTGTTATAAGTAGTATATAATATAGGGTTGTTGGTTTTTAAATTACCATATATATTTTTATATTTAGATCAGACATGAGCCTTCTCTGAAGGGACGTCTGGACTAGGGCCTCCAATCCCGGGATCCCGTTTCCCGGGATCCCGGAGCCAAATAATGATCCCGAAATCCCGGGATTCTGCTCGAAAAATACCGGGATTACTGGTCTGTGCATGAAAACCAGCGCAAAATATATTTTTCTTATATAGCGTTTTGGTAATCAAACAGATGATGAGATAGCACACTTTTGACGTTTTGTTTATACAGCGGCATTTTGGAGATACTTCTCAGTGTGAAGTCAGCGATTCAGAAGGCGCTAATAGATGTGAATGCAAATGTCCGTCTAACTGATGAAGATTTTGATATCATGACGCAAGTAATTTCCGCTCTGAAACCATTTCGGGCAGCTGTGGCGGCTATCTGTAGACGCGACGCTACGCTTTTGACTGCAGAAGCAACAGTAAAGTTTCTTCTAGAGGAGCTGCAAGCACAATCTCATTCTCTCAGCAAAGGGCTGCTAAAATATTTTCAAAAGAGAATTTTAGAAGAGCTATGCAATAAAAACATCTTTAGTCCTCCAATATCTGCACAATCCGCAAGCACAGTTAGAAAAAAAGAAGATGGTCAAAGACTTTAGCGTGAATTTGCTTTTGCGTCTTAAACCGCTACAGGAACAAATGGCCGAAGTAAGAATTCAGGCTGATAATTCGCAACTTCCTCGGAGTTTACAAGAACGCCATGAGCCATCACAATCGAATGACCATCTTACAATTGAGCGCCGATTGCAAGAAGCTATTGAGGCTGCCTCTTCAACTTCAATTGCAATACCTACACCAGACTCCGCATCCTACTCAACTATGATTTACCACAAACTTAATATTGCTGCTCAGTCAGGCAAACGAGGATCCCATTTAGAGAGTGTGAATCAATACTTGCTGACAATTCCTCCAACGTCTGTGGAATCAGAAACAATCTTTTCCTCCTCTGGATACCTATGCAATAAGATACGTTCTAGTTTGCATGATGACACTCTTGACAAATTATCTTTCCTACGCTCAAAACATTTCTCTAAATTGAATTTTTATCCTTAAAATAAAGTAATTCATGGTTTTTAAAACGGTGCTGTCTTCTTTTTAAACATTAATACATAGTTGGGGCAAAATGCAATAATGATTACATTTTCTACAATCACAATTGCAAATAATCATGATTACATTTGCTATAATTATAATTACAAATAATTTTAATCACAATTGCTATCATTATATATAGAATTACGAGTAATTATGTGTACATTCTAATGCAATTAATTTTTTTGCAAAGTAATGCATTGCAAAGTAATCGTAATTACAAGGTAATGTATTACTTTGAATGGATTACTGCCCAACACTGCATTAAGAGATGTGATCTAAGAGATTCCAAGAACAGTAATTTTTTCCAGATGTGTGTACAGTAATTGACAGATAATTTCAAACTATAACCCAAAAGCAATGATTTAGTTCATAAGCAGGCGCAAAATATATGGCTTTAAGGTTGTTTTCATCGAAGTAAGTGCCACGTCATTGGCACTATATAAAAGAAAAAAATAAAAATTTAACGAACGAAACGATATACCTCTTGGAGTAGAAAGACGAAAATGTTTTTCAATCCCGGGATATCCCGGGATTGAGAAAAAAGAAATCCCGAATCCCGGGATTGAAAATATGTACCGGGATTGGAAGCCCTAGTCTGGACTATATAAAATGTTCAAGGTCGCCCTGAGTTCGGAAAGGCCCGCGCTTATGAAGAGGGTTTTGTCCCCAACGTGCTCAATTGCATCGCCGAGGAATTCGTACAGAATTTTCCTGTTTCCATAGGAGAGTGCATACAGTTGATATTTATTCCGATTGATGGCGCAAACCATTAACAACTTTCAGTTACACGATAAGGAGATGCCTTTTTCTTTTAATAATTTTATTCAGACATTTTACTATTATTTTTTTATTCTAATGCAGAAACAATTGGATGTTTACCGTGACAGGACATTTGAATTGGCTCATTAACTTAATGTACTTATCCTTTTACTGTGTTAATATAATGCCTGAGTATTAATATATGATCTTTAAATTAAACTATGAAATTTATAATTGTAACGAATAGTATTTGAATAAAAACATTTTAAAATATATACGCACTCTAGTAAACTGCTCTCGGGTAAAACCTTGACGTTGCCCGGCTCATTTGGCTAGTATAAAAATAAATATGTACCAAAAATAGTTTAGTATAGAATTAAATATGTACAAAAAATAGACACCTCTTCTTTTATATATGCATTAGAACAATGCAATGAATTTATCACCCTAGGAAAAAACAAAGGTGGTAATAAAGAATGGGTGACAACGCCTGTTTTGGCAATTTCTCACAAAATCTTACCTGTGTACCATTATTCCGGGTTATGGGGCTTCATCAATACAAGGGCTGCTTCGATTTCATGACATCCTACGAGATGGGTTATCAAATCGGTCGAATTTATTTTAAAAATGCTTGATCTGGTGACGTGGCAAGGCCGGTTTCTGGCTAGTGATGTGGTTAATTATTTATCACTACCTTTAAATTTTTTACTAAGGTAAAAAACATAATGCATTTTCACCAACTTAAACCCTGCCCAAAAATCCAACCCCAGCACAAGTAAGGGACTGCCATGTAGGGCGAAGTACGGTGTGGACTTCCTGAACTCCGAGCAGCTACGGTAACCGCGAAGGCCTACAGAGAGCTCTGAAATGTGGCTTACTAAATGGGCAATGGCACCCCCCCCTCCCCCCTTTTCCATGGAGCAACAAAATTTTCTGGACAAGACACCACCACCAACTTAAACAACTTATTGGAAAATTCAACCGATTTTATAACTCCTTTCTTAGGATCGTATCAAATCGAAGCGCTCTTATACGGTGGTATAGAAGTTGGCTTTTTGTATGAATTTTCCAAAACTCATGTTGTGGCTCATTATTTATTCTTACTTTTACGTTTTATACTGAAGTGATAAAGCGATACATTGTTCTATTGCATATATAAAGGCAGAGGTACCACATTTGGTATCTGGATACCATCCAGCCGTACCTTTATATTTTATAAATAAATATAAAATTCAGGTTTAAAATGAATGCTCTATAATCCGTAAACTCACAAAATTAAATAAAAGATGAAAACAAATATCACAATTCCAATCTAGACACGCTAGATAAATACACAAAATATACTGTTTTCTAAAAAAATATATTTTTCTCGCAACGTGTGTTTTCGAAAAAAACTCTATTATATAAAATGTATAGTTCAGCTATTTAGATTTCTAAAGCTAGCTGATTCTGCTTGAACCTCCGGGGTCTTATATATATCCCTTTTTTTTTCTCAAAGAGAAATATATCTCTGGAAAAAGATTAAATCTCTTCACTTCTTTTTTTTGTGAGAAGAAATTCCTTCTGAAAATCCCCTTGAGAAGATTATTTAGAAAGTTAAAAGAAGATTTAAGCTAAGTAAAAGAGGTTTTCCTATATCTATAACAACGATTGCATTGTGATATTGAATGAAATTTTAGAATGTCTCTGTGAAAAAAATAATGCAAGATATAAATAAATATTGTCGCAAAAAATTAAAATATAAGAAAAATAATTGTTCAAATATGTAGGATTTCCGAAATGATATAGCCTGGCTTGATTTAGTGATTTTCTCTCGGTGTAACAATTTCGTCACTTATAGACGATAACCATTACTACTATTCTATATATATTAGCTCTACTATTAATACAACTACTAACTATTATTATTCTTGCTCCTCCTCCTCTCACTATAGGCACTAAAGCATCTTCTTTTAACTTGCCCTCTGACTAATCAAATTGTATGTAGATACATTGAAACATTACCAAATTCTCTTTGTGTATATACTCTATCTTATGAGAACTTTGTTAAGTTTAGAACTATTTGTACAATAATTTACAAAACACTACTAATCCATCGTGTAAATAATTAATCATATATATGTAAATAATACTGGCACAGCACAATAGTTCTTTGGACTTCGTGCTTTTTGTAACAATAAATAAATTTAAAAAAATAGGCTATGATAATAAAACTTAATACATATTTATGAACATTATATTAATTATATTTTTAATATAACTTTAGTGAGAGAGGTGAATCTCTTTTGGTAAATGAATACCATTCTCCTGCACATTTTGTTGTATTAGTTATTGTCTATATAAATGATTTTTTTTGTATATTTTCCGCATAGGTAACATAGTTACCAAGATGGATGGAACTTTGATACAATTAGATTAGGAAGGGGTCACTCATTTTCTGGTTAATTAGCATATCTCGGTTTCAAAATGATAATCCTAATAATTTATAATATTAGCAAATTTATATCAATTTACTACTATTACTGCTATATAAAATTAATAATCATACTAATTACTATCATCAATGCTAATTTTTAAGAAAGAGAATATTTGTTGGGATTGCATTCACTCGGGCAGAAACCAGGCGAAAGTGAGATGCATTCGTCTACTGTTAAATAAAATAAACTCTGCAATCAACTGAGTGCTTCATCAAATGGGGAATTGATAAAAAGAGTGTGTAATATTACAAAAAAAATGTTTGTGTAGCATTCCTGTTATTCATAATTGATGAAGTATTACAATTCTAGTTACAAATGGAAAGTTTTCAAATGGTTGAATAATCAATACGCGTTATGATTTCTTGATTTGTTATGAAAAGACTAAAGAGAGAGAGAATAATTTATAAAGATATTTGTAACAATAGAAATAAGTTAAATTTTATTTCTCTGAAGGTGTCTGAAATGTAGAAACACCAAGAAATCTCTACTCCGGAAACTTTAAAAACAGTCTCATCAATGATGAAAAATCATGGTTTCAATATTTTTTTATAAGAAACAGATAATATTTATCGACTATGTTCTAAAAGGGTCAAAAATTCAATATTGAATATTATTTACTCATCTGATTACCAACTGAATTTTTTTAAAGAAAGAGACGAATAATGATAAGCAAAGAATTAATTATTTATATAAGCAATTATAGGTCCCATGGTACCTACAAATCAACGATGAAAATTCTTGAATTGAGAAATTAAATTTTATTCTATATTCTCTGATTTAGTAGTTCTGATCCTCAAAATATATGAATAAACTCATCTTCATTTTACTAAACTCAAAAATCATCAAAGAAAAAAATCATTTTTCAAGTCGAGCCAGCCATTGGGATCATCAAATAGTTAATGGCGCAGAGGTATGGGTAAGTATATGTAATATATTTTTGAAAATAATATTTTAATCATTGGGTCGAGGAGGTACTAAGAGAAATAAACACAATAAAGGTGTATTACTTTATAAAGAACAAATGCTGACTGTGGATTCCAATTGCCGTGTTTATCTAGAATTTTCCATAAATTACACGTAATTTCGTGTTCTTCCCTTAACCCCTTACGTATGCAGTGTAGTCATAAAAGGAATTGAAAGTCCCTATGAAATATTGATTTTTAATGAATCAATGAAAGCACCAAAATTGAAAAGGGGTTAAAATTTGTGTTTAAATCAAAACTAATTAAATTTAAAATGAATCAGTATCTATATATTATAATATATAAATATATATATATTCAGATAATGAAAAGGCATATATTGGATTGAATAAAATATTTTTTACCAATATTTCATTCAATCCAATATATACATTTTTGTAATCTAAATATTTAAATATGGATTGCTTTATTTTCATTATATATATATATATAAATGTATATTAATTGTGTCGTTCCTCATTGTTATACGTACGACGACGTGACAATAATAATTAGCAAATACCAAAATTAGAAGTAATTTAAGGAAGCGTGGAGAGTATTTTTGATATATTTCGTGTTGGTCGACGATGAGATTGCGGAGCTGGTAATATGGATGGCTGTGCTGGAGTAAACTTCCTTTTTTTTTGTGTCTGGATGCTATATTTATGGCGAACTAAATAACTTTGTCCCTATTTCTGCTCCGCGCTTATGGAATTGAAGACTTGGGGCGATGGCGTCGACCTTTCATATTAAATCTTACTTTTCCTTATTACTAATAATTGTATATAGTTGCGGAACTACTGGTTTCCTGTGCTGCTCTATTCCTGATATTGCACCTTGTACGGAGAATCTGTATAAGACTAATGTCTTAATAAAGGCTTTGTGTGTGTGTGATATATTTCTTAGATGTATTATCCAAATACATTTAGTAATAGATTAGCTGTAGTTTCCGTAGAAAACTTTAATATTTATAGCGTTATCTTACGCTTAGATATTCTTTATAGTATATAGAAGTTTTATATTAGCTCGTCTGCCACATTAATTCATCACAACAATCACAGAACAATATTTTGAATTATATAGCAATAAATCTTTAATTAAAAAGGCATATATTGGATCAAAATATCATTTATTTTACCAATATTTCAGTTAGCTGAACGCCAACCTTTATCAAGGTGTTATAACATTTTAAAGTGTGTCAACAACAATCTCAGCGCCACATAACGTCAACAGAATTAAGTTTTAAAAATATTTTTGTTATATTGTGTTTTCGGTTGAAATTTAAGTTTAACAATTTCTTTTTTATATTTTTTGTTATTTTAATTTATTTTTTATACGAAAAATCTTTTTACACATAGTACAAATAATTTTAAATATAAAATAGGCGTTATTGTTAATTTTCAAAATATTCTCACCCCTTATTTTATCCCTTTGTATACTGATATAGTTATGATATAATTTATAAAAAATACATATTTCAGATTTCAAAATGTCATACATTAATTAAATATTATCATATTAAAAGCATTAATGAGTATAATGAATATTACACAAATAGCTGTAAAGAACATTACAGCAAGAGTATGTCTATTTGAGAGCGGGGTTTCTATGAAATTTAAAGATTTATATTAGGTTTAAAATATACAACTCTTTATAAAATATCAATTTATTTCTGAATATTAGTAAAATACCATGAAATTATTGATAATTATTCAGAGTTAAAGGTAATATAAATTATATCTACGCCGAAAATATTCAAATAGGTTATAGAAACATATATCCTAAATAATCTAAAATACCAGTTGAAAAGATAGAAAATTCAAAAAGGACACGAAAAAATGGTTGAAAGATAAATTCTGCTTCAATATTTGAGGTCAATATTCCGGGGCTTCTAGGCAGCGGGATGAATCTCGGCGGGGGTACCGAGCTAATCCCCCGAGGGACCCCGGTCCAATTTGTTTGACAATTCCCCTAATTCCGCCACTTAGGACTCCATCCCATCCAGGACTTATTCTATCTCATACCACGGCAGGTTCCAGAGCTCTATCGGAATACAGAATATATTTGTACGTCTATCCTTGTTTCTCATTTATATTTATTCTTATTTATCTCTTAGGTTTTTCTTTTCCACCATCTTATTTTGAACATGTAATTTAAAATATTCATATTAATATTCATATTTGGTCTTAAATATACCACACTCTTCATTAATAAAGTAATCTATATCACGCCACTTGTGCTAGTCGGTGAGCTGAATCCTGTTCTTCGGTAACGAGAACTAGCAGCCCGAAACACAAAAATGGTTTCCTTTTATATTATTTATTATAGCGCTTTGATATAAGTAATATTAGATAGCATCGCGGACTTTAATATTATTTATTATTTATTTAAGTAACCCAGGTTCCTGGAGCGTACAGAAGTCGCCAACTACCCGGGATGTCCTTCTGACCTAAGTCTTCTTGGATTTATATACAATGCCAGTGGAAGTCCAATTAATGAGGTGTCGCCAGGCAGATTTCTTTCTTGGGAGATTTTCTAGGGATGCTGGACATATGTTGGTGATTCCTAGGAGAGTGGCTGTCTGGAATCTTTGGGATTGGAAGGTTGGGTAAGTGAAGAGGAGGTGGTCTACGGTTTGGTCTTCATCTTAGCAGTGGGGGCAAGTTGGGTCTTCTTTCGATACCGTTGCAAGGTCTGCCTGAATAACTTTAATATCAAGATTGAAAGTTCAACGTACAGCACTGATCTTGCACTACAAGCCAGGCTTCCCGTATTCAATATGACCTGGGTTTAAATCTTGAATTGAAACAACTTTTCAGTGGATTATTGAATGGATTCAACGGATTATATCAACCAAAATAAAGGATGTACATAATTGACATGAAAGATCACCTATCAATATACCTTTATTTCTATATATGCTATTTATATAACAAAAATATTCAAAGTTTCAAATGAATATATATAATAGAGATGAATATCTTCGAATATATTTTTTCCGTTCCTAAGAGAATTGATATTTGAAATAAAATGGCCTTAATTTGGGTATCTCACTCAACTTTTAAATGATAATTTAAACATAAGGTAATAACGCGCCTCCTATATTTGATAAATTGAACTATTTTAAACATGAAACTTTCTTTTCAAATGAAACACACCACTTTCAGTCTTTAACTGGGATGAAAAAAAAAAATTAGCGGGTCTGGCTCCGTGGCGAAACCACTGGGAAGGTTTTATTTACCGATGAACAAGAGAAGGCGCGCATTTTATTCTACAAGAAAAATTCTCACACTTTAAAGGAATTTTTCCTCTGTTCAGTGATGTTCATTTATTCCAACTCACGTGAATCTGTATTTAAAAGAGAGATCAGAAAAATACCTATAGTAAATATTAATCTATATATATATAAATCAATGTTTGTATGTTTGTTTGTTTTTATGTCCGGTATACAAATTCGTAGTAGTTCACTAATTCAAACCAAAATTTCCACACATAGGTAAAATAATACGGGGAAGACGATAGGCTATTTAAAAAAATATATAAATCAATTATTAAAACTATATATTCAAATTATTCTACTTAGCTCACGAGCAGCGCCCTCTATCAAAGATTAGATTAAATTATGCTGATGCAAACAAATAGATAATGCTAATAACAAACAATTATAAAAAAATCTTATCTAAATATATATCACTGGGGTAGATATGCACACGGGTCAATCCCGGGGCGAAGCCCGGGTCACCCGTCTAGTATATTATAATGTCAAATTTATTATGGTTCTTAAAGTAAATATTTCCAGTAAACTTTATAAATTCTAATTATGTCCCTCTCTCCATTACTCTTTTTCAGAAAAAAGGACAAAAGGTATTACTATTGGTATTGATTGATTGATATATATTCCAAAACACCCCGAAGATGAGCCTAATGTCTTTCGAGAAATATAAGAATTAATTAACAAAGAGTTAAATTGGAACATCTACTTTTATTAAATATCCTCATCTACGTACTCTCTCAAGCCATTATTAGAATAAATAATACTTTAGGCAGAACAGATCAGTAAAGAAAGTCTATCCTAACAAAGAAGAAGACCACCATTTAAAGACAACAGCCGCCATATTGGGAGTAGGACCGATTTAAAGAACAACCCTAGCATTAATTGTGAGGTACTCTGTATTTCAGCATTAGTACGAGCTCTTCCCTCATTAGGGACTTGCCTGCTAAAGGTAATGAGTCTTAATACCCCGAGAAAAAGCGGCAATAAAGAATAATAAGGCCAAATTGTGCCTTACAGCCCCCTATGGACTCCCTTCCTGGACTCTCATTTTTATAAATCTGCACAAATTACGTTTTAATTCTATTTGTTTGTTTCTCTACCATTGAAATGCTGCCTTTAATTCCATTCTGTAATGTGCGGAAAAACGCTTTACGCTCAGACACCACCTATAATTTAATATATTGAAATTATTCATTTGTAAATATTTTTAAATACGCCTCAATTTTATTTATTTCCTCAAACTCTGCAGCTCCTTTCAATTCTCCATTCTGAAATGTTCAAAAAGACGTTATATCTTCACATACATTATTATATTATATTTATGTATTAAAAATGGCATATCCTGACCAGGAGCACAAGTGCTTTACAGAAGGCAGAGTACCATCTGGTGAAACAGAAATCAACTAAACATTGATTTAGCCTGTTCCCTGATATTTGGCCAACCTAATTTCTTGATAAATCAAGAAAAGCCATCCACGAACGCGTTTCGCGCTTTTTGGCGCTCGTCAGCGTGGAGTAGGCTGTACCACTGCGACCAAAAAATATATTTTGGTCCCGGTCACTTCTTGAAAACCTAGAAATGGGTATTTAAGGCCAAAATTGCGTAAATACGCTCAGCACATGAAAAAAAACAAAAGAAAAAATAAAAGATTAAAAGATCAGGTGTTGAAATCAATATTAAAAATGGCATATCCTGACCAGGAGCACAAGTGCTTTACAGAAGGCAGAGCACCATCTGGTGGAGCAGAAATCAACTAAACATTGATTTAGCCTGTTCCCTGATATTTGGCCAACCTAATTTCTTGATAAATCAAGAAAAGCCATACACGAACGCGTTTCGCGCTTTTTGGCGCTCGTCAGCGTGGAGTTGGCTGTACCACTGCGACCAAAAATATATTTTGGTCCCGGTCACTTCTTGAAAAACCTAGAAATGGGTATTTAAGGCCAAAATTGCGTAAATACGCTCAGCACATGAAAAAAAACGAAAGAAAAAAATAAAAGATTAAAAGATCAGGTGTTGAAATCAATATTAAAAATGGCATATCCTGACCAGGAGCACAAGTGCTTTACAGAAGGCAGAGCACCATCTGGTGGAACAGAAATTAACTAAACATTGATTTAGCCTGTTCCCTGATATTTGGCCAACCCAATTTCTTGATAAATCAAGAAAAGCCATCCACGAACGCGTTTCGCGCTTTTTGGCGCTCGTCAGCATGGAGTAGGCTGTACCACTGCGACCAAAAATTATTTTTGGTCCCAGTGGCTTCTTGAAAAACCAATAAATGGGTATTTAAGGCCAAACTTGCGTAAATACGCTTAGCACATGAAAAAACGAAAGAAAAAAATAAAATATAAAAAGATCAGGTGTTGAAATCAATATTAAAAATGGTAAAAATATTAATATTGATTTCAAGTTGAAATCAATATTAATATTTTTACCATTTTTAATATTGATTTCAACACCTGATCTTTATATCTTTTATTTTTTCTTTCGTTTTTTCATATTTATGTATGAAAAGATATAGTACAAATTTGAAAATGTAATGGGATAAGGTGGATAAATTAATGAAAAATGTATCTCATTATCGTGCAGCTGAAAGTTGCTTATGGCTTGCGCCATGAGTTGGAATAAATATTAACTGATCGTTAATTTTTTAATTATCCCAGAATTAGTCAAAGCTAAACACGTACGCGTTTCGGGCTGTTGGCCCCCATCAGTGTGGTGAAAGATGTACCTAAACGACAAAAAAAAAAGAACTTTCAGGCATCCTGAAATATGATTAAAGCCAGAAGTGCATAAGAACGCCAAACAATGTGAAAAAAGTAGAAATGTTAATTGTATTATGATTAGGTGGATAAATTAAGAAAAGTCAATTCCTGATCGAACAGCTAAAAGTTGCTGATGGCTCGCATCATCTGT
>CP092877.1:20367128-20393134 GCA_030710605.1 Cordylochernes scorpioides | reverse complement strand
TTAACCTCCAAAAATCTGAAACCTGTCTTTTTACTACCGATAAGAAACTATACAAAATTAGACCAAATATTATTCTGAAAGAACAACAATTGCAATATAATAAACATCCTAAATATCTCGGCTACACCCTGGATCCAGAAATTAACTCCAGTAAACATATTGAAGGAGTTGTTAGAAAAGGAGGAGACCGACTAAAAATCTTGAAATATATTTCAGAAAGAGTGGAGAACTGAAGCAACAACACTAAAATTAACTTACACATCTCTAATGAGACCTATCTTGGAATATGGATATCAAATCTATGGTACAGCATCTGAAACAAATCTAAAAACACCGGAAAGGATACAACTAAATGCACCTAGAATTATTACAGGTCTTCGAAATACCTGCCCTAATAATATTGTACTTTGCGAGGCAGACATTATGCCCTTAAAGGATAGAATAAGCTACAATCTGCCAAAATATATAAACAAAATCAAGAGTTATGAAAATAAACACAGAACTTTCAATTACATACTTATTTGGGAACCCAATATAAGACTCAAAAAAGAAGGCCCTCTTCACCTGGCCAAAATAAATGGATTTTTAAAATATAAAGTGGAAAAATATTATTTAGCTGAAAAAATATCTACATGCGAACCACTAACAAAATGTTATTTTTAATGACACTTTAAATGAACCCACCAACAAACAATACCAAAATCCAGAATACTTAAAACAATTATCATTAGAAATAATTAATATAAAATTCCTAAAAATGCAATAACTATCTATACCGATGGTAGCAGAGACGAGTTGGGACACACTGGCAGTGGCTCTCTCATTAAAACCACAAATGGCAATGAGAAAATGAACAAAAGAAACCCAGATTTTTGCTCAATCTTCAGATCAGAACTTATAGCCATCTATGAAGTCTTAAAATCCATCAGAAATACTAAACATCACGATATATGGATTCTTACTCAGAGTAGAAGTGCCATACAACACTTGAGTCACACAGGGGAACTTAGAGACAAAGTAAGCAGGAACATAATTGGTTATCTCCAAAAACTCTCAATACCTCAAAAATTCACCTTCAGTGGATGCCCTTACATGTAAGCATTGAAGGCAATGAAGCTGCTGATGCGCTAGCGAAAAAAGGCACAAAAGAACCCTTGCTACAGAAAAATAAACTTACTTTTAAAGAAATAGAAACAGTAGCCAAAATAAACAAGAACTGGAGGATCCCACCTTCGCTGCTATTCTGTTCAACTCATAAGCCAAGTAACGGTATCCAAGCTAGTGCTTGGACATTGTACCTGGAAACACCACCTCCCAGACAACGTGTCTGGAAGGATTTCTATACCGGTGGCCTTTAATCACAGCAAAATAGGAAACTATCTACTGTGTCCAGCAGGGACCGCGGGGAGGCAGCCCCCGGTCGACTCTGTTCACTCACAGCTGAGGAAAAGCTCAGCTGCCACGTCGTGGGCTTTCTCAAGAAGCTTGCTGTGATTTCTCAGCAGCTTACTCTCGATCGCGCCCCTCGCCCTCCTTCTCTCTTCCTGCACACCCACTACCCTTGGACAATCCAAGACGTAGTGGCGTGCATTCACATCCCTATCTCCATAGACGCAATCAGGGTTTCTCTTAATTTTAAATCTGTGGAGACTTGGGGAAGAGCCCATTTCCCGAACTACCCTAATGAGTTTGTGGGACATTACCTTACAGAGGTACTTGGGTGTTGTTACCCCATTGAATACCTCTCTCCCCTTCACACTGTTCCTCCATCTGTCCAACCATAAGTCCTGGACGTGACCCCTGATCCTCCTATAAACTTCTTTCTAGGTCACTGGTGTCCTCAGTGATCTACCTCTAAAGCATCCTGCCTTAGCGATCCTGTCTGCGAACTCATTACCTTCGATGAGGCTGTGTCTCCTAAACCAAGGGAGCTCCGGAGCCCGCGTCATCATCTCCAGCTCCTGGATTATTTGATGCGCGAGTTGCCCTTTCTCCAGATTGATGGCGACGAGGGCCGACATACAATCTGAATAGAGGCGGTCCGGGCTGAAGTTCTTCTCGGCACACACTCTGAGGGCTACCCTGATCCCAACCAGCTCGGCTGAAAAGACCAATTCGTCCACTCTGAGTGCTAAACCTTCTTGGAAGATCAGCTCTCCATTAGTGTATATCACTACCCCAGCTCCAGTATTGGTTCCAGACTTATTACCATCAGTGAAAACCTCCGTGCCAATCCCTGTCGGCCCTCTAGGACTCCAATTCCACTTTGGCAACCACTGCGGAGGCTTCCTTGTGTCCCTCTTCGATTCCAGGGCCCCCGCTTAAAGTCCCAGGGCATCTTCCCTTTTCTCCCAGATCTTCTGTCTGATGTTCTCCTCCTCTAGTTTCAATCCCAGGGGAATAAGTCCAGCGAGGACCAATAAGGCCTCACTGCTGGTAGTGAGATATCCCCCTGTGATTCTGAGTGCCGCTGTCCTCTGCACTCTCTCTAGAGTTGTTGCCACCTTCTGATCCCTGTTTTGGCGCTACCAAGCCCCGGAAGCATATAGCAAGATTGGCTCGACACAGTAGGGGCAGAGGTTCCTAAAAATAGTACCCTCCTTCTCTCTCCCCCCCCCCTGTTGAGGGCTAACCAGGACAGGCCTGCACAACGCCTCCCTGCCTCTCGCCACCATCTCCTCCGCCTGGTATTGCCAACCCATCTTGTCATCAATGACCACCCCCAGGATGGTCATCCTATTGACCAACGCTACCCTCCGTCCTTCCATCCGGATAGCCGGCTTGTGTTCCCATTTGATCCCTTTCCTTTTAGTTCTTATGTCCCTAGGCTTAAAGCTGAGGGCTGTAGTTTTGGAGACATTGAACTTAAGGCCAGAGTCATGGGCCCAGTTCGAGAGGATTTGGAGAGAAGCTTCAACACACTTCTCAGCCTTCGCTCTCGAAGCAGCCTCAATGATGAGGAACTGGTCGTCAGCATAGAGAACCAGCCAGGCTCCCTCAGGTAGCTCCTCCTGGAAAACGGCGTTTACCAGGATATTTCACAGAATAGGTCCGCAGCAAGAGCCCTGGGGGCAACCCCTAGCACAGTTTCTTTCCAACTTCCGCCCACCAAAACTGAGGCTAATCCGTCTATCCCTCAGGAAGTCACGAATCAAGCTGCACAAATTATCAGGACAACCCATGTCCATCAAATTTCTCATCAACTTGTTCCAGCTCATGGAGGTGAACGCGCCATCAATGTCCAGGGCCACGAAAAGAACCCAAGCACCCTTATTTAAGCCCATCTCAAACCCTCTAACACCTCGTTCAGAGCTGTGGTTGTGGACTTCCCTTCCCTAAAACCATGTTGGAAAGGAGCTCATTACTCTCTAGCCAGTGCTTCAGTCATGAGCTAGTAGGCTATCCAGGACCTTACCTAGACAGACTAGTAAAGAAAGCGGACGATAATCATTAGGAGAATTACCCTTTCTACCGGACTTTTCGAGAAGCACTACTCAGGCAATCTTCCATGCCTCAATGTACCAGTGTCCAGGCACTTATTGAATAACCTGGAAAGAAGCGATGGGTGCATCCTTACCAGGGCTTTCACGACCGTGTTATCGATCCCTTCGGGACCAGAAGATTTCCTTTTCCCGAACTTGAAAGCCGTCAGTTTCACCTCATTCTCAGAAAAGGGCGGATCCACCAAACCACAAGTGGTCAGAGAGATCTCGTCCTCTGGTTCCTCGTTTCCGAAGTGCCGATCCAAGTTGTTTTTATTTTGTCTTCTGCTTTCGAGCGAGTAGGTCTAGAACACATTCTCTCTGAATTTTCTCATTGTTAGTGGATGAAACAGCACCAGTGATTATTTTGGCCGCTTTTGCTTGAACACTGTCTAATCTTACTTTTAGTGATGAGCTTGAGGGAGCCCAGACCGGTTTTGCATATTCCATTATCGGTCTTATTAAGGTGGTATATGTTGTTCTGAGAATTCTAGGTTTTGCTCCCCAATTTGTTCCACCTAGCCTTCTCAGAATGTTTAGTTTTCTGATAGCTCTATTTGAGGTGCTAATTATGTGCTATGAAAATTAAAATTCCTCATAAATAATAATTAAAATATTTTTGTTGACATCTTGTCAATACATACACAGCCTGCACTATTAAAAAAAAGATAATATGCATTATATACACTATGTACAATGAATATGGCGCCTCTGCCAGCGCTGCAGAGTTTGGTGGAGAATCGCCAGTGGGTCTCCAGCGACACCACGCATTTTGCGATCTACGATGAATACGTAGATCGCGTACTTCGCCGCTTAGGAGATGGTGATGGCGTGGTCCTCGAGACCAACTGGAAAGATCCAGGACTGCAGTATCACACCTAGGTATTATGGATTTCTAATTTTATCAATTATTTGTTTGTTTATGCTTATTTTGTGGTTATATTTATGCCTTTTTCCCTGGGAGTGGAGAAGACGCATAGGTTTGGTTTTATTGGGTTTATGGTCATTTGGAGTTCCATTGCACACTTCTCCAGTCCTCTCATTGATGTCTTCAGTATCTTTTACGATTTTTCTATGCTGCTACTTGTGTGCCATATGGCTTTATCATCTGCATAACAGGCAACCTTTGTGTCTTCAGTGAGGTAAGGATGTATGTCGTTAATATATAGCAGATAGAGTAGAGGACTGAGCACAGATCCCTGAGGTACACCAGCCCATGTTCTTCCTTCCTTGGAAAATTCTCCATTGACTCGAACCTTTAACCTTCTTCCCCTTAAGAAGTCTGCAATCCAGATTAAGGTTTTTCCTCTTACTCCGATGTTGTGCAGCTTTTCACGTAATTTCTCCCTCCACACTCGATCAAAAGCTGAGGTCATATCAAGGAATATAGCCGTGGTCTTTTTTGGCGGTTTTTCCCGGAAAGAATCTATTATTGATTGACAGAAGTAGAACAGTTGATCAGTTGTACAGTGCTGGGATCTATAGGCCGTTTGGTAGAGGTTTATTTTATTATTTTTTTGTGAGCCAGACTATGAGCCTAGAGTGGATAATTCGTTCTGGTATTTTACAAAGTATGCTGGCGAGAGCAATTGGCCGATAGTTCTTGTATTCTTTGGCATCTTTTTTTGGCTTCAGTATTGGCACTATAATTGATATCTTCCAATTCTTTGGTAGTTTACCAGTTTGCCACAAAATGTTCAGTATTCGTAGAAGTTGATTATTAGCTTTGACTTCAAAGTGTTTAATCATTTGACCAAAGATTAGATTATCTCTTGGTGACCTCTTGGATTTTTTTATTGATGAGTTTAGCTCATTCAGTGTGAAGTCTCTCGGGAAAATATCTTGTTGATGGAAGTTTCTTGCTTGTTTAACTAACTGGTTTATATTATTTTTAGAGTCCTGTCTTCATTCGTATAGTTGAGAATGGAAGTGCTTGAAAGATATTCAGCAATTATGTCAGCCATCTGTTTGTTCTCGTTCTCGCTGTTCTATTCATATCGGTTAGAGTATTGGAGGATTGGTGTTGGTTTTGATTGTTCTCTAACACTCTAATTATATTCCAGTGTTGGCTGTCCTTTCTTGGATCCATTTTTTTTCGCAGAATTCTGCCATTTTTCTTGTTTGAATATCCAAATTTCTTGTTATATTTTGTGAAAAATTTCAATGAGTTCCTTTCTGTTTTATTTGTTTTAAGAAGTCCATTGATATTGTCTCTCTCTCTGAAATCATTGCCTCGATGTTGTGGTCCTTCCAGTAAGGTATCCACAGGTCTTTACGTCTACCTCTAGTTATCGATGCTCTTTTGCAGCTTTTTAAATGTTCGAAGAGAATTTTCCCAAGCTTTTGTCAAGCGTTCTGTAATTCAATTTTTCGTTGCACAGTTCTTCAAGCTTTTCTGTGAATTTTTTTCAAGTCGGCTTTCCTAAAGTTCCATGTTCTTTTATTCTAATGGACATTCTCAATTTTGAAGTTTAGGGTTGTTAAAATTGGTCTGTGGTCACTGATTGCACCTCTCAGGATTTTCCATTGTGTTGTGGGTGCGATGTTTTAATTTATCGCTGTGATGTCTATTGCGGATTCTGTGCCTGTGGACTTAGATAGATAGGTGTTCTCTCCGTTATTTAACGGTGTAAGGTCGAGGTCAGTTAGCATGTCCTCAACCTACTGACTTTTGTTATCCTGGACAGGTGATCCCCGAATTGAACTTTTGGCGTTAAATTCGCCGAAGTATGATTGTGATATCCGAAGACGCTTTACTTAATGTCTCTATTGTGTGTGGCCATACAAAATGCAAATATTTCACGAGCTGAAAGTTGGCGATTTTGAGATGCGTCAAGAATTCGCTGCATGGGTTTTCCGGCAAATTGATATTGATGAAAACTGGCTGTCGAATGTTCTGTGGACAGATGATGCTCACTTTTCTCTAAACGGAGAATTTAACATTCAAAACAGCCGCATTTGGGCAACAGAAAACCCTAGGATTTTCACAGAAATGCCACTTTACCAGCCTAGAGTTACAGTTTTGTGTGGGTTCACTTCTTTTATTATTGGGTCATTTTTCTTTGAAAAATCAATGGAAGAACTTTTAAAACCGTTTTTGTAACTGATGAACGTTATGTCCAACTTTTGAGAGAAAAGGGTATTCCCATATTGCAGGGCAAAAGCACTAAGCGAAATAACATTCATGAAAGATGGAGGACCGCCTCATATCTCCCGAGGTGCCAAACAATTGCTGAAGGATACGTTCGGTGAAAATCGTGTGATAGGTCGCCACTTTATATACCAGTGGCCTCCAAGATCAACAGACTTGACGCCTTGCGATTTTTGTTTATGGGGATACATTAAATCGTGTGTTTATCGATGCTGGCCTACCACATTGGCCATGTTGAAGGCTTCTGTCAGATGGCACGCTTTATCAATTTAACATATATGTTATTTAATGCTGTCCATTCTGTCATTTATCGTCTGCAGGCGGTGATTGAGAATGAAGGGTGCCACATTGAGCAAGGATTGTGACCTAATACAAGAGAGAAGGCAGTTACCTCATGTGTTGTATAAGCCGCCATGTATTATATTATCTATCAATATTTTGCAGCTCTTTGTGTTGGGATATGGGGATAATAAATGCTGTCCTCACATCTTGACTCATTTTTTTGTGAACAGTAATATTTTGTTTGTCATTTGCTCACATATTATGTCGTGCAAACCAGAGTGTTATAACTTCTCGAATAACACTGGTACACACAATTTTACCCCTTATGTTTAGTTTTTCGCTTTTCGCTCATTAGAAGAAATACATAGATAATAGATAATAGATAACATAGAAATACATACATAAGAAATACATGTAGCATAAGGAATATTTTCTGTACACCAATAACTTTAGAAATTTTGTGAAAAAAAAAAATACAAAATGATTTTACTACCACGTTTTTCAACGCAAAAGGTCGATTTAAAATTTATTTTTATTTGAGGGGACATTTAAAATTGTGTACAGTATAATAAACAATGATAACATTTGACAAGCCCATAGGATATTTGGAATAAAGTACGACAAATATATTTTGTCACTCCCCTCTATATTTCATTTGTTGGATCATGACAAATATCCAGTTAAATAGTCAAGGGTCGCCAATCAGTCAAGAAACTACACATTTCTTATAGCAAGAAATCCTATTAATAGTGCCATCATAATTTTTGGTACTATATTAACATTTCAAAAATTCGTGTATTGATATCAGCAGTGTTTTTCAAACATTTAATCTATTTCACAAAACCTCATATAAAAATAAATATTTTGCTACATGTTTTAATTTGCATTTACCTATTTTACATATCTCTGATTGTATTTAAAATCGTTAAACAATTCTTCATACTTTTGGCGAAGTGGTGTTTTATTAATTTGTTATTTGATATTATTAGGGTTCTTTCCTGGTATTCAAAAAGGAAAAACACGTGTCGATCAGTTATATTTTTCAATTTATCAAACAATTTGGCCGCTGAATCTCTGATTCTGGTAGAGCGCCATCTGGCGAATAAAATTGTAACTGATATCAATTTCGAATTTTTCATTATTTGCCATAAAAAATCCCATTGCATCCTGAATACAATGGTGTTTACCGCATTGCTCTAGCGCAAATATTCGCGGAGTTATTAATTTTTAAAATAGTGCGGGACTTTTGGATCACCCTGTATTATTATCATTGTGTGGTTTCTCTTGTACTAATATGTTCAATGTATGAGTGTTGAAAATTAATTTTAAAATAAGCTAAAAACAACAAAATTGTAGAGGCCATTACACTTAACCTCTATTTCTGTTATAATTCGGAAAAAATATTTTGCTTTATCTAATGCTTAAATTCGATTAAGCTCATTGTTAGGTCTGCGATTGTTGATAATAGTTTCTATTATTTATTGTGTTTTGAACTGCGTACGCGCCGTTATGTCACTATATAATGCCTTTTAAAGTAAGTTCCTTTTGTTATTTGATCAACGCCTAGCTACAAATATCATTTTATAATTCAAATTTTGAAAACAAACATAGCTCGAAGCTGACTTTCAGCATTTATTGGTATGAACAATTTTGATGTTTTTTGTGTGATGGAGGCGAAGCATTCATTTTTGCAGTGAAGCTATAGCTTATAGATAGAATATTCTGCCACTAAATATTTTGCCGATTTTATGCACAATGCCTCATCAAGCTTTTTGGGTGACTAACTAGAGGAATTATAGCACATTACTATCTTTAGTTCATTCTCCCAACACCAATCCACTACTACAGCCTATGGGTCAGAAAGTTTGACTTTTCTAACTTTTAAACTTTCAAATGCAATTGCATTAAAGAATAATTTGAGCGATGCTTCGAAATAACCGAAGGAATAAATCTTACCCTCTGAAAGTTTTATCAGAACCATTTCTAAATTGCAAACTCCCTCAAGATCATTAATAAAGCTTGGATTGGGGTCTTCCAGTTTATCCCCACTTCTTCTTGGACAAAACTCTGACCATTATACTTAGATATGATATGGAAACATTTCTCGATAAACAGAAGCTTTAATTTGTAGATGAAATTATGTATTGGTAAAATATCTAAGACTGGAAGTGAATAAGGCAGAAATTCAATAGTTGGCGGAGGACTAGAAACTGACAACTAAAGAACTGTTTGATTCTGAATTGTGAGCAACAGCAAGAGGTGATTTCGCTTGAGAAAAAAAAAGGAGGGAAACGCCAAGGTTGGACAGAACAGAGAGAAAAGAAAGGTAAATTATTAGAAAATAAGAGAAGAGAAAAGAAGCTTATTTAACTTTTATTTTAAGATAGCATCTTGGTGAAACAAATGTATACTTTGGTAAAAAATGCTTCCTATCAACTTAAATAAGACAGTATGAGTAAGAAATCTGAGCATGCGAATCCTGCAACTGAAAGTTGCTGATGGCTTGCGCCATCTATAGGAAAATATCAAATATTCATTGATTTATGATTTTTCCAGAATTGGCCAAATACCCATTCTTGATTGATCAAGAAAAGCTAACCACGTACGCATTTCGGGCTGTTGACCTTTGTCAGCGGGATGCAAGCTGTGCCTGATATATCTAGATGGCGCATGCCATCAGCAACATTCAGTTACACGATAGGGAGATGCCTTTTTCTTAATTTATCAACCATATCCCAGTACAATTTCACATTTGTATTATTTGTTCATAAATTAAACAATATCTCATATATTATTTTATAATAAGCGGTGTTCTGACAATAAAAATATTGGTGAATAAACAATTTTGATAATCCTACATTAGCACTATTTATTATAAATCGTAATATATTTCGAAAGGTGTAGTTTAAAATAGAAACTGATATCTTGTGTAGGTATAATTGTAGTCATCTGGGCAACATATAGACATAAAGAGAAGAAGAGTAAATGTCATTTAAAAGGTGGCGTCTGAGGGACATCTATCACAAGGTAATGGCGGCCCCCTTGATGGATTTCCCGCCAAGAATTTAAATAGTGAGAAGCCCCGTAATCTATGTCGCCTTCCTATTCGCCATTTCGAAATTGACTTTTAAATCGTTCAAATGGAATTGTTCAATCTTAAATGGGAATTATAAAAGCTATCTAGAGTTTCTCTCGAAATTTGATCTACTTATGGACTTAATGGCTTTTTTTTTTTTCAAATCTCCACAATTATCTTAGGATTCGTTGGATTTAAATCATTTTAATTTAGATATTCTAAATATTTAAAAGGACCCATATGTTTTTTCGTTTGAACATGAATTTTTATTTCCTTACGAAAATTCTTTTGATGAGTTAAATTGTAATCAAATCAGTCTCTCTTTTCGATTAAGAAATTTTTTGTTCAAAGTTTATTAAATTTAATGCATTTTAAAAAGTGTTCTTATGTTTTTTTTAGTTCAATATTATTTTTATTTCTCTAAACACGACATAAGGAAGTTATTTTGATAAATTTAAATTTATATTAAAATTAAACAATTTGTTGTGTAATTATTAAATCGAAGAACAAATCGCTCAGGATGTTTACTATATTTTTTCGCGGCAGATATTATTTATCAAGATAAAATTAAAGACGATATATTGCAATATAGACAACAGAAAAACGTTCAATGAAGCTTCTATTATTCTAACGTACTCAACTCGAACATGAAAACAATGCTGAATTCTGTTAGTTCTTTTCAAATTATCGATCAAATATTCTCTTTTTTTTTCTGTTAAATCGCTTACCATTTACGATAGGTAAAATTTTGATACGTTTATTTAGTAAGGAAAATTAAAATGGAGAATATATTTCTTATTACTCAGATATTTTTGGTCTTAAACTTTAAATATTCACATAGTGAAAATTTTCTTTAAAAGTATATGTTTCTTTTTCACTATATCAAAGTTTTGGAATATAATTAGTTAAATATTTCTTAAAGGCATTTTTGAAAAAATACTTCTCTTAGTTTTTATGCTTCAAATTTTCTTGTTTTTGTGCTCTTAATCTAGTTGTTAACACTTTTCTTTCTGCTAATATACACCTGATTTGAAATTAAAATTTATTGTTTAGTTCTTGTAGATTTGTTTCACATGCTTAAGATATTATTTCTGTTTCCAAATTGTAGGTGTCTTAGTCAAATATCATTATATAATTGATACATCGTCTAGTTTCTGTTTTTAACCCTCACAACTAATCAGGGGGTTGGTGGAAGAATGGTCTACTGCTTGGTTTTCGACCGCTAAGACCCGGGTTCGATTTCCGCATCGGGAACTTTTTTTTCTAATAAAAAAAAATGCTCCAATGGCCCCCGATTCTTGAAAAAGTCCAACCCCACCAGCGAGTGTAAGTAAACAAATGGAGCTCTGGCACATTTGTAAGTGCAAAGTCTAACTGCTTTTCACATGTGTAGACGTGTAGTGCACTTACAGTAAAAGCAGGTGCTTACTTCTACCCACCATAATTACCATGGCCTGCATCACGTGTACTAGGGATAAGTAAAAAAAAAAACTAATTCTGTTGACTCCTAGCCTGATAAAATGTCCGTCATAAATCTTCACTATTTTATGGTGGTCCTAGAGCTAATTTTGAAGAAATCATTTTGGGGATAATTTTGTAAATTATATTTAATATCATTAATACCTTTAATGAGAGTATTTTCTAGTTTGTCAATGTTTCCCTCGGGGTTCTTTGTTAAAATTAAATATGTTTATACAGAAATATTTAAATATCTTATCTAATATATATATATATATATTTATTACACTCCAGCTCATTTATCGCACTTGATTCAGACCTTTAGGCGAAAAAAGAAAACAATTTTACTGCCCTTACTGCGATGATGAAAATAATAGAAGGGCTTGGCCTTAAAGTGGTCTCTGAACTATCCTATATATATATATGACCTGGCTTCGCCCATATTTTGCTCGAGTGCATGTCTAATTGAAAAAATAGTGCTTTCTACTATTAAAAAATAATGGTTTGGCTTCGACCGTCTTCTGCTCGATTTGAATTTTCCCATAAGAATTATATTTCTGCTCATTTGCTGCGCCACCACGTGGCGCGACGGTGACCTTGAGTGACGTAATGACAGGGTAGGAACAAGAAATCACTTGCTATCATCTATATTAATAAAATGCAAATTTCATAAGAGTACATCACTATAAACTTTCGTTACAATGCATCAATTTCAACCAAATTTTCAACATTTATGTAAAACGAGATGGAGCAGGTTTTGCTTAACATCAAAATATTTTTCCTAACTTTAAAATACATAACTTTGCTGTTATCGATAAAATACAAAAAATTCAACAGAGTAAAAGTATTTATACTTTCAAAAGTGTTTACTTTCCGCTACTTCGCCGTTTAAAATAACTGCTCTAATTCGAAATATTTGGTATGTTTTATTTGTGTTCACTCTATTTCTATTTATTTGAAGTATTATAATTTCCATGTTTCAAAAACCTATTTCAAAAAGGTTGTTAGAAATATGTAAGGCCTGAAATAGCTTTACATGCGAACATTATGATGCCAAGCGTAGCTTAATAACTGCTCTTGAAATATTTTGTATGTTTTATTTATTTATATATATATTTTCATTTCCATGTTTCAAAAACCTATTTCAAAAAGGTTGTTAGAAATATGTAAGGCCTGAAATAGCTTTACATGCGAACATTATGATGCCAAGCGTAGCTTAATAACTGCTCTTGAAATATTTTGTATGTTTTATTTATTTATATATATATTTTCATTTTTAGATTTAACTGATCTAATTCGCCGTTTAAAATAACTGCTCTAATTCGAAATATTTGGTATTTATTTATTGAAGTCCTTTTTTAAATTTTCTTATGGAGTTTTTTAATTATTGCTTTTATCTTTTAAATACAGTTTATTTATTATATTTTCTACGTATATGGGTTGTATCTAAAAAATAGGTTATTTATATTTTTAAATAAGCGAGGGATTTCTTTAACAGATTCATTTATTTGTCTTTTTGAGGTCCTTTTTCAAAATTTTATTTAAGTATTAAGTATTTTATTTAAGTATTTTATATTTAGATTATTTATAGTTTTTTTTAACATATAGGGGTTGTATTTTGTATTTTAGAAAATTATTTCTATTTTTTTCCTCAAAAAAGCATGCTTTTTCATTGCCGTGTCCTGCGGTTGGTCTATTTTTGAGGCTTTTTAATGATAACTGGTTTTGTACATTAATTTTTTAGCTTTTTAATATTATGCTTTGAGTTTTTTATAATCTTTTTAACATATCTGGAAGGTTATTTTGAAGAAAAAGCATGCTTTTTTCTTATTTGTTATTTTTCTTATTTCTATTTTTTTCCTCAAAAAAGCATGCTTTTTCATTGCCGTGTCCTGCGGTTGGTCTATTTTTGAGGCTTTTTAATGATAAATGGTTTTGTACATTAATTTTTTAGCTTTTTTTTTTTTTCAATATTATGCTTTTAGTTTTTTATAATCTTTTTAACATATCTGGAAGGTTATTTTGAAGAAAAAGCATGCTTTTTTCTTATTTCTTATTTCTTATTTTTCTTATTTCTATTTTTTTCCTCAAAAAAGCATGCTTTTTCATTGCCGTGTCCTGCGGTTGGTCTATTTTTGAGGCTTTTTAATGATAAATGGTTTTGTACATTAATTTTTTAGCTTTAATATTATGCTTTTAGTTTTTTATAATCTTTTTAACATATCTAGGAGGTTATTTTGAAGAAAAAATTTAGGAATTTTGATTTTTACCTCAAAAAGACAGGTATTTTTTATGCTTTGTTTATAAATTGCTGGTTTTTAAGCTTTTGTTATTAATCTCAATATTTTTTTTCAGAATATGCCTCGCCGCAGCCGACCTTTAATTGGTAGGAATACGGCTGCTTCCAGGTGATATAGGAATGCTATAGCTATTGAGCCACCACTTCAAAGTGAGACGCGTCGTGCGCTTCGCCGTCTTAGGTATTCTGAAGCCCGCGTCGCAGCTGCAAAAACTATGCAAGTTCCTGTTCAGCGTATTCAGCTTTGGACTCATAAGCCGTTTTCAGGTTTGCAGTATAATACCCATATTGATTATACAGCTGATTCATCTGTCGATATAGGCCAAATGTCTCGGGTATGCCAGTTTTGCTCTGCTTTGAGATTTAGAGATGAACCCTTTGGCCTCTGTTGTAAACAAGGTAGAGTTTCTCTACTTGCTATTGAGTCCCCTCCAGAACCTATTTTCTCTTTGCTCTCTGGCCTACATCCTCTATCGAAGTCCTTCTTGCTGCATATCTGTAGATATAACTCTATATTCCAAATGACATCTTTTGGTGCTAGACAAGTTGTAACTGTAAATATGCATATTTTGTGTGGTATTACAAAAGTTTCAATAAATATCTTTTTTAAATATTTTCTCTTCAAGCCCATCATACACCACACATGCTACATTTTTCACATGTTTCAATGTGTAGGGTTTTCAACCTTCATGGTAAGGTATTCTTACTTAAGAAGTATACTGTGTTAGAAAAATTTATGGTTTTTAATTATTGGTTATTTTATTGTGTTTATTTTACATACATGTGTTTATATTACATAGTATGTGTTATTTTTTGATAATTTGATTGGAAATATTAGTTTTAGCACAACTTGCTTCATACCGTAATGTTATATCTGTGTTGGCTTGCTGAACAATACTGCCCAACATGAATTTACCTATGTTTACCCAAATTACCATTTTAGCATAAGTATACATCTTGCACCTAATAAGAGACCTAAACAATGTGTAAGGTTGAACAAAGAGTGGTCTAACATACACATTGTTTCGGTTTCAGTGAACAAAGAGGTCAGTAAATTTTATTAGAAAAAAAAAAAACTATTCCATGTAATGTAATAGAAACAAAATACGACCACTACGACCCGGGTTCGATCCCCGCATTGGACACTTTTTTCTGTTAAAAAAAAAAATGCTCCAATAGCCCCCCCGATTCTTGCAAAAGTCCAACCCCACCAGCGAGTGCAAGTAACCAAACGGGGCTCTGGCACATTTGTAAGTGCAAAGTCGAACTGCTTTCACATGTGTAGACATGTGGTGCGCTTACAGTAAAAAGCAGTCGCTAACTACCCACCATGATTATCATGGCCTGTACCACGTGTACTAGGGATAAGCAAAAAAAAAAAATAATGAGGATTAAAGATTTTGATTTGTGTTGAAAATTTTGCATGCATTTCTCTATTTCTGTTCTTATCTTGCAAAGCTAATGGATTGTTTAGGTTGCTTATTTTTGACTCGCCAATTTGTTTAGTGATAAAGTGGTATAGCGTTCTTTTTCAGAGCATCACCCTACAAAAAAATTACCTGACCTTTCCTAATATTCAGATAGATTGATTATATCAATAGTTTCATCAAATTGTTTCGGTTTCAGTGAACAAAGAGGTCAGTAAATTTTATTAGAAAAAAAAAACTATTCCATGTAATGTAATAGAAACAAAATACGACCACTACGTCCCGGGTTCGATCCCCGCATTGGACACTTTTTTCTGTAAAAAAAAAAAATGCTCCAATGGCCCCCCCCGATTCTTGCAAAAGTCCAACCCCACCAGCGAGTGCAAGTAACCAAACGGGGCTCTGGCACATTTGTAAGTGCAAAGTCGAACTGCTTTCACATGTGTAGACATGTGGTGCGCTTACAGTAAAAAGCAGTCGCTAACTACCCACCATGCTTATCATGGCCTGTACCACGTGTACTAGGGATAAGCAAAAAAAAAAAACTAAAAAAATAATGAGGATTAAAGATTTTGATTTGTGTTGAAAATTTTGCATGCATTTCTCTATTTCTGTTCTTATCTTGCAAAGCTAATGGATTGTTTAGGTTGCTTATTTTTGACTCGCCAATTTGTTTAGTGATAAAGTGGTATAGCGTTCTTTTTCAGAGCATCACCCTACAAAAAAATTACCTGACCTTTCCTAATATTCAGATAGATTGATTATATCAACGTACTAGACTACAAACATTCCCTTGAGTAAAAACAATTATTTAAAAAAAAATCTTATCTAAATATATATCACTCGGGTAGATATGCACACGGGTCAATCCCGGGGCGAAGCCCGGGTCGGCGTCTAGTTATCATATAATTTTATCTATATATCATATTTAAAATATATTCATACAAAAAATCTAAATAATACAATTTTCAAATATCGTTGTGAAAATTTACATTTTTATTTTTGTATTTTAAAAACACACAAAGTTTGAAGCGGGACGTTTCAAAAGAGTGCCATCCACAACGCCAATTTATAATTGTAAAGAATAGTATTTTAATAAAACATTTAATCGGGTAAAACCCGGGCGTTGCCCGGGTCATTCGGCTAGTATAGTATATTTTAAACTGTATGACACTTTTAGTATATGTCACATATCTTCCAATTAGTTAGAACCGATGCCTTAAAAGATCCTACCTTCTATTGAAATGTACACCGTTTCTATTTGCTGCCACCCCCATATTTTGTATATATGCTATATCCTTATTGATAATACCTGTAAACCCCTATTTTTATGTAAAATTAAAAATGTTGACGTCAAAATAAAAATCTAAAGAGCGGTCAGCTGGGGACAGCTGGGTAAAGAGGAGGAAAATGCCAAAGCCCATGTGAGGTCCCCAGGGACTCTTTTTAGACGACCCCTGAAAACAGGACAGGTTTTGGCAGGGGGTCAGCAGATGTTCTAGGTGTAGTCATCGATATACGGCTTCTGTCTGACACACTCGCTCTCCATGTCTCGGGGATAATATCCAAGTTTGTGTCATGGCCTCTACCTCTGTCCCGTGGGCTGTCCCCGACCACTCTCGGTGCTAACATCTAGCCCTGCCTCTGCTTCTTGTTGTCCGCGTGTGGGAAGAACATCAACACTCGCCTCGCGTACACAACTGCCAGTTCATCCATACGTCGGCAGAATCACATTTGCATTAATATTACATATATGTAGTAATTGAGAGGGTCAAACCTGTCGACTCTCTCCGTTCCTGTGGTAACCGAGAGGGACAGTCAGGTTGTGGAGAGTTTTCCAGTACCTCTCTGCACCTTGGAAGACCTTTAACAGTTCTCACTGAGTACAGGCAGTCGTGGTCGAGGCAGAATGGAAGACTTGGAGACAACTGACGAGGGTTTCCGCGGACCGATAAGTGACGATACATTTTCTGCTTTGCGGAGGTTTATATAACCTGTCGATGAGGAAGTGCTGGGCCTTGAGCGTATGCAATAAGGGTCTGGATCATATAAGAGAGGTCATTGTATACTCTTAACTACTTCCTGGCAACTTCCTACATCTTTAGACCTCGTTCTTACATATTGTTGGACTTCTGTATCTCAATCTCTGCTATTAAGCTCAACTTCTCTTCTATAATACAGTTTTATATTAGTATCCTCAGTTTTACAGAGTATATTACATATTGTAATACAATGACACATGTCAAGCATGCGTATAATTATATACAAAGGCGTTTATATTATACCACACGACAATCTTGTTATATTTATCAATATGAGGTTGTAGGTTCAAATTTCCATATATACCTTGACAAATATACATATTCACACCAGGTTACAGTCTGAAAGGTTTATCATACTTAATCATTACTCTCACTCATGTTGACTGTTCTCATATTGTCTGAAGGTGCTCCAACCATCTCAAAAAATAAATAAGGAATGACAACGCTATATTATCCACCTATTTTCAATTTATTTTTCACATTTCTATAAATAAAAATAAAGATGTAAGGTGAAATCATCAGAATTCCAGAGATAAGCTTCTTTTCAAAGAATTTAATTCATATATCTAGCATTCGAGCATGAAAGCCCTTCTACGGGAGAAAATGTGATACAATTGTGATACAAAACTTAAACTCTCCAAAAGAAACTTATTCCTTGGGAAGCCTGATGATTTAAGTATAATACTGTAACACAGGGGAATATGTTTTTGATAAAATAAAGATGTTATCAATATCGAGGTTACAAAATATAAAGAATGATGATATAGTACTTAGTGTGTAAATGTTGATTTTAAAAAATAATATAAGAGATTATTCTCAATAATTGGAGGAGCGCTTCGAGCACGAAGCAACAATATCTATATATATATAGATGGGCTGAGTCTATAATGAAGCCCAGTTTACATTTAAGTTTTTAACGGAGAGAGAGAGGAAGCAATTTTAAGAAGAAGAGGTCTGATGGGTCGTTAGTGAAATATTTATTTTAATTGGGAGCTGGCCGTGATTTAGCTCGGTAATTAGTGGAATCACAAGGGGGGAGGAAATTAACTAATGATATCGTCATTAAATGTAATTACACCCACCTCCACTTCTTCTCCATCGGGCTAACAAGGAGGTGTATCACTCAGCAGTCCGAGTTAGACACGATATTTGGAATGTGCACTAGATCTCCTATATCCTTTCAGTTCTAATAAACAAACTTAAGCTGAATGATACAAATACTCTAACTTTAATATTGATATAATAGATTAATGTTTATTGAAAATTAGAAATAATTGTTGTTTGTGGCTGGGCATTGTCCTGCTGAATTATGAGCCCAAGACGGAAAGGGCAACACAACTCCCAGAGATCGAGCTGTATGTCGGGAGATTGATATCCTACCACTCTGACAAGTCTTTGTTGCTCCTCACGGCTCAATTCGAAAAGTAACAACAATTTAATTATTCCGTATTTTTCTCTCTCTCTCTCTCGGCCACGCAGCGCTCGAGCTCCGCGTTCTTATGGAATGGAGAAGAGGCAATGGTGATTTGTAACCCCTATGGGGTATTGGATGAAAACCGAAAATATGGTCTGCAAACCCGAACAAACCCTATCAAAAATGTCAAGTCTCCGCCGAAATATCGGCGAAAGTTACAGAATTGGCTGAAAGCCATTCTGATTTAAACAATTTTAAAAATGTAAATTTTGAGCCGGCGGCTGACGGCAAGAATGGAAATTCTCGCCGCAACTGGGCTGACTGTGCGGAACAAGAAGACGAGCTTCTCGGGAACTTCACCACAGTGGGCGCCTCAAAGAAAGGGTCACATGAATCAGACCAGGCCAACTCGAGGACCAAAAAGGGATGCATCCAGGCACCGAGAATCTCTGCCCGGACTTCACACAAGAACAATACTTCCGGGCGTTGGAAGCGAAGCAGGGCAAGGGAACCATCTACCACCTGACAAAAATGGAGGGACACATCCTGGCCGGTCTCTCCAGCGTGAAACTCGTCGACAAGCTGATAGAGGAAGGCCTCGATATCGAGGACGCCACCCTGAGGGCATTTCCTCTAAGAAAAAGTGCTGAGCGAATAGTGCTCGGCAATGTGCTCTTTTTCGTAGAGGACGCCGACTTCGTCGCTGCGCTGCGGCCATACGGACAGGTCACGTCCATGATCCAAAAATGATGCAGCTCGAGGACTCCTGCTGGGCTGATGCTCGGTGGGAAGAATTTATTACTCTGCGAGACGGAGTAAAGCTCTCCCAGATACCTGCTCGTCTGGAAGTCAAGTCTAAGGGAGTGGTCACGCACGTATATGTGACCTGTGCCATAAGCAGGGACACAAACGTGCAAATTGTTCTCGCAAGACTGGTCTCCAGGAGGACAAGCTGGTGCTCCCTGTAGATGCCTTTCTGTACGCACACAAGGCTGGACCAAGCCGCCCTCCACCTCGAACACCATGCAGGCTGCAGCAACAACTCCAGCTGAACAGACTCTGCCTACTGCTGCTGTGGAACCAGCCTCACCTCCAACACCCTCCAGCGCTCCGCGCCTTCGCCCATGGCTAATTTTCCTGCCTATCCGCAGGAGACTACAACTCCTGAACCTCCTGTTCCGGCGCCGAGCACCAGCCAGTTGCTGCCACGACCAGAGTCCTCCCTGGCCATTATTGATCCAACAGCGCCTCCAAAGAAAGAGACCCAAAATAAGACTGCACCATCCATCCAGTCTTCTACCTCCATGACCTGATCTATGCCGTCTCTTCAGAAATCTCATGAGTTTAACCTCAACGATCAGGTAAAGGGAATTTTTGAAAAACTGATTGCTGAATCTTTCCTATCCCCTCTCTATAAGGAGATTAGTAGGTTTGAAGTATAGGACGTGGTCCTATACCGCCATGTGAGGGAGGTACTCTCCAATACACTCTCGACAGGAAACAAGATCATTCTCTGCGAATTCCCTAACATCGCATTTGAACATGTTGGGGACAAAAACTCCTTTATAACCAAAGGTCTATCTTGTAGACACACACACAGCTTGTAACCCTTGTTTTAAACTTGACGTCCCTTCGGAGAAGGCTTCGAGTTTGATGTAAATATATATCTATATATATAAAAATGAATGTATGTGTGTCTGTTTGTTTGTTTGTCCTTTATGCCTGACCAAACCACTCATTGGATCGCCATGAAACTTTGGGAAGTTATTTAGTATAGTACTGGGAAGGTTTCTAGCAAATAAAATTTTTGAAATAACTTTTCGCCTAGAAATAATCAAGATAAATATTCTAATTTATCTGTTATAATTCAACAATCTGCTCTGAATATTATCATGATGATACGATGATTTTGTAATGTAGAAAATTAGGAAAGACAAAATTCAGGATGACACGGCAATTTATTTGAGACAAGAATAATGATACAATTCAAAGGCAAGATACTATTCCTTTAACTTCCAATTACCGAGGGAACCAATTAATATTGATTTTATTCAACTTATCGAGTATTTTTCAAGGGACCGGGAAAAAATGTTCACTTTATCGAGAGATTCGTTAAACAAACCTTTACTCGGATAAAACCCGGGCGAAGCCGGGTACATCCATACAAGAATAATGATACAATTCCAAGGCAAGATACTATTCCTTTAACTTCCAATTACCGAGGGAACCAATTAATATTGATTTTATTCAACTTATCGAGTATTTTTCAAGGGACCGGGAAAAAAATGTTCACTTTATCGAGATATTCGTTAGACAAACTTTTACTCTGGTAAAACCCGGGCGAAGCCGGGTACGTCCGCTAGTATTTGTATAAATTCTATTGTTTATAGCTATAATTTTATTGGAACCCTTTTGTATCATTGTTGACTAGAGGTCAATAAAGTTTGTTTTGCTCTCTCTCTCAACAATAATAATGTTTGAATATAAATTCATCACAAATATATTATGATTAATCGGAGTATTTGGAATAAATTTTGCTGAAAATGATTCTAATCTTTTACTTTGAGGATTGATTGGTTCCATATATTAACACTAAAGCACATTTTATAGTATAAAATTACAAAAGAACCTAAATATAAAATGGCAATGGCGATAGGCGGCCCAAAAAGAAAGAAGCACAGTTCTTTGTTAACGGCGTGAAAGCATATTTATAATTGTGATTGGAAACATTTAGCGCGCTCCTTGCTCCTTTTTTTTAACCTAATATAGCACCTAAATATAGAACAAAGGTCAAACTAAACCTAGAAAATATTGGAGGAATACGGAGGGTGTTTCCTTTCAAATGAAACGATTTTCGAGCGCTCGCGTTTTGCACGTGCAGGCATGCTGCACACGACACTGGTTCCAATAGATCTAGAATCTTCTGGAGAATTCATTTTCATCAGGTATCATGATTTTTGCAACATGGGGGGAGAGAGACTAACGCTCCAAGTCGAACAAACAATTCGGACCCTTTCCAAAGAAGGAAACAGTTATAGCGTCATAGTGAAAAAGCTAAAAGCAGAAGGACTAGATGTTGGCAAAGCTACAATATGTAGGGTAGTAAATGGCATCGGAAAGAAAAGGGAAGCTGAATCCAATGGGCAAAAATTTCAAGTCGATCGACCACGTCCGGTGCGGACCCCCGCCACGGTTTCCAAGGTAAAGCGGCTAGCAACTACTGAAAATCCACCATCTCAGCGCCAACTTTCCAGAATGTGTGGAACATCGCTAAAAACGATAAATAACATCATTCACAAAGATTTGGAACTGGATACCCGACGAAAAGGCAAGGTTCACAAGCTCACCCCTTTCCACATGAAAAACCGTGCAACGAATGCCCGGAAGCTCTACGAGGAACACCTGGCCGGTTCCAGATCGGAATATACTGCAACATTGGACGAAGCATGGATGTATGTGACGTATTGCAATGGAATCCGGAAGATCTGTTACATCAAAAGAGGCAATCAGGTCCCGGATAATTGGGTTCACCAATGCTCCGAAACTTTCCCTAAAGGTTTCATGGTTGTCGGGGTAATGACTGGCCGTGGAGTCCTTCCGCTCATAAAGGTTCCATCGAAGGTGAAGGTGAACTCAGAATTCTATATAGAATGCGTTCTGAAACCTGTCATCGAACAACTGAAGGACCTTTACCCAGGGGAAATGGACAAAGTGTTCCTTCATCACGACAAAGCCTCTTCCCATACCTCCAACAAAACCCAACAGTTCCTACAAGAAATGAAGGACACCCTAGGCCTAAATTTTATCAGGAACTCGGACATTCCAGTGAAGTCTCCCGACGCCAGCCCACTGGATTTTTACGGGTTCGGTATGTTGAAACAACGGCTCTTTAACCGACGTCCCAAAACTGAGGCCGGACTTTGGAAAGCCGCACAAGAGGAGTGGTCGAATGTTTCGCTCTCCAAAGTCAAGGAAGTGTTCGCAGCTTGGAAAGTCCGATGCAGGGAGATAGCCAAGAAGAAGGGGAAGCACATAGAACACATGAAAAAAATTCACGTTCGAAAAATAAAGTTCTAACGGACGTTTGAAATCGTTTCATTTGAAAGGAAACACCCTCTGTAATTGACATCCTTGTATAAAGTTTAGGAGTTCTAACTGTTAAAACACCATCTGCAGTCACTAGATATAAAGAGACCGAATATAATTTGTAAGCAATGAGGTCATATTTATCTTTATTTTTATTTAAATGTATATATTATTTTACTTATTATATAAAGGGGTAGTTGGACAATCCTCTCTGCTCTCTCTCTCTCTCATTTGTCATTTGTCATAAATGAGCCTTCCAAGTCTCTCTCATCTGATCATCCTACGGTAACCGCCGCGCGCACATTGGGCCTTCATTATAATATAAATAAAACTTTTTAATAGCGTTTTTGCTGAAATGTTCATTTTATCCTTCTTAGTATATTTTGATGCGTCTTTAGAAATATATTTTTATCAATCAATTATTTTTATTCAATTTTATGTGGTTTCTTATAATTCTACATTTACTATGGCCAAATATATGTCTTTATTTACAAACCAATAATAAATAAGTACATACAAACCTTTTTTACAAAATAATACCCACATATATTCATCATTTTTAAACCCAATAGGGCACACCAAGAATTGGACAAAGTTTGATATGAAAACTCGTTTCGGGTGAACATAAAATTTTTAAATTTTGGTAGACGATGAATAAACATGTAACGTTTCAGATTGATCAACTAATAGGTATAAGAAATTCAAAAACTTCAATTCTAGTGTACATCTTCGCCACTCTCATTCACTTTACTTACATAGATAGCAAAAAAGCAGATTCACGAATATTATGCGCATATGATAGTATTTGAGAATGGACGCGAAGTGAAATAAATGAAGCTGATTGATCTAGTCGGAGGATCGGTCGACTTTCGGAGAGAAGCGATGCTAGTATTGGACGATTTTGGTTGGAATGACAGAACTATGGACAAACCCTGCCAAGAAGGTCGACCTAGAGAGTTATCTAAATGCGAGACATCGTCAGAGCGGCTCTCACAGCTAAAGATTTATTATAAACAGCGGCATAAGAGTCTGAGAAAGTTGGCTGAGTTCACGACATCCTTTCCGCCAACTACCCTTGACCCGTGCACAGTGACAAACACGTTTGTAGCGGTGCCGAATCCATTAAACTAGATTTTGAATGCATGGAATAAAATTGTCTTCAATGATGTTACTTTTCGAATTGACTGGCCATACTTGGTCCAATGCATTTTCGTTTGTGAATACGATAAATACTAAACACCATTGAGAACGCATTCCTTTTGATTGCGAAGATGAGAGTGTATACAGAAACACACACCCCCTGTACAAAAATTTCAACCTTCGATTTCTTGGAGTTATCAAACAGGCTGAATCCTAGCCTTAAAATAAAAAAGAGTAAGGGAGCTTTAATTTTATACAACTTAAACCAAGCACTTTAACCCCAATTAATAGTAATCTAGCATCACATGTAAATCTTTATATAATTGTTGTAACATATATAACCTTGTATCGTACAATATTTTCTAGACAGTTTGAGTAAGGCGTGGCGGGTAGAGTTCGCATAAAGTGAATAGTTCATGTGGGAGAATTAAATTGTTGTTGTTACTTTTCGAATTGAGCCGCGAGGAGCAGCAAAGACTTGTCATAATGGTAGGATATCAATCTCCCGACATACAGCTCGATTACTGGGAGTTGTGTTTATCAATCCGCCCTGGGCTCACAATTCAGCAGGATAATGCCCAGCCGCACACGACAATCATTTCTAATTTTCAAAAAATAAATCCCTTATATAAATATCAAAGTGAAAACATTAGGCTTACAGGGATTGGTTTATTTTTATTTAATTTTTATTTATATTATTTTAAAATATTTCTTTGAAGCCTAATGTTTTCACTTTAAAATTGTTTCTACTGCTTGGCTTCGTGCTTGCCCAGCACTACTATGGGCAGAAAGGTTGCAATTCATCACAATTAAGCAAGTTTGGGTGCCGTCAAGCTCAGAATCTTGCCGTTCTATAGCGACTAGCCGAATGACCCGGGTAACGCCCCTGTTTTACCCGATTGAATGTTTTGATTCAAATACTATTTGTTACAATTATAAATTGGCGCCTTAAATAATTGCATATGTTAGTTAATAACTATAGCCTATGTGCTTTATCTGTCTATGTACTGTCGGCTTCCGTAGGCGTCTCTTACTGGGAAAAAGAAAGAGAGGATTCCATTTGGTTAATATCTAATATATGCATTTATTTAGGGAGCGACCCGCTCCAACACAATAGTTACAAAGACGAAATAGCGAGTGGGGGGCATGATGGGGGGGGGGGGGGGCAAAGGTGGCGTGAGCGTAGCCAACCAATAGGAGGGCGCCATTCCAAATAATAAGCAAACTGTGACAGAGATGAAAACTGATGGCTGATTGTTGATTAGGAGATGAGGAATGACGATCGTAACTGTATATTGAATAATTGAGAGAATTCGACAAGAAAATCCCACAGGAGAACATCCGGCATATCTATCAATCAATGCAAAGCAGAATAATAACTTACATAAGGGCTGAGGTTAGACAAATTTCTTATTATTTTATTTATTTTTCATATCTCTTGAATAAAACATGCGATTCCGCATAGATTTTAATCGTCTCCCGGATTTCCTCTTCTTGGAAAAACTTTTCTTTCGTGCAAGTTTTTTAAATGAAATATTTTCAATTTGTATATATAATATTTCATTTTAGTTTAAAATTTATATATGTGCAAAGAATAATCATATAATTTATTGCATAAAAAAATATTTAGTAATCTTTCTAATATAATATACTAGACGGGTGACCCGGGCTTCGCCCCGGGATTGACCCGTGTGCATATCTACCCGAGTGATATATATTTAGATAAGATATTTTAAAAATAATTGTTTGTTATTAGCATTATCTATTTGTTTGAATCAGCATAATGTAAGTATACATAAAGTATGTGTTATATACACCTTAATAGTACAAAAGCTACATACCTATACTTTCGATATTGGCGGACCTATAATGAGGCATTGTTAACAATAGATTATTTAAGGAGCGACCCGCTCCAACACAATAGTTACAAAAACAACAAAGCGAGTGGGGGGGGGGGCAAAGGTGGCGTGATCGTAGCCAACCAATAGGAAAGCGCCATTCCAAAAAAAAAAAGCAAACGGTGACAGAGATGAAAAAGAATTGATGACGCTAATAACTGTATATAGAATTGTGCTGAATAATTTTTGTTAGAAAATAAATTAACTATTATAAAATTTATTCAATGTATAGAGAGCGTTAACTACTAAGA
>CP092877.1:20343556-20367028 GCA_030710605.1 Cordylochernes scorpioides | reverse complement strand
TATATATATATAGTCACGACCGTCTTTCCTCCTCAGTCACGGATGCGCGCGCATCATCATTATGATCATTATAATATCATAATAATTATTATAATATTATTATTATTATTATCAACATATATAGTCACGACCGTCTTTCCACCGTCAACAATTCCTCATGTCACGGATGCGCGCGCATCATCATTATGATCATTATCATTATCTAATGATAATAATAATAATTATTATTATTATTATTATATTATTATTATTATCAACATATATAGTCACGACCGTCTTTCCACCGTCAACAATTCCTCAATTCCTCATGTCACGGATGCGCGCGCATCATCATTATGATCATTATCATTATCTAATGATAATAATAATAATTATTATTATTATATTATTATTATTATTTTATTATTAATATATATAGTCACGACCGTCTTTCCTCAATTCCTCAATTCCTCATGTCACGAATGCGCGCGCATCATCATTATGATCATTATCTTCTATAGAAGCTTCTATCTTTATAATTATGTATATTTACAAAAAGTCAATTCGCTCGCGCCTCTAGCGGTGAAAATGAGGGGTAATACCAGCTGACCTAATGTACATGTAAAGTTTGGAGCGGGACGTTTCACAAGAGTGACATCCACGGCTCCAATTTATAATTGTAACAAATAGTATTGGAATAAAAACATTCAATCGGGTAAAACACGGGCGTTGCCCGGGTCATTCGTCTAGTATATATATATATGTTATGTAAAAAAAAATTTCGAATATATTTCATAAATTAAATTACTCTGTTAAATCGACCACCAGATGTCGCCGTTTTTACCATATAAACTCTATTGTTGTCGTTTCCCGATGGCCGGCTCAAACCGCGTTTGTAAATTATGTAAATAAGTTTTTTTTTTATTTTTCCTTGTTCTACTCGCCTTAAGACAGGCAGAACTTTGCTTATATTAATAAGCAAAAATAAAGCCATAATGATCTGAAATATTTCAGCATTATCACCACGACTAAGAAACAATATCGTAAAATACTCATGGATACCAAAATCGAGCAACAGTTAATAATCCTGTATATTTCAAAATAATGAACATTAACGAACGCGTTTCGCGCTGTTGGCGCTCGTCATCTTGGAGCAGGCTGTACCATTTTGACCAAAAATATTTTATGTCCCAGAAGCTTCTTGAGAAACCAAGAAATGGGTATTTAAAGCCAAATTTGCGTAAATACGCGCCAACAGCGCGAAACGCGTTTGTGGGTGGATTTTCTTGATTTATCAAGAAATTGGGTAGGCCAAATATCACGGAGCAAGTTAAATATTTCTGGATGTGCTGGTCATCAATACCGGCAGGAGCATAGAAACCACGGTATACTACAAACCAGAATTTAACCCCACATATATTCATTACGGTTCTCATGCACCTGCATCTCATAAGATCACAACTATCAAAACACTAACAAAAAGTATCTCCACTCATTGTTCTCTAGAAATCTTTAGGACGGTCGAGAGAAATAACGTTTATCGTAACCTTTCGTCTTTCGGTTATCCTATAGATTTTATCCGGCGCCATACGTACCAACAAAGTACATATGCAATCCCAACCTTTTACAAATCGACTTGCGTCCTCCCGTATTCCGAAACCAACGTCGATATTGCCCGTTTCTTGAGAAAATACGGTGTTCGCACGTATTTTAGTAATTCACCTTCCGTCGAACTCAAACTCCGGCATCCCATCACAAAAAGTTCTGAAAAGCAGGACCCACTATCCGCCTCTAAAGCAGTGTACAAAATTAAATGTTCAAATTGCGAACTACATTATGTTGGTGAAACCGGCAGAACCATTGAAATCAGGACTAAAGAACACAATAGAAACATCATGAACAAAGACCGCCGTTCCCAGATTTATCAGCACATGGCAGAAACACAGCATTCATTTGATTTCACATACACCCAATTTATTTACAGTAACATACGCGGAAAATATCAAGGACTGGTCCTGGAGGCTTTGGTTTCCAATAAAATTCCGAGCCTCAATAGAAAAATTGAACTACCCCCGCAGTACATAGCTTTTTGTAATAGCATGGATCCCGCATAAGGAATTTTAACCTCAAGTGTTTTCCCGATTTATGTATATATTTTATTTATTTTAAACTTATTTTAAACTTGATTTTTGTATGTTTTATCTCTTGGCTTAACTTTGTTTTATCCCGTTTTATACGGATTTCTCGCTCGCTCTCTAGGTGTGTTGATACGTGCTTGTTCGTGGCAATTCCTCTTCAATATTCAAATCTTCCTTAGTTGAGTGTATATACCTCTCCGCACATTTTCTTGGATTACCTGAAGAAAAGCGTTTTGCTTGAAAGCTTGTATTTTCAATAAAAAGAAACTCACCACGTTATATTTTCGTTTTCTCTTTTAGAATTCAATTCATTAAAAAAAATAAAAAACCGGAATATATGTATTCCTCATATTAAAAAATTGTAAATAGAAATTTTAAACAATGTTACCTTTCAACTAATAATGATGGTGGGCATTATTTTAGCTTGAAATCAGAAGTAATAGAAAGAGATATTGTCGGGAATTTGAGAACAAAAATTTTCAATTCTAGTTATGGAAGTATAATCAGCGAATAATAGAATAAATAACATAACCAAATTTATATAATATACATATGTAACAAGTTAAAGTTTTAAATGTAGATGATGTGATTAAACTAAATGACCTTTGTAATGCCATCTGGTAAAAGTAATATGGCCAACATATAGGCTGAAGAGAATTTTATAATATCCATTAAAAGGAAAAGTAAAAGAAATTGATACAACAACAATATTAACAAAACAATAAGTTTAAATTCTCCTAGAAGAGGAATTGATCTTCATATTCACCAAGGAAAAATATTGCGTGATATAAATACTTATATTTAATAAAATAAGGCATTTAAGCATGGAAGTTCTTTTTTATACATAAAGCAAATTATACTGTCCTTACTGATATGAAAATAAAATGTTGGGAGAGATCTCGGCTCATTAGTGGTGAACACTCCCAGCGGTTTCTCAAATTTAATCTATTAGACAACTTTTTTTAGAGTTCTAATACTATATTGGACGATACTGATTATATATGCTACGCCGTAAGGTGGAATCTAAGAAAAGGTATTCAAGTACACTATGGACATAATATATTAGGAGAGTTGAATTACATATAAATTTTTACATCGAGCAATGCTCTTCCGCAAACCATAAGGGCGAAGCCAATAAGGCATAAAGTAGAAACCAGTCAGCTCACGCGACACATGACAGAGATTTCATCAGCTAAGTCAAAATCTTTTAATAACTATTTAATTCAATAGCGAATATTGCTACTACTAACCTCCTGTCAAAATAAATATCAGGACCATCTTCATTATTAGTTTGCACAAGTACCAACATAGCAATAGGTTTCAAAGAAATAAAAAATAACACAATTGCCTCTAAATGGAATTATCTTAAACCTTTATATACCGTAAGTCTTTACAAGGAAAACCTTTATAAGGAACACGATGTTGGACCCATTAATGAATATTCTACAAAACAAAACTTTAAAATAAGTAAAACTATAAAATGAACACTTTTTCGGGCTTCTTCACATTGAAAAATCTTTAAAAAATTAAACTATAACAGACACTATAATGGATATGTTTTCGACTCATTCGTAGAGAACTATATATTTTACACTCTCCTTATGTAAAACCCTTTAGAACAAAGATATTTCTAAGAAATCTCAATGTCAAATTTTCTAAAATATTGTATATATAAGGATGATATGATGAGATATGATCGATTGTTTCATGTAAAAGAATAGAGCAATAGGGAAGAAAGCAAAATTTTGTTCGAAACTAAGTGAGAGAGTAGCTTTTATGTTTTTAAATACTTACACAAAGGCTTGATTAAAATAATATTTTCATATATGAAAAAATTAATAAAATATCGCTGAGTAAAATATCTGTGGAAAAAACATGGAGTAGTGTTATTGACACTCTTCTAAGGAAATATGTTCCTTAGATGATCACATTGTTGGAATCGTCACTAAAGCTTTATATATGTGAAGATATAACAAGAAACTTTTCTTATTACGAAGCAACTTCTTGATCTCTTCACCTTCGTTTTAGAGCATTTTTATTGAGTTGGTTCATCCACGGGGCATATTAAGCCCGACGAAGTAGGGCACATTATGTATGGACTAAGGAAGTGGGGACCTGCCCTCGAGCGTTGATTAGACCTTGGCGAGGATAACAAATGGCTTCTCTGTGTCGACAGGGTGATGTTCCCATCTATCTCACAATGGGCTCCCAATTGATTCGCCCAAAATTGAAGAGAATCGATTACTGAAGATGGGGGGACAGATTAGGCGGCGTTTTCCCCTTCAACGCCCCTCTGAAGCTAACCTTATTGGAGATAACTTTGCATTGATACTTAATAGGAAGGTTTTTCTATTGCCCACTCGCTCGATTTTTAATACCATTTTTAGCACTTTTATAGAATAATCAGAGGAATATTTACAGTATTCATTCAATTCCTGTTTGCTAAGGCTATAACTCGACGTCACATTCTTTTTATGAATATAATTATCCTGTTGATCTTTAGAATAGTTTAATACACTGCGTGACATTGAAAATGGAACACCAAGAAATAGTGGCCAGAAAGTGATGAAACTCGGCAGACAGAGAGAGACAGGGACGAACAAAAAGTGATCTTTATTTCAAAATGATATTCATAATACAGAGCGAGAACGGCGTCGGCTTAGTAGCAAGTAGGACCACCGCGGACGGCGATGCACGCAGCAACACGTCTAGGTAGAGAGTCAATCAGAGTACGGATGGCGTCCTGAGGGATGGCTCTCCATTCCCTCTCAACCATTTGCCACAGTTCGTCTTCTGAATGCGGCTGTGGCAAGGCATGCAAACGGCGTCCAATGATGTCCCAGACGTGCTCGATTGGTGAGAGATCAGGAGAGTACGGTGGCCAGGGAAGCATCTGTACATCTTGCAGAGCTTGTTGGCTAATGCGAGCAGTGTGGGGTCGGGCGTTATCCTGCTGATAAAGGGCATTGGGTACCCCCTGAAGGTAGGGGAGTGTCACCGGTCGCAGCACATCATCAACGTATCGTTGGGCCGTCATAGTGCCCTGAATACGAAGTAAAGGTGACCTGGAATCATACGCGATTGCGCCCCAAACCATGATTCCACGTTGTCGCACGGTGGGGCGTTCCATAATTGCTGCCGGATTGGACCTTTCTCCACGTCGACGCCACACGCGTACACGGCGACTATCACTGGACAAGCAGAAACGCGACTCATCTGAGAACACGACCCTGTGCCATTCCGTCATCCACGTCGACTAGCCCGGCACCATTCCAAACGTTGGCGCCTATTCGGTGGGGTCAATGGCAGTCTTCTTAGCGGACGGCATGAGTGCAAGCCATTAGCAACCAATCGACGGGAAATGGTTCTGGTCGAGATGGAATGATCTAGGGTGTCTTGCACATGTTGCAGGATGGCGTTACAAGTGGCTTGTGGGGCCGCCACTGCTTGTCGAAGGATACGCCGATCCACACGTGCTGACGTCACTCTGGTTGCACCGACACTCCTATAAATTGCCACATTTCCTTGTTCCAACCATCTTCTCCCACAGTCGGTGCACCGTGGACGCACCGAGGTGTGTATCAGCTGCGATTTGACGCATGGACAAACCTGCCCTTTTCAGTCCGATCACCATGCCCCTCGTAAAAGCGTCTGTCTGCTTGAACTGCCTCCGTTTACGATGACCTGGCATTCTCTGTTATTACACGTGTCTTTTGACACAAGAACAAAATTTCTACAATGATTTTCCTTGAAGAAATAACGACACGAATACTGTCCTTTCTGCAAGTTCCTTCCCTTATATCTTACTCCAGGTGCGCACGAGAACTGCGCATTTTACATCATTAGCATAACTCGGTTAGGCGCGTCTACCCTGAAATTTGCATAATTTTCTGGCCACTATTTCTTGGTGTTCCATTTTCAATGTCACGCAGTGTATATGTGTTTATAAATATGAATTGATATATAATATAAATTAAGTCTGGCCTTTTTATCAAGAATGAGAAATTCATTCAGGATATCAATTTCTAACAATATTTTTATTATTTTATTGAATCGTGAATCATATATAGGACATTTAAATCTATTCGCTCTTAATCTTACTTTTCTCGCGGTAAAGAGCGAGGATCGAATAGTTCGCAGTTAAAATAGAAAAGATCTCGATGAGGCACAATTTGGATTGTAGATTATAAACACAAGGTAATAAGACCAAATCCAAATAAATAAATAGTGTGTGACGTTTCGGTAACAACGCTGTTACCGAAACGTCACACACTATTTATTTATTTGGATTTGGTCTTATTACCTTGTGTTTAGAAAAGATCTCATCTCAAACAGTTTCATTATTGAAAAATCTCGAATTTCTTGAATATTTACATAAAAGCGATGACTGTGTGTCTGCGATGAGCGACTTCAACTGAGAAATTGTTGTGAGTTAAGCTCTATTTTTTTTAAATGTGTTCATGACACCAAAGAGTACGGAATCCAAAATTCCAGTTGTCTCTCTGAAGCTTCCAAGGATTTAAACAAATAAACTGCCATCGTGAAAAGCAACACGGTCAGCGTATATTCAATATCGTCATAGGGGCCCATCACGTGGAGTGATGGCAGTGGATGCCATTGGATTCACGTCTCGCTCTATCTCTTGTTCGCATACCCGGAACTTCGACATTGCCGTCGCCTTTTTATTTTTTTTTCTATTGTTTTTCATATATATATGTAGTAACCCTGACCAAGCCGACGTGGAATGTGCTGGGCAGTCGTGGTAGTGGGTGCGTGATGGGATTCCCGCACGGGGACAGCAAGGAACAGAGGCAGGTCTAGATGGTAGCTCCAAGAGGTAGAGATAGACCACGGACGAAAGCAGTCGGACCACGGGTGCCGCGGATGCCCTAAGCCTACATCGCGGATAGAAGAAGGGGTGAGAGATCCGACCGAACGTATAACGGCGTCACTCTGAAAACAACTACTTTGTCTCATTTTCTGGGCCCTTTTATACTGGACCCCCGCATTTGGCGGAGAGTCCTGATTGGTTCCTGTAATCACGCCACTTCCTGGCGCCGAGTCATTGTCGCCGTCTGGTTTACCTCTGCCTCTTTGTTTATTTGTTACATCTATTTGCACAAGGTCGATACATATTTTTATATAGATATGGGGCCATAATAAACACCAGAAGAAGGTTGTGAACTATCTAACTCAAAATATACTACAGAATGTGCCCCCGGTGATGAAGGTTTGATTAGGGGAGTGAAATAAAATTGAGCGAAAAGCTAGCAAACCTATCAAATGGGAAATAATTTGAGGCACAAATTAGTTACTAGAATAAAAAATAAAGATAAAGGAGAGAGTAGTGGTGACACACTGATATAATATTATAAAACTACAAAATATATAAGAGGAGTACATAGGAAGGATAAATTTAAAGTAAACATACACAATAGCGAAAGTAAATATTTTTTAAAGTTGGTATACTACAAGGTATGTCCCATAAGTTCCCGGACTGGGTCCATAAAAAAAAAAAAAGGTAAGATTTTTTATAATTTTTTTTTATTAAAACTTTTCAAAGTAATCCCTCCTTGCTTCAACGCACCAGCGCCATCGTTTCTCCCAATTGTCGAAACAGTTTTTATAGGCCTCTTTTGGAATGCTCTTCAATGCCAGCAGCGATTTTTCTATTATGTCTTCCCTGGTGTCAAAATGTCTTCTTTTTAGAACTGCTTTGAGTTTGGGGAACAGGGAAAAAGTCATTTGGTGCGATGTCTGGGGAATAGGGTGGTTGAGGTAGGATTTCTGTCCGTTTTTCGCCAAAAAACTCGTCACCAAGTGCTCTGTGTGAGGGCGGGCATTGTCATGGTGTAGGATCCAGTCACCATTAGTCCATTTTTCTGGCCTTGTTTTTCGAATCGCTTCCCTTAGACGGCGAAGAATGCTCAAATACATTTCTTTAATAACTGTTTGTCCTGCAGGAAGATACTCGTGATGAACAATGCCCTTGTTATCCAAAAAAGCGACCAGCAACGCCTTGTTTCTGGATTTCAATATCCTGGATTTTTTGGGTCTAGGCTCACCCTGACCTCTCCACTCGGCAGATTGACGCTTGGTTTCAGGGTCATAGCCATAGACCCATGTCTCGTCGCCTGTGATTATCTTGTCTTTCCATTCCGGATCCGTTCTTGTCATTTCCAGCATGTCCTCACAGGTTGCAAGCCGACACAGTTTTTGCTCATTAGTGAGGGATCTTGGGATGAATTTTGCAGGAGTCTTTTTGAGCTCAAATCTTCGGTTACGATCCTTCCAATCGTTGTTTTAGAGATGCCTGTGTCTTGCTCTAGCTCCAGCAAAGTAGTTCGAGGATTTTCTTTTATCAAATCGGTGATTTTTTGCACATTTTCATCAGTCCTTTGAAATGTTGGGCGTCCTTGACGAGGATCATCTTCAATGGAAATTCTGCCAGCTTTAAATCTAGAATGCCATTCAAAAACAGTTGTTCTCTTTGGGGCGTTATTGGGGAATGCTTTATTAAGCATTTTAAAAGTGTCGGTTGCTGATATTTGAAGTTTCACACAAAATTCTATGCAAATCCTCTGCTTCAATTTTTGTTCCATCGTAAAATCGCCGCAGCGCAAGGTGTAACCTTTAAATAAATTAGAATAACTTTGACGCGCGCGCACGTACCGCCTCGATATTGGTACCACCGTGTTGCCAGATATTTTTTCTATAATAAACTGTCAAATTTATTTACATTTTTCATTTATTTATTTTTTTATGGACCCAGTCCGGGAACTTATGGGACATACCTTGTATTTACAGTTTTTTGTTACTTAAGGTGCCATGAGTATTTACAACATAGTTTCAGGGATGTAATACAGGAAGGAGGAGAAGTAGAGATAATAAAAGTAAAATACAATATAAAAGAAAATTGACTTAAGCAAAAGGTTTGCGATAGGTAGTGACGCACTGAGGAATAAAGGAAGAAGGTCTGAATTGGTTTCTGCAAAGGACATCTCAGGAGTTCTGCCCAGCAATACGAGCTTAGAAGCGAAGTATTGTTTTCAGGGTTCAGCAATCTCAAGATGCTCTGTAAGTAGCATTAGATCAGATGGGCAAAAGGCGTGAAGATCGAAGGAGAGGTAGGTAATGGGAGAATATGGGAAAGAATTTTTTTCTGAGAGAGGTTGAAAAGAGATGGTGGCTCAAGAGCTGCGCTGCTGTTGGTGATTGAGCTCGACCAGATGAAAAATTAAATTAAACGAAAAATGAGTGGGCGCATCGTGCTGATGATGGCCTGGGTCGAGCGTTAGAGAAAAAAAAATCTCGCTGGTTACCCAAGCTCTCCGTGTGGAGTTAACATGGGGAGGAAGAGTGTACCAGGTCGATGAATCATTAAAAAATAAAAATTAAAAATGTTGACGAGCAGGAGTCTCAGGAACCGTTGAAGAGGTTAGAGGATGGAGGTAGATTGTGAAAACAGGGCTCGACTGTTGCCATTGATTGATTGAACCCGGGTTTGAGGAAAAAGGAATGACATAAAGAATACTGGGACGGTGACCCGGGTGTAAATAAAAAAATAATAAGTCATGGATTTTCCTGAACACACCATCAGGATGGGATGGCGAGGAAGGAGTAGTCCACTCGGACAAATCAATAAAAAAAAGTCGGCTAACAGGAACTCTGCGATGGACGAGGGGTGGTTAGAACGAAGGCATAGAAGGCCTAAGGAAAAGGATCAAGAGACGAGAGAAGTATGGAAGGCAGAGTTGGATGGATCAAGATATAAGAAGAGACAGTTGGTATAAGGCGTCACTGTTAAAACAAAATTTTTAAAATTAAATTAGCTTAGACGTAGGCCATGGAAAATTAAAACAAATGATGTCAAAGAATATAAGGTTTCAGGTGATGTTTATATAGGTTGGCTAATGGTTTTAACTGTTTAGGGATGGAAGGAAAAGAAATATCTTAATGTAAAAGAAATATCCTAAAATATATGGATTGATTCTAAAATATAAAATGGCACACATCAAGGATCGTAAAAATATAAATGAATAAGATTTTAAAATATAGTAAGTATTCAGGTTAGTGTGTTCTCCACGTGATGCAATACTTATAAACGCAAATTAGACGATGTTTGGAAAAGTCAAAAGTAGTAAATAAATTGAAATGCCATTATGGTTTGTTTTTTTATTTTTCTTCTTAATTATAATTTCAGAAACGTCTCACATGGTGAGAGAGAGAAAAAGGAAAACGAACTTATCAAAAGTAGTAAAATGTTACAAATAAACTTATGATGGATATCTGAAGGTTTAGAGTCACGCAGTGGTAAAAAGAGGGGAAGTCTGAGTTGAAATTTGCAATGGCAATGAAAGTGGAGAAATGGAAAAGGTGGAGTCAAGAGTTGTCTGTTGCCAATGATGATTGAGCTCGGATTAAAATTGAAAAAAAAAAGTAATAAAATGGTAAAAATGATGGTTGTAATGATGATCCGAGCGTTGAGAAAAAAAAAACTCGAACTGGTCGCCTGAGCTCACTGTTGGGAAATGTACAGCGAGGAAGGTTGAGCCAGCTGGTTGAATCAAAATAACAATAAAAAAAGTTTGTTTGGCGAGCAGGAGACTCTTGACTGCGGGAAATATGGAAGGTAAGGAAGGTAAAGGGTACTGTTGCCAATGAGGATTGAACAACCCGACATAGTTGAATGTAATGAATGATGTTGTCGGGTGATGATAAAAAAAAGAAAGAATCTTTGGATTTCCTGAACTCGTTATCGGGAATTGTATACCGAGGAAGGATGGTCCAATAGATGAATTAATTTTTTAAAAAATGGGTGGCAACAGGACCCTATGGGAGACTATGAGGTTGGGAGGAGATGGGGTTAAGGAGGTTTGAGTAAGTGGTATAGGATGGGAAGATAGGATTGAGAGAGAGAGGCGTCAATATGAGAAAATAATAATAATCTAATAAAAAACAATGATATCAGAAATAAGACGATCTTGAATATTTTTTAAAATATATAAATGTTATATAAAAAAACTCAAATGATGTTTAAAAAGCTTGAATTTGTAAAGTTTTAGAACTATATATGCTGACAGATGAAAAAATAGTCGAATAGTAATGATTCAAAAGATTGCTGATGGTTGAATATTCTAAGATATAATGAGCAATGACAATAATAACTATATAATAATGTTGACTTGGATGGTTTATAATGGCTGAGTGGTTGAGGTATATAAAAATAAAATAAAAACATATAGCATACAAATATAAAAAAGGTGATAGCTTGATGGATGCATTGGCGAAGATGTTTTGTTCTAATATTGATAGGGGGGAATTTTCAATTTTGGGATGTTATATTTGTTAGTAGAAAAAATATTTGAGTAATTCTTAATAATATTCACAAAAGTTGAAGGGATATCATTCCTAACACATAAATTACAAGGATCAATAAATATTTTACATTGATGTTCAGAGGGATATAGTGGGGGTAATAAATATAAATGGGGAAAATGAGCTAATGTTTGGCTGGGTGCATTTTTGTCACAATTGATAGAGGTCCATGAGAGTTTGTTTTGCCTGGCTGTATGGCAGAGAGGCCAGATTCAGTTCGTTGTAGAGGGAGAGGGGCTTACCTTTGAGTAGCGTGCGGAGCCGAGCTTGTAGGGTGGCGTCATCTTGCGGTCCCTCGCTCGTCTGCTCGAGTTGCTTGCTGCGTAGGATCCGTCGAAAGGAGAGATAAGGGCTTCCTCCGCACGAGGCACGGCTATTCCCCGAATGGCGTCTGTTAGGCGGCTTACTAGGTCTTCGCAGTGGGGTTGAATGTTGGTGAGGGCATCCGCGACGTATTCGTCTCTGACCTCCGTCATCCTCTGCATGTTGTTGTCCTCAGTTATCCTGTCGACTTAAACGGGTTCTGTAGTAATCCCGTCCAAGCCGACGTGGAATGTACTGGGCAATCGTGGTCGTGGGTGCGTGATGGGATTCCCGCACGGGGACAGCAAGGAACAGAGGCAGGTCTAGATGGTAGCTCCAAGAGGTAGAGATAGACCACGAACGAAGGCAGTCGGACCACGGGCGCCGCGGATGCCCTAAGCCTACATCGCGGATAGAAGAAGGGGTGAGAGATCCGACCGACCGTATAACGGCGTCACTCTGAAAACAACTACTTTGTTTCATTTTCTGGGCCTTTTTATACTGGATCCCCGCATATGGCGGAGAGTCCTGATTGGTTCCTGTAATCACGCCACTTCCTGGCGCCGGGTCATTGTCGCCGTCTGGTCTACCTCTGCCTCTTTGTTTATTTGTTACATCTATTTCCACAAGGTCGATACATAATTTTATATAGATATGGGGCCATAATAAACACCAGAAGAAGGTTGTGAACTATCTAACTCAAAATATACTACATATATATATACGAAAAACATAATTTGATAAAAGTACTGCCTTGCTTAAGGCGTAAGAATAAAAAAAATGAAACACTTTTTACATAATTAACAAAATACCTGAGCCGGCCATCGGGAAACAACTACAAATGGTTATATAAGCAGAAGGCGCGACCTCTGGCGGTCGACTTAACAGAATATTTGAATCTATAACATATATTTAAAATAAAATAAAATTTCGAAAAATAACTTTATATATATATTAAAAGGCATATTTTGGATGTAAAATAAAACAAACATTTTATTTAATATAAAATGCCAATATTTCAATAGGCTGTACGCCTAACTTCGTCAGGGCTTTTCTTGTTTTTAAACTGCTTTGGATGATCACTATATATATTATATATTCTTATATTATAACCCGTTAATCCCTCTTTCTTTTGCAAAAAATCTCATTTATAGCCCACTAGTTCAGACCAAATTGGGTAAATTAAGGTCATCACTTTTGGATTATTCGGAAGTACCCAAACCAATGAATAGGAAATTGCTGAAAATACAATATCTTCTCGTATAAACCAAAAATGTTGATATTGAAGCAAAGTATTTTTATTATTTTATTAACAGATATTAATTTTGTTATTTATATGCTTCTACTTTGTTAGCTCATCTCATTGCTTCTTTGGGTTTTTATAAATGTTGATTTTTACTTGCTTAAATAAATTTCTGTGTTCTACTGAAGTTTGTCTTTCCTAATTTCCTACGATACACTTTATTAAGATCTGTATCTATATATATGAATAAATATATATATGGTAATTCAGGCAACAACCCCATGTATATAACTTATAACAAGATTTTAATGTTGTATAATAGAAACACAGCTGTTAATGATTATACGTATTATTGACATGTGTCTTTACATCATCATATGTAATGTAATTTGTACAAAGTGGATAAATAAATAAAATCTGTAATAGATTTAAGAATTGAGCTAAGCAAGAGATGGAAGTCATGACGTCAAAATCAGATAGATTTACAATTCCCACGACAAGACCACCCACACTGTCACATGTGGTAGAATGCAGAGACCCCTCTCACACCTGGACATGCAAAGCCCCCTTTCTCAGAAACGGCCCCCTGTCACATAAGGCCCCCCGTCTTTAACCTATAAACACAATCACTTTACAGTCACTTGACAGTTTAGTTCACCCTTAGCGCGAGCTCTCGTCGGTTGTCACCAAGGTCCTCCTCATTCACCATGTAGTCAGTAAGAAATCTTCTATCTCCATCTTTCGCTCCTAGCTCAACTTTTATCTGTTTGCGGAACTTTCTTAGTGCAACTGTGTCTTCGTTTTTTGTGTGGACATTCCCAAACTTTCCACTCTGCCTCGACCACGACTGCCTGTATTTTGTGAGAACTTTTAAAGGTCTTCCAAGGTGCAGAGAGGTACTGGAAAACTCTACACAAGGCTTACCAGAACTTCAACTTATTTCAGTAGTCGACATCAAACTCAACAAATCATTACAGTGAGTCGACAGGATTTTATTTCATATATATATTATTTTAAATATTTGTGTATAAATATGATGTTTGTTTGTCTTTTGGCGATGCAATATTTTAACTTGTGTGAATCCAATTGGGAATTAAGAATTTAAAAATGTATATTTTAAGGGGGACTTAAGAAGAGAAACATATGATGAAAATACCTTCGTTTCTTTAAGCATATATTTATTTTAAAAGTCTTCAATATTAATATTTTCAAATAAGCTTTGACTCACATCGAGCAACTATGGTTCTATTGCTTGAAACATAACCCAATAAATTAACGCTACTAAATATGTGCATTGTCATCGCGAGTGAGAAAATAATATTTAAAGCTGAAGTAGTAGAATTTACGAAGAGAGCGCTTTATATGACACCTGAATTTAAAAAAATGCGCGCAAAATGTCAAATATCATCATAATAACTCTAACTCTTTTAGCATTACATTTATATTCTAAAACGTATTTTATTTTTTAGATTTATTAAGATAAGAATTTAATAAGGCTTGATAACTGTCATTCTAGACCCATTTAACTGACCGCATTCATCTAGTTGAATTATCAAGTACAGTGGTACCTCGACATACGAGCGCCCCAACATACAAGTTTTTCGAGATACGAGCCGACGAGCAAGTGATTTTTTGCTTTGAGTTACGAGCGAAATTCGAGATAGGAGTTCGGTTCGGTAGTGTTGAAGATATTAATATGTGATTTTAAATGGGAATTTTGTATGGGGAAATTTGCTTCGAGATACGAGTAATTCAAATACGAGCAAGGTTGCGGAACGAATTAAACTCGTATGTCGAGGTACCACTGTATATTAATATAAAACAATAACATCATTTTTATTTGTAGACCTGTATTTCAAGATATTCCGAATTCAAAATCCGCGTTTTTTACGCAACTCTTGGGTTCTCAACCTTTTATAATAAATACCGATTTTCAAAAAAAAAAAAACATTTTAATGTCATCTATTTGACGCTTTTCACGTTATTATCCGGAATTCTATCTTTCAAATATATTGATAGAGACACACAAACCAATATACCTTTGAATACAATTTTCAATATTTATCGAACTACTTTATTGAAATTTGAAAACATTTTCACTTATATAAAATTTCATATTATATTTCAAATATTATGCAAAGAAATCAGTACTTCTGCTTGAAATTTCCAAATATATTGGAGAAGAGAATAGAGTGACATGACAATAATATTGTCACAATACAAGCAGACTCTTCCATATAAAACTGGAACTTTAAATATTTAAATTTAATATCAAGACTTCTCCTTATTTCCTTTCGAAATGGCTTTTAATATTTAAATCTAATAGATTTTTATCTCTCAATTTTTCTCGTCGAAAATATGATTTTAAAATGCCTTTGTTCTTGATTGAATTTCATCAGATTTACGTGAGAGAGAGCGGGAAGAAGAAATTTAGATTTGTTAGGAAAAAGAAAAAATGTAAGAGCGCTGTTGAAGAGTTAGTTGATCGAGTTTTTCATCCTTTTGGCGATATATTGAGGAGGGAAGAAATTTGTTGGCAGAAAGAGTTAATTTATAGTTATTTTATATATATTACGCGCTAGAGTGCCACTGATAATATATACAATTACCTTCACTAATCCTGATAAATAAGAATTAATAATATTATAATATATAGAACGTAATGAAGGTAATTCTTCATTTATTGTCGTTTTAGATCTGATGGTAGAAACAGAAAACCTTTTAGCTTTATATATATCATTAAGAAAATTCAAAAATTCATATATTTGCTAGTTAATTTAAGTATGAGAGGTTTGTTTTATATATATAAATGAATAACGAATATAATAGTATAAAAAAGAAAACTTCAGCATAGTTTCGGCCGTTACGTGTCATAAGCTGGGTAGAAAAAAGAATAAGCGAAGAGATAGGTTTGTAGAAAAGAGCAAAGACAGAATCATGATAATAATTTTCCAATAAAAAAATAAAATTATATATATGCCTTTTAAATTGAAAATCTATTTATGGATTGCTCTAATTTATATATACGAGGGCCATCCAATAAATAAGTTTCCTTATTTTTTAACAAATAAACCACATTATTTACAATTATGCAGTTATTTTATTTTCATTATACAACTCATAGACTACTTCTCTAAATAATCACCATTTCTGTCCAAACATTTTTGGTACCGTTGTAGCAATATTTTTATACCACTGTTGTACCAAGCCGTGTCCTGTCTTCGTAGCCAGTGGTTCTCCTCCGCCTGCACTTCGTCATCATTCGCAAAGTGCTTGCCTCCAAGGTGCCACTTGAGTGCTGGAAAAAGATGGAAATCGCTTGGGGCAAGTTCCGGAAAATAAGGTGGATGTGTGAAAATTTCCCATTTGAAGTTTTCCATAGCCATAAATTTGCCTGCAGAGATTGTGACCTTCGCCTTTTTTGGTGCACTTTCTTCGGGCTTCTTCCACATCATGCTTTGTCGTTTTGTTTCTGGAGTTGAATGATGCACCCAGCTTTCATCTCCAGTGACAATACGGGAAAACAGTTGATCTCCATCTCTTTGATGCATTTCCAGGAAAGCTCAGGCTGCCTCCATCCGTTGTTGCTTGTGATTTTCCAAGAGCAAACGTGGGACCCATCTTGCGCAGACTTTGCGAAAATTCAAAATATCTGACATGATTGTTCTAACCGAAGAGCGTCCAATTTCGATTCCAGGAGGCAGTCGAATCATTATTTCGTCAATGGTGACGCGGCGATCTGCTTCCACCACATTCCGAACAGCAGTAACGGCTGCATTGTCCGTAGCAGTAACGGGCCTGCAGCTTCGCTCGTCATCATGCACGTTTTGCCGTCCTTCTAAGAACCATGAACGCCATCGGCGAACCATTTGGATGCTCATACATTCTTCACCATACACTGACAATAAATTGCGATGAATATTGACCGCAGTTTCATTTTTCGCCGTGAAAAAACGAATTACAGAACGGAGTTCGCAAGTGGACACATTCACCAGTGGTAGCTCCATGGAAACTGAAGCCCTACGGACTTGCGCGTACGAGTAGCGTGATTTTGAAGGTCACCAGCTTCCAACGCATCCTAGTGACCATTTCTTCCATACTAACTAATTTTTACAACGTTTCGTTTGCAGAAAAAAAAAATAGGGAAACTTATTTATTGGATGGCCCTCGTATATATACTAGCAGATGTGTACCCGGCTTCGCCCGGGTTTTATCTGAGTGGAAGTTTGCCTAACGAATATTATTGATAATAATATTCGGGAACACACAGAATATTCGTTACATTATATATTTATATAATATGTAAAATATATTTTTCGAGCAAACATATCCACTCTCTCTACTGAATAGATTTTAAAAAGATATATATAAATAAAATATCTAGAGATATACTACATGATCTTAGCCAAAAGGCCGAGAAACGATAATTTATATAGAGAGATGACCTGGCTTCGTGTGTCTTCTGCTCGAATGAATGTTTCGCTGGTAGAATTTTGTTCCTGCATACTAAAAATTATTATCTGGCTTTGCCAGTGGTCGGCTTTAGTGAATATTCCCCTAAAGAATTTTGTTTATGTCAATCAAGCATGATACAGCAATATTGTCATAATCATTTCTGACTAAAAAAATATTGTTTCTCAGTACTTGGTTAATTATATTTTTTCTTGGTTAAAAGTGCGACAAAAAACTCTTCCAGATTTAACTCTCTGTTCTTTTTCAAATTTCAGAGAGATTAGTTACATATTGAGGGCTTGCATAACCGACAAACATATATATATGTTCCCGGCTTCGCCCGATTTTTAACCGAGTAAAAGTTTGCCTAACGAACATTGGTTAAAACGATTCTAGCAAACATCCAATTCCTACTGAATTTATACTTTTTTATACTCTCGATAATTAGAATTTTTCCCAGTCCCTTGAAAAAATACTCGATAAGTTGAATAAATTCAATATTAATTAGTTCACTCGGTAATTTGAAGTTGAAGGAATAGGATCTTGCCACAAACGAAAATTTGTAAATAACTGTATTTAGCGAATGTCCCCGGCTTCGCCCGGCTTTTACCCGAGTAAAAGTTTGCCAAACGAACATTTGTTAAAACGATTCTAGAAAACATCAAATCCACCTATATATAGATTTATAAATGTATATAAATATACAAATATTGTTATATGCGTTTAAATATATTTTTGAAACACATAATTTTTCTGAAAACATTTATCAAATTTTAAATAAGTTATTTCTTTTAAATATATATTAATATTGAAATGCCAAGTTTTTTTACAACGTCATTGGAATATTATATTACTAGATCCTCTATTTAAATATTAAATTTATTATACTTGGAACACATTTTAGCATTTTTACAATTTATAAATGTAATTTATCCAGATACCGCTAGAGGCGCTGCTTGCGAGTGAAAGTAGAAAATTTGCAAATAAAATTGCAACGAATATTTTTTAAAAATAAAATTCAAACCAGAAACCTTCCCAGTAGTATAGTAAATAACTTCTTAAAATTTCACGGCGTTTGTAAAATCTTACATTTTAAAAACATTCATTGTGTAAAGAAACCACCAAACTACGTGTAAAATTATAACCAATCACATTCATTTATCGTCGCGACCAGTGCGTCGCCAAGGGGTAAAAGGCTGGAACTAAAGCTTATACCAAATATATATGTAACATTGTTGCAAATGATCCTGTCGACGTATGGATAAACTGGTAGTCGTGTACGTGAGACGAGTGTTGATGTTCTTCCCACACGCGGCAGAGGCAGGGCTAGATGTTAACACCGAGAGTGATCGGGGACAGCCCACGGAACAGAGGTAGAGGCCATGACACAAACTAGGATGTTTAGCACCGAGACATGGAGACAGAGGCCGAGAGAGACAGAAGCGGTCTGCCGATGGACACCCTGTAGAACATACTGCCCTGTTCTCCTGCTCAAAACCTGACCTGTTTTCAGGGATCGTCTATAAAAAGCCCTGGAGGGGGGGGGGCTATCTGGGCGTTGCCATTTTCCTCTCTCTCTACCCCCAGTTGCCATAGCATATATACAAAATATGGGGTGGTAGTAAATAGGGGAGCAATGTACATTTTAATAGAAGGGTATGATCTTATAAAGTATCGGCTCTAACCGAAGAATAAATAAATATACAGAGAAAGAGACAAAATTGATATTTTAAAATAATATTTATTTTTAGAATTTATATAGAGTTAAAATATAAAATAGATTGATTAAAATAAATATAAGACATAAAAAAGAATATAAAATATTCTCTCAAATATATAGACAGAATATATTTATATAAAATAACTTCTCATTATAAATATATATAATTTATTTTTAAATATGTAAGAAAAAACACATTTTTTTTCTAATTTATTTTGTAAATTGATTTTTTTTAATCCGAAGGGCATTTGGTAAGATAATGCAGAATATTAATATTTAATAGAAAACGTTAATATGAAAGTTTTTCTACCAGAAAAGTTTTTACTATTTAAAAAATATCAAGTTTTATTTTCTTTAAAATTCGCTCCAAAGTAATTTATCACGAGCGTCAAGTTCCAGGATTTGAAATTATTTCAATCCATTGAATATGTTAGCAAGCTGTTTAACAAAAAAAATAATTTACAAAAGTTTCCAATTTCTCTTTAAAAATTTCCTTTTCAAAAAGATTTCCAATAGAAGACATATAGTGAAATATAAATATAAAACTTTGAGAATATTGGAATTAATATTAAAATATTTCTAAAAGATTATGAATAATTTTGTTATTATGAAGTATTTTTGTTCATAAATATAACATTTCAATTCATTGATATTTCTTTAATATTTTCTATTACTTATTTCTATATCTAATATTGCATACTTTATTTTATTTAAAATATTTCGTTATATGCATTTTATAAATACCAAGATTATATTTTTAAATAAAGAATTTATGATTAATACCGAAATCTATCTGTTAAGATATAAAATGATCCTTGGTGTTAATTTATTACTTTTTTTCACTAGTATAAAAGGACATCTCAACCTCAGTTGGATATATCTATTATTTATATCAATATTTTCTCAACATTTCAATAAATATCTTCAATCCACATCAGAATTAAAAATAATTTGAAGATTAAGCATTCATTAATTTTTCATCTGAAGATATTTACAAAGTTCCTACTAAAGATAAATTAAAAATATTTCCATAATACTTCTTTATTTCCTTTTGTCATATCAAGCAAGTTAGCAAGGATATTTTAACATTATTTTAAATTTCAAAACCTTTGCAAAAATATTATTCGTAGGTATTCAAAGCGAACAGAATGGAGATAGAAGCCTATTCCAATGTTGCCTAGAATATAAACTAAGACATGTGGTGTCAGGGGAGAGAGATGCTAAGAAAAAATTTAGGGAACAGTCCATAGAGAAAGGGAATGGACCAAGACATTGTCCTTAGTAACATCTGTCACATATCGTCTATTAAAGATGCCACCACCAAGGACTTCACTATACAAAATAAACCTCTTCAAACCAAGAAATTCCGTGGGTTGAACATGTTTATTTATTTATGCTTATGAGGTGATACAGCAGCGTATTTACAATTAGAGAGGAGACAAAATTAATTAAATCTAGAAAAAAGAAGTGAGGACATATCGGTCATTAAAGTCTGAGAGGCAAGGCCTTCAGCCAGTTCAGGGCTTCCGGGGTGACAGAATGGAGATTGGAGATTCCTCCATTGAATTTGTACAGCGGGCAGTCATCTAGTATATGGGACATTGAATAATGTAGCTGCTGTATTGTCCGTGAGGTCAAGAGACGTACGGACCTCTGTGGTGTTGATCTCTTGGCGGAACGACTTGGAAGTCGGACTCGGGCGCCCCCCACTACGGCAAAGTGGATTAACTTCGGAGAAGGGTTGAACATGACGAAGCAGACTTATGCTGTTTAATAAAAAGGAAAATGGGCCTAGAGATCACAACATACGCCATTTATTATCATGCTGAAACCCTGATGCTTCATCCAATTAAATTCTCGTAAACTATATGATGTGCACTTACATAAAAGTGATCTATCGTAATCACCATTTTTTTCCTGCGGAGAAACTGAACAAAATGCTCTTCATCTTATTTACGACTGTCCGAACTTTGCAGAAGTGAGACATCGTTTGTTCCCTGATTTAAATTATCTCACTCTTTTACCTCAGCCACTTTGTCTATGTAATATTTATGAACTCTGCAGAAAAGATACATGTAAATTTGTAAATATTTGATTCTAAGTTCTAATTTGTTTTTTGTTTTTTTTTTTCCTCTGAATTAGGCACAAATATTTCAATATCGCTCCTGGTTGATTAATAAATGAAAAAACTATATGATGTTCCATAAGAACTAAAAGAGACGCATACTGTACGGCTGATGTCCAGGGAAAAGTCCAACCAGTTCAGTGACCGACCCAATTCTTATGTTGCTATCTGTTGAAGATACAAGTCGACATGGATTTTACTATGAGTAGCACCATTTTTGGGCATTTTATTACATGATGTAAAAATTATCCGCAACACAATATATATTTAAACGACAAGACGAAATAAAAGAAGAAGAGTTTCTTTAATGGACATATATCGAAGCAAGCTTTCGGGCAAAAAAATACCATTTTCCCTTGGTACTAGTGTCCATACTTTATGTTTCTCTATCTCACTGAGCTCATCTTCCATTGCTTTGTGCCATTCATTTCTTTCTCCACTATCCATTGCTTCTTTAAAGTTCTCCGGAATATAATGATCAATTTCCATAATTAAGTTTGCATTATTCCTATCCTTTATTCTTTGTGAGCGTCGAACTCCTTCTTCAATCAATTTCCTTTCTTGTTCTTCAAGTCTTGCTTTGTGCCGTTCTTCTAAGATGCTCTTTGTTTCTCCTTTCTTTCTTCCTCCTTTTACACATCTTTCCTGTATCGGTTCAGTTTGTGATGAGTCATTTTCACAGTCACCACCTAGTTTTACTGAAGTATCCTCCTGAGACTTCATTTTACTCTCTGTGACAGGATTGTCTTCTTTCAAGATAAGAAAGTCTTCAGCAACTATTTCTTCACAATTTCCTTTATAGGTCAAATTATCACAAGTAGTATCTTCCTGAATATCATTTGCATAATCAATTCCTCTCTTATCTTCACTAAATTTTACTGATCTGACTTCATGGATTCTCTTTGTCATTATATCATATATTCTGTAGGCTTTTCTTTTAATGGAATAAACAATAAATATTCCCTTTCTACCCTTTGGTGAAAACTTGTTTCTTCTTGGTTTGCACTCAAGCCAATGTGTCAAACATCCAAATATTCGAATGTGTTTGACCGATGGTTTCCTGCCATTCCATCTCTGCATAGGGGTATTTTGCTTGATAGACCTGTGGGGTGTACAATTCTTAATGTATGTAGCTGTAGCAATTGCCTCTGCCCAAAACATCATGGGTAATTTTGAGTCAATTAGTAAGGTTCTCCCTGTATCTATAAGAGTCCTATTCACTCTCTCTGCGACTCCATTACTTTGTGGTGAGTATGTTGTGGTGAGTTGGTGATGGATCCCACTTCTCTTGAAAAGTCCTTCAAATCTAGAGTTACAAAATTCAGTTCCATTGTCCGTTCTTACATCTTTTATTCTAAGACTTAATTCGTTTTCGGCTCTTGCTTTAAATTCTTCAAATCTTTCAAAGGTCTCATCTTTTGATCTCAGGAAATATACAAAGATTCTTCTACTGTAATCATCTACTATAACAAGGAAATACTTAGATCCTCCTAAAGATTGACATGGCATTGGTCCACATAAATCCATATGAATCAACTGCAGGGGCTTAACTGTATAATTTTCTGTAATATTATATGGCTTCTGCACCAGTTTTCCCATTATGCATGCTTCGCACTCTGGTAACCTTTCGAATTTTAGATCCAATCCTCTTACAATGTGTCCTTGAATCATTTTTTTAATGTATTCTTCATTTATATGGTTTAATCTCTTATGCCATAAACTTATATTGCTATTTTTATTTGATAAATGTGTATTTATAACCATGACATTTTCATTTTTTGCTATTGGTACATTTCTTTGTTTGTTTCCATCATAAACATTCTATCTTTAATATATGCTTCAGCAACTAAATCATTCCCTTCATTATAAATTTTTGCTCCATCCTTATTGAAAATAACTGAATTTCCCTTGTTGACTAATTCGTATACTGACAAGAAATTATTCCTTAAACTTGGTACATGTAAGATATCTTTGATGCGAATATTTTCTTGGCCTTCACTTGTGCATATAGTAAGTCTCATATCTCCTTTGGCTATGGCTTGGGTAGTTTTGCCCTTTTCAGCTAGGTTGATTTCACTTTCATAATCTACCACATTTTCCATCAAAGTTAGGTTTGGGGTTAAATGTGCGGTGC
>CP092877.1:20308346-20343456 GCA_030710605.1 Cordylochernes scorpioides | reverse complement strand
TGTTCACTTAATTGTTGACAGCTGCTTTGCTTGCAGGTGTTTTGGATCGTCTTCGGTTTTTACCTATTAAAATAAATTGATCAAAGAACCTGTATCAAATTTTGTGTGAAAAACGAAATTAAGTACGCGGATGCATTCCGAATGTTGACTGTGGCATGCGGAGAAGCTACCTTGGACCGAAGCAACGTTTATCGGTGGTACAAAATGTTCTCAGAAGGCCGAGAAGATGTGAACGACGAAGAGCGTGCCGGACGCCCGAGCACTTCAACAACAGACGAAAAAATTAATGAAGTGGAGAAAATGATATTGGCCAATCGTCGAATCACCGTTAGAGAAGTTGCTGAGGACCTAAACATATCGATTGGCTCGTGCCATTCGATTTTTTATCAATGATTTTGGCATGAGACGGGTCGCCGCGAATATTCGTACCAAAATTGCTCAATTGCGACCAAAAACAGCATCGCATGAACATTGCTAATGATATGTTGGACTCTGTCCGCGACGACCCAAATTTGCTCCAGAGGGTCATAACTGGTGACGAAGCGTAGGTTTATGGTTATGACGTGGAAACCAAAGCTCAATCATCTCAATGGAAGCTGCCGCACGAACCAAGACCGAAAAAAGCGCGCCAAGTTCGGTCGAATGTGAAAGTTTTGCTGACAGTTTTCTTCGATTGCAGGGGCGTGGTGCATCATGAGTTCTTGCCACAGGGTAGAACGGTCAATAAGGAATATTACCTGCAAGTTATGCGCAATTTGCGCGAATCAATCCGCCAGAAAACGCCCGGATTTATGGAAGAACAAAAATTGGCTTTTGCACCACGATAACGCCCCTGCTCACACATCGTTGCTTGTGCGCGACTTTTTGGCCAAAAACAACACACTAATGATGCCGCAGCCACCGTATTCCCCAGATCTGGCCCCCTGTGACTTTTTCTTGTTCCCTAAACTGAAGAGGCCCATTAAAAGACGACGTTACGCTACGCTTGACGAGATAAAGACGGCATCGAAGGAGGAGCTGAACAAGATTAAAAAATATATATATTTTTTGAAGTGCTTCGAAGATTGGAAAAACCGTTGGCACAAGTGTATAATACCTCATGGGGATTACTTTGAAGGGGACAAAATAGGTATTCATGGATAAAAAAATAATTTTTGAAAAAACACAAAAGTCGCGATACTTTTTGAACACACCTCGTATGATAAAAATACCTTCGTTTCTTTAAGCATATATTTATTTTAAAAGTCTTCAATATTAATATTTTCAAATAAGCTTTGACCCACATCGAGCAAATATACATAATATTGATCAAATGGGGGTCATGGTTCTATTGCTTAAAACATAACCCAATAAACTAACACTACTAAATATGTGCATTGTCATCGCGAGTGAGTAAATAAAATTTAAAGCTGAAGTAGTAGAATTTACGAAGAGAGCGCTTTATATGACACCTGAATAAAAAAATGGGCGAAAAGTGTCAAAGATCATCATAATAACTCTAACTCTTTTAGCATTACATTTATATTCTAACACGTATTTTATTTTTTAGATTTATTAAGATGAGAGTTTAATAAGGCTTGATAACTGTCATTCTAGACCCATTTAACCGACCGCATTGATCTAGTTGAATTATCAAGTATATTAATATAAAACAATAACATCATTTTTATCCGAATTCAAAATCCGCGTTTTTTTACGCAGCTCTTGGTTTCTCAACCTTTTATCATAAATACCGATTTTTAAAAAAATATTTTAATGTCATCTATTTGACGCTTTTCAAATTATTATCCGGAATTTTATCTTTCAAATATATTGATAGAGACAAACCAATATACCTTTAAATACAATTTGCAATATTTATCGAATTTCAACTACTTTATTGAAATTTGAAAACATTTTCACTTATATAAAATGTCATATTATATATCAAATATTATGCAAAGAAAGCAGTACTTCTGCTTGAAAATTTTCAAATATATTGGAGAAGAGAATAGAGTGACATGACAATAATATTGTCACAATACAAGCAGACTATTCCATATAAAACTGGAACTTTAAATATTTAAATTTAATATCAAGACTTCTCCTTATTTCCTTTCGAAATGGCTTTTAATATTTAAATCTAATAGATTTTTATCTCTCAATTTTTCTCGTCGAAAATATGATTTTAAAATGCCTTTGTTCTTGATTGAATTTCATCAGATTTACGTGAGAGAGAGCGGGAAGAAGAAATTTAGATTTGTTAGGAGAAAGAAAAAATGTAAGAGCGCTGTTGAAGAGTTAGTTGATCGAGTTTTTCATCCTTTTGGCGATATATTGAGGAGTGAAAAAATTTGTTGGCAGAAAGAGTTAATTTATAGTTATTTTATATATATTACGCGCTAGAGTGTCATTGATAATATATACAATTACCTTCACAAGTCCTGATAAAAATAAGAAATAATAATATTAAAATATAGAACGTAATAAAGGTAATTCTTCATTTATTGTCGTTTTAGATCTGATGGTAGAAACAGAAAACTTTCTAGCTTTATATATATATTATGAAAATTTAAAAATTCATATATTTGCTAGTTAATTTAAGCATGATAGGTTTGTTTTATATATATAAATAAATAAGGAATATAAAAAGTATATAAAAAAAAAACTCCAGCATAGCTTCGGCCGTTACGTGTCAAGGGCTGGGTAGAAAAAGGAATAAGCGAAGAGATAGGTTTGTAGAAAAGAGCAAAGACAGAATCATGATAATAATTTTCCAATAAAAAAATAAAATTATATATATGCCTTTTAAATTGAAAAATCTATTTATGGATTGCTCTAATTTATATATACGAGGGCCATCCAATAAATAAGTTTCCTTATTTTTTAACAAATAAACCACATTATTTACAATTATGCAGTTATTTTATTTTCATTATACAACTCATAGACTACTTCTCTAAATAATCACCATTTCTGTCCAAACATTTTTGGTACCGTTGTAGCAATATTTTGATACCACTGTTGTACCAAGCCGTGTCCTGTCTTCGTAGCCAGTGGTTCTCCTCCGCCTGCACTTCGTCATCATTCGCAAAGTGCTTGCCTCCAAGGTGCCACTTGAGTGCTGGAAAAAGATGGAAATCGCTTGGGGCAAGTTCCGGAAAATAAGGTGGATGTGTGAAAATTTCCCATATGAAGTTTTCCATAGCCATAAATTTGCCTGCAGAGATTGTGACCTTCGCCTTTTTTGGTGCACTTTCTTCGGGCTTCTTCCACATCATGCTTTGTCGTTTTGTTTCTGGAGTTGAATGATGCACCCAGCTTTCATCTCCAGTGACAATACGGGAAAACAGTTGATCTCCATCTCTTTGATGCATTTCCAGGAAAGCTCAGGCTGCCTCCATCCGTTGTTGCTTGTGATTTTCCAAGAGCAAACGTGGGACCCATCTTGCGCAGACTTTGCGAAAATTCAAAATATCTGACATGATTGTTCTAACCGAAGAGCGTCCAATTTCGATTCCAGGAGGCAGTCGAATCATTATTTCGTCAATGGTGACGCGGCGATCTGCTTCCACCACATTCCGAACAGCAGTAACGGCTGCATTATCCGTAGCAGTAACGGGCTTGCAGCTTCGCTCGTCATCATGCACGTTTTGCCGTCCTTCTAAGAACCATGAACGCCATCGGCGAACCATTTGGATGCTCATACATTCTTCACCATACACTGACAATAAATTGCGATGAATATTGACCGCAGTTTCATTTTTCGCCGTGAAAAAAACGAATTACAGAACGGAGTTCGCAAGTGGAAACATTCACCAGTGGTAGCTCCATGGAAACTGAAGCCCTACGGACTTGCGCGTACGAGTAGCGTGATTTTGAAGGTCACCAGCTTCCAACGCATCCTAGTGACCATTTCTTCCATACTAACTAATTTTTACAACGTTTCGTTTGCAGAAAAAAAATAGGGAAACTTATTTATTGGATGGCCCTCGTATATATACTAGCAGATGTGTACCCGGCTTCGCCCGGGTTTTATCTGAGTGGAAGTTTGCCTAACGAATATTATTGATAATAATATTCGGGAACACACAGAATATTCGTTACATTATATATTTATATAATATGTAAAATATATTTTTCGAGCAAACATATCCACTCTCTAGATAGATTTTAAAAGATATATATAAATAAAATATCTAGAGATATACTACATGATCTTAGCCAAAAGGCCGAGAAACGATAATTTATATAGAGAGATGACCTGGCTTCGTGTGTCTTCTGCTCGAATGAATGTTTCGCTGGTAGAATTTTGTTCCTGCAAACTAAAAATTATTATCTGGCTTTGCCAGTGGTCGGCTTTAGTGAATATTCCCCTAAAGAATTTTGTTTATGTCAATCAAGCCTGATACAGCAATATTGTCATAATCATTTCTGACTAAAAAAATATTGTTTCTCAGTACTTGGTTAATTATATTTTTTCTTGGTTAAAAGTGCGACAAAAAAACTCTTCCAGATTTAACTCTCTGTTCTTTTTCAAATTTCAGCGAGATTAGTTATATATTGAGGGCGTGCATAGCCGACAAAGATATATATATGTTCCCGGCTTCGCCCGGTTTTTAACCGAGTAAAAGTTTGCCTAACGAACATTGGTTAAAACGATTCTAGCAAACATCCAATTCCTACTGAATTTATACTTGTTTATACTCTCGATAATTAGAATTTTTCCCAGTCCCTTGAAAAAATACTCGATAAGTTGAATAAATTCAATATTAATTAGTCCACTCGGTAATTTGAAGTTGAAGGAATAGGATCTTGCCACAAACGAAAATTTGTAAATAACTGTATTTAGCGAATGTCCCCGGCTTCGCCCGGCTTTTACCCGAGTAAAAGTTTGCCAAACGAACATTTGTTAAAACGATTCTAGAAAACATCAAATCCACCTATATATAGATTTATAAATGTATTTAAATATATAAATATACAAATATTGTTATATGCGTTTAAATATATTTTTGAAACACATAATTTTTCTGAAAACATTTATCAAATTTTAAATAAGTTATTTCTTTTAAATATATATTAATATTGAAACGCCAAGTTTTTTTACAACGTCATTGGAATATTATATTACTAGATCCTCTATTTAAATATTAAATTTATTATACTTGGAACACATTTTAGCATTTTTACAATTTATAAATGTAATTTATCCAGATACCGCTAGAGGCGCTGCTTGCGAGTGAAAGTAGAAAATTTGCAAATAAAATTCCCCGAATACTTTTTAAAAATAAAATTCAAACCAGAAACCTTCCCAGTAGTATAGTAAATAACTTCTTAAAATTTCACGGCGTTTGTAAAATCTTACATTTTAAAAACATTCATTGTGTAAAGAAACCACCAAACTACGTGTAAAATTATAACCAATCACATTCATTTATCGTCGCGACCAGTGCGTCGCCAAGGGGTAAAAGGCTGGAACTAAAGCTTATACCAAATATATATGTAACATTGTTGCAAATGATCCTGTCGACGTATGGATAAACTGGTAGTCGTGTACGTGAGACGAGTGTTGATGTTCTTCCCACACGCGGCAGAGGCAGGGCTAGATGTTAACACCGAGAGTGATCGGGGACAGCCCACGGAACAGAGGTAGAGGCCATGACACAAACTAGGATGTTTATCACCGAGACATGGAGACAGAGGCCGAGAGAGACAGAAGCGGTCTGCCGATGGACACCCTGTAGAACATACTGCCCTGTTCTCCTGCTCAAAACCTGACCTGTTTTCAGGGATCGTCTATAAAAAGCCCTGGAGGGGGGGGGGGGGCTATCTGGGCGTTGCCATTTTCCTCTCTCTCTACCCCCAGTTGCCATAGCATATATACAAAATATGGGGTGGTAGTAAATAGGGGAGCAATGTACATTTTAATAGAAGGGTATGATCTTATAAAGTATCGGCTCTAACCGAAGAATAAATAAATAATAAATAAATATACAGAGAAAGAGACAAAATTGATATTTTAAAATAATATTCATTTTTAGAATTTATATAGAGTTAAAATATAAAATAGATTGATTAAAATAAATATAAGACATAAAAAGATTATAAAATATTCTCAAATATATAGACAGAATATATTTATATAAAATAACTTCTCATTATAAATATATATAATTTATTTTTAAAATGTAAGAAAAAACACTTTTTTTTTCTAATTTATTTTGTAAATTGATTTTTTTTTAATCCGAAGGGCATTTGGTAAGATAATGCAGAATATTAATATTTAATAGAAAACGTTAATATGAAAGTTTTTCTACCAGAAAAGTTTTTACTATTTAAAAAATATCAAGTTTTATTTTCTTTAAAATTCGCTCCAAAGTAATTTATCACGAGCGTCAAGTTCCAGGATTTGAAATTATTTCAATCCATTGAATATGTTAGCAAGCTGTTTAACAAAAAAATAATTTACAAAAGTTTCCAATTTCTCTTTAAAAATTTCCTTTTCAAAAAGATTTCCAATAGAAGACATATAGTGAAATATAAATATAAAACTTTGAGAATATTGGAATTAATATTAAAATATTTCTAAAAGATTATGAATAATTTTGTTATTATGAAGTATTTTTGTTCATAAATATAACATTTCAATTCATTGATATTTCTTTAATATTTTCTATTACTTATTTCTATATCTAATATTGCATACTTTATTTTATTTAAAATATTTCGTTATATGCATTTTATAAATACCAAGATTATATTTTTAAATAAAGAATTTATGATTAATACCGAAATCTATCTGTTAAGATATAAAATGATCCTTGGTGTTAATTTATTACTTTTTTTCACTAGTATAAAAGGACATCTCAACCTCAGTTGGAAATATCTATTATTTATATTTACCCGACATTTCAATAAATATCTTCAATCCACATCAGAATTGAAAATAATTTGAAGATTGAGCATTCATTATTTTTTCAACTGAAGATATTTACAAAGTTCCTACTAAAGATAAATAAAAAATATTTCCATAATGCTTCTTTATTTCCTTTTGTCATATCAAGCAAGTTAGCAAAGATATTTTAACAGTATTTTAAATTTCAAAACCTATGCAAAAATATTATTCGTAGGTATTCAAAGCGAACAGAATGGAGATAGAAGCCTATTCCAATGTAGCCTAGAATATAAACTAAGACATGTGGTGTCAGGGGTGAGAGATGCTATGAAAAAGGTTAGATAACAGTCCAGAGAGAAAGGGAATGGACCAAGACATCGTCCTTAGTAACATCTGTCACATATCGTCTATTCAAGATGCCACCACCAAGGACTTCACTTTACACAATAAACCTCTTCAAACCAAGAAATTCCGTGGTTTGAACATGACGAAGCAGACTTATGCTGTTCAATAAAAAGGATAATGGGCCTAGAGATCACAACATGCGCCATTTATTATCATGCTGAAACCCTGATGCTTCATCCAATTAAATTCTCGTAAACTATATAATGTGCACTTACATAAAAGAGATCTATCGTAAACACCATTTTTTCCTGCGAAGAAACTGAACAAAATGCTATTCACCTTATTTACGACTGTCCGAACTTTGCAGAAGTGAGACATCGTTTGTTCCCTGATTTAAATGATCTCACTCTTTTACCTCAGCCACTTTGTCTATATAATATTTATGAACTCTGCAGAATAATGCAATTAAATTTGTAAATATTTAATTCTAAGTTTTAATTTGTTTGTTGTTTTGTTTCCTCTGAATTAGGCACAAATATTTCAATAACGCGCCTGGTTTATCAATAAATGAAAAAACTATATGATGTTCCACAAGAACTAAAAGAGACGCACACTGTACGGCTGATGTCCAGGGAAAAGTCCAACCAGTTCAGTGACCGACCCAATTCTTATGTTGGTATCTGTTGAAGATACAAGTCGACATGGATTTTACTAAGAGTAGCACCATTTTTGGGCATTTTATTACATGATGTAAAAATCATCCGCAATACAATATATATTTAAACGACAAGACGAAATAAAAGAAGAAGAGTTTCTTTAATGGACATATATCGAAGCAAGCTTTCGGGCAAAAAACCCTTCTACAGGGGTGATTACGGGGACAAACGTGACACTATATTATATATATTTTAAAAATTCAAAAATTAGAGAAATAATAAAGTATTATTTAACCTCCTAATTCAACTATATTATATTACCGTGATCTCCCAAAGTGGAAACCCATTGTTGAGAGAAGATGGGATCTCTCTCTCTAAAAGTTAATTTACTTATTTATAGCTTTCAGATTTTCTTAGACCAATAATTCTTCTTGTTATATCGGCAGCAGAAAGAGATAGAAACAGGACTCTATGTTCTAAGTTTTTATACACCAATGACATAGAAAAAAATTATAATGAGGTCTACGAGTCCAAACTGCTTCCTTCATTGCAAAATTAGCATCGTATAGTCGTTTGTTGCATTATGGAAATTATTTTATAATATTGCGCTATCTCTTTATAATTATATGAAATTTTGTCAATACATTTTGAATTTATCTATATTTTTCATATATCGTTATTTCATAATATTATTAATTATGCGCAATTGAGAATTTTATTTGTTTTATATCGAGAAGACCATATAAAATATCTAAGGACAGAAGACTTGTATTGCCAACTATGAAAAATAGAACCGAAAATGAATTAGAACATTATATATTTGAATGCAAGCCTCTTGACACGGTAAGAAAAATACTCTTTTCTAAGATAGGCCATACACACTTCACATTATATTCTTTATTATCCAACTTTATAGACAATAGTTCAGTAGCTCTGAATCTATATAATTTCCATAAAAATGCTGAAAAAAAGAAAGACTTAACCGAACATCCGAACATACCAAAAAATTATGTTTGATGAGAAGAACAGAACCAACATCCAATTATTTGTTTAGGCAGATACGATAAGTTAACCCCCACACTGATAAAACGGTGTTTACCTTACAACCCTGAACACTCGGATTTTCCTGGAAAATCTCTTGAAGATTTCTTGAAAAAGCCATGGTCCACTTGTGCTATGTGAGCAGAAGAACTTAAATTGACTTGTTCCATATGTAAATACCTGTTTTCTTTCCTCTTTTCGCTCTCCACTTCTCCCATCCATATTTCCAAAAATGTTTAATTTTATTTATTTATTTTTTTTTAATTCTTCTTATTTCTTTATTCATTCTTATAATCTGTATATATTTACCATATGTATATATTCTTTCACCATTTTTATTTCCCACTTTCTCCGTTTTGTAACCCCAAGGAGAATCCTCTGTAAGACCTGTGTGTCTTAATAAAGGCTTTTGTGTGTGTGTGTGAAATATTATTAATTAATCGTATTATCCCTCTTAGACCCATAATAGCATTCCATCATTCACCCTTAGCCCCAATAGTAAAAATTTTAACAGCTTTTCTACAGCCCATAATCAATAGTAAGTCTTTTCCTTTATCAATTTCTAAAATACCGAAATTTATAGAAGAAATACTTAAACTTAAAATACACAATAACCACGTACTAGTTTCGTTTGATGTAGAAGCACTTTATCCCAGTGTCCCCCATGAAATAATTATAGAAAACACTAGAACCTTTTTTATTGAAAATAACACAGATACCTCAAGATACCTTGAAAAAATAATTGATTTAATATCGTTATGTTTAAAAATAAACTTATTTACATTTAATTCAAAAACATATAAACAGGTTAAAGGTTCCCCCATGGGAAGCCCGTTATCTTCACCTATACCTGAAATAGTTATGCGCACTATAAATACATGGATTACATCTCTATATCCTGAGGACATTATTATATATAGAAGATATATAGACGATATCTTTTGCATATGTACAGATAGCCAACTTTCCCATATCCTATCCTCCTTGAATGGTTATCATCTAAATATTGATTTCACAGTAGAAAAAGAGAATAATGGTATCCTTCCCTTTTTAGATATTAAAATCATGAGGATAGAAAATAAATTAAATGCAGGTATATATTGTCACGGTAGTGATAACGAGTATAACAAAAGTTTAGGTAAAAATAATTTATTTATAAAATGCAAACTATTTCTAAAAATTTATTGACAAGTAATAATATACAAGAATGGTAAAGGGTGATGCCTATGCAAATATTAATGATGATATATCACAGAATATTTAAAATAATTATTCAGTGACAATATTATAAACTATCCTTCATCCCGAACTACATTAAATATTCTTCATTCTGTCATCTTTGCCATAAGATCAATACTATAAAAACATTATCTAAAAGAATATTCACACATTGTTCTTTACCTCAATTAAAAACAGAAGAAACGCAAAATATTATTAAAAATTTATCATCATCATGTTACCCAAAATCCTTCATTTTACGAAATTTGCATCAGACTGCAGAAAATACCAAATCAATAACTCAAAAAGCAGATATTTACAGAACATTATGCATCATCCCATATTCCCTTCAATCAGTATCCATAGCTAGAACACTTAGAAAATATGGTATCAAAACTATGTACAATAATTATTCAAATTTAGGGAATATGAACAAAGAATCAATCCAATATTCCATTCAATAGAAAAGAAGCCATATACTCATATCATGTAATAACTGTAATTCTAAATATTTAGGGGAGACTGGGAGAAAAGTCCATAATAGAATAGCTAAACATGATATGAATATTAACAATAGTGACCCAAGATCTTTAATAGTTCAACAAATAAAAGAAACAGGCCATACATTCAACTTATCTCAACCCACAATGTATTATGATAATATCCATAGTAAATACTAAAGACTCTTAATAGAATCTATTATAACCAAACCACAAAAAAGCATAAACAGATGCATAGAAATATCAGAAACATATGAAACAATATGGACAAATACTACCCCATAGATGTAAGCAGTCTTCTATATATACCACAATAGTTCACGAATTTATTGGGTTAATTTGAGATCTCGAGATATCATTCGACCAGCAGCACGTAGCCTCCACCCATACACGTATATATTTTCAAAATTATTTATAACACACAAAGAAGGTAATATTTATTTTCTTCCCCTTTCAATATCATTAATATTTAAAATATGTAAAAAATAATTTGTATATAAAAATAGTATATATATCATCAATTTATTATCGTGATACTCCTGTAGAAGGACTGACAAATCCGAAAGCTTGGAAATAAAAATTTGAACAAGAAACTTAACCCTGGAAGCTTTATTTACTTTATAACAAATATCAATGTTATCCAATGATATAAAAACGTCTTAACGATTGAATTTTTGTAACTAATACTTGCATACGGTTGTAATATATGGATATTAAGATTGAGAGGGCAGACATAGCAACAGACACATCAGTTCAAATTTGGGGAACATTGAGAGAATCCTCATGCAAAAAAAAAAATAAACATAGAGCTAGGAAAATCTGAAACCCTATAATAAATTATAGGTGAAAAACGGATATCCCCTACATTCATATTATATATAGATAGTTTTAAATATATACATAAATAAATATATATATACTTAAATTATATAGTATATAAAGCTAATTAAAATATATATCACATTAGTTATAAATTTGATTATAATTATTGTTTCTTTGGTATTATGTTTGTTGTTGTGTTGTATATGTATATTCTAATTGATGAATTTTAAAAATAAATATATGTTTAATTTAAAATAATATAACTAAAATGCGTCTGTTGTCGACTAGCAATTGACACACACACACACACTGCTTAATAAATTATAGTTTAGAAAATTCTAAGATATGTATATATTTTATTATCATTGTGTGGTTTCTCTTGTAATAATATGTTTAATGTATGTGTGTTGAAAATTAATTTTAAAATTAGCTTAAAAACAACAAAATTGTAGAGGCCCTTACACTTAACCTCTATTTCCGTTATAATTCGGAAGACATATTTTGTTTTATCTAATGCTTTAATTCGATTAAGCTCATTGTTAGGTCTGCGATTGTTGATAATAATTTATATTATTTATTGTGTTTTGAACAGCGTACGCGCCGTTATGTCACTATATAGTGCCGTTTAAAGTAAATTATTTTTGTTATTTGATCAACGCCTAGCTTCAAATATCATGTTATAATTCAAATTATGAAAATAAACATAGCTCGAAGCTGACTTTCAGCATTTATTGGTATTAACAGTTTTGATGTTTTTACGTGTGATCGAGGCGAAGCATTCATTTTTGCAATGAAGCTATAGCTTATAGAGAGAAGATTCTGCCACTAAATATATCGCCGATTTTATGCACAATGCTTCACCAAGCTTTTTGGGTGACTAACTAGAAGAATTAAAGTACATTACTATCTATAGTTCATTCTCCCAACACCAATCCACAACTACAGTCTATGGGTCAGAAGGTTTGACTTTTCTAACTTTTAAACTTTCAAATGCAATTGCATTAAAGAATAATTTGAGCGATGCCTCGAAATAACCGAAGGAATAAATCTTACCCTCTGAAAGTTTTATCAGAACCATTTCTAAATTGCAAATTCTCTCAAGATCATCAATAAAGCTTGGATTGGGGTCTTCCAGTTAATCCTCACTTCTTCTAGGACAAAATTCTAACCATTGTACTTAGATATGACATGGACACATTTCTCGATAAACAGAAGCTTTAATTTGTAGATGAAATTATGGATTGGTAAAATATCTAAGACTGGAAGTGAATAAGGCAGAAATTCAATAGTTGGCGGAGGACTAGAAACTGACAACTAAAGAACTGTTTGATTCTGAATTGTGAGCAACAGCAAGAGGTGATTTCGCTTAAGAAAAAAAAAGGAGGAAACCCCAAGGTTGGACAGAACAGAGAGAAAAGAAAGGTAAATTAGAAAATAAGAGAAGAGAAAAGAAGCTTATTTAATTTTTATTTTAAGATAGCATCTTGGTGAAACAAATGTATACTCATGGTAAAAAATGCTTCCTATCAACTTAAATAAGACAGTATGAGTAAGAAATCTGAGCATCCGAATCGTGCAACTGAAAGTTGCTGATGGGTGCCCCATCTATCGGAAAAATATCAAATATTCATTGATTTTTAATTATTCCAGAATTGGCCAAATACCCATTCTTGATTGATCAAGAAAAGCTAACCAGGTACGCGTTTCGGGCTGTTGACCCTTGTCAGGGGAATGCAAGCTGTGCCTGATATATCTAGATGGCGCATGCCATCAGCAACATTCAGTTACACGATAAGGGGAGATGCCTTTTTTTAAATTCATCAACCTTATCCCAGTACAATTTCACATTTGTATTATTTGTTCATAAATTAAACAATATCTCATATATTATTTTATAATAAGCGGTGTTCTGACAATAAAAATATTGGTGAATAAACAATTTTGATAATCCTACATTAGCACTATTTATTATAAATCGTAATATATTTCGAAAGGTGTAGTTTAAAATAGAAACTGATATCTTGTGTAGGTATAATTGTAGTCATCTGGGCAACATAAAGAGAAGAAGAGTAAATGTCATTTAAAAGGTGGCGTCTGAGGGACATCTATCACAAGGTAATGGCGGCCCCCTTGATGGATTTCCCGCCAAGAATTTAAATAGTGAGAAGCCCCGTAATCTATGACGCCTTCCCATTCGCCATTTCGAAATTGACTTTTAAATCGTTCAAATGGAATTGTTCAATCTTAAATGGGAATTATAAAAGCTATCTAGAGTTTCTCTCGAAATTTGATCTACTTATGGACTTAATGGCTTTCTTTTTTTTTCTTTCAAATCTCCACAATTATCTTAGGATTCGTTGGATTTAAATCATTTTAATTTAGATATTCTAAATATTTAAAAGGACCCATATGTTTTTTCGTTTGAACATGAATTTTTATTTCTTTACGAAAATTCCTTTGATGAGTTGAATTGTAATCAAATCACTCTCTCTTTTCGATTAAGACATTTTTTGATCAAGGTTTATTAAATTTAATGCATTTTAAAAAGTGTTCTTATGTTTTTTTTTAGTTCAATATTATTTTTATTTCTCTAAACACACACATAAGGAAGTTATTTTGATAAATTGAAATTTATATTAAAATTAAACAATTTGTTGTGTAATTATTAAATCGAAGAACAAATCGCTCAGGATGTTTAATATATTTTTTCGCGGCAGATATTATTTATCAAGATAAAATTAAGGACGATATATGGCAATAGAGACAACACAAAAACGTTCAATGAAGCTTCTATTACCAGGTCTATTAGTATGAAACGCGAAAATTTTCAGTGAATTCAAAAGTTCACCAATTCCATACAACAAAAGATTTTTTATTCAAAGTAATTGCCCTGATTAGCTATACACTCGGACCACTTTTCAGGCAATTTTCGAATTCCTTATCTGAAAAATTCTATTCCTTTTGAGTCGAACCAGTCAACAAGTCATTTTCGGAGTATGTCTGATTTCGAAAATTCCTGTTTTTTTTTAGGGCGTTTTCTAAAGATGTGAAAAGGTGGTAGTTTTCGACTGCGCTAAGTCTGGTGAGTACGGCGGGTGGGGTAAGAGTTCCCAGCCCAAGTCTTTTATGGTGTTTTTGACCACCGTAGCGTTGTGGGCTGGAGCGTTGTCATGCTGCAGTATCAGGTTGTTGTGCTTTTCACGCCATTCTGGTCTTTTTTCATTCAACGCCTCTCTCAAACTGTGCATTTGCTGTTCGTAGCGACTAGTATTGACCATTTTGCCAGGTTTCAGGAGCTGGAAATATACTACGCCGGTCTGGTCCCACCATATGCAAAGCATTGCCTTTTTTCCGAAGCGATTGGGCCTAGGCGTCGGTTTTGGAAATTGGCCTGGCAGGCCCCCCGACTTTTGGCGCATAGGATTGCTGAAGTGGATCCATTTCTCATCAGAAGTTACGATTCGGTGCAAAAATGACTTCTTTTCATGCCTGGCGAGCAGCCCTTCGCAGGTTACCAGACGCCGTTATTTCTGCCTTTCGCTCAACTCGTGGGGGACCCATCTGGAAAGCTTTTGGGTCATTCCGAGGCTGTTTAAACGTAGAGAAACAGCACCTTGAGACACCTGGAGCTGTTTAGCGAGTTTCTCCTGCATTTGGGTACTGTCCTCATCCAACAAAGCTTGCAGTTCAGCGTCCTCGAACTTTTGGGGCGGTTTTCCATGTGGTTCATTATCAAGTTCAAAATCGCCACTTTGGAATTTTTTAAACCACCTGTAACACTGCGATTTGCTCAGAGCGTGGTCGCTGTAAACTTTCTCGAGCATTCGGTGGGCTTCAGTGGCACTTTTCTTCCAGTTGAAGGCGAACAACAAAACTTCCCGCAAATGGGCACTTTTTGACTCGGAAATCGCCATTTTCCACGGGCTCCAGAAATTTTTCACGATTTGAATTTTTCTAAAACTGCACGCATGCTGATGCCACGTGAGTCAAAGAACAAAACGCCTACAACAGCACCACCGTCGGCTCAAATAAAGTTGCACAGCGGCCTCTGGCGCCCATTTTCGCGTTTCATACTAATAGACCTGGTATTCTAACGTACTCAACTCGAACATGAAAACAATGCTGAATTCTGTTATTTCTTTTCAAATTATCGATCAAATATTCTCTTATTATTTTTTCTGTTAAATCACTTACCATTTACGATAGGTGAAATTTTGATACGTTTATTCAGCAAGGAAAATTAAAATGGAGAATATATTTCTTATTGCTCAGATAATTTTGGTCCTTAACTTTAAATATTCACATAGTGAAAACTTCTTTAAAGTATATGTTTATTTTTCACTGTATTTGGAATATAATTAGTTAATTATTTCTTAAAGGCATTTTTGAAAAAATACTTCTCTTAGTTAATATGCTTCAAATTATCGTGTATTTGTGCTCTTAATCTAGTTGTTAACACTTTTCTTTCTGCTAATATACACCTAATTTAAAATTAAAATTTATTGTTTAGTTCTTGTAGATTTGTTTCACATGCTTAAGATATTATTTCTGTTTCCAAATTGTAGAGGTGTCTTAGTCAAATATCATTATATACCTGATACATCGTCAAGTTTCTGTTTTTAACCCTCACAACTATTCAGGGGGTTGGTGGAAGGATGGTCTACTACTTCGTTTTCGACCGCTAAGACCCGGGTTCGATTCCCGCATCGGGAACTTTTTTTCTGATAAAAAAATTCTCCAATGGCCCCCGATTCTTGCAAAAGTCCAACCCCACCAGCAAGGGTAAGTAACCAAATGGAGCTCTGGCACATTTGTAAGTACAAAGTCTAACTGCTTTTCACATGTGTAGACATGTAGTGCACTTACAGTAAAAGCAGTCGCTTACTTCTACCCACCCTAATTACCATGGCCTGCACCACGTGTACTAGGGATAAGCAAAAAAAAAAAAAAAAAAAACAACTAATTCTGTTGACTCCTAACCTGATAATATGTCCGTCATAAATCTTCACTATTTTATGGTGGTCCTAGAGCTAATTTTGAAGGAATCATTTTCGGGAGAATTTTTGTAAATTATATTTAATATCATTAATACCTTTAATGAGAGTATTTTCTAGTTTGTCAATGTTTCCCTCGGGGTTCTTTGTTAAAAATAAATATGTATATACAGAAAAATTTAAACCTGATCTAATATTTTTTTTGTTACACTCCAGCTCATTTATCGCACTTGATTCAGACCTTTAGGCGAAAAAAAAAAAACAATTTTTACTGCCCTTACTGCGATGATGAGAATAATAGGAGGGTTTGGCCTTAAAGTGGTCTCTGAACTATCCTTTATATGAAAAAATAGTACAAATGTAATATTGTACTGGGATAAGGTGCATAAATTAAGAAAAAGGCATCTCCTTATCGTGCAACTGAAAGTTGCTGATGGCTTGCGCCATCTTTATATATATATGACCTGGCTTCGCACATATTTTGCTCGAGTGCAGGTTTAATTAAAAAAATATCGCTTTCTACTATTAAAAGATAATGGTTTGGCTTCGACCGTCTTCTGCTCGAGTTGATGTTTCCCATAAGAATTATGATTCTGCTCATTAAATATGATGCAATAATGTATTGTTATAATATTTTATAACTGAAAAAATAAGTCAATTAGTCCAGTAATTGGTTAATTTGACTTTTCCTCGAATAAAAAGGTGACAAATTATCCTTCAGCATTTAAAACCTTTTAACCGGTTAAAATTCCGATATATTGGCTAAATATTGATAAAACGCATGAGGAACAAAAATATAAACATATATATATAGTATATTTTAAACTGTATGACACCTTTAGTATATGCCACATATCTTCCAATAATTAGAGCCGATACCTTAAAAGAGATCCTACCTTCTATTAAATGTACACCGTTTCTATTTGCTGCCACCCCCATATTTTGTATATATGCTATATCTTTATTGATAATACCTGTAAACCCCTATTCGTATGTAACATTAAAAATGTTGTCGTCAAAATAAATATCTAAAGAGCGGTCAGCTGGGGAAAGAGGAGGAAAATGCCAAAGCCCATGTGAGGCCCCCAGGGACTCTTTATAGACGACCCCTGAAAACAGAACAGGTTTTGGCAGGGGGTCAGCAGATGTTCTAGGTGTGGCCATCGATATACGGCTTCTGTCTCACACACTCGCTCTCCATGTTTCGGGGATAAGCATCCAAGTTTGTGTCATGGCCTCTACCTCTGTCCCGTGGGCTGTCCCCAACCACTCTCGGTGCAAACATCTAGCCATGCCTCTGCTTCTTGTTGTCCGCGTGTGGGAAGAACATCAACACTCGCCTCACCTACACGACTACCAGTTCATCCATACGTCGTCAGAATCACATTTGCAACGATATTACATATATGTAGTAATTGAGAGGGTCAAACCTGTCGACTCTCTCCGTTCCTGTGGTAACCGAGAGGGACAGTCAGGTTGTGGAGAGTTTTCCAATACCTCTCTGCACCTTGAAAGACCTTTAACAGTTCTCACTTGGTATAGGCAGTCGTGGTCGAGGCAGAATGGAAGACTTGGGTTTGACCACACAAAAAAAAAAAAAACAACGAAGGGGCACAGTGGTACTAGGAAATTTCCGTGAATAGATAGAGTCGAGCTAGAAGCAAGAGATGGAGAGTTAAGAATAGTTTTTCTTGCTGGTCTATGGCGTAAGTCTGGAACCTTGGAGACAACTGACGAGGGTTTCCGCGGACCTATACGTGACGATACATTTCCGGCTTTGCGGAGGTTTATATAACCTGTCGATGAGGAAGTGCTGGGCTTTGAGCGGATGCAATAAGGGCCTGGATCATATAAGAGAGGTCATTGTACACTCTTAACGACTTCCTGGCAACTTCCTACATCTTTAAGCCTCGTTCTTACATATTGTTGGACTTATGTACCTAAATCTCTGCTATTAAGCTCAACTTCTCTTCTATAATACAGTTTTATTTTAGTATCCTCAGTTTTACAGAGTACATTACATATTGCAATACAATGACACATGTCAAGCATGCGTATAATTATATACAAAGGCGTTTCTATTATACAACACGACACAATCTTGTTATATTTATCAATATGAGGTTGTAGGTTCAAATTTCCATATATACGTTGACAAATATACATATTCACACCAGGTTACAGTCTGAAAGGTTTATCCTATTTAATTATTACTCTCACTCATGTTGACTGTTCTCATTTTGTCTGAACGTGCTCCAACCATCTCAAAAAATAAATAAGGGAATTACAACGCTATATTATCCACCTATTTTCAATTTAATTCTCCCACTTCTCTAAATAAAAATAAAGATGTAAGGTGAAATCATCAGACTTCCAGAGATAAGCTTCTTTTTAAATAATTTATTTCATATATCTAGCATTCGGGCATGAAAGCCCTTCTACGGGAGAAAATGTGATACAATTGTGATGCAAAAATTGTTATACAAATTGCGAACAAAACTTAAACTCTCCAAAAGAAACTTATTCCTTGGGAAGCCTGATGATTTGAGCATAATACTGATACACAGGGGAATATGTTTTTGATAAAATAAATATGTTATCAATATCGAGGATACGATATATAAAGAATGATGATATAGTATTTAGTCTGTTAATGTTGATTTTTAAAAAATAATATAAGAGGTTATTCTCAATAATTGGAGGAGCGCTTCGAGCACGAAGCAACAATATCTTTATATATATAGATGGGCTGAGTCTATAATGAAGCCCAGTTTACATTTAAGTTTTTAACGGAGAGAGAGAGGAAGCAATTTTAAGAAGAAGAGGTCTGATGGGTCGTTAGTGAAATATTTATTTTAATTGGGAGCTGGCCGTGATTTAGCTCGGTAATTAGTGGAATCACAAGGGGGAGGAAATTAACTAATGATATCGTCATTAAATGTAATTACACCCACCTCCACTTCTTCTCCATCGGGCTAACAAGGAGGTGTATCACTCAGCACTCCGGGTTAGACACGATATTTGGAATGTGCACTAGATCTCCTATATCCTTTCAGTTCTAATAAACAAACTTAAGCTGAATGATACAAATACTCTCTCTTTAATATTGATATAATAGATTAATGTTTATTAAAAATTAGAAATAATTGTTGTTTGTGGCTGGGCATTGTCCTTCTGAATTATGAGCCCAAGACGGAAAGTGCAACACAACTCCCAGTGATCGCGCTGTATGTCGGGAGATTGATATATTCCGCACTTTTCTCTCTCTCTCGGCCGTGCGGCCACGCGGCGCACGAGCTCCGCGTTCTTTTAGAATAGAGAAGAGGAAATGGTGATTTGTAACCCCTATGGGGTATTGGATGAAAACCAAAGATATGGGCTGCAGACCTGAACATCACAAATAAATTATGATTAATATGTGTCTGATAAACATTCTCACTCAATTGGAGTATTTGGAATCAAATTTTGCTGAAAATGATTCTAATCTTTTACTTTGAGGATTGATTGGTTCCATATATTATCACTAAAGAACATTTTAGAGTATAAAAATACAAAAGAAACTAAATATGAAATGGCAATGGCGGTAGGCGGCCCAAAATGAAAGAAGCACAGTTCTTTTTTAACGGCGTGAAAGCATATATATAATTGTGATTGGAAACATTTAGCGTGCTCCTTGTTCATTTTTTTTAAACTAATATAGCACCTAAATATAGAACAAAGGTCAAACTAAACCTAGAAAATATTGGAGGAATAATTGACATCCTTGTATAAAATTTAGGAGTTCTAACTGTTAAAACACCATCTGCAGTCACTAGATGTAAAGAGACCGAATATAATTTGTAAGCAGTGAGGTCATATTTCTCTTTATTCTTATTTATATATTATTTTACTTATTATATAAAGGGGTAGTTGGACAATCCTCTCTGCTCTCTCTCATTTGTCATAAATGGGCCTTCCAAATCTCTCTCTCATTTGATCATCCTACGGTAACCGCCGCGTGCACATCGGGCCTTCATTATTATATAAATAAAACTTTTTAATAGCGTTTCTGCTGAAATGTTCATTTTATCCTTCTTAGTATATTTTGATGCGTCTTTAAAAATATATTTTTATTAATTAATTGTTATTATTCAATTTTATGTGGTTTCTTATAATTCTACATTTACTATGGCCAAATATATGTCTTTATTTACAAAACAATAATAAATAGGTACATACAAACCTTTTTTTTACAAAATAATATCCACATATATTCATCATTTTTAAACACAACAGGGCACACCAAGAATTGGACAAAGTTTGATATGAAACCTCGTTTTGTGTGAACATAAAATTTTTAAAATTTTGGTAGACAATGAATAAACATGTAACGTTTCAGATTGATCAACTAATAGGTATAAGAAATTAAAAAAAATCAATTCTAGTGTACATCTTCGCCACTCTCATTCACTTTACTTACATAGATAGCAAAAATACCTAACAGGCAGATTCACGAATATTATGCGCATATGTTAGTATTTGAGAAGGGACGCGAAGTGAAATAAATGAAGCTGATTGATCTAGTCGGAGGATCGGTCGACTTTCGGATAGAAGCGATGCTAGTATTGGACGATTTTGGTAGGAATTTCAGAACTATGGACAAACACTGCCAATATAAGGTCGACCTAGAGATTTATCTAAATGCCAGACTTCGTCAGAGCGGCTCTCACAGCTAAAGATTTATTATAAACAGCGGCATAAGAGTCTGAGAAAGTTGGCTGAGTTCACGACATCCTTTCCGTCGACTACCCTTGACCCGTGCACAGTGACAAACACGTTTGTAGCGGTGCCGAATCCATTAAACTAGATTTTTAATGCATGGAATGAAATTGTCTTCAATGATGTTACTTTTCGAATTGACTGGCCATACTTGGTCCAATGCATTTTCTATAATCGATAAATTAGAAGACCCACGGTACCTCGTTTGTGAATATGATAAAGATTAAACCATTGAGAACGCATTCCTTTTGATTGCGAAGATGAGGGTGAATACAGAAACACACAACCCCTGTACAAAAATTTCAACCTTCGATTTCTTGGAGTTATCAAAAAGGCTGAATCTTAGTCTCAAAATAAAAAAAGAGTAAGGGAGCTTTAATTTTATACAACCTAAACCAAGCACTTTAACCCCAATTAATAGGAATCTAGCATCACATGTTAATCTTTATATAATTGTTGTAACATATATAACCTTGTATCGTACAATAATTTCTAGACAGTTTGAGTAAGGCGTGGCGGATAGAGTTCGCATAAAGAGAATAGTTCATGTGGGAGAATTAAATTGTTGTTGTTACTTTTCGAATTGAGCCGCGAGGAGCAGCAAAGACTTTTCATAATGGTAGGATATCAATCTCCCGACATACAGCTCGATTACTGGGAGTTGTGTTTATCAATCCTCCCTGGGCTCACAATTCAGCAGGATAATGCCCAGCCGCACACGATAATCATTTCTAATTTTCAATAAATAAATCCCTTATATAAATATCAAAATGAAAACATTAGGCTTACAGGGATTGGTTTATTTTTATTTGATTTTTATTCATATTATTTTAATTATTGATGTTTTCACTTTAAAATTGTTTCTACTGCTTGGCTTCGTGCTTGCCCAGCACTACAATGGGCAGAAAGGTTGCAGGTCATTACAATTAAGCAAGTTTGGGTGCCGTCTAGCTCAGAATCTTGCCGTTCTATAGCGATAATTGAGAGAATTCGACAAGAAAAATCCCACAGAAGAACATCCGGCATATCTATCAATCAATGCAAAGCAGAATAATAACTTACATAAGGGCTGAGGTTAGACAAATTTCTTATTATTTTATTTATTTTCACATCTCTTGAATAAAACATGCGATTCCGCATAGATTTTAATCGTCTCCCGAATTTCCTCTTCCTGGAAAAATCTTTCTTTCGTTGAAGTTTTTTAAATGAAATAATTTCAATTTATATATATAATATTTTATTTTAGTTTAAAATTTATATATGTGCAATGAATAATCATATAATTTATTGCATAAAAACAAAATATTTAGTAATCTTTCTAATATAATATATTGTGCTGAATATTTTTTTGTTAGAAAATAAATTAACTATTATAAAATTTATTCATTGTATAGATAGCGTTAACTAATTAAGAATATTTTTACAACTGTCTAATTTATAAAAATAGTCCTGAAATAATATTCTTGATAAATGAATACAAAATATTTCTCACAACACACAATACTGAAAAATTGTGTTCTGTTAAGACCAATCAATAAGTAAAAAAGGAGGTATAATAGAGATAACAAACGACTACTAACGAGAATTAGGTTAGGTTAGTAATAAACCTGCATCATTAGACGACTCGAATACCATTTCTTAGTTGGATTTACCAAACAGACAAACAGATGCATTAATTAACAGGATACGATGTTGATAATCACTGTAATCTTGGAGGGAAAAAAAGAACTAAAAGTTATTTTTTTCTGGAAAGAATGCTCGTTGTGTATTTTATTAGGGCCAAGTCATCAATCAAAATGTGGGTAAATTGCCAAGTTGCAAACATATTTATTTGTAGATCTCTGAATCAGACATTCTGTAGAAATTATTCTGTCTTGTAAATGAATGGGTTATTCGGGATCAAATTTATATTTATTTTAAGCTTACCTTTTTTAGATTGGCATCGGGGAGTTAAGAAAAGAGCCATAAATATATTTGGAAGGTTTTAGAAAACCTAAATTTAAACTACTTCTTTGAACTTCCTCAAGAATTTCTTAGCAAATAAAATTATATATAACGAAATTTATTTTGTGTTTTCTAATCCAATCAAAATTTAGGAGGAAAGAGATTTAGTTTTATTTATTATTTCAAGGCGAAGAAATAATCCAGCGACGTCTCTGGCCAGTGGAAAAATCTTGTTAAGTTGAAATGTGGATGACAATACAAATGTATAAAGATAATTTTAAAATAAATATTTTTTATAAATTGAATTTAATATCACAAATATTCCTGAATTTATTTTATTTATGGGGTGGCATTTGAAGAGAAAATGTAAAAAGTTGTACCTAGTTAATATTTTTAAAGTATAGAATTGCTCTTTTCGTTAATTAGACTACAATAATTTATACCGTTATTATTTTAAATATATGTGCACCACCAATATGTATATATATATGGTAATTTAAACTAACAACCCCATATTGTATATAACCTATAACAAGATTTTCATGTTGTATAATAGAAACACATCTGTAACTTATTATACGCATGATTGACATGTGTCATTACATCATCATATGTTGTTGGCGCGTTAAGGCTGTCTGCCCTAGGCGCCCTTAGATTCAGATGTCGAGGGACCAGTCTCCCCTGTGGAGACAATTTAAACTGTAATGGAGGTCAAACAAGACACCGTAGACCAGCCTCACTTTCACACTCAACCTTTATTCATCCAAGATTTTCACTTTTTATATCCTAACTAATTTTACATATATTTCATATATTACACAAAACAAAAAAAGAGACAGTAAATTTACATAATACCTACAATTTAGGTGCGTCTGATATTTGCCTACAAAGAAAACGAATATAATTTTATACAAAACAAATAATAAATTTACACAATGTACATGACAAAAATAAAGAAAATAACTCTATTCCCGTACATATTTCCCCCCGATTTCGGGACGAAATCCATCTTCAGCCCTGAGGTCCAATTTGGCCAATCTGACAACAGGTCGACGATATCTTCCGGCTGATGTCTTTACCTCTGCAACGCGAACGGTTTTGTCGCTTCCCGAAATACCTTCTCCACAATGCCAAGCGGCCAGTGTCCGCGCCCCAGACTTTCGTCCAACACCAAAACCATATCGCCAACCTGGACGTCTGGAACTCGACCACGCCATTTTGTTCTCCGCTGCAAAGTGGGTAGGTATTCTTTCCTCCATCGCATCCAGAACATGTCTGCTAGCCGTTGCGCCTTCCGCCATCGTTTGTTCAGCCTCAAATCGGCGTCATCAAATTGTCCAGGTGGTTGTCCAATGCTGCTTGTACCAATCAGAAAATGCATTGGTGTAATTGCCTCCGGAGCTGCAGGATCCAAAGGCACATCAGTAAGTGGGCGACTGTTCACCACGGCTTCTGCTTCCAGCATTAAGGTCAACAATTCCTCATCTTTTGGGAAACGAGACCTCAGGATGTCCGATATCGCTGTCTTGACGGATCTCACCAAACACTCCCAGCTTCCACCCATGTGAGGCGCTGATGGAGGAATAAAATTCCACTTGATGCCTTTGTTGTTCATATTTTCTGTTAAAGCCTCCTGGTCGTAGTCGTCCAGTGCCTGTTGTAGCTCCTTATCAGCACCGCGTAGGTTGGTGCCGTTGTCGCTGAAGATCTCCAATGGTAGTCCCCTCCGACAGATCATTCTCCGTATCGCCATTATACAACTGTCTGTTGTGAGGCTGTGGGCCACCTCTAAATGAATGGCCCGTGTCGTCATGCAGGTGAAGAGAACACCATATCTCTTCTCATGGCGGCGCCCAACGGAGACCTCCATAGGACCAAAATAGTCCATTCCCACAATAGAAAAGCTCCGTTGTTGAGGTTCCACACGGCATCCCGGGAGTGCAGCCATCATTGGTGTAGAAGGTTTGGCTCGTCTTATCCTGCATAGAGGACATTCACTCCAACATCGTCTGATTGCCACTCTCAAATTTGGTATCCAAAACTGCTGGCGTACTTCGTTCCGTACAGTTTCTTGTCCCTGGTGTAGCGCCAAAACATGGTAATGATGAATAATTAACTTTGTCAAATAATGCCTTGGGTCCAGAATTATAGGGGTTCTCAATTTTGCCATTTGGACATTGGCCAGCCTAGAGTTCATAAGAAGTACGCCATCATCATCCAAAACCGGTGAGAGCTGGAACAGCTTGCTATTCCTCAACACTGGTAGGCCGCTTTCCAACATAGCCATCTCTTCCGGATAGGAGTCCCATTGTGACTTGCGAAAAAGTAACCTTTTAGCTTTCTCCATCAGCGCCACATTATCCGGAATTTCGACTCCTTTCCGCTTGTATTTTATCTTCCCTATGAATTTCATAACTTGAATAGTTGCCCGAACTACCACCATGTATTTGGAAAAGTGTTCCATCACCGGAACTGGAATGGCTGGAACTTCCACAGTGACCCCCAAAAATTCCTTCTTCAGCTCCAGGTCACTATGGCTCTCATCAATAGGCATTTAGAACTCTGGCAGAGTCGTACCCCTCAAAAATTCCGGACCACGCCACCATCTGCTTTCGCTCGATAAGTCAGTCTTTCCTTCTCTGGTAGCATCATCAGCAACGTTCATTTTTGTTGGCACCCACATCCAGTCCTTGACATCGGTCAGTTCATGTATAGCTCCAACTCTATTTCCCACAAACTGTTTAAATCGTCCAGATTCAGACCTAATCCATTTTAACACCGTCTGCGAGTCACTCCAATATCTAACTCTTTCCAGCCTGATGTCCATCTCTTTCATGATGAAGTTTCCCATTCTGGAAGCAATCAAGGCAGCCTGTAATTCCAATCTCGGAATTGAGAACGACTTCAACGGAGCAACTTTTCCCCTCGACATCACCAGGCCTACCTCCACTCCATCAGGTCCAATAGTCCTCAAGTAAGCGGCGGCAATCATAGCAGCTTTAGATGCATCAGCCATAACATGAAGCTCCACGCTTCTACTATTCATGTACATATGTGCATAGCACCTCGGGATACGTATTTCAGCTATCCTGGGTAAATCGGCTATCCATTTCAGCCATTTTTCCATAGTTCCGTTGGTATTTCGTCATCCCATCCTATCCCGGATTTCCAAACATGTTGGAGTAAGATTCTCGCTTTCATAGTGTAGTGCAAAATGAAGCCAAGTGGATCAAAGATCAGCATCACAAGTCTGAGCATCTCTCGCTTGGTTGGTCGGTTCCTCCCATTGGCAATTCCCTCTCCTGCTCTATTCAAATTCAGTTGGAAGGTGAAAGCGTCCGCTTTTGGATCCCAGCACAGCCCCAGCACACGCTCTGTCTGTATGGCGGACCATTCTGAAATGTCCCTGGGAGCCACATCGGCGTCTAAATTCAGCTTTCTCTGGAGCTCTGGAGAATTAGTAATCCATTTTCCGATGATAAACCCACCGCGCCTATGAACCCTTGTCACCTCCCTAATCAGTCTTTCGGCCTTTTGGACATCATCACAGCAACCCAAGTAGTCGTCCATATAGTGATCCTCCATTATTGCCTTAGCAGCAGCCGGATACTCAACTTCAAATTCCATAGCGTTGCGGTTCTTGACATACTGGGCACAGTAGGGGGAACAAACGGAACCGAACATCATTACTTCAAGTTGGTACACATCAGGGGGCTTCGTCTTGTCGCTCCTCCATAGAAACCTCTGGGCGGCACAATCATCCTGCCTGATTTTCACCTGATGGAACATTTCAGTTATGTCCCCGGTGAAAGCAATAGCTTTTCTTCTGAATTTAAGCAGCACTCCGGGAAGCGACACCAGCAAGTCAGGCCCAGTCAGCAGGAACGAGTTCAGGGAGAGACCATTACATTTGCTTGAAGCATCAAACACTATTCTCATTTTTCCGAGTTTGTTGGGGTGAAAGGTGGGGAAATGCGGCTGAAGCCACTGCCTTCCCGTCTTCACGTTTCTCTCCTCCTCACTCAGAATCCGAGCGTATCCCATTCTCGAATAATGATCGATCTTCTCCTGATATTCCACTTTCAGCAAGGGGTCTCGTTCTAGTCGCCTTTCTACTCCTATAAGACGGTTGAATGCAACACTGTAGTTATCAGGCAGCCTCATATCCCCCTCGTTCACCTTCCACAGCAGACCAGTTTCCCATCTGTCTCCAACTCGTCGAGTGAGTTCATTCATCTTCTGCTCCGCCAGAAGGTCCTGTTTTGAACGAGGTAACAGCCCCCTAACCCCAATGCTTTCAATTTTGAAATTCTCCTTCACCAGATCATGAAGAAAGTCCTCGTCAGATACCGCAAAGTTAGAGAAAGAAATCTCCCCATTTCCGCTTACATTGCCTGTTGGACCGTGTACCAACCACCCTCTATGATTTCTCTCGCCGCCGTTAGCCCAATGTGGGGTTGACCGATTAGTAATCTCGGCTTTATATTACCTATATCTGGTATTTTTACCGCATTTAGGTGATTCCACTTTTCGCACAGCTCATCATATCTGTACGGCTGAGCAGGAAGACAGAGATTTTGTACAGTTCGTACATTATTCAGGCTGAATCTATGCCCACCCTCTACGGGGCCGACCTCACAAGAAACACGTCGGGAAGTGAAATCCTCCTGCATTCTCCCGTCTGTCCATTTGAGCCGCAGGGGGTCAGTCCTTCCCCGTAGTCCGAGTTGATTTGCCAAATCCGCATCCATCATCGTCACGGAAGAGCATTCATCAAAAATTGCACATTCCTTCCTTGACTTTCCATCCTTTCCATAGAGTTGGACCATAATAACCCGCAGTATGACGGATCGCGAGCTTCCATTCAACAGTCCACTTATTTCTGCTGGGGTTCTGGTGTCGGTCGACGAGGTTGACGCTGGTCTTTCCCTCTCACCGTGCAGAAGGGGATGATGGCTCCGCTCACATCCACCCGCACCACACACCTTCTTTTGGCGGCAGGTTTTTATGCCATGTCCCTTTCGCAAACAGGAAATGCACAACTTCTTCTCCTTGACCATCCTCCATCGGTCATCGATGTCACTTGGCCTAAATAGATGGCAATTCCGAATGCAATGACCGGCCTCGTTACACGCCGCGCATTTCCCGGGAGGACCCGACTCAACCGCCGTCATAACGCTATGATGCCCACTGTCCCTCTCACGGCCTTTTTTGAAGTCCGGGATGGTCACCATGCTGACTGCTGCAGCTTTTATATTCATCCACTTAGAAAGGTCTTCCAATGTGACTTCTCCTGCACCCCCTCGCATCAACACGTATTCTCCCCACTGCAACCGCAGCGCATCTGGCAGTTTGTCTACTAACTCCTTCTTCAATTGAGGATTTTGCAGGTGGCTCGGGGTGTCCAGCGCCTTCACCGTTGTCACCAGGTTATTTATAGCGTTGGCGTAATCCAAGATCCCAGACAATCGACCCTCTTTCGGCGATGGGGTCTTCTTGGCCATTTCAATTAAGGCCTGTATCACGTACTCAGGCTGTCCGTACCGTTGCTCCAACACCTGTATTACCACCTCAGAATTGGCCGGGACAATCATGAGAGCACGCACTGACCTTCTTGCATCTCCCTGCACCGCTCTCTCCAGCCTTGCCATGTTCTGAGCTGGAGAATACCCACATTCCTTGGTCCATTGCCGATAGTGCTGGATGAACACCGGCCAATCAAGGGGGTTCCCGGAAAATACAGGCAACTGTCCTCCCGAACCCTGACGCGCCATCAATCTCTCCGTGTTTAGGCCCTGCTGCTTGAAAGCCTCTACCAACGCCATTGCCAATTCGCTGGCACCAGAAGTAGGCTCTGGATCATTCGCGCAGCGACCAGGCTGCGTTGCGGGACGAAATACAGGGGCAGACTGCGACAGCAATGGCTCTTCTTTCGGCCTTGTCTCCTGTTCCGCCACATATTTCTCATTATTCTCGGCTTTGGTGTCTTCAGGGACATCGTCGTCGCTGCTAAGGCACTGGGAGTCGTCCTCTATCAGGCTCCTTCGCAGCTCCAATTCCCGCTGCTGCAGCGAGTTGACCTGAAGCTTCCCTTTCTCTTCTTCAATTCTCAGCTTCACCATCTGAAGCTCCATTTGCTTCCTTAAACGATCTGATCGGCTCGAAGCAGCTGACCGTCAACCTGTTCCAGCTTTTGTTCCAGTATCCTTGTCCAACTTCCCGTAAGTTTCCACAAGGCTGGGTCCGTCTGGAACATCATCCGTTGTCCTGGTTGAGTCTATTCCCTCCCCAGTCAGCTCTGTTGTGGCCATGGGAATTGTTCTCTGAGGCTCTGCGTCCGGATGTCCTACTGGCCCGATTCTAAAGTTTTTTCTAGTACTCCTCCTGATACGAGGAGTTCTCTCCAGATCCGTTGACTGCGTCTCCTTAGCGCTTCTATTCGGCCTCGAGGGACTACTTGTTGGCGCGTTAAGGCTGTCTGCCCTAGGCGCCCTTAGATTCAGATGTCGAGGGACCAGTCTCCCCTGTGGAGACAATTTAAACTGTAATAGAGGTCAAACAAGACACCGTAGACCAGCCTCACTTTCACACTCAACCTTTATTCATCCAAGATTTTCACTTTTTATATCCTAACTAATTTTACATATATTTCATATATTACACAAACAAAAAAAAAGAGACAGTAAATTTACATAATACCTACAATTTAGGTGCGTCTGATATTTGCCTACAAAGAAAACGAATATAATTTTATACAAAACAAATAATAAATTTACACAATGTACATGACAAAAATGAAGAAAATAACTCTAATCCCGTACATATGTAATGCAATTTGAACAAACTGAGGATAAATAAATATATATGTAATAGATTAAGAGTTGAACTAATGCAAAACGTCAAAAACGTCTAAATTCCAGATAGATGGAAGTCACAAAACAACATCTAAAGATAGATTGGAAACTGTCAGGACGGCGCCAGTTTAGAATTTCACCAGACGATCCACGCTCTTAACACATCTGGTGAAATGCAATACTCCCTTTCTCAGAAAAGGCATATAAAGCCTCCGTCCTAGCCAAAAATACATTCACTTGACAGTCAGTTCACCATCAGCGCAAGCCCTCGTCGGTTGTACCCCAGGTCCACCTCATCGACCATGTAGACCAGTAAGAACTCTTCTATCTCCATCTTTCGCTCCTAGCTCAACCTTTATCTGTTCACGGAACTTTATTAGTGAAACTGTGTCTTCGTTTTTTGTGTGGACATCCCCAAGCTTTCCACTCTGCCTCGACCACGACTGCCTGTACTTTGTGAGAACTGTAAAAGGTCTTCCAAGGTGCAGAGAGGTACTGGAAAACTCCTCATCCTGTCTTTCTCTCGGTCAACACAGTATAGCGAGAGTTGACAGGGATTCAGACCCTAGTTTAAGTCGACTGGATACCTCATCACATAGTTAGTCGACATGATTATACAAGAGTCAACAGGATCTCATTACATATATATATATATATGGTAATTTAACCCAACAACCTTATAAGAAGATTTTCATGTTGCATAATAGTAACACATCTGTAAATGATTATACGCATTATTGACATGTGTCATTTCATCATCATATGTAATGTACTTTGTACAAACTGAGAATAAATAAATAAAACTCTGTAATAGATTAAGAGTTGAGCTGAAGCAAGAGATAGAAGTCAAAAACGTCTAAAAATCGAGATAAATGGAAGTTCCACAATAAGGTCTAAAGATGGAAACTGCCACGGCGCCAGTGTACAATTTCGCCATCCGATCTACGCTCTTGTTGCATCTGCTGAAATGCAATACTTCCTCTCTCGGCAAAGATATATAAGACCTCCGTCCTAGCCAAAATATAGTTACTTGATAGTTACTTCACCATCAGCGGATATATTGGATTTAATAAAATATTTATTTGCCAATATTTCGGTTGGCTGAAAAAATTGCAAAATATTTTATCAATACACTACATTTTGTATAAACAAACTCAAACTGCAATAAACAAACGGCCTTGATAAAGGTAGGCGTTCAGCCACCTGATAAATTGGCAAATAAATATTTTATTCACTCCAATATATGCCTTTTTAATATCTAATAATTTAAATAAGGATTGCTCTATTTTCAGAATAAATTAATAATATGTTAATTAAAAATATATTAAGCTACACAAAGATCATTCCCTATGGGAACTGCGACCCGAAGATTGTAAATCTTATTGTTGCTGACCAAACGTATTTCGGTTAGAAGTTTCCCTCGGCGTTTTGAATGGAGTCCCTAGCAGCTTTACGTCCTTTTTTTCTAGCGGCGAAAGGTGAATTTGTAGTTATACTCCCCACTGATAGTCTTTACCTTTGTTGCTTCATACATTTACAAATGGAAATTATTTTGAAATGTTAGAATAGACGTAAAAGATTCCTATATTGTTATTTCATATATTATGTATAGTAATAGTAATATCATTTCAGTCGAGATCGAAAGTTTTGTGACCCATTGTAAGCATTACCTCCCAAACACGATGCGACGCCAGCCATACGAGTATCTGTCTTGAGATCGATGTACCATCTCAATATATACACTTCTATAAACCATCTAAAATATTTATTTATTAAATATATATACAAAGACCTGTTTCAATTGTAGAATTTCGAAAAAAGCAACCGTACATTATATTTATTCATAAGAATATCACATTTTTCAGGCAAAATATAATGTTTTAAATCGAGATAGTCGCTCATTTTACTAAAAGATGTATGCAAAGTTCTATAGCTCGTCAGGTTGAACGTGTGTCCTCCAATGACTATATTAGTGAGGGAGAATTAAAAACTGTCAGTTTTTCTATAAATCACGTGAATCAATATTATAATTGCAATAGACTCAAAAATACTTTCACTATATGCGGAAATCATAATTAACCAAATTAACTGTTACTCTAGAAATCTACAATTTTAATTAATAATTTTGGAAATAATTTCAAAATATTTCAATCAACATCTTAGCTAAAATACGATCGGCTTAAAGGGAAAAGAAAATCAGAAATTTGCAGTGAAAGGAAGTTCCAATCGACTATAGTAACTTATGTCCTGAATATGAAGGTCAACGGAAATTGTCTACAAGATCAATACTTAATATACGACACTCGGCAGGTAAAGTTCCTTCTATAAATCAGAAGAAATACACGAAAATAAACAAACTAACTTTACGAAAAATATAGAGCAAGAATAATTTGAGCCTTAACCTTTCTTGATTTCTATTTTTAATTGAGATTTTAACGTATTTGTGTTCTTTTGTGCAAAGGTTATTTATTCACTTCTGAAAAAGATAAGCATCACGTTTATTCACATAAGATTATTCAGCGCGCGCATAAGAGAGCGCGCACACCTATATAATTTTATATATTTTTAAATTATAAAAACATTTTTCATACTCTTGGATCTAGATAAACCATAGAATAATGAAAATAATCCACGATAAACTTGTTTTTGGATTAACCAAAGATATAAGGAAAAGAAATATTCAAAATTTGAGGGTGTGTTGAAGCTTGGTAAATATTTGGTCAGTCGAAGGGAGAATAAAAATGCCACAGTCAACACCTGCGGCACTTTAAAAATATATTAGTTTAACCCTTCTCTCATGACGGGCTGTGGCTTGAGTCTTTCCCAGGCTCCGCGGCGAATTACGACCAACTCACGACACTGCAATCACACCGGGTGAGGATTGTTAAAAGGTCGTATAAAAGGAGTCTGCCCAGAAATATTCATTTCAATACTTTATTTTTGAGTGATTTGCATGTTCACCGTGGAATTGGATATATGGCAGTTGCGGCATCTTCTTTTATCCCGGTAGGTCGGAAGTGGAATCTATACAGAGAGCGTTACTAAAAAAAAAGATCAAAAACTATTATATATTGAGATAATTGGCAATGCATTAAATATAGTAACGAAAACTTACACGGATATATTTTTAAAAAGAGACACACACATATTCATTATAAACAAAAAAGGTATATCCTGACATGAACATTTTTAGGTCAAAATCACGCTTTCTTCAGAATTCCTACTGAACAATATTTTTTATTTTCTATTTAGCGATGGTTTCATTGAGAAAATTAGAGCAAATTTAAGAGTCCCGAGCCACTGAAGAACTTCCACGTTATGGGATGAGATCTACAGGAACATCTTGTGAATTCTTAGTTTTACCTTTATAGCTTCAGCTTTGCTTTTATTATACCATTTACTTAGTTTTAGCTCGATTCTCACTTTTATCTTTTACATCTATATTTTACGTTATCCCAGCACTGGAGGAGAAGAGTGAAATTCTCTGTCGAAGATTTGTTCTGAAAATAATTCTCCATTCTATATACAGTTACGAGCGTCATGCGTTCTAAATTCTTCAGTTTTCAGCTCTGTCACCGTTTGCTTTTTTTTTTTTTGGAATGGCGCTCTCCTATTGGTTGGCTACGATCACGCCACCTTTGCCCCCCCCCACTCGCTTTTTGGTTTTTGTAACTATAGTGTTGGAGCGGGTCGCACATTAAATAAATGCAAATATTAGTTAATAACTAAATGGAATCCTCTCTTTCTCTTTCCCAGTAAGAGACGCCTACGGAAGCCAACAGTACATAGACAGATAAAGCACATAGGCTATAGTTATTAACTAATATATGCATTTATATAAGGCGCCAATTTATAATTGTAACAAATAGTATTTGAATAAAAACATTCAATCGGCAAAACACGGGCGTTGCCCGGGTCATTCGGCTAGTATGTTATAATGACGAAAGTAGTAAAAGGCAAACCTAATGCAACATCCTTTTTATAAATTCTGGAAAACAGCACAATAGGCGCAACACAAATGATGGATCCAACTTGAAGAAAGAGGTTAATCTTAATCTCTATTTTCTGTAGATTACCTGCTATGTTTACTTTTGTTTACCTATTTAGGAGAATCCTGTATGGAACAAGTGTACCTAATAAAGACTTTGTTTTACCTTCTATCGATATTTAGCCTGAAGTGACGGGGGTCTAACCTGGCCTCCCAGTCTTACTAAAGAAAGTATGTGATTGGGTGCTAACAGCATCTGCTCATTCACTGGGGTTAGTCACCCCTCAATTCTAGTACTGAAAATGCAAAAGACACCGATAAAAATAATTTCTTTTCAATTAAAGAAAATCATCTCATTTCTATATAGCAATGAACTATTACTAGTCAGAGGCGGTTATTTCTTTCGGAGCTAAGTCGGCCTGCCACTGAGTAGTGCTTCCAGTCTTAATGATAAAGGCAGACGCATTCTAACTTCACCCAGTCATGATGGTTGTCAAAGCTTGATACCCTAATATGATTGAGTAGAGATAAGAAAGAAGAAAAAGAAGACTATTACTAGTTATATAATTATTCTAATAAATTTTAAGTTTTACATAATAAGATTATGACATAGGCTTTCTCTAGAGTGGTCAGTTATAGTGAAATATCGGTGATAACTACTACTTTGGCTTGACCCTTGTTACTATAAATTATGGAACAATAAATATTCTAATACCATATATGTTGTTATATAATAACTAGCCGAATGACCAGGGCAACGCCCGGGTTTTACCCAATTAAATGCTTTTATTCAAATACTATTCGTTACAATTATAAATTGGCGCCGTGGATGTCATTCTTGTATAATATATAAATGAGTTTTAAAAATTGTAAAAAAAAAAAAAAAGCATCGACCGCGTGCATTCTCGCCACTGAACAACCGATGGTTATAAGAAATGGCCATATTTGAGTATTTATTCCATTTACAAAAGCAAACGGTGACAGAATTGATTAAGAATTGATTGATGACTCTGATACTTGTATATTTTAATATTTTCGACTATTTAGTTATTTAAGCAAACCCTTGTCAGTTCGATTTATTTGTAAATCCTTTTTAATTTATAAAAATATTAG
>CP092877.1:20062830-20308246 GCA_030710605.1 Cordylochernes scorpioides | reverse complement strand
CATAACTTATATTTAGACTTTCGGTTGCACGATAAGGAGATCCCAGTACAATATTACATTTCTATTATTTTTTTCACTTTTTTTCGCGTTCTCAAGCAATTTTGGCCTTAATTAACATTTTCATGATTTTTCAGGATGCCTGAATGACTAGTTATTTTGGTCGTTGAGGTACAGCTTGCACCACGCTGATGAGAGCCAACAGCCCGAAACGTTTACGTAGTTAGCTTTTCTTGAATAATCAAGAATGAGTATTTTGCCACTTCTGTAATAATTAAAAATCAACGAACAGTTGATATTTATCCCGATTGATGGCGCAAACCATAAGCAACTTTCAGTTACACAATGAGGAGATGCCTTTTTCTTTTCATAATTTCATTCAGACATTTTACTATTATTTTTTTATTCTAATGCAGAAACAATTGGATGTTTACCGTGACAGGACATTTGAATTGGCTCAATAACTTAATGTACTTATCCTTTTACTGTGTTAATATAATGTCTGAGTATTATAATATATTTTCTTTAAATTAAACTATGAAATTTATAATTGTAACGAATAGTATTTGAATAAAAACATTTAAAAATATATACGCACTCTAGTAAACTGCTCTCGGGTAAAACCTCGGCGTTGCCCGGCTCATTCGGCTAGTATAAAAATAAATATGTACCAAAAATAGTATAGTATAGAAATAAATATGTACAAAAAATAGACACCTCTTCTTTTATATATGCATTAGAACAATGCAATGAATTTATCACCCTAGTAAAAAACTTAAAGGTGGTAATAAAGAATGGGCGACAACACGCCTGTTTTGGCAATTTCTCACAAATTCTTACCTGTGTACCATGATTCCGGGTTATGGGGCTTCATCAATACAAGGGCTGCTTCAATTTCATGACATCCTACGAGATGGGTTATCAAATCGGTCAAATTTATAAAAAAATGCTTGATCTGGTGACGTGACAAGGCCGGTTTCTGGCTAGTGATGTGGTTAATTATTTATCACCACCTTTAATTTTTTTACTAGGGTAAAAAACATAATGCATTTTCACCAACTTAAACCCTGCTCAAAAATCAAACACCAGCACAAGTAAAGGACTGCCATGTAGGGAGAAGTACGGTGGGGACTTTGTGAACCCCGAGCAGCTACGGTAACCGCGAAGTCCTACAGGGAACTCTGAAATGTGGCTGACTAACGGGGCAATGGCACCCCGCCCCTCTTTTTCCATGGAGCAACAAAATTTTCTGGACAAGACACCACTACCAACTTAAACAACTTATTGGAAAATTCAACCGATTTCATAACTTGTTTCTTAGGATCGTATCAAATCGAAGCGCTCTTATACTAATGAGAGCCATATCTTGGTATAGAAGTTGGCTTTTTGTATGATTTTTCCAAAACTCGTATTGTGGCTCATTATTTATTCTTACTTTTACGTTTTATACTGATGTGATAAAGCGATACATTGTTCTATTGCATATATAAAGGCAAGATGTACCACATTTGGTATCTGGATACCATCCAGCCGTACCTTTATATTTTATAAATAAATATAAAATTCAGGTTTAAAATGAATGCTCTATAAATCCGAAAACTCACAAAATTAAATAAAAGATAAAACAAATATCACAATTCCAATCTAGACACGCTAGATAGAAACACAAAATATACTGTTTTCTAAAAAATATATATTTTTGTCGCAACGTGTGTTTTCGAAAAAAACTCTATTATATAAAATGTATAGTTCAGCTATTTAGATTTCTAAAGCTAGCTGATTCTGCTCGAACCTCCGAGGTCTTATATATATCCCTTTTTTTTTCTCAAAGAGAAATATATCTCTGGAAAAAGATTAAATCTCTTCACTTCTTTTTTTTTTTTTCGAGAAGAAATTCCTTCTGAAAATCCCCCTGAGAAGATTATTTAGAAAGTTAAAAGAAGATTTAAGCTAAGTAAAATAGGTTTTCCTATATCTATAACAACGATTGCATTGTGATATTGAATGAAATTTTAGAATGTCTTTGTGAAAAAAATAATGCAATATATAAATAAATATTTTGCAATTATTAGAATATAAGAAAAATAATTGTTCACATATGTAGGATGCAGAAAAGATATAGCCTGGCTTGATTTAGTGATTCTCTCTCGGTGTAACAATTTCGTCACTTATAGACGATAACCATTACTACTATTCTATATATATTAGCTCTACTATTAATACGACTTCTAACTATTATTATTCTTGCTCCTTCTCCTCTCACTATAGGCTATGATAATAAAACTTAATACATATTTATGAACATTGTATTAATTATATTTAATAAAACTTTAGTGAGAGAGGTGAATCTCTTTTTGGTAAATGAATACCAATCTCCTGCACATTTTGTTGTATTAGTTATTGTCTACGAGTCTACGTATATAAATGATTTTTTTTCAGTAACACATGGAAACTCCGAGGATAAGTTTCTTTATTTCATAAATGATATCTCGAGCTTTCGGGTATCGTAAACCCTTCGACAGGAGTGTATAAGACGAAATGAATAACAATTTTTAGCTATTATTTATATATGGTATGCTATTTACATATTTTAAAATGTGCAAAAATGAAATAAAGAAACTTATCCTCGGAGTTTTCATGTGTTACTGCAACTTATACATCAGAGGATTCTATCTTACATTTCTTTTGTTTATTTTCCGCATAGGTAACATAGTTACCAAGATGGATGGAACTTTGATACAATTAGATTAGGAAGGGGTCACTCATTTTCTTGTTAATTAGCATATCTCGGTTTCAAAATGATAATCCTGATAATTCATAATATTAGCAAACTTATATCAATTTACTAATATTACTACTAAATAAAATTGAAAATCATACTAATTACTATCATCAATGCTAATTTTTAAGAAAGATAATATTTGTTGGGATTGCATTCCCTCGGGCAGAAACAGGCGAAAGTGAAATGCATTCGTCTACTTTTAAATAAAATAATCTCTGCAATGAACTGAGTGCTTCATCAAATGGGGAATTGATAAAAAGAGTGTGTAATATTACAAAAAATATATATGTTTGTGTAGCATTCCTGTTATTCATAAGTGATGACGTATTACAATTCTACTTGTAAATGGAAAGTTTTCAAATGGTTGAATAATCAATACGCGTTATGATTTCATGATTTGTTATGAAAATACTAAAGAGAAAGAGAAAATAATTTATAAAGATATTTGTAACAATGGAAATAAGTTAAATTTTATTTCTCTGAAGGTGTCTGAAATGTAGAAACACCAAAAAATCTCTACTCCGGAAACTTTCAAAACAGTCTCATCTATGAAGAAAATCATGGTTTTAATATTTTTTTAATATGAAACATAATATTTATCGTCTATGTTCTAAAATGGTCAAATTCAATATTGAATATTATTTGCTCGTCTGATTACTAATCTGAAATTTTTTAAAGAAAGAGAGAGAGAGACGAATAATGATAAGCAAAGAATTCATTCTTTATATAAGCAATTATAGATCCCATGGTACCTACAAATCAACGATGAAAATTCTTGAATAGAGAAATTAAATTTTATTCTATATTGTCTGATTTAATAGTTCTGATCCTAAAAATATATGAATAAACTTATCTTAATTTTACTAAACTCAAATATCATCAAATAAAAAAATCTTTTTTCAAGTCGAGCCAGCCATTGGATCATCAAATAGTTAATGGCACAGAGGTATGGGTAAGTATATGTAATATATTTTTGAAAATAATATTTTAATTTCTGGGTCGAGGAGGTACTAAGAGAACTAAACACAATAAAGGTGTATTACTTTATAAATAACAAATGCTGACTGAGGATTCCAATTGCCATGTTTATCTAGAATTTTCCATAAATTTCACGTACTCTCGTGTTCTTCCCTCTCCCTTACATATGCAGTGTAGTCATTAAAAAGAATTGAAAGTCCCTATGAAATATTGAATTTTAATGAATCAATGAAAGCACCAAAATTTATAAAGGGTTAAAATTTGTGTGTGTGTTCCATTCTATTTTTAAATCAAAACTAATTAAATTTAAAATGAATCAGTATTTATATATTATAATATATAAAATATATATATTTAGATAATGAAAAAGCATATATTGGATTGAATAAAATATTTTTTCACCAATATTTCATTTAATCCAATATATGCATTTTTGTTATCTAAATATTTAAATATGGATTGCTTTATTTTCATTATATATATATAAATGTATATTAATTGTGTCGTTCCTCATTGTTATACGCACGACGACCTTTCAATAATAATTAGCAAATAACAAAATTAGAAGTAATTTAGGGAAGCGTGGAGAGTATTTTTGATATATTTCGTGTTGGTCGACGATGAGATTGCGGAGCTGGTAATATGGATGGCTGTGCTGGAGTAAACTTCCTTTTTTGTGTCTGGATGTTATATTTATGGCGAACTAAATAACTTAGTCCCTATTTCTGCTCCGCGCTTATGGAATTGAAGACTTGGGGCGATGGCGTCGACCTTTCATATTAAATCTTACTTTTCCTTATTAATAATAATTGTATATAGTTGCGGAACTACTGGTTTCCTGTGCTGCTTTTTTCCTGATATTGCACCTTGTACGGAGAATCTGTATAAGACTAATGTCTTAATAAAGGCTTTGTGTGTGTGATATATTTCTTAGATGTATTATCCAAATACATTGAGTAATAGATTAGCTGTAGTTTCCGTAGAAAACTTTAATATTTATAGCGTTATCTTACGCTTAGATATTCTCTATGGTATAAAAAAGTTTTATATTAGCTCGTCTGCCACATTAATTCATCACAACAATCACAGAACAATATTTTGAATTATATAGCAATAAATCTTTAATTAAAAAGGCATATATTGGATCAAAATATCATTTATTTTACCAATATTTCAGTTGGCCGAACGCCAACCTTTATCAAGGTGTTATAACATTCTAAAGTGTGACAACAAAAAACTCAGCGCTACATAACGTCAACAGACTTAAGTTTTTAAAATATTTTTGTTATATTGTGTTTTCGGTTAAAATTTTAGTTTAACTTTTTCTTTTTTATATATTTTGTTATTTTTATTTATTTTTATACGAAAAATCTTTTTACACATAGTACAAATAATTTTAAATATAAAATAGGCGTTATTGTTAATTTTCAAAATATTCACACCCCTATTTTATCCCTTTATATACTGATATAGTTATGATATAATTTATAAAAAATACATATTTCAGAATTTAAAATGTCATACATTTATTAAAATATTATCATATTAAAAGCATTAATGAGTATAATGAATATTACACAAATAGCTGTAAAGTACATTACAGCAAGAGTATGTCTATTTGAGAGCGGGGTTTCTATGAAATTTAAAGATTTATATTAGGTTTAAAGTATACAACTCTTTATAAAAGATCAATTTATTTCTGAATATTAGTAAAATACCATGAAATTATTGATAATTATTCAGTTGAAGGTAATATAAATTATATCTACGCCGAAAATATTCAAATAGGTTATTGAAACATATAACCTAAATAATCTAAAATACCAGCTGAAAAGATAGAAAATTCAAAAAGGACACGAAAAAATGTTGAAAGATAAATTCTGCTTCAATATTTGAGGTCAATATTCCGGGGCTTCTAGGAAGCGGGATGAATCTCGGCGGGGGTACCGAGCTAATCCCCCGAGGGACCCCGGTCCAATTTGTTTGACAATTCCCCTAATTCCGCCACTTAGGACTCCATCCCATCCAGGACTTATTCTATCTCATACCACGGCAGGTTCCAGAGCTCTATCGGAATACAGAATATATTTGTACGTCTATCCTTGTTTCTCATTTATATTTCTTCTTATTTATCTCTTAGGTTTTTCTTTTCCACCATTTTATTTTGAACATGTAATTCAAAATATATTCATATTAATATTCATATTTGGTCTTAAAAACCACACTCTTCATTAATGAAGTAATCTATATCACGCCACTTGTGCTAGTCGGTGAGCTGAATCCTGTCCTTCGGTAACGAGAACTAACAGCCCGAAACAAGAAAATGGTTTGCTTTTTATATTATTTTTATAGCGCTTTGATATAAGTAATATTAGATAGCATCGCGGACTTTAATATTATTTATTATTTATTTAAGTAACCCAGGTTCCTGGAGCGTACAGAAGTCGCCAACTACCCGGGATGTCCTTCTGACCTAAGTCTTCTTGGATTTATATACAATGCCAGTGGAAGTCCAATTAATGAGGTGTCGCCAGGCAGATTTCTTTCTTGGGAGATTTTCTAAGGATGCTGGACATATGTTGGTGATACCTAGGAGAGTGGCTGTCTGGAATCTTTGGGATTGGAAGGTTGGGTAAGTGAAGAGGAGGTGGTCTACGGTTTGGTCTTCATCTTAGCAGTGGGGGCAAGTTGGGTCTTCTTTCGATACCGTTGCAAGGTCTGCCTGAATAACTTTAATATCAAGATTGAAAGTTCAACATACAGCACTGATCTTGTACTACAAGCCAGGCTTCCCGTATTCAATATGACCTGGGTTTAAATCTTGAATTGAAACAACTTTTCAGTGGATTATTGAATGGATTCAACGGATTATATCAACCAAAATAAAGGATGTACATAATTGACATGAAAGATCACCTATCAATATACCTTTATTTCTATATATGCTATTTATATTACAAAAATATTCAAAGTTTCAATGAATATATATAATAGAGATCAATATCTTCGAATATATTTTTCCGTTCCTAAGAGAATTGATATTTGAAATAAAATGGCCTTAATTTGGGTATCTCACGCAACTTTTAAATGGCAATTCAAACATAAAGTAATAACGAGCTTCCTATATTTGATAAATTGAACTATTTTAAACATGAAATTTTCTTTTTAAATGAAACACACCACTTTCAGTCTTTAACTGGGATGAAAAAAAAAAATAGCGGGTCTGGCTCCGTGGCGAAACCGCTGGGAGGGTTTTATTACCGATGAACAAGCGAAGGCGCGCATTTTATTCTACAAGAAAAATTCTTACACTTTGAAGGATTTTTTCCCTCTGTTCAGTAATGTTCATTTATTCCAACTCACGTGAATCTGTATTTAAAAGAGAGATCAGAAAAAATACCTATAATATATATATATATATATATATATAATAATTTCAAATTTATTATGGTTATTAATGTAAATATTTCCCATAAACTTTATAAATTCTAATTATTTCCCTCTCTCCATTACTCTTTTTCAGAAAAAAGGACAAAAGGTATAACTATAGCTATTGATTGATTGATATATATTCCAAAACACCCCGAAGATAAGCCTAATGTCTTTCGAGAAATATAAGAATTAATTAACAAAGAGTTAAATTTGAACATCTACTTTTATTAAATATCCTCATCTACGTACTCTCTCAAGCCATTATTAGAATAAATTATACTTTAGGCAGAACAAATCAGTAAAGAAAGTCTATCCTAACAAAGAAGAAGACCACCATTTAAAGACAACAGCCGCCATATTGGGAGTAGGACCGATTTAAAGAACAACCCTAGCATTAATTGTGAGGTACTCTGTTTGTATTTCAGCATTAGTACGAGCTCTTCCCTCATTAGGGACTTGCCTGCTAAAGGTAATGAGTCTTAATACCCCGAGAAAAAGCGGCAATAAAGAATAATAAGGCCAAATTGTGCCTTACAGCCCCCTATGGACTCCCTTCCTGGACTCTCATTTTTATAAATCTGCACAAATTACGTTTTAATTCTATTTGTTTGTTTCTCTACCATTGAAATTCTGCCTTTAATTCCATTCTGTAATGTGCGGAAAAACGCTTTACGCTCAGACACCACCTATAATTTAATATATTGAAATTATTCATTTGTAAATATTTTTAAATACGCCTCAAATTTATTTATTTCGTCAAACTCTGCAACTCCTTTCAATTTTTCACTCTGAAATGTTCAAAAAGACGTTATATCTTCACATACATTATTATATTATTACATATTTATGTATTAAAAATGGCATATCCTGACCAGGAGCACAAGTGGATGGCTTTTCTTGATTTATCAAGAAATTGGGTTTGCCATATATCAGGGAACAGGCTAAATCAATGTTCAGTTGATTTCTGTTCCACCAGATGGCGCTCTGCCTTCTGTAAAGCACTTGTGCTCCTGGTCAGGATAGGCCATTTTTAATATTGATATTAACACCTGATCTTTTTATATTTTATATTTTTCTTTTGTTTATTCATATTTATGTATGAAAAAATATAGTACAAATTTGAAAATGTGATGGGATAAAGCGGATAAATTAATGAAAAATGTATCACCTTATCGTGCAGCTGAAAGTTGCTTATGGCTTGCGCCATCTGTTGGAACAAATATTAACTAATCGTTGGTTTTTTAATTATCCCAGAATTAGTCAAAGCTAAACATGTACGCGTTTCGGGCTGTTTGCCCCATCAGTGTGGTGAAAAATGTACCTAAACGACAAAAAAAAAAAGAACTTTCAGGCATCCTGAAATATGATTAAAGCCAGAAGTGCATGAGAACGCTAAACAATGTGAAAAATGTTGTTATACTTTCAATAATTGAAGATTTAGAGCCTATTCACTTATCAAAACCACACCTTTATTAACTCTCACAGGTTCTATATATACAGGGTGATCCAAAAGTCCCGCACAACTTTAAAAATTAATAACTCCGCGAATATTTGCGCTAGAGCAATGCGGTAAACACCATTGTGTTCAGGATGCAATGGGATATTTTATGGCAAATAATGAAAATTTCGAAATTGATTTTAGTTACAACTTTATTCGCCAGATGGCGCTCTACCAGAATCAGAGATTCAGCGGCCAAATTGTTTGATAAATTGAAAAATATAACTGATCGACACGTATTTTTCCTTTTTGAATACCAGGAAAGAACCCTAATAATATCAAATAACAAATTAATAAAACACCACTTCGCCAAAAGTATGAAGAATTGGTTAACGATTTTCAAATACAATCAGAGATATGTAAAATAGGTAAATGCAAATTAAAACATGTAACAAAAATATTTATATTTTATATGGAGTTTTGTGAAATAGATTGAATGTTTGAAAAACACTGCTGATATCAATACACGAATTTTTGAAATGTTAATATAGTACCAAAAATTATGATGGCACTTCTAATAGGATTTCTTGCTATAAGAAATGTGTAGTTTCTTGACTGATTGGCGACACTTGACTATTTAACTGGATATTTGTCATGATCCAACAAATGAAATATAGAGGGAAGTGACAAAATATATTTGTCGTACTTTATTCCAAATATCCTATGGGCTTGTCAAATGTTATCATTTTTTATTATACTGTACACAATTTAAAAAAATGTGTCCCCTCAAATAAAAATAATTTTTAAATCGACCTTTTGCGTTGAAAAACGTGGTAGTAAAATCATTTTGTATTATTTTTTTCACAAAATTTCTAAAGTTATTGGTGTACAGAAATATTCCTTATGCTATTTCTTCTAATGAGCGAAAAGCGAAAACTAAACATAAGGGGAAAAATTGTGTGTACCAGTGTTATTCGAGAAGTTATAACACTCTGGTTTGCACGACATAATATGTGAGCAAATGACAAACAAAATATTACTGTTCACAAAAAGAAGAGTCAAGATGTGAGGACAGCATTTATTATCCCCATATCCCAACACAAAGAGCTGCAAAATATTGATAGATAATATAATACATGGCGGCTTATATAACACATGAGGTAACTGCCTTCTCTCTTGTATTAGGTCACAATCCTTGCTCAATGTGGCACCCTTCATTCTCAATCACCGCCTGCAGACGATAAATGACAGAATGGACAGCATTAAATAACATATCTGTTGAAATTGATAAAAGCCTTCAACATGGCCAATGTGGTAGGCCAGCATCGATAAACACACGATTTAATGTACCCCCATAAACTAAAATCGCAAGGCGTCAAGTCTGGTGATCTTGGAGGCCACTGGTATATAAAGTAGCGACTTATCACACGATTTTCACCGAACGTATCCTTCAGCAATTGTTTGGCACCTCGGGAGATATGAGGGGGTCCTCCATCTTTCATGAATGTTATTTCGCTTAGTGCTTTTGCCCTGCAATATGGGAAATACCTTTTCTCTCAAAAGTTGAACATAACGTTCACCAGTTACAAAAACGGTTTTAAAAGTTCTTCCATTGATTTTTCAAAGAAAAATGGCCCAATAATAAAAGAATGAACCCACACAAAACTGTAACTCTAGGCTGGTAAAGTGGCATTTCTGTATAAACCCTAGGGTTTTCTGTTGCCCAAATGCGGCTGTTTTGAATGTTAAATTCTCCGTTTAGAGAAAGGTGAGCATCATCTCTCCACAGAACATTCGACAGCCAGTTTTCATCAATATCAATTTGCAGGAAAACCCATGCAGCGAATTCTTGACGCATCTCAAAATCGCCAACTTTCAGCTCGTGAAATCTTTGAATTTTGTATGGGTACACACAATAGAGACATTAAGTGAAGCGTCTTCGGATATCACAATCATACTCGGCGAATTTAACGCCAAAAGTTCAATTTGGGGATCACCTGTCCAGGATAACAAAAGTCAGCAGGTTGAGGACATGCTAACCGACCTTACACCGTTAAATAACGGAGAGAGCACCTACCTATCTAAGTCCACAGGCACAGAATCCGCAATAGACATCACAGCGATAAATTACAACATCGCACCCACAACACAATGGAAAATCCTGAGAGGTGCAATCAGTGACCACAGAAATTGAGAATGTCCATTAGAATTAAAGAACATGGAACTTTAGGAAAGCCGACTTGAAAAAAAATCACAGAAAAGCTTGAAGAACTGTGCAACGAAAAATTGAATTACAGAACGCTTGACAAAAACTTGGAAAAATTCTCTTCGAACATTTCAAAAGCTGCAAAAGCATCGATACCTAGAAGTAGACGTATAGACCTGTGGATATCTTACTGGAAGGACCACAACATCGAGGCAATGATTTCAGAGAGAGAGAGAATATCAATTAACTTCTTTAAAAAATAAAACATAAGAAAACAGAAAGGAACTCATTGAAATTAGTCACAAAATAGAACAAGAAATTTGGATATGCAAACAAGATAAATGGCAGAATTCTGCGAAAAAATGGATCCAAGAAAGGACAGCCAACACTGGAATATGATTAGAGTGTTAGAGAACAATCAAAACCAACACCAATCCTCCAATACTCTAACCGATATGAATAGAACAGCGAGAACGAGAACAAACAGATGGCTGACATAATTGCTGAATATCTTTCAAGCACTTCCATACTCAACTATACGTATGAAGACAGGACTCTAAAAATAATATAAACCAGTTAGTTAAACAAGCAAGAAACCTCCATCAACAAGATATTTTATCGAGAGACTTCACACTGAATGAGCTAAACTTATCAATAAAAAAATCCAAGAGGTCACCAAGAGATAATCTAATCTTTGGTCAAATGATTAAACACTTCGAAGACAAAGCTAATAAACAACTCCTACGAATACTGAACATTTCATGGCAAACTGGTAAACTACCAAAGAATTGGAGGATATCAATTATAGTGCCAATACTGAAGCCAAACAAAGATGCCAAGGAATACAAGAACTATCGGCCAATTGCTCTGACCAGCATACTTTGTAAAATACCAGAACGAATTATCCACTCTAGGCTCATAGTCTGACTCACTTACTATAATAAAATAAACCTCTACCAAACTGCCTATAGATCCCAGCACTGTACGACTGATCAACTGTTCTACTTCTGTCAATCAATAATAGATTCTTTCCAGGAAAAACCGCCAAAGAAGACAACGGCCGTATTCCTGGATATGACATCAGCTTTTGATCGAGTGTGGAGGGAGAAATTAAGTGAAAAGCTGCACAACATCGGAGTAAGAGGAAAAACCTTAATATGGATTGCAGACTTCTTAAGGGTAAAGAAGGTTAAAGGTTCGGGTCAATGGAGAATTTTCCAAGGAAGGAAGAACATGGACTGGTGTAACTCAGGGATCTGTGCTCAGTCATCTACTCTATCTGCTATATATTAACGACATCCATCCTTACCTCACTGAAGACACAAAGGTTGCCTGTTATGCAGATGATATAGCCATATGGCACACAAGTAGCAGCATAGAAAAATCGTAAAAAATACTGAAAAAATCAATGAGAGGACTGGAGAAGTGGGCAATGGAACTCCAAATGACCATAAACCCAATAAAACCAAACCTATGCGTCTTCTCCACTCACAGGGAAAAAGGCATAAATATAACCACAAAATAAGCATAAACAAACAAATAATTGATAAAATTAGAAATCCATAATACCTAAATGTGATACTGCAGTCCTGGATCTTTCAAGTTGGTCTCGAGGACCACGCCATCACCATCTCCTAAGCGGCGAAGTACGCTATCTACGTATTCATCATAGATCGCAAAATGCGTGGTGACGCTGGAGACACACTGGCGATTCTCCACCAAATTCTTCAGCGCTGGCAGAGGCGCCATATTCATTGTACATAGTGTATATAATGCATATTATCTTTTTTTTTAATAGTGCAGACTGTGCATGTATTGACAAGATGTCAACAAAATTATTTTAATTATTATTGATGAGGAATTGGAATTTTCAGAACACATAATTAGCACCTCAAATAGAGATATCAGAAAACTAAACATTCTGAGAAGGCTATGTGGAACAAATTGGGGAGCAAAACCCAGAATTATCAGAACAACATATACCACCTTAATAAGGCCGATAATGGAATATGCAACACCGGTCTGGGCTCCCTCAAGCTCATCACTAAAAGTAAGCCTAGACAGTGTTCAATAAAAAGCGGCCAAAATAATCACTGGTGCTGTTTCATCCACCAACAATGAGAAAATTCAGAGAGAATGTGTTCTAGACCTACTCGCTCGAAAGCACAAGACAAAATAAAAGCAACTTGGATCGGCACTTCGGAAACGAGGAACCAGAGGACGAGATCTCTCTGACCACTTGTGGTTTGGTAGATCCGCCCTTTTCTGAGAATGAGGTGAAACTGACGGCTTTCAAGTTCGGGAAAAGGAAATCTCTTGGTCCCGAAGGGATCGATAACACGGTCGTGAAAACCCTGGTAAGGATGCACCCATCGCTTCTTTCCAGGTTATTCAATAGGTGCCTGGACACTGGTACATTTCCTGAGGCATGGAAGGTTGCCCGAGTAGTGCTTCTCGAAAGGTCTGGTAGAAAGGGTAATTCTCCTAATGATTATCGTCCGCTTTCTTTACTAGTGTGTCTAGGTATGGTCCTGGATAGCCTACTAGCTCAGCGACTGAAGCATTGACTAGAGAGTAATGAGCTCCTTTCCTCTTTCCAACATGGTTTTAGGGAAGGGAAGTCCACAACCACAGCTCTGAACGAGGTGTTAGAGGGGGTTGAGATGGGCTTAAATAAGTGTGCTTGGGTTCTTGCCCTGGAATATTGATGGCGCGTTCAACTCCATGAGCTGGAACAAGCTGACGAGAAATTTGATGGACATGGGTTGTCCTGATAATTTGTGCAGCTTGGTTCGTGACTTCCTGAGGGATAGACGGATTAGCCTCAGTTTTGGTGGGCGGAAGTTGAAAAGAAACTGTGCTAGGGGTTGCCCCCAGGGCTCTTGCTGCGGACCTATTCTGTGGAATATCCTGGTAAACACCGTTTTCCAGGAGGAGCTCCCTTAGGGAGCCAGGCTGGTTCTCTATGCTGACGACCAGTTCCTCATCATTGAGGCAGCTTCGAGAGCGAAGGCTGAGAAGTGTGTTGAAACTTCTCTCCAAATTCTCTCGATCTGGGCCCATGACTCTGGCCTTAAGTTCAATGTCACCAAAACTAAAGCCCTCAGCTTTAAGCCCAGGGACATAAGACCTAAAAGGAAAGGGATCAAATGGCAACACAAGCCGGCTATCCGGATGGAAGGACGGAGGGTAGCGTTGGTCAATAGGATGACCATCCTGGGGGTGGTCATTGATGACAAGATGGGTTGGCAATACTAGGCGGAGGAGATGGTGGCGAGAGGCAGGGAGGCGTTGTGCAGGCCTGTCCTGGTTGGCTCTCAACAGGGGGGGGAGAAGGAGGGTACTATTTTTAGGAACCTCTGCCTCTCCTGTGTCGAGCCAATCTTGCTATATGCTTCCGGGGCTTGGTGACGCCGAAACAGGGATCAGAAGGTGGCAACAACTCTAGAGAGAGTGCAGAGGACAGCGACACTCAGAATCACAGGAGGATATCGCACTACCAGCAGTGAGGCCTTATTGGTTCTCGCTGGGCTTATTCCCCTGGGATTGAAACTAGAGGAGGAGACCATCAGACAGAAGATCTGGAAAAACAGGGAAGATGCCCTGGGACTTGAAGCGGGGGTCCTGTAATCGAAGAGGGATCCAAGGAAGCCTCCGCAGTGGTTGCCAAAGTGGAATTGGAGTCCTGGAGGGCCGACAGGGATTGGCACGGAGGTTTTCACTGATTGTAGTAAGTCTGGAACCAATACTGGAGCTGGGGTAGTGATATTCACTAATGGAGAGCTGATCTTCCAAGAAAGTTTAACACTCAGAGTGGACGAATTGGTCTTTTCAGCCGAGCTGGTTACGATCAGGGTAGCCCTCAGAATGTGTGCCGAGAAGAACTTCAGCCCGGACCGCCTCTATTCAGATTGTATGTCGGCCCTCGTCGCCATCAATCTGGAGAAAGGGCAACTCGCGCATCAAATAATCCAGGAGCTGGAGATGATGACGCGGGCTCCGGAGCTCCCTTGGTTTAGGAGACACAGCCTAATCGAAGGTAATGAGTTCGCAGACAGGATCGCTAAGGCAGGATACTTTAGAGGTAGATCACTGAGGACCCCAGTGACCAAGAAAGAAGTTTATAGGAGGATCAGGGGGCACGTCCAGGACTTATGGTTGGACAGATGGAGGAACAGTGTAAAGGGGAGAGAGGTATTCAATGGGGTAACAACACCCAAGTACCTCTGTAAGGTAATGTCCCACAAACTCATTAGGGTAGTTCGGAACATGGGCTCTTCCCCAAGTCTCCACAGATTTTAAATTAAGAGAAACCCTGATTGCGTCTATGGAGAAAGGGATGTGAATGCACGCCACTACATCTTGGATTGTCCAAGGGTAGTGGGTGTGCAGGAAGTGAGAAGGAGGGCGAGGGGCGCGATCGAGAGTAAGCTGCTGAGAAATCACAGCAAACTTCTTGAGAAAGCCCACGACGTGGCAGCTGAGCTTTTCCTCAGCTGTGAGTGAACAGAGTCCACCGGTGGCCGCCTCCCCGCGGTCCCTGCTGGACACAGTAGATAGTTTCCTATTTTGCTGTTACTAAAGGCCACCGGTATAGAAATCCTTCCAGACACGTTGTCTGGGAGGTGGTGTTTCCAGGTACAATGTCCAAGCACTAGCTTGGATACCGTTACTTGGCTTATGAGTTGAACAGAATAGCAGCGAAGGGCATGCTTCGCATGCCGGCTTGTGGACCGAAAGGTCTGGGTGGCCATCTGCTTCTAGGGTATACCAACTGTGCTTAGGTGGGATCCTCCAGTTCTTGTTTATTTTGGCTACTGTTTCTATTTCTTTAAAAGTAAGTTTATTTTTCTGTAGCAAGGGTTCTTTTGTGCCTTTTTTCGCTAGCGCATCAGCAGCTTCATTGCCTTCAATGCTAACATGTAAGAGTATCCATTGAAGGTGAATTTTTGAGGTATTGAGAGTTTTTGGAGATAACCAATTATGTTCCTGCATACTTTGTCTCTAAGTTCCCCTGTGTGACTCAAGTGTTGTATGGCACTTCTACTATCAGTAAGAATCCATATATCGTGATGTTTAATGTTTCTGATGGATTTTAAGACTTCATAGATGGCTATAAGTTCTGATCTGAAGACTGAGCAAAATTCTGGGTTTCTTCTGTTTATTTTCTCATTGCCATTTGTGGTTTTAATGAGAGAGCCACTGCCAGTGTGTCCCAACTCGTCTCTGCTACCATCGGTATAGATAGTTATTGTATTTTTAGGATTTTATATTAATTATTTCTAATGATAATTGTTTTAAGTATTCTGGATTTTGGTATTGTCTGTTGGTGGGTTCATTTAAAGTGGCATTAAAATAATATTTTGTTAGTGGTTCGCATGGAGATATTTTTTCAGCTAAATAATATTTTTCCACTTTATATTTTAAAAATCCATTTCTTTTGGCCGGGTGGAGAGGGCCTTCTTTTTTGAGTCTTATATTGGGTTCACAATTAAGTATGTAATTGAAAGTTCTGTGTTTGTTTTCATAACTCTTGATTTTGTTTATATATTTTGGCAGATTGTAGCTTATTCTATCCTTTAAGGGCATAATGTCTGCCTCGTAAAGTACAATATTATTAGGGCAGGTTTTTCGAAGACTTGCAATAATTCTAGCTGCATTTAGTTGTATCCTTTCCAGTGTTTTTAGATTTGTTTCAGATGCTGTACCATAGATTTGATATCCATATTCCAAGATAGGTCTCATTAGAGATGTGTAATTTAATTTTAGTATTGTTGCTTCAGCTCCCCACTCTTCCTGAAATATATTTCAAGATTTTTAGTCGGTCTCTTCCTTTTCTAACAACTCCTTCAATATGCTTACTGGAGTTAATTTCTGGATCCAGGGTGTAGCCGAGATATTTAGGATGTTTATTATATTGCAATTGTTGTTCTTTCATAATAATATTTGGTCTTATTTTGTATAGTTTCTTATCGGTAGTAAAAAGACAGATTTCAGATTTTTGGGGGTTAAATTCTAATTTATGTTTATTAGCAATTTTTTCTAGGTGGAGAAGAGTCTTGTTCAAATCCCTTTCAGCTTTTTTCCAGTTAGTGTTGCTGCTTCATAGAATAATGTCATCAGCGAAAAGTCCAATATTGGTTTTATGTGAAATTTTTTTCTTCTATGCCTGCAATAAATAGGGTGAAGAGAGTTGGGCTAAGGATTGATCCTTGTGGTAATCCTTGGTACAATTTGAAGGTTTTAGATAGAGTGCCATTATATTTGACCCTGATGTATCTATTTTTAAGGAAATCATTTATCCAAGTGATAGCTTTTCCATCAATTTTGAAATGTTTGTATAATTTTGTAATTAACTTGTTTTTCCATACCTTATCAAAAGCTTGTGTAAGGTCTAAAAAGCAGCTATGGTGTGGTTAGTAGGTTTTTTGTTTTGTGCATCTTTTACCTTTTGTGTGAAAAATAAGAGTTGGTCTATTGTCCCATGTCCTTTCCTAAATCCATATTGTTCTTCTGGTAAGTGATTTCTTGTGTCGGGGTGGTAGGTGAGTCGTCTGAGTATAATTTTTTCCATTAATTTGCAGCAAATATTTGTTAGGGAGATAGGTCGGTATTTTTTTGGGCCATTAGCAGATTTGTCAAGTTTTTTAATGGGAATTATTGTTGCATTTTTACAGTCTTGAGGCAATTTTCCAGTTTTCCAGGAGTTATTGAAAATATTAAGAAGTCTTTCTTTGCCAATTTTGCCCAAGTTTGATATCATTCGGCCATGGATTCCATCTGGCCCAGGAGTCTTGTTTAGGTCAGTGTTTTCTAATGCATAAGCTAGCTCTTTCATATTGATTTTTTTCATGGAAATTATTATGACAACAACAACAACAACAAAAACCTTTATTAAGACACTATTGTCTTACAAGGGGATTTCCCTAAAAAGTTATATATGTACATGAGTGAGGAGGAAAAGCAATTTAGAGGGGGGGGGAGCAATCAGCCGTTGTCTGTGGGGTTGAGCACTTCTTCTCTCATTTTAACAATCGCCTTGTAATATTTAAAAAATTTATAAACAAATGTTTTATCCAGCAGGAGAGTAGTGAAGATTTTATATACATGTTGTTCATTGTAGTGAGTTGGCCCCGAAATTTCGCGAATTTCCAGTCTCTTTTCATGTAGGAATGGGCAATGGAATAGATAGTGGACCAAATTGTCTTGGATGTCAACATTGCAGAAGTAGCAATTTAAAGGGTCGCTGCTCCAAAATTCCTTGATATCCTCGCGGAAAAGTAGCCATAGAGGAAAATATTATGAGTGCTGGTGTCATTTTTACAGTCATGAATAATCTTTCGGACCTTTTTTCAACCTTGATTTTACTACTTATTTAATATGAATTACCTAAAAGATTGGCAGCAATTTTGTCATTAGTTGCTGGTGTACCATCTGTATTCTTTATCATATTTTTGTTTTCAGTTTGTGGCTGGCCTCTGTCAATTTGTTTTTCCAAATGCCAAAGTTTTGTATTTGGGTTTCTTGGGTTCAGGTTTTCACAAGTTTGTTTCCATTTTTCCCTTTTCACATTTACGTATAATCTTTTTATTTTTGCAATCACAATGTTCAATTCAGTTCTACAATTTGTTTGGTTTTTGGTGCACTTTTTGTAATTCATTTCTTTTAGTTATAAGTGTTTGAATATTTTTTGCCTGGTGTGTATAATTTAGAATCCATTTCTTAATATTACCTCTTGGTATTGAAACTTTGGCTGCTTTAATAATGGTGTTTTCGAAAGATATCATATTAGCCTTTTTGAAGTTCCAGAATTTTTCTTAATTGAGCTAGTTTTGGTCTTGGTGCTAATTTTTATCAAATTAGGCAAATGATCACTTCCAAAACTTTTTAATATTTGCTATTTGCATTTGTGGAAAATGTCAGGATAGTAAAAACTTATATCAAGGGCTTGTGCAGTATTATAGCTTGTAGGAATGATGGGTAGGATTCCCATCATTTAAGCACATGAAGGCATTGTCGTCAAATATGTTTGATAGTATTTTGCCTCTTGGGTTTGGCGTAGAACATCCCCATATTTTATGTTTGGCATTAAGGTCACCTACAATAATAGTATTGTCTGTAAGAAATTGAGCCATTGTTCCATCGTCAATAAATGTATTGTTTGGAGGGTGATACATATTGTATATGTTGATGGCTTTGTTTTGATTGAGGTAGACTTTGATACCTTGGGCTTCGAGGTCTAATGTGTTTGTAATATTAACGGCTATGTCCTCATAGTACAAATTCTTGATTAAAAATTCTAGGCCACGCCCTTTAACAGCATATACTCAGACCTTACCCTGAGTAATGGAGGGGCCGGAATTAACATAATACTGCAAGATGGAACAAACATCAAAATCAAAGAAGGAGCAGGACAGATTTCGTCAAACTTCACTTGTGAACTGACAGCTATCTGGAAAGCCCTTGATGTATGCCTTAACCAACCATCCCTGCATCAAGCAGAAGGAATTTTAATATACAGCGACTCCATATCCGCTCTAGAAGCAATTCAGAAGGGCAATACTAAAATCACACAGAAAATGTACTCGTTACTTACCCAACTCGAACCATTGGAGAATAACTGCATTCTACATTGAATCCCTGCCCATGCTGGGATCGGAGGTAATGAAATGGCATTTGAATTGGCAAAGGAAGCCAGAAAGTTGAGCCAAAGGAAAGAACAAATGTCATTATTTGACGCTGATTCTTTGTCAAAATACAAGATAATTAAACAAAAAAAAAAAAAGAAAAGATCAAAATGCGAAATAAACTCTGAGAGAAAAATGACAAAAACTATAACAAGACTTAGAACAAAACACTATAAAGGAATGACAATACATCCAGATGGCACAAGAACCTATAGCGCATGCAACAATTGTCCTGGTGTGGAACTTACACCTACCCACATATTCTCATAGCCAGCAATGGCCGCAGCCTTGCAGAAATTTGACATAGACCCTGAGCAGCAGCTTTACACACCCAAGATAGTGAACATTGCTGCTGCTGTGATGGAGATGCATGGATATATCTGAGGCTCTTTATTGGACACGACAACAACAACGGCATTCCAGAGTAAAATAAATTATCAGAGATAGGTACATATTTTTCAAATGAATTAAAATAAATATAATCGATGCTGAGTGAGAGTTGAATTAAAAATATTAGAAATTTATTATCTTCGGAAACAAACCGTATCTAAAATATCAATTTTCTTTTTGCTACGTGTTTTAATTTGCATTTACCTATTTTACATATCTCTGATTGTATTTGAAAATCGTTAACCAATTCTTCATACTTTTGGCGAAGTGGTGTTTTATTAATTTGTTATTTGATATTATTAGGGTTCTTTCCTGGTATTCAAAAAGGAAAAATACGTGTCGATCAGTTATATTTTTCAATTTATCAAACAATTTGGCCGCTGAATCTCTGATTCTGGTAGAGCGCCATCTGGCGAATAAAGTTGTAACTAAAATCAATTTCGAATTTTTCATTATTTGCCATAAAAAATCCCATTGCATCCTGAACATAATGGTGTTTACCGCATTGCTCTAGCGCAAATATTCGCGGAGTTATTAATTTTTAAAGTTGTGCGGGACTTTTGGATCACCCTGTATGTCTAAAACAAATAAAATATGCAAATATTTATACAAAAACAAATGGTTATGCAAATAGAAGATTATCATCTTGTTTCTTCTTTTCCTTAATATGTAAATATACATCTTTCTCTTTTTATTAAATCTTTTCCAACAAAAAAAAGTAGAAATGTTAATTGTACTATGATCTGGTGGATAAATTAAGAAAAAGGAAACTCCTAACCGTACAACTAAAAGTTGCTGATGGCTCGCATCATCTGTCTGAATAAATATCAAATAAACGTTGAATTTACCAAATACTGATTCTTTATTAACCAAGTAGAACGCATCTGCGAGTAGCACGCGGTATAATCTAGAATTCGTGCGAGGTCCAAATAGCAACTAAGGTCTGGAATACGTTTGTTTGGTGCTGATTAACAACAACAAAAAGCCTTTATTCAGGGTCACTGACCCTATACAGGATTCACCAGAGGTATGCATAAGAACAAAGCAGTGAGACAAAGGAAATAAGGATATATACAGAAGAAAAAGAAAAAAAACAAGAAAGAGAAAGAGGGAAGCAATAAAAACAACACAAAAAGAGTAGCAGTAAGGAAGTGAGGAGTGAATGTCACTTGGCCTTCTTCTGAGATATGGACTTGTGGAAACTATAAAACGCCGTAGCAATATACTTATTCTGGGTCATATTGTTAATTATTGATGTAGGTGAAGCACAGAGTTGCCCAGTTTTGAGCATAAGGGTTCTTCTTTCTTCTTTCAGAGCATAGCAATAAAAAATATAGTGAGTGATTTCATTTTTTAGTTTTGAATTATAGAAGGTACAAATCGGGTCCTCACCGCAGAGCATCTTGGTGTGGTTTTCTCTAAAAAAACTTGAAAGTTTTCTAACTTGTGCGAGTAGTCTTACAACCGGGAAAGGAAAATCCCCTAAAAGGTATCCCTCCGTCATGAAAGATATGTGAATGTCTTGTAGTGAGAGTATAGCTTAGATTTATCCATTCTTGTAAGGTCGTTTTGTATGGTGCTGATTAACAGATATTTTCCATTCTGTTCTGGACCACCCTTCATATAATCCAGTAATTTCTACAAGTAACTCTCAAATACAATAGACCTTCCATGTAAGGGGCACCTAAGGCAGAGCCAAAGTGTCCTTTAGGGAGACCTACTAAATAGTAAAAATGGTAATTTTACAAATGAAAACTGTCGTTTGTAGAGGGGTTTCCTCTAGCACGAGTGTCCTCTCATGGAGGTTCTACTGTATTTAAGACATTGAGGAAAGCGCTGAAAGGACAGCTTTTAGATCGGACGTTGCTTGGAGGCTGCGAGAGAAAGATGTGGCTACGTTCTCAACCCAAAGAGCTTATAAGAAGAGGATTATGAGGCTTGTCAAATATTTTTATGAATATGCTTAATCATAAAAATAATGCCTATTATTTCTAATATGAGAATCATTTTTTATGACATATATTTTTAATTCTATTTTTGTAATATTTCAAACATTTTTGTTCGTTGTTGGGCCCCATCCATTGATTGAATGTTAGAGTTTAGGTGCGAGCTACTTGTGACACAACATGCTGAACGGGACTAGTTTAGCTAAATGTTGGATAAAATTAGACGCCAATGTTCTTTTTGATCTATACAATTAAAATACAGCCTGATAGATTAGATAGTGCAAGTAATCTTCAACTTTGTATTTCATGAAAAGAACATGTTTTTTTTTCCTTTTAATATTCGATTCGATTCCTTCTCCCTTCATATTTTCCGCAAAGAAACAATATACCTCAATTTGGCCGCTAATATTTGATTATACCTATTATCTTATAAGAAAATAAATATCAGTCACGATTTCTCCCTTTTCAAATAAAACTGCTTTATTCTATGTATACTGCGATTGGAAAAATATTAATGGGTCCGACTCATCACTAGTGAACCCTTCTTGCGATCGCTAGTTTTTCCCGCTATACAACTCTAATATTTTATTCCGGAAAATCTGATTTTACGTCCAGCACTTTTAGGAAGTCTTCTTGGTTAAGTTAGTTGGGGAATAAATTAAAGAAGGTTTTTTACGATTTTTCATGCTCTTTTGATAAGGGGTCATATTAATATTTTCTTAATTTATGTAAGGAATCTTTGGAAATAAGGAGAGAAGAAACAAATATAATACTTGTGTATTGAGCGTTTTCCTTCGTGGAAGGCCGGTTAGGCATAAGGTTGCTTATTTGAGAATAAAAATTCAATGAATAGTTTCATCTTTTATCTACAAAAATGATACGCTAATGTCTCATCTATCTTTATAAGACGTCTAAACACTAAAAAATAAATTACTTCACCATATAATGACGACACTTCTTAGACTGGCTTTTGTTCTCGAGTATCCTACCAAGGGTTTGAAAAAATAAGAAAATGATTAACATTGAAATAGTGGCAATGCATCAAATAGAATTTATGATCAGTCCAATACCCATAGTTTCCTACAATATTGCTTAGGACATATCAAGTTAAAGGAACATCATTAAGGCCAAACAGGTTGTCGGAAACTTATTAGAATTGTAATTTGGCTGATATATCACTCATCATTGTAAAAACAGGGATACGATATAGTTATGTATCAAACTTATTGCAAATTTCATCAGAGATCGTCTGAAAACAATTATTTTAATGGATAATCTGTGAGTTTTTCTAAAGATATACAGTGGTACCTCGACATACGAGCGCCCCAACATACGAGTTTTTCGAGATACGAGCCGACGAGCAAGTGATTGTTTGCTTTGAGTTACGAGCGAAATTCGAGATACGAGTTCGGTTCGGTAGTGTTGAAGATATTAATCTGTGATTTTAAATGGGAATTTTGTATGGGGAAATTTGTTTCGAGATACGAGTAAGTCAAGATACGAGCAAGGTTGCGGAACGAATTAACTCGTATGTCGAGGTACCACTGTATCTAGTTGAAGAAATTTTATTGAGTTCAAATAGGTTTTCAGAAACTTTTTATAATTGTAATTTGGTTGAAATTTCATACACCTTTGTAAAAAATAGTGATACGATATCGTTTTGTATCAACCATATTGCGATATTTTATCCTATTGAACTTATTTTATCGCTATATTATATCGTCTAAACACACAATTATGTTAATTAATTATTTGCGAGTTATTTTGCAGGCCCGGTTTAGAAATCACAGGCAGGGTGCCAACTTCATAAGAACCTACTAGCGCGCTACCCTAAATTCTTTGTAGAACTTAAAGTAGGAGAGAAATATTTGGTTACTCTATCAGAGTTAATAGTTAACGCGAAGCAATTCACTAAGTCAACAATCGGTTATGATAATTAAAAGTGAATATTGATTAAAGTTCAAATAAACCAGAAAGGAAGGGATGGGGGGGATCTTTAAATACATAATTATTCCTCCTAACGTAATAATTTGTTAAATTTATTTACTTTGTGTCTTCAATTTGTTTAGCTATTTATTCAAAGGTATATTAAAAGAGGTTTGGAATATTATTTGGAATATGGAAAATGTAAATTTGTTATGGTAATTATTGATATAGGAGACTGTGTCATAGTTAGTCCATATATGTGCACAGTAATGACATCTCTGCATTTCACAATATATGCAATAATTGAAGTTAGAAATAATCGCTATTTCTCTTTAAAATAAAAATAAATTTATATTTTTCGTTTAAAAGAAACATTCGCGGTATAATTGCAATTTTCGTTTTACAATCATAAGCCGCGTTATATTGTATTTTAAATTACTTTATATAATATTTACGAACGGAAAAAGTATGTCCAGGGTAGCCTAGTGGACATGGCATCTGCCCGGTAAGCGGAACACTGTGATTCGATTCCCATCCCTGGACACTATTTTTTTTTCCGTTTGTCATTACTCTTCACAATTCATCCTATCATACTTCATCCTTGAAGTTAGAAATAATCGCTATTTCTCTTTAAAATAAAAATAAATTTCGATTTTTCGTTTAAAAGAAACATTCGCGGTATAATTGCAATTTTCGTTTTGAAATAATACTTTGATGTCTAATCTTCTCTAGAGCGTTTAATGCACATATTGATATGAGGGAGACAGCCACAATAACAGCTTTGTAAATTCGACAAAAAAACTAACCTTTATATTATGGTTTTAGGCCAGGGGTTGGCAAACTGCGGCTCTTTGGACGTGAAGCTGCGGCTCTATACAGTTCCATACTGAAATATTATTTATGCAATTACTATTAATTGTTGGAAACCCTTTGCTCAAAACTGGGCAACTCTGTGCTTCACTTCCATCAATAATTGACAATATGGCCCAGAATAAGTATATTGCTACGGCGTTTTATGGTTTCCACAAGTCCATATCTCAGAAGAAGGCCAAGTGACACTCACTCCTCACTTTCTTACTGCTACTCTTTTTGTGTTGTTTTTCTTGCTTCCCTCTTTCTCTTTCTTTTTTTTTTTCTTTTTCTTCTGTCTATATCGTTGTTTCCTTTGTCTCACTGCTTTGTTCTTATTCATACCTCTGGTGAATCCTGTATAGGGTCAGTGACCCTAAATAAAGGCTTTTTGTTGTTGTTGTTGTTGTTGTTGTTGTATTAATTGTTGGAAAGAAAACATTTCGTGGCTCTTTAAAAACTTAGAAATTTTGTAAATTTTTATTTTTGACTCTTCCGTCTCAAAAGTTTGCCGACCCCTGTTTTAGGCTATGGTTCTTATCAGAACAGGGGCGGCGACGTTTTTGTAACATTATATGGGAGTACACTCATAGACAAAACTTAATGGTGAAATATGAATGTGTGGTTCATGATCGTTTTTATTATATCCGTCGCATAGATCGAGAGGTATAGAACTCATTGGTATTTTTTGTATAAATAATACACTACCTTGAATGCCATATATGTTTTCTATCAAAAATGTATCTTTCCATTCAGAAGATCTATTAAGGCTTTGTTTTCTTATTCTATTAATTTTGTATATGTTTCAAAAGTGTAATATATATATATATATATTTCATTTAAAATTAAATTTAGTTTTCTTTAAAATTGAATTAGAGATGTTATACTGTGAAAATTGAATCACACATTTTCTTTATTAAAATTATTTTATTACAAAAATATTACTTCTCACTCTAAAGAATCTATATATATTTTCTTAGAGAAGTTTTGTAACAAATTTAATTTATGGTTGGTTCTGAGATATTCTTTAGTTTAAACTCGGTGCAGAACTAATGGTGACAAATATATTCTGAAATTGGATTACTCCAAGTAGAAATTGAGTTAGGATATGTGTCGTCTGGGTGAGAATTATTCGGAGCATTAATTCCTCTTCTTACCAACCTTGTTGCCTTTCTGCCAGTGTATGTCATATTGCCTGTGGTGTAACTAATAGAACATAGGTATCAAAATTCGAAACTATTTTAAAGGCGTAAGATTCTTTTTGAAATTAAACAATTTCTACTGCCCTTACTGCAATGGAAAATTAAAGGGAGGGCCTGGCTCATCAGTGGTGAACCCTCCCAGCGGTTTTGCTAGTTTAAGCCTAAATTCTTTGTAGAACTTAAAGTAGGAGAGAAATACTTGGTTACTCTATCAGAGTTAATAGTTAACAACATACATAGGTATGTTGATAGTTTATCGTTTAACCGCATGTTTTACAGCGAAAAAGAAGCATTAGGTAACCTTTAGATATAAATAGTGAGATGCTATTACTTATCTTACCTGCATGTCTGTGAGTGTATGTTATATTGCCTATGGTGTATCCCCATAAACCCTAGCTATGTTGGTATTTATCGTTTTTGACAACCTTTTTGAATATATAGAGAACAAAAGAATCCTTAGGTAACTAATATATATAAATAGCGATGTTACTATTAATCTTACCTACCTTGTTGCATAACATATGTCTGCCAGTGTATGTCATATTACTTGTGGTATAACCTAATATGACTCAATTTTGTAGTAGTATATCGCTTGACAATATGTTTGAACCCATATAGATAAGAGAAACCTTAGGTATCTATTAGATATAAAATGTAATGTTATTACTCATCTTTTTTTCTATATATTTTGATGGCGTGTTATTGCTTTATATTAATTTATGCCTAACTGGCCTTGTCCTTTTTGTTTGCGGAAGAGCATTGCTTGATGCATATATTTATATGTAATTCTACTGTACTAAAAGCCTATTTCCATAGTTTGCTTGAATACCATTTCTGAGATTCCACCCTTCAGTGTAGCATATTAGAGCATAATATTAGAGCTCTAAGAAGTAGTCTGGTAGATTAAATTGGCTCACCACTGATGAACCGAGCCCTCCCAATATATTTTTTCCTCGCAGTGAGGACCGTATGTGTTTGATTTATAGGTAAAAGAAACATTCGTGCTTTAATGTTTACATTTCCGAATGATTTTACACATTTTACCAAACTTGTTGCCTAACATATGTCTGTCGGTGTATGTCATATTGCCTGTGGTACAACCCTATTTAACCTATTTTGTTGGTATCTATCGTTTGACTATATGTTTGAAGATATAGATAACAAGAATCCTTAGGTAACTACTCGTATGTCTGTCGGTGTATGTCATATTGCCTGTTGTACAACCCTATTTAACCTAATTATGTTGGTATCTATCGTTTGACTACATATTTGAAGTTTTAAATGACAAGAATCCTTAGGTAACTACTCGTATGTCTGTCGGTGTATGTCATATTTTGCCCGTGGTACAACCCTATTTAACCTAATTATGTTGGTATCTATCGTTTGACTACATGTTTGAAGATATAGATAACAAGAATCCTTAGGTAACTACTCATATGTCTGTCGGTGTATGTCATTTTGCCTGTGGTACAACCCTATTTAACCTAATTATGTTGGTATCTATCGTTTGACTACATGTTTGAAGATATAGATAACAAGAATCCTTAGGTAACTACTCGTATGTCTGTCGGTGTATGTCATATTGCCTGTGGTACAACCTTATTTAACCTAATTATGTTGGTATCTATCGTTTGACTACATGTTTGAAGATATAGATAACAAGAATCCTTAGGTAACTATATCAGTATAAATAGTGATGTATACAATATATACCGATTATTAAAACCCAACGGACTAAGATCCAGGTACACCCTTTTTTATATAAACATGAATAAGAATGTTGCCGACCAGGCAACATCCAGCTTTAATGTAAAATAAACTAATACTTTTTGAAAATATATTAAATTTGAGGTACATCAATAGTTTTTTCTGTCGGAAATTGATACACCCCGTTGGAATATAAAATGAAAAATACTTAAATTATTTCAATGCACACAAATGAGTCATGAGTTTTATTTATTTATTTTATTTATTTATTACAAAACACACGCTATATCCTATGTGAATATTCGTTTGAAAAAATGCTTAAACTATATATATGAATAGTATCAATATATATAAATATATATTAAGAAAAAGGCATCTCCTTATCGTGCAACTGAAAGTTGCTGATGGCTGGCGCCATCTATCGGAATAAATATCAACTATTCTCGTTGATTTTTATTTGATTAATCAAGAATGGGTATTTGGCCAATTCTGGAATAATTAAAAATCAACGAGAATAGTTGATATTTATTCCGATAGATGGCGCCAGCCATCAGCAACTTTCAGTTGCACGATAAGGAGATGCCTTTTTCTTAATTTATGCACCTTATCCCAGTACAATGTTACATTTGTACTATTTTTTCATAAATATATATATATTCAAATTATTTTAAGTATTGGAGAGAGAGATTGAAACTGATTTATTACAATGTCCATATAAGATTATATAAGGTTAAATACAGAGAAAATATAAATGTGAATAAAGAAGATTATATAGTGAGATATATATACGAATAAATAAATATAAATATAAAAATAATTGATAAATATACTTATATATATAAAATAAATACAGTCTTCATTGGTGGGGCCGAACACGACTTCGCCACCGGTGGACTGCGAGAATTATTTCCCACAGAAGTGGGCAGGTGGAGAGAGAGTGTAGATATGTTTATACAAGAAAGAGAGTTCATTTACATATTAGATCTTATTTTATAGTGTTTTTTACTCTCACGTCTACAACAATAATAAATATATGATGATAATTAACCACAAAAATAATGATATATATAAATATAAATTATTTTCAAATAAAAAATATATACAAATTAAAGATGTAATTTTCAATTCATTAGTGTGATTCAGATCCACAGGTAGTTAAAAATGTGTCTGCAGTACTTGGTAAATTTTAATTATTCTTCTTTGCTCGAAACCATTTGGCTTCAACTGGAACTGTTAATAACAGATTTTAATTGCAATAGAGTTCAGGGTAAGTGACGAGTTACCCCTGAAGTGTTCCCGACATGTTCTATTGGATCCATGTCCAGAGAGCTGGCTGGCAAAACCATCCCCGCTCTCGAGGAAGTTATTTACTAGCACTGCCCTATTTAGATGAGCATTAGTCCCTTTAAAAAATGATCTGGAGGTCGATTACACTGCTGGCCACCCAAATTGCAACACCAAGAAAGACAAGAGATATAACAACAAAATTTATTCTGTAGATAACATGTTGTCCAAGTATCAAATGATTAAATTTATAGACTTCTGCAAAGTGTAGTTCCTGCCAGAATAAGTAGCAGCCATTGTTGGAGATCACCGCTGCCACAAGCCTCGGCATTGATTCAAAGAGACTTTGGATGTGTTCTTGGGGTACAGCAGACCAAGCAGCTTCCACACGTTCTCAAAGTTGATCTGGTGTGGCAGCTTGGAATGTAATCTAGGCTAATCGTTGAGCAACCATGGAACACATGTTTTCTATCGGCAAAAGATCCGGAGAACGAGCCGGCAAGGGACGCAATTCAATCTGGCGATTGACGAAGAACCTATTGTCAATGCGTGCCACGAGTGGTCGCACATTATCCTGTTGAAATATGGCTGTGGGCAAGTCCTGAAGGTAGGGAAGGACAACAGACTCCAACACCTCGGAGATGTAGCCTTGGCTTTTTAAAGTACCGGCAATGCATACTAGAGGAGTGCGAGAGTGATATCCAATACCGCCCAACCATAATACCCGGTGTAGGACCAGTGTAGCGGTGCATAACGCAGCTGTTCAGCATCCTCTCTCCACGGTGTCTCCAGACTCGAATTCGACCATAGTGGTGTTGCAGACAGAAGCGTATTCGTCAGTAAAGACAATTTCATTCCATTCTGCCGTCCACAACCTTCTTACATTGCACCATTGGCGGCGGAGACGTCTGTGGTTCTGCGTCAAAGGTAGACGAAGCAGTGGACGTCTTGCGGACAGACCACTCTGCTGTAAACGGCGTCGAATGATACGCGCAGACACTGAATGATGCGTTACAAACTGAATGTGCTGTGCTACAGTTCGTGATGTGACTGAGCGATCTGTCACTGTCATGCGCACAATTTGCCTGTCAGTACGTGAAGTGGTGCACTAAGGTGGATGCGATTAAACACGTCGGTCCGTCGTACCTTCTTGCATCAAACGATCACATATCCGTATTACAGTTGTTTGGTTTCGTCCAACACGGCTACCGATTTCCCTAAAAGATAATCCATAATCTCGTTAGGCCACTATCCTCCCTTTGTCGAATTCGGATATTTGATCAAAATATGATCGCTGTTTTCTACGAGGCATAATTGATCGTTTTTTTTTAAACACAAGAAAAACATAATTTTCGAACTTGAAATCGTCGATATATCCAAGCCTTATATAGTGCTTTGAAGTGGATCCATAGGCGCGCGTGATGTTTGTCTCCTTTGAAATTCTAATCATCTACATATCCCACTTTCGCTAATGCATGTTGTAAATTTCAAGTTATTTGCATACTTTTTTCAGGATGTTTCATTTACGGAGGCCAGCAGTTTACATCCTTGAAAAAAGATAATACGAGGCTAAACAAACTCGTTCATTCATCTTGGTGCAGTATATGTGCCTTTCCTTTAAACACGTGAATAGCCGTGAACATTCTCTTTAGAATAAAGCCCCAGCCCAGATCACTTTTCCAAAAACTGTCTCTCTCACTTTAGTGTGTGATAGAAGCCTTTTATTTTATAAACAGATGAGTAATGTTTATATAAAAAAGTTCTACACATAAAAACTTAATAGCATATCAGTATTTTATAAGTTTAATTTGTCTAGCAATATAATACATTTTTCTGTCATTCTGAAATTTGTCTTTCCTAATTTTCTATCAGGTGGAGAAGCTAGGTAGATTAGGGAAGACAAACTAAAGATCTCTGAAAAGATCTTGAGCCCGCGGATTTTCCGTAATTGATGCCAGGACGTCGTGTCAAAGCCAAGATTTCACTTTTATAGACGATATGACGACAGAGCTGCTCTTAACGGCACAAGTAAAAGGAAACAGAAGATCAGAAAAGTCTGATTTGCAAGCTTTGGGTCACAACTCCCATTGAGAAGGAGCTATGTTACAAAATATCAAAATATTTTGAACAGAATAATGTAAAAAATAGACACTTTCGGGCAGTTAAAGTTTAATTTTTCAACGTTTCAACAAAAATCTTTTGTTCTCGTCAGAAGAAATGAATAAAATTAGAGCATTTGGAAAGGCGTTAAAATTGTTAACAATATTTAACGCCTTGCCAAATGCCTATTTTCATTTATTTCTCCTTATGAAGACAAAATATTTTTCTTGAAACGTTGGGAAAATATAACTTTAACTGGCCGAAGTGTCTATTTTTACAGAAATATGAATCCTGGCCAGACAACCTGTATCTTCGAGATTGAACAGATTATTAAAATAAATAAAAAATTCAGAGATAAATCTATATATATAAAAATGAATGTTTGTATGTTTGTTTGTTTGTTGGTCTGTTGGTATGTCCGGTATACAAATTCGCAGTAGTTCACTAATTCAAACCAAAATTTCCATACATAGGTAAAAAATAACGGGGGTGACGATAGGCTATTTTAAAAAATATATAAATCAATTATTAAAACTATATATTCAAATTATTCAACTTAGCTCACGAGCAGCGCCCTCTATCAATACTAAAAGGTTATAAATACGTTTAAACCAATCGTGATGAAACTTTGGGAAGATGTTTAGTATACTACCGGGATGGTTTCTGGCTAATTACTCTTTAGAAATAACCTTTCGTTGCATTTTTATTTACAATAAAACGTAAATTCACTCGCAATCAGCGCCCCCTCGCGGTAGACGTATGGCCTTAAATAGCCTCGCATGAGCTTATTTGTAACGTCAAGCTTAGCCTATAGGTTAGTTACACAGCTTCGTACCCCGCAACCTAGGTTCGAGGCTCAGCGTGGGTGTTTTTTTTTTTTTCATTTCTTTTAAATTATTGTAGCAAATTATTAAAAATATTATTTTATTTAAAATGTACGTTTTATATATTGCCACCAGGAGGCGAAACTGACCGGACGTGCGTCGCTAGGCTCCGCTAGTTCCGGTAAATATTGTTTTAAATATTCATTTTACTTATTGTATATAATTTATAAATGTTTAATTAAAAATATTATAACCTTTTTTTTTAAATTGGCAATCACTGTTTAAGAGTTTAGTCATTTTTGAAAGCCTTTTCAATTGTTGTTTTCGCACAAATATGCAAAAATAGAATATGGATTTACTAATAAGAACATTGACTGTAAAATTAGATGAAATCTATGAGTATTTTGACAATAAGGTCAAACAGAGAGAGAACCAAAAAAACCTCACAAAAAATGATCTATCCTATTTGTCCACAATGGTAAAGCAGACCAAAGATGGTATTACGGCCTTGAGGGATATCAATAATCAGGACTTTTTAGATCAGCTTTCTGTGCAAGTGTCTGATGTCCTTGATCAAAAACTGGACAAATTCAAGGGAGAATTCAAGACACTGAGGCCCTCTTTTTCAGAGGTTTTGAAAACTCAAACAACGAGAGATACAATAAATAAAAAACAAATTAGTGAAAAAGAATTTGTAATCATTGCGCAGCCTTTTAATGAGGGAAATAATCAAGATCTACACCACGCTATTGTTAATAAGATCAGAGTGTTAGGAGAGGAAAATAAGAAAGTTCGAGTCAATAAAATTATAAACACTAAAAAATCTATTATTATAAAAATGTCGTAAGAGCGCGAATCTAATTTTCTAAAAGAGGAAATATGCAAATCTACTCAGCTAACAAATATATGCAAAACATTTATTCCGACCAAAAGAGATCCGACGATAATGGTTAAAAATGTTAATAAAATCACCGAGGTAAATTCCTTCGAAGAAACAATCTGTCAGATGAACGACGAACTAAGGGATATGAAAAGTGAAATTAAGGTATTATTCTGCACTAAATCTAACACCTCTACTCACAATATAGTTTTACGAGTTTCTCCTAGGGTTTATCAAACCATTAGGAAATTAAATAATAAAATCTACACTGATTGTGAACGCTGCGTTGTTGTAGATCGGTTTCTGGTGAAACAATGCCAGAAATGTCTGAAATTTAACCCCACCCACAAAACGGCAGAATGCCCTAACACCCCAATATGCAGGACATGTGGAGTTCAGGGAGTTCATGATTGCTCGGGAATTCCTAAATGTTTCAATTGTTCACAACATCCTAAGTATAAAAACAGGCCCTCATCACACAAAGCAAACTCAGAGGAATGTCCTATGTATAAAACACAAATAGACAGAAAAATTGAAAGAACAAGTTATTTCCCAACTGAACAGTCAAGTAACTAACTAGTACTATTAGTACTATTGTATATAATGCAAGCTCCATTAATTAAGTGTGTGCAACAAAATTTAAGAAAAAGCATAAACGCAACAAATGAGCTCCTGGCTCAGATAGACAACGACCCACCAGACATATTATTTATCCAGGAGCCCTACACAGTGAACAATGTTGTTATTTTTGGCGGAGACGAGCATTCAGTTTTAACAGCTAAAGGAAACAAGATAAACTCGGCAACAATAATTTTAAATAAAGGATTAAAATACAATAAGATGGATCAATTCACCAACTCATTTTGTACTACAAGCTCAATACTTTTATCAAAGTCAAATATTATTATAGCGAATTTTTACATTCTCCCCAATTCTTTCTCAGAAACCCATCAAAAGTTTTTTGAGGAAATTTTGGAAACTTTCAAAATTCAACCGATTCTGCTTTGTGGGGATTTTAACTCTAGGCATCCCGTCTGGTATGATCGAAAGACAAACTCAAATGGACACAAACTTCATTCAATAGTGAACCAACACAATCTCTTCGTCCATAATATTAAAACTACAACGTGTCGTAATTCTAGCGTGATCGACCTCACTATCTCCAACAGAAATTCAATCAGTCTATTAAAAAACTGGAATACATCCATAATGACGGACACCTCCGATCACGTGACAATAACCTACGAGATCGTTAGTAAAGACAACAGTCATATAGACGGATATAAATCAACGTGGAAATTCAGCGAAACTGAGGCAAACTGGAATGCATTTTATGAAAAATTTTCCTCCCCCGAATTGCTAAGCCTCGTGGATGAGGCAAACCAAATAAAAAATTCCGAAAGTGTTGATAGAGCTGTTTTAAAACTCACAGATATTATCAGTGAAGCAGCTTACGCATCCCTCAAGTTAAAATCAACCATAAACAAAAACAAAGTCAAATTCAAGTGGTGGACGAATAAACTTGAAAAAATGAAAAATGATTTTAATTATATAAGAAATTTATTCTATCGCGCGCGCGCGCGCGAGGCAAAATAATTAATGAAAATTTTTTTAAAGTGCTCGTAACAAATATAATAAAGCCATTAACAGGGCAAAATTTAAAAGCTGGAGATTCTTTCTCGAAGAAAACGAATCAACTAATCCCCTTTTGGGGAACACTTATAAAACTTTCAAAACTTTAAAAGCATCATTTAACACAACAGGGATTCCATTGATAGACAACGCACCGGATTTTGCTAGGACTTCAAAATTGGAAAGTTTATTGAACGATCTTTTCCCGGACGATGATATTTCTTCCGAGGAGGAACTTCACAAAGCAACTAGATATTACTCGCCAATTTACAATAATAGAAACAAAGTGATCATAAGCCTAAAAGATATTGAATCAATTATTGTATTATTGAAAAATATATATAAGAAAGCACCTGGATCAGATAATATTAGCAATAATATGATAAAATACGCCTACCCTAGGATTTCCATAATCCTCCATCAAATATTCGAAAAATGTATAAGTTTGGGATATTTCCCAGATTATTGGAAAAACTCTCTTTTGTGAAAATCATTCCTAAAGTAGATAAAACTAGTTATGATGTTAGTAAAAGCTACAGACCAATTTCCTTGCTATCAAACATTTCAAAGATTTTCGAAAATATAATTAAAAATAAGCTTACTACCTTTTATGACGAAAGCAATTTGATGAGTCATAGACAACATGGCTTCTCCAGGCATAAATCAACAATTACTGCTATGAAAGAGCTTACTGAAACTATTCTGGAACACAAGCAAAGAGAACTGACGGCGTTGATCGCAGTGGCTTTTGATAATGCATGGTGGCCAGCTATAATAAAAAGAATGGATTTAGACAACGTTCCCAGCTCTCTGATTCAAATCATCCAATCCTATTTGAATAATAAAAGGAGGGTTTGTCTGTCATACGGTGGCAAAACGGTCTCCAAAAACCTTACTAAGGGATGTCCTCAGGGTAGTCCACTGTCACCGTTATTATGGAACATCTTGCTAAACGATATTTTAATGAATTTTAAATCAACAAACGCTGAAATTATTTGCTACGCGGACGACATCTCTATAATATGTTGGCATTATAATTTAGAGGGTCTAAAAACTGAGTTAGTGAACACCCTAAACTATGTCACTCAATGGTGTCGCTCAAACAAGTTAAAAATAAATCCAGAAAAAACAAACTTGATTCACTTTCATAATTTCCATAGGTTCCAGTTGGAATTTCAAAAAACCGTCATAAAGCCTTCAAATGAAATCAAAATTTTGGGAATGAAATTATCTAATCACAGGTTCAGAACAAAAATAAATTTCACCCCGCACATCAATGAGATTTTGCATAAAGCGCATCGCATGAAAAATCTGCTTTTTTCCCTCAGCGGCAAAATATGGGGTATAAACTTTAATAAAAGGTTAATTTTGTATAAGACGCTAATTAGACCTATTCTAACATATGGAGCTGAAATTTGGTTTTACCAAATAAATAACCGCTGTAAACAGAACTTAAACTCGATGCAATACCAAATTGTTCTTTGGGCTACTAGATCGTTTAAAACATCTTCCTCAAATTGTGTCCACTGTCTGGCAGAGATCCCATTCCTGACTGATTTTATCGAATCAAGATTGATTAAATATGAATTGGACCAACTAAGCGAGGAAGACCAACGAACGTTCAGTCCACATTCTCCTTCAATAATAAATGGATTTTTAAGAACAAGAATGGAAGATATGTTTTCTAATACAAGTGATCACTTTCGTCTCTTTTTCCCTTTGGGCATTCCAAAATATTTCCGCCCTGACTTTTACAATGTGCAATTCGTTACTGGTCATGAAAATTTCGGAGATTTTCTGTTTCGAATAGGAGCTATAAACGATCCGGGATGTTTATGTGGAAAGAGAAAGCAGGATTCCAGTCATCTGCTTCTTGAGTGCCCAATCTTCCAGAACTACAGAAACCGGGAAAACATCGAATACAAGGATCTTTTTATGTTTGTAAATAGTAAGGACTCGTATTTTAAATTTAGAAAATTCTGTAAATACATTTATGATTTTCTCTCTTGGTTAAAAAAATCTTAATTATGACCTATTTGTATATTTTTGGTTTGTTTATTTTGTTGGTTGTGATGTAAAATCAAGAATGATTTTAATGTTCTCTCTTTCTTATCTTTTCAAATCTTGTAATTATTTTATTTTATTTTTTGTAATATAGTATCTGAATTTAATGTTGTTATTGACGCAAGCATCCCTTGTAGGGATATCGCGTCTGATTTGATAAATAAATAAATATATATAAAAATATATATAAAAAATATATATAAAAAATATATATAAAAATGAATGTTTGTATGTTTGTTGGTCTGTTGGTATGTCCGGTATACAAATTCGCAGTAGTTCACTAATTCAAACCAAAATTTCCATACATAGGTAAAAAATAACGGGGGTGACGATAGGCTATTTTAAAAAATATATAAATCAATTATTAAAACTATATATTCAAATTATTCAACTTAGCTCACGAGCAGCGCCCTCTATCAATACTAAAAGGTTATAAATACGTTTAAAATCTAAATCTTCTCAATATTTTATTAATAATAGTTCGCTTAATAACACATATAATATAAATATTTATATTAAAAATGCCATATCCTGACCAGGAGCACTTGTGCTTTACAGAAGGCAGAGCGCCATCTGGTGGAACAGAAATCAACTAAACATTGATTTAGCCTGTTCCCTGATATTTGGCCAACCCAATTTCTTGATAAATCAAGAAAAGCCATCCACGAATCAGGGAACAGGCTAAATCAATGTTTAGTTGATTTCTGTTCCACCAGATGGCGCTCTGCCTTCTGTAAAGCACAAGTGCTCCTGGTCAGGATATGGCATTTTTAATATTGATTTCAACACCTGATCTTTTTATCTTTTATTTTTTTCTTTCGTTTTTTCATAAATATTTATATAATAACTGCTCTAATTTGAAATATTTGGTAGGTTTTATTTATTTATATATTTTCAATTTTAGATATAACTGATCTAATTCGCCGTTTAAATTACTAATATAGTTCGCTTAATAACACATAATATAAATATTTATATAATAACTGCTCTAATTTGAAATATTTGGTAGGTTTTATTTATTTATATATTTTAATTTTTAGATATAACTGATCTAATTCGACGTTTAAAATAACTGCTCTTGAAATATTTGGTATGTTTTATTTATTTATATATTTTCATTTTTAGATATAACTGATCTAATTCGCCGTTTAAAATAACTGCTCTAATTCGAAATATTTGGTATGTTTTATTTGTGTTCACTATATTTCTATTTATTTGAGGTATTATAATTTCCATGTTTCAAAAACCTATTTCAAAAAAGTCGTTAGAAATATGTAAGGCCTGAAATAGCTTTACATGCGAATATTTATGATGCCAAGCGTGGCTTAATGGTTAGGTGTATGGCTTCGTATTTCCACAACCTTGGTTCGAAACTTAGCCTGGGTGCTTTTTTTTTTAAATATTATTGAAGCAAAGTTTTTTTTTACAGTACCAACATTTCCATATATAGGTAAACAAATACGAGGAAAACGATAGGCTATTTTAAATTATATATAAATTAAATATTAAAACTATATATTCAAATTATTCTACTTAGCTCACGAACAGCGCCCTCTATCAAGGTTATAAATACGTTTAAAATCGATATCTTCTCAAAATTTTATTAATAATAGTTCGCTTAATAATTAGAATACTTGATCTAAATCGAGATATTTATAGACGCTCGCTCGATTTGAAGATTTACACATGTGTATATCGTAACTAATCTAACTGTAAAGTTTGGAGCGGGACGTTTCACAAAAGTGACGTCCACGGTGCCAATTTATAATTGTAACGAATAGTATTTGAATAAAAACATTTAATCGGGTAAAACCCGGGCGTTGCCCGGGTCATTCGTCTAGTTTATATATATATAAATGAATGTTTGTATGTCTGTTTGTCTGTATGTCCGGTATACAAATTCGCAGTAGTTCACTAATTCAAACCAAAATTTCCATACATAGGTAAAAGAATACGGGGAAGACGATAGGCTATTTTAAAAAATATATAAATCAATTATTGAAACTATATATTCAAATTATTCAACTTAGCTCACAAACAGCGCCCTCTAGAACGCGTGGGGATCTGACGGCGGCGCGCGCCCATTGGCTGCTTTATACTCTTTACTTTTGTTTAGCTTTAAAATAACATATTTTTTCTCTACTTTGCCTATTTTTATTACTGTTTTATACTCTTTTCTTTTGTTCAGCTTTTAGAGATCTGAGATGCCTCCCAAGAAACGCAAACCTATTGGAAAAGCCCTACCAGAAGTGACTAAAAAAAGAAATGTGCGAAGTGCTGAGACTGCTGTGCAACGTGAGCATCGTCTTAGGATTAATCGAGAAAGGGCCAGTACTTCGAGAGCGGCGGAATCCGTGGGACAGCGTGAGAACAGGCTTCAACAAGATAGAGAGAGGGCCAGTACCTCAAGAGCGGCGGAATCCGTGGGACAGCGTGAGAACATGCTTCGGCAAAATAGAAACAGGGTCAGTACTTCGAGAGCGGCAGAAACCCCACAAGAACATACGGCCAGGATTCTGAATGTCAGGGAAAGAACTTTGGCCTCACGAAACTCGCGTGATAGACTTTCCAATTTACTTTTAGAAGGTTTTAATTATTATTCGTGCAAAAATTACGAACAACACCCAATGATATTGCTGTATCATGTTTGATTATCATATACAAAATTATAACGGGAAAAATTCCAAAAAGCAGAGACCACGGGTGAAACCAGTTCATTATTTTGTATGCAGGAACAAAATTCTAACAGAAAAACATTCATTCGAGCAGAAAACAAAAGCCAGATCATCTTTCTATAGAAATATCGCTTCTTAGACACAAAGTTTGGAGCGGTACGTTTCAAAAGAGTGACATCCACGGCGCCAATTTATAATTGTAACGAATAGTATTTGAATAGGGTAAAACCCGGGCGTTGCCCGGGTCATTCGGCTAGTAAATGATAAATTATATATATAATTATATAGAATAAATAAAACATAATAAACCTATAATACGAAACACTTATCACAAAACAGGTTTTTATGTATCTCTTTATAATAAAATATAATCAAATATTAAAGAAATCCTATAAAATATATAAACAGTATTAAATCTCAGAGCCATTCTTTAACCAAACAGCTTTCAAAAAGATGACCCAAATTACTGAAAAAAAAATGTAAATTCTTTTTATAATACTCACTATAGAAAATATGAAAGGAATATTGAAATTTGACATTAAAAAGGAAAATTTATTTTTTTCATCAAAGATACATAAAAAAATACATTACCGAAACATTTTAAATTATTCAAAATTTCATTAATATTAAATATCGAATTAAAAGAGAAAAAAAACATTTTATTGAAATACTCTTCCATTATAATCGAGATATATTTATGTGTATTAGATAATATCCACGTTTTTTATACAATGATCTTCCTTTATCCTCCTATGTAATTCTATAAGAAATATATGCTTTCTACCTCTTTTAATATCATTTATTATATAACTGAATATATTAGACTGTAATAACAACTGGCCTAGAATAAATCAATTTATATTAACAAGGCAAGGATCTGTATTCTGGTACTGTTTATTAAAAGGATGAGAATTGCTCCAACCAAATATATTAGTTATTTCTATATTATATTACTCGTCTCACGTTTTCCTTTATTTGAAACATTTCTTCACAGTTACTAATTATGATGAAAAACATTAGAAAATATTTGGCTCAACAATGATAAACCTTTCCAGTGGTTTCGAAAATTTCCTTTACTATACTTTGTGTTTGGCTGTTGTGTTTGGTTCTATCGCTGTAAATTTTGAATACTTAAATAGAGTTAAAATAAAAGGATTTAAAAGCGCGAATGTTTCTTTTATACATAAAACGAACTTCTACTGTCCTTACTGCGATGAAAAAAATATATTGGGAGGGCTTGGCTCATCAGTGGTGAACCCTCCCAGCGGTTTCGCCAATTTAATCCACCAGACCGCTTCTCAGAGCTCTAATACTGTATTGGATTATTCTGCTTTTATATGCTACACTGACGGATGGAATTTTAGAAATGGTTTTCAAGTAAACTATGGACATAAGCTTATAGGACAGTAGCATTATATTCAAATGTTTGCATCGAGCAATGCTCTTCAGCAAACTATAAATTCGAGCTTTTAAATCCTTTTATTTTATATGTATAGATAGGGCGTTGTTGCTTTGTATTACTTAAATAGTGTGTTTGACTATCCAAGACACAAATTCAGTCGACGAAATCTATTGAAAAATCCACATTATTGCTATGCCATACTGTCATGTTTACAAAAATATTTAGCATCACCAATTTGTAAAAGTACATTGAGAGAGAGAGAGACGTAGACAATGAAATTAATCATCGAAAGATATCGTTTTTATACAGTACTTCTTTCATCCTAAATTATTTAGGATGAAACAAGCAATGGCCTTTATCATTTTTTTACTCTTATGCAGGTTTTGGTTCCCATTCGCACTATGTGTCTCAATATTGAGATAATCTTGTAAAGTCTTCATTGTTTTTCTTTCCATTTATTCAATTAATACTAATATTTCCTTGTAGTTCTTACATTAGTCTATAATATATTCTAAAGATTTATCCTTAGGAATCAAGGAGAGCTAGGAAAACCGTTTTGTTGTTAATTTTCTTGATTAATCTCCAGGAATGTGATAAAAAAACTTTTTTTCAATCATATATTTGTTTTCAAAATTAAGGGGTGAATAATTATTATTAAAATTTTCTATTATAACGATAAAAAAATATCAAACAGATTTACGAATATATATATATATTTTTTGCTTATCCCTAGTACACGTGGTACAGGCCATGATAATCATGGTGGGTAGTTAGCGACTGCTTTTTACTGTAAGCGCACCACATGTCTACACATGTGAAAAGCAGTTCGACTTTGCACTTACAAATGCTAGAGCCCCGTTTGGTTACTTGCACTCGCTGGTGGGGTTGGACTTTTGCAAGAATCGGGGGCCATTGGAGCATTTTTTTTTAACAGAAAAAAGTTTCCAATGCGGGAATCGAACCCGGGTCCTAGTGGTCGAAAACCAAACGGTTTAACCAGCCTTCCACCGACCCCCCTTCTAAATAAATAGATCAATTACTATTATAATCATTCTATTATTTATTAATAAAATATGATCCACATAAATGTTCCAAATATTTGAATTCTCTTCGTGAGTGAACAAGTTGAAAATGCTGAAAAAGTCCAATTTATTAAAAAAACTATTTTTTTTTCTTTGAATAAAATGAAAGTCTAGGAAGGCATATATTGTCATATAAATTGTGAGAATATATGAAAAACCTGATTGAAAATATTTTATATTGAACAATATAAAATACAGATCTAAATAGTATTTGTTTGAAATTTAAATATATATATATATATATATATATTAAAAATAAAGAAAGCATATCCTGACCAGGAGTACATGTGCTTTACAGAAGGCAGAGCGCCATCCGGTGGAAGAGAAATCAACTAAACATTGATTTAGCCTGTTCCCTGATATTTGGCCAACCCAATTTCTTGATAAATCAAGAAAAGCCATCCACGAACGCGTTTCGCGCTGTTGGCGCTCGTCAGCGTTGAGTAGGCTGTACCAATGCGACCAAAAATATTGTTGCAAATGATACTGTCGACGTATGAATAAACTGGTAGTCCTGTACGTGAGGCGAGAGTTGATGTTCTTTCCACGCAGGGACAACAAGAAGAAGAGCCAGGGTGATCGGGGACTGCCCACGGGACAGAAGGAGAGGCCATGACACAAACCTAGATGCTATCACCGAGACATGGAGAGAGCGACAGAGAGAGAGACAGAAGCGGCTGCCGATGGACACACGGTAGCGCACACTGCGCTGACCCTCTGCTAAAACTGTCCTGTTGACAGGGGTCGTCAATAAAAAGCCTAGGAGGGGGCCCCATCTGAGCGTCGGCTATTTCCTCCCCCTCTGCCCGCAGCTGCCACCAACTGACCACTCTTTTTCTGTTTTTATTTTGACGCCATCATTTTGTGTCTAAATATATATAAGGGTGTACAGATTATATTAAAAAATATAGCATATATATAAAATATGGGGTGGTATATAGCAAATAGGAACAGTGTACATTTAAATATGGGTATGATCTTATAAAGTATCGGGTCTAACTAAAATTGGAAAATATGTAAAATATGCTAAAAGTGTCATTATTATACAGTTTAAATATACTATATATATATTATTTTTAAAGATTGAGCAATCCATAATGATATCTATAAATAAATGAAAGGCATATATTAGATCTAAATTAATATTCAACAAATATTTCTAGGGGCAAAATGCCTCTCTTTATTAGTGTTTTTCTTTGATTTAAACTACATCACGTGTGTATGTGATCCACTCATGCTATACAAGATCAAAGTAAGAAACCATCTGATGAAATTTTCACTGTATATAAAATTTATGTATAATCTACAATTGTTATATTAAAAATTAATAGAGTATATAATTAAATAACCATTTGATTAAATAAATGAAGAGACTGATGAATATAATAGAAATAAAAACGAGTAAGAATTATGATTCAATATGCTGTGTCGATAAATATAAATAAAATATATTACAAGTATAAATATTGAAAATAAAGAAGCCATCTCCTGACCACGAGCACATGTTCTTTTTAGATGGCAGACCCCATCTAGTGGAGCAAAAATAAACTAAACGTTTTTTTAACTTGCTCCGTGATATTTGGCCGACCCAATTTCTTGATAAATCAAGAAAAGCCATCCACGAACGCGTTTCCAAGAAATTGGGTTGGCCAAATATCACGGAGCAAGCTAAATAAACGTTTAGTTTATTTTGCTCCACTAGATGGCGCCCTGCCATCTAAAACGCACATGTGCTCGTGGTCAGGAGATGCCTTCTTAATTTTTAATATTGTCGCGGAGATAAATAAAGCAAGGGCAAATTTGGGAATAAATAATTTATTATAAGGGGTATTTGTAGGGAGAGAGAGTTTTGTACAACTTACCCAAGTTAAAGGTTAATCCTAATGAACGGCGTTAGCCACCGTCCCGTTTTCCTTATTTACATATCAGCTTCCCAGAAGCCCCCACACCTGTGGTCCCCCCCCCCCCCCGGGGTCCAGGGATGATTGACAGTTGTCCCATCTGGATGGAGCTATTTGACATTACTCCCTCTTTAGAAAAAAACAGCGACCCGCTGATTGGTTTGTCTCAGCCCTTGTTCTGGAAGGAAATCTATCACGGCCTGTGTTCCCTAGCAGAATGGAATGTTGTTCTTCAGGGTCCAGGTAGGGCTTCATCCGAATGACATGAACGATATCCTTGGATTTCCGTGATCGGGGAGACGGGTCCACGGGCTCTACTTCATACGTAACTTCTGAATGCTTCTTGGTCACCTTGTAGGGACCGAAGTATCTCTTCAGTAGCTTTTCTGAGAGCCCTACTTTTCGGATGGGAGTTAAAACCCACACAAGATCATCCTTCTGGTAATAGACTGGAGTATGTTTCTCGTCGTAAAGTCTACGGTCTTTCGCCTGTGATTGTAGAAGGCGTGATCGGGAGAGTTGACGCGCTTCCTCAGCTCTGGTCACAAGTTCTCCAACGAAGTCGTTAGAGATCTCATCTGGTAGGTAGGGTAGTACGGCATCGATGTAGGTCTCGGCCTCGCGGGCGTGGACAAGAAAGAACGGGGTGTAGCCGGTCGCCTCCTGTTTAGCAGTGTTGTAAGCAAAAGTTACATAGGGCAAAACTTGGTCCCAGTCCTTCTCCTCAACACCTTTGTACATGGACAACATGTCTCCCAGAGTTTTGTTGAACCTTTCAGTCAGGCCGTTGGTCTGGGGATGGTAGGCCGTTGTAAATCTGTGCACAATTTCGCACAGAGCATTGATCTCTTTTATTACTTGAGAAATGAAATTTCTGCCGCGATCTGTTATCATTTCTCTAGGAGCTCCATGCTTCAAGATGACGTCTTCAACCAGGAACTTAGCTCTTTCGATTGCTCCTCCGTCTGGGATCGCTTTCGTTATGGCATACCTTGTCATATAATCGGTGCACACAATGATCCAACGGTTTCCATCTTTAGAAACTGGAAATCTTCCAAGGAGATCAACCCCGACTTTATAGAATGGCTTTTCTACGGGCGGTATGGATACAAGTTGTCCAGCCGGACGTCGAGGTAATTTATTCCTTCGTTGACACTCCCGACAATGGCTTACATATTGGCGAACAGTTCTATAAAGGCCAGGCCAATAGAATCGTTTTTTGACTTTGTCATACGTCCGGGCGAAACCCAAATGCCCAGCTGTAGGAGCATCATGTAAATCTTCCATAACTTCCGATCTTAAGTGCTTAGGGATCATCATAAGCCAGGGTCTTCCAGTTGTGCTATAGTTTTTCTTGTATAAGATGCCGTCGATAATGCTGAATTCCTTTCTGGTGTAGCCCGAGTTTAAATTATCGATTATTTTAGCTAAATCCGGGTCTTTAGTCTGCTCTATATCGACGTTGGTTAGTGACATCACAGCACTTGGTTGATCGTTCTCAAGCGGGCTCCTTGACAGACAATCGGCATCCTTATGTTTGCGTCCGCTCTTGTAGATAACGGTCACGTCAAATTCTTGCAACTTCAGCGCCCATCTTGCCAAACGCCCAGAAGGATCTTTCTGCCCTACCAACCAACATAGAGAATGATGGTCAGTGACAACCGTGAATGGTCGACCAAACAAATATGGGCGGAATTTGCTAATAGACCAGACTACAGCAAGGCATTCTTTTTCCGTTGTAAAATAGTTATTTTCAGCCTTTGTCAAGCTTCTAGATGCATAATCTATAGGCCGCTCCTTTCCACCTTGTATTTGTAGAAGAACAGCTCCAATACCATGTCCGCTTGCATCCGTGTGGAGATGGGTATCAGCAGATTCATCAAAGTGTCCCAAGACAGGCTCTGAAATTAGAGCTGTTTTAAGGACTTCAAACGCTTTCTCTTGAGCTGCATCCCAATAGAATTGTTTTTCGGTCTTCAGTAGGTCATGCAAAGATCTAGCTTTGTCGGCAAAGTTCTCAATAAATCTTCGGTAATAGGAACATAATCCAAGAAAGCTCTTCAGTTCAGAGATATTCCTTGGCCTCGGAAATTTAGAGACGGCTTCAACTTTATCTGGATCTGGATGAATTCCATTGGCGTCAACAAGGTGTCCCAAAATCTTTATCCTCCTTGATCCAAAAAGATACTTTTTGTGGTTTAAGCTTAGTCCAGCTTTCTGAATGCAGCTCAATACAAGTTGTCGACGACGTAGATGTTCCTCAAAGGTAGGTGCGTAAACTACGATGTCGTCCAGGTAGCAAAGGCACATGTTCCATTTAAGACTGCCCAGAACACTATCTATCATCCTTTCAAACGTTGCTGGAGCGTTGCAAAGACCGAAAGGCATTACTTGGAATTCATACAGCCCATCTGGAGTGATGAAAACAGTTTTCTCCCTGTCTTTTTCGTCCACTTCAATCTGCCAATACCCGGACCGAAGATCCATCGTGGAGAAGTAACTAGAGCCGGCTAAACTGTCCAAGGCATCGTCAATGCGTGGCAGCGGGTAAACATTTTTTTTTTTGTTATCTTATTTAACCGACGGTAATCTACGCAGAATCTCCAGGTCCCGTCTTTCTTTCGAACTAGAATAACTGGAGATGACCAAGTACTTTCAGAGGGCTTCACGATGTGATTTTCAATCATCTTGTTCACTTCATCTTGAATTAGTCGTCGTTCACTTGGTGCTACTCTATAGGGCCGCTGTTTGATAGGAGACTGGTCGCCTGTGTTTATCTTGTGCTTCACAGTACTGGTGGGCTTAATAGGAGTACTCCCAAAGTCAAATATGCCAATAAACTCGTCAAGGCATGAAACAAGCTGTAACCTTTGAATTTCAGACAGCCCTGGATCTAGAGTAAGGTTTATCTTCTGTGACCATTCACGTGACTTTAGCTGCGTTTCTTGTAGCTTATCGCTGGATTCAATAAGACTGCAGATATTCCCTTTCTCATAACTTTCCATGGTGCACATATCATTCCTGATGGAATCAGTTGCGGCCAAGACGCTCCATTCGCCACCCAAATGCTACCTCGGCCGTGTCGAAATGTAACCAATGAGTTTGGTATAAGAACTTCCTTTCTTAATAATAAGTCCTTAGAATTTGAGACTAAAACATCTCTAACACCACATATTTCTTCGTTTATCACACTGATCTTCTTTATTGATTTAGGCGGGATGACAAAGTCGTCGGAAGCAAATAATCTCTGGTTTTCCTCCTCTCGAGATTCCAAGACGGAGGTTTCCCCGAGATGGAGTTCATTTCTGCCACAATCAATGACGGCCTCGGTGGCTTTGAAGAAGTCCCATCCGAATATGATGTCATGGCTGCATTCCACCATAACAACGAATTCAAAGGATATCTTCAGACCATTAACTTCTATGTTCAGGACACATTTTCCTTAGGTCTCTATTAATTTTTTATTTGCGGCTTTAAGAATGGGACCTGGTTCTTTGAAGAGAGGTGTTTTCAGTTCGCGTCGAAATTTGTCTGAAATAACAGAAAAGTCGGCTCCTGAATCCACCAATGCTTTAATTTTGCGTCCATTTATTTCGACCATAACAAAATTTTATTTTAATTTAGCGGCGATATACCCTGGAGGATTTTCCTCAATGGCGACCTCACCCCCGGTAGAAGCCGCTCCACCTAGTTTTTCAAATTCTGAGGATTGGGAGAACGGCTGAAACGACGGGCTGGCGACTGGGATTGTCTTCGGGCTGGCGACCTTGCACGGCTTGGATGTGGGGAAGAGCTCCGGTAGAAGTACGTCGAGGTTTGGGGCGTTACATAGTCGTCGTCGGCGTCAAATCTCGGGGGTTGACTCGAAAATCCAGCATTTCTTCCTTCTCCGCCATTCCTTGACCTGGCTTCAGCGAAGACCTGCCGTCGTTCCCTACAATAACGGACGACATGTCCGGGTCGTCCGCAGTGGAAGCAGATAGGTTTGTCGTCGTAGGTTCTCCAATGTTCCGTTTTCCTGGGTTTTGTTGGTCGGTCGATATTATAATAGGAGGTTCGTGGTTGTTGTTGTACCACGTTGACTTGTGGTCTGGTAGGTTGTAGAGCACGGCTGACCTCATCCCTCACAGTCTGTTCCAGGGCGTTTACCTCTCGGAGAGGATTGATCACTTCAGGTGCTGAGAAAACCTTTTGTATCTCTTCTCTAACGATGCGGCGAATTAACGCGGCCAAGTCGTCTGAGTCGTCAACACACGAAATGGGCATTACGTTTGACAACCTGGCGAATTTCGTACGGCCGATCCTGCGCTGCTTGACGGTTGTCAGATGACGGAAAAACTTCAGGATCTCATCTACTGTCTGTATGTCTTTCGCCACCAATACCTGGTATGTGTCCTCCGAAATTCCCTTTATAATGTGAGCAACTATCTCACCTTTTTCCATGCGAGGGTTCACCTGGTGGCAGAGACTAAGAATCTCCTGGATGTATGACTCGCTGGATTCCTCGGCCTTCTGTGCTCTTGACTTCAGAACTTCCTCGGCGCGTCGAGCAGAATCCTCTTGCAGTCCGAACACACCGCGGAATGCGTCTTCAAAGCTTCTCCACGAGTTAATTGATTCTTCGTTATTATCAAACCACCTTCCAGCAGTTCCTTTCAAGTAAAATACGACGTTGGCAAGCTTCATGGTCTCGTCCCATCTGTTGTACTTCGACACTCTCTCGTACTCTTTCAACCACTGTCCAGGGTTTATATTTCCATCTCCAGAAAAGGTAGAAGGATTTCGTTGGCGCTGACAAGGGAGGTAGGATCCGCTAACAGTAGGTCTGTGGTCGTCTTCCATTTCTATTCATTGTGGCAAAGGTTGAAGAATTGGTTCACGTCCCTGTAGACGTCGACTTCTTCGAAGTTCCGTCACGTTACCCAGCGTCTCCGCCAAAATATGTCGCGGAGATAAATAAAGCAAGGGCAAATTTGGGAATAAATAATTTATTATAAGGGGTATTTGTAGGGAGAGAGAGTTTTGTACAACTTACCCAAGTTAAAAGTTAATCCTAATGAACGGCGTTAGCCACCGTCCCGTTTTCCTTATTTACATATCAGCTTCCCAGAAGCCCCCCACACCTGTGGTCCCCCCCCCCCCCCCCGGGGTCCAGGGATGATTGACAGTTGTCCCATCTGGATGGAGCTATTTGACAATATCAACACCTGACCCACTTATCTTTTATTTTTCTATTGTTTTTTCAAGTATATATATATACAAAAAATAATAAAAATTAAAAATTAAAAATAAATAATTCAGGAAGATATACATTTTCTATAAATTTCTGGTAGGTCAATTTTCCTATTTATGCTTTCTGTATCTTCTATAGAGTTCCAGCTTTCTAAAAATAATCTGCAGTGTTTTTCTTTTATGTTTTGGTATGAAATAGATGCTTTGTCAAATTCGAGTATATTCGGATAGATGTGGCTTATGGATATGTAGAGCTTCTTCGTGCTGGTTAATGCGTTCTTTTAATGCTTTTCTGGTTTCTCCAATGTAAGTGGCTGGACAGGTTCTGCATGGAAATTTGTAAATAATATTTCCTTTTTTTACTTTTTACTATTATCCTTGGTGTCTGAGTTATGGCAGAAGCCATCAGCAACTTTTAGTTGCACGATCTGGAGATGTCTTTTTTTCTTAATTTATTGACCTGATACAAGTACAATTTCACTTTTGTTCGTAGATGGCTTTTCTTGATTGATCAAGAAATTGAGTTGGCTAAATATCAGGAAACAGGCTAAATCAATGTTTATTTGATTTCTGTTCCACCAGATGGCGCTCTGCCTTCTGAAAAGCACATGTGCTCCTGGTCAGGATATACCTACATTGTTTTTAATATCAACACCTGATATTTTTATTATTTATTTTTCTATTGTTTTTCATATATATGTGGCAATATAATAATAAGGTGGGGAAAGAGAAATAATCACACCACAAGTTGGAGAAGGGACCCAGGCAACCAGCGAGAGAGAGACAGCCCGGCCACCGCTGAGCGGCCGGCCGTTCGTATCGCACACAATTCCCCAACTGTCCTAATAGTCCTGAGGTTCCAAGTAACGGGCCCCTTGGAATTTCGCTGATATCTCAAGTGACCGGACTTTACATCCTGTCTTAATAGTCTCGAGAACTCCGGGCTCCTCTGGTCGCCCCTTGGAATGTCGCTGGTGTCTCAAATGACCGTACCGGTGGACGAGTGGTTAAAGCCCTCGATTCTCGACAACCATTAACTAGGATCGAATTCCACATTGGACACTTTGTTTTAATATGTGAATAACCTTCGCATACATATTATTCATTGTTGTGAAATACCATAAGCTAGGTTTCTCTTTTTGAGCGGCACCTAGTATAGTCATTTTGGAACCAGGTATAATTTCATTCATATATCTACAAATAGAGTTTTTAGGAAAAAATAGTGAAATATATTTTTCAAAAAGGATTCTCTTTGTGGGCATCTGGATTCTGGGACGAAGGGTCCTCCGTTCTTCAGGACGGCATTTCCTCCAAACCCGGTGGTTATACCACCACGACTGGTTTTTTATGATATATATACCTCTCTAAGACCTTAGGAGGGGTACTTCTACACTTTGATCTTAGTCAAAAGGCCGAGAAGTAATAAAATAACTATATGAAATACTAACTGGTTAAATTAAGTTTTTCCCATTTTATTACATTATATATATAATACATAATAATCAAGCATATAGTCTCACACTTACTATATTACTAGCATTAATATAGTAACACTTTAATAAGGCTTGGAACTGGCTGAAATTTCGATATTCGTTTATAGAACGGGTTAATATTCTAATATATTGGGTTTTAAAGAAAGTTCGTTCGTTTTTATCAGAGAGTTTTATTTAAACAAAGAAACATTAATTATAGCAATTAATTGATCAATTATGTTTTCTCCGTTATTATTTACTACCTACTCCCAACGTTCGACTAGTTTGTTAATGTCGTTCCGCCAAAAATTGACCGGTCTGGTTTCGAAGAATTTGTTGAGCCAGATTTTGAGATTCTCTTCATCATCGAAGGTAGTGCCACTCATATGGTTTGTCATGGAGCGGAAAAGGTGGTAATCGGTGGGTGCAAAGTCCGGAGAGTACGGCGGGCGCTGTAGAACTTCACATTCGAGCTCTTGAAGGGCGGCTTTGATGACTTGTGCAACATGCGTTGTCGTTAAGGAGAATGATTTGACTTTGTCGATCGCGGAGAAAGAAGCCCTGCCTTGGCCTTGCCTGTTGGCTGGGAATAAGGCAAGGGACGCCCACCCCCCACTCACCCTTGGGGATAAGGGAGTGGAGAGGCGACTCTGCGTGGTTTGTCCTCGTGCCAGTGGTAACACTGACGCAGGGCGCCATGAGTATTGACACTCTTGGGTCTTCGCTCTGTGTGTGCGCCATTGGGAGCGTCCTTGCCGAGCGCGTCATGGAAACCCAATGGGTAAACACAGTAGTAGCACCCCCCTGCCTCCGCGCGGTTCCCCGTGTCAACCTCGTACCACAGAGGTCCTTGATTTGTCGGCAGATTCAGGGAGTACTGGGAACTAAGGGTTCGAGGGCCAAAGGGGGGGGGGGGGGGGGGGTTAGTCCTATTGGAGCGTAGAACGGGTTTTTTCCAAGTACGAACGAGAGGGCCTGGACGGCAACCTGGCTATGGAACTCTCGAAGACGCCTGTGGGTGCCTGGCCAACTTCACTGAGCTGGACCATAAAGACGATCGCGAGGGACCATGAAATTGGCCGCTCGGTGCATGGAGAATGAATCATTCATTGGCTGGACGACCAAGGGGGGTAACCGGGATGCAAGGACCTTGGAGTCTATATCTTCCCTGGCTCTGCTTTTTGCAGGCCGAATATCTTTTATGACCTTTTCGATCGGGTCTTTTCTGTTGAATAGCCTCATTCACGCGATGCAATTTGGCAGTGTAGAGGTTCTTGTTGACCGTGGCATTCCTCCTTTCCTAGTACAGCACACCTTCGCTATCCAAAAAAAAAAAAAAAAACGCAGATCATAGCCTTTTGTGGGTGAAGATCTTGCTTTATTCTTGGCTTCGGCGTATCTCCTGGAGCCACCCACTCTTTACTTCATATTCACGTATAGATATCATTTTTCATCTTCCGTAACGATTCGGTATAAAAATCGTTGTTTATGGCCCCGTGTTGATTGATGGCGTGCGAGATATTGAGCAGCGATTTGAAGGCGATTTCTTTGTTGGTTTCATTAAGCTCGTGAAGCAACCAAGCTCCGAGTTTTTGAGGAAACATATTGATTGAAGATGGTTGTAGATGGCACAGTACTACATTTCAATTTTTTCGCCAACTTACGGGTTGTTTGGCGATCATCTTCCTTCAACAGGGCCTTTAGATGTTCCTCATCGATTTCTGATGGTCATCCGCTTCGAGGCGTGTCTTCAAGGTAGAAGTCGCCGTTTTTGAACTTTGCAAACCATTCTTGTGCTGCTCGCTCCCCTATGACACCTTTTGCCATACACGTTCCATATGCCCCGAGCTGCTTCGGCTTCTTTTTTTACCTCGGTGAAAAGCGAAGAAAAGCAGATGTGGAAAATGTTAATTTTTGCCATCTGGATATTTCATTTTAAAGCCTGGAAAAATAACAAAAAATTAAGTTTTTCAAAAAACAAATAATACTGGTTTGTAGAGCAGTACAATTATTATTTAAATAATATAAACACTTTACCGCATAACAACAAAAACCGTTATGAAACAAAGAGACACAAAACCGAACGAACTTTCTTTACAACTCAATATATTAAATAATAATTAAGTAATATATGACCTTTTCCAAAATTTGTCTATTGGAATGCTGGATATTTATTGCATTTTCTGCAACCATTCCTTCCCATATATAGGGTGTTCAAATGCTTTCAGAAGATGAAGATTTCAGGATAATCTATGCCATCTAGGACCGGTCGATGACTGTGATTGATTGCAACCTCCCTCAAATCGAAGACTTTTTCCCTCTCTTTCATCCCGCTTTAAAAAGTTTTACTCTTCAAAAAGAATTAAAATAAAATATAATAAAATTTGACTATTTCCTCTTTCTCCAAGTTTTTATTACAATTTCTTTGACTTGGCTCGTGTTGAAAAATATATGGTATGTGTTTGGAAAGACTGAATGGGGTGAATACAAATTTAAAATTTTCAATATTTTCCAGAATAAATATATTATTTCGAACAGTAATTATAATATAAATATTCATTATATAGTATGGATTTTACTTTTAACTATATTTATTGCAATATTAAAATTTTACATTTATGCTTATCTCTAATATTTTTATAAATTAAAAAGGATATACAAATAAATCGAACTGACAAGGGTTTGCTTAAAATAACTAAATAGTCGAAAATATTAAAATATACAAGTATCAGAGTCATCAATCAATTCTTAATCAATTCTGTCACCGTTTGCTTTTGTAAATGGAATAAATACTCAAATATGGCCATTTCTTATAACCATCGGTTGTTCAGTGGCGAGAATGCTCGCCTGCCACGCGGGCGGCCCGGGTTCGATTCCCGGTCGATGCATTTTTTTTTTTTTTACAATTTTTAAAACTCATTTATATATTATACAAGAATGACATCCACGGCGCCAATTTATAATTGTAACGAATAGTATTTGAATAAAAGCATTTAATTGGGTAAAACCCGGGCGTTGCCCTGGTCATTCGGCTAGTTATTATATAACAACATATATGGTATTAGAATATTTATTTTCCACAATTTATAGTAACAAGGGTCAAGCCAAAGTAGTAGTTATCACCGATATTTCACTATAACTGACCTCTCTAGAGATAGCCTATGTCATAATCTTATTATGTAAAACTTAAAATTTATTAGAATAATTATATAACACTAGTAATAGTCTTCTTCTTCTTTCTTATCTCTACTCAATCATATTAGGGTATCAAGCTTTGACAACCATCATGACTGGGTGAAGTTAGAATGCGTCTGCCTTTGTCATTAAGACTGGGAGCACTACTCAGTGGCAGGCCGACTTAGCTCCGAAAGAAATGGCCGCCTCTGACTAGTAATAGTTCATTGCTATATAGAAATGAGGTGATTTTCTTTAATTGAAAAGAAATTATTTTTATCGGTTTCTTTTGCATTTTCAGTACTAGAATTGAGGGGTGACTAACCCCAGTGAATGAGCAGATGCTGTTAGCACCCAATCACATATTTTCTTTAGTAAGACTTGGAGGCCAGGGTAGGCCCCCGTCACTTTAGGCTAAATATCGATATAAGGTAAAACAAAGTCTTTATTAAGTGCATTCGTTTCATACAGGATTTTCCTAAATAGGTAAACAGAAGTAAACATAGCGGGTAATATACAGAAAGTTGAGATTAAGATTAACCTCTTTCTTTAAGTTGGATCCATCATTTGTGTTGCGCCTATTGTGCTGTTTTCCAAAATTTAGATAAAATAGGTGTTGAATTAGGTTTGCCTTTTACTACTTTCGTTATTATAACATATGGAGAATTATTTTCAGATCAAATCTTCGACAGAAAATTTCACTCTTCTCTTCCAGTGCTGGGATAACGTAAAATATAGATGTAAAAGATAAAAGTGAGAATCGAGCTAAAACTAAGTAAATGGTATAATAAAAGCAAAGCTTTTTTTTTGCTTATCCCTAGTACACGTGGTACAGGCACATGGTGGGTAGTTAGCGACTGCTTTTTACTGTAAGCGCACCACATGTCTACACATATGAAAGCAGTTCGACTTTGCACTTACAAATGTGCCAGAGCCCCGTTTGGTTACTTGCACTCGCTGGTGGGGTTGGACTTTTGCAAGAATCGGGGGACATTGGAGCATTTTTTTTTAAACATAAAAAGTGTCCAATGCGGGAATCGAACCCGGGTCGTAGTGGTCGAAACCAAACGGTTTAACCAGCCTTCCACCGACCCCCCAAAGCAAAGCTGAAGCTATGAAGGTAAAACTAAGATTTCACAAGATGTTACTGTAGATCTCATCCAAAAAAGTGGAAGTTCTTCAGTGGCTCAGGACTCTTAAATTTGCTCAAATTTTCTCAATGAAACCATCGCTAAATAGAAAATGAAAAAATATTTTTCAGTAGGAATTTTGAAGAAAGCGTGATTTTGACCTAAAAAATGTTCATGTGAGCTGTCAGGATAAACCTTTTTTGTTTATAATGAATATACGTGTGTCTCTTTTTTAAAAGATATCCGTGTAAGTTTTCGTTACTATATTTAATGCATTGCCAATTATCTCAATATATAATAGTTTTTGATATTTTTTTAGTAACGCTCTCTGTATAGATTCCACTTCCGACCAACCAGGATAAAAGAAGATGCCGCAACTGCCATATATCCAATTCCACGGTGAACATGCAAATCACTCAAAAATAAAGTATTGAAATGAATAATTCTGGGCAGACTCCTTTTATACGACCTTTTAACAATCCGCGCCCGGTTTGATTGCAGTGTCGTGAGTTGGCCGTAATTCGCCGTGGAGCCTGGGAAAGACTCAAGCCACAGCCCGTCATGAGAGAAGGGTTAAACTAATATATTTTTAAAGTGCCGCAGGTGTTGACTGGGGCATTTTTATCCTTCCTTCGACCGACCAAATATTTACCAAGCTTCAACACACCCTCAAATTTTGAATATTTCTTTTCCTCATATCCTTTGGTTAATCCAAAAACAAGTTTATCGTGGATTATTTTCAATATTCTATGGTTTATCTAGATCCAAGAGTATGAAAAATGTTTTTATAATTTAAAAATATGTAAAATTATATAGGTGTTCGCGCTCTCTTTTGTAAGAATAATCTTATGTGAATAAACGTGATGCATATCTATTTCAGAAGTGAATAAATAACCTTTGCACAAAAGAACACAAATACGTTAAAATCTCAATTAAAAATAGAAATCAAGAGAAAGTTTAAGGCTCAAATTAGTCTTACTCTATATTTTTCGTAAAGTTAGTTTGTTTATTTTCGTGCATTTCTTCTGATTTATAGAATGAACTTTATTTGCCGAGTGTCGTATGTTAAGTATTGATCTTGTAGACAATTTCCGTTGACCTTCATATTTAGGACAGAAGTTACTATAGTCGATTGGAACTTCCTTTCACTGCAAATTTCTGATTTTCTTTTCCCTTTAAGCCGATCGTATTGTAGCTAAGATGTTGATTGAAATATTTTGAAATTATTTCCTAAATTATTAATTAAAATTGTAGCTTTCTAGGTTAACAGTTAATTTTGTTAATTATGATTTCCGCATATAGTGAAAGTATTTTTGAGTCTATTGCAATTATAATATTGATTCACGTGGTTTATAGAAAAACTGACAGTTTTTAATTCTCCCTCACTAATGTAGTCATTTGGAGGACACACGTTCAACCTGACGATCTATGGAACTTTGCATACATCTTTTAGTAAAATGAGGGACTATCTCGATTTAAAACATTATATTTTGCCTGAAAAATGTGATTTTCCTATGAATAAATATAATGTTCGGTTGCGTTTTTCGAAATTCTATAATTGAAACAGATCTTTGTATATATATTTAATAAAGAAATATTTTAGATGGTTTATTGACGTGTATATATCGAGATGATACATCGATCTCAAGACATAGATGGCTGGAGTCGCATCGTGTTTGGGAGGTAATGCATACAATGGGTCACACAACTTTCGATCTCGACTGAAATGATATTACTATTACTATACATAATATATGAAATAAAAAAATAGGAATCGATTACGTCTATTCTAAAATTTCAAAATAATTTCCATTTGTAAATGTATGAAGCAACAATGGTAAGACTATCAGTTGGGAGTATGACTACAAATTCACCTTTCGCCGCAAGAAAAAAATGACGTGAAGCTGCTAGGGACTGCATTCAAAACGCCGATGGAAACTTCTAACCGAAATACGTAAGGTCAGCAACAATAAGCTTTACAAGCTTTGGGTAACAGTTCCCATAGGGAAGGATCTTTGTGTAGCTTAATATATTTTTAATTAACATAATATTAATTTATTCTGAAAATAGAGCAATGCTTATTTAAATTATTAGATAATAAAAAGGCATATATTGAAGTGAATAAAAGATTTATTTGCCAATTTATCAGGTGGCTGAACGCCTACCTTTAAAAGGCCGTTTGTTTATTGCAGTTTGAGTTTGTTTATACAAAATGTAGTGTATTGATAAAATATTTTGCTATTTTTTCAGCCAACCGAAATATTGGCAAATAAATATTCTATTAAATCCAATATATCCGCTGATGGTGAAGTAACTATCAAGTAACTATATTTTTGGCTAGGACGGAGGTCTTATATATCTTTGCCGAGAGAGGAAGTATTGCATTTCAGCAGATGCAACAAGAGCGTAGATCGGATGGCGAAATTGTACAGTGGCGCCGTGGCAGTTTCCATCTTTAGACCTTATTGTGGAACTTCCATCTATCTCGATTTTTAGACGTTTTTGACTTCTATCTCTTGCTTCAGCTCAACTCTTAATCTATTACAGAGTTTTATTTATTTATCCTCAGTTTGTACAAAGTACATCACATATGATGATATAATGACACATGTCAATAATGCGTATAATCATTTACATATGTGTTTCTATTATACAACATGAAAATCTTGTTATAAGTATTATACATTATAAGGTTGTTGGTTTAAATTACCATATATATATATATATATATATATATATATATATATATATATATATATATATATATATATATATATATATATATATATATATATAATGAGATCCTGTTGACTCTTGTATAATCCTGTCGACTAACTATGTGATGAGGTATCCAGTCGACTTAATCTGTGGTGTGTTTCCTGTCGACTCTCGCTATACTGTGTTAACCGAGAAGAACAGTCAGGATGGGGAGTTTTCCAGTACCCCTCTGCACCTTGTAAGACCTTTAAAAGTCCTGACAGAGTACAAGCAGTCGTGGTCGAGGCAGAGTGGAAAGCTTGGGAATGTCCACACACAAAACGAAGACACAGTTGCACTAAGAAAGTTCGGTGAACAGATAAAAGTTGAGCTTGGAGCAAAAGATGGAGATGGAAGAGTTCTTATTGGTCTACATGGTGGATGAGGTGGACCTGTGGTACAACCGACGAGGGCTCACGCAGATGGTGAAGTGACTGTCTCTTTGGCTAAGACGGAGGCTTTATATACCTTTTCTGAGAAAGGGAGTATTGCATTTCAGCAGATGTGAAGAGTGTGGATCGTCTGGCGAAATTCTAAACTGGCGCCGTCCTGACAGTTTCCAATCTATCTTTAGATGTTGTTTTGTAACTTCCATCTATGTGGAATTTAGAGGTTTTCGACATTTTGCTTTAACTCAACTCTTAATCTCTCTATTACAGAGGTTTATTTATTTATCCACAGTTTGTACAAAGTACATTACATATTTATTTATTTATTTATGCTTATGAGGTGATACAGCAGCGTATTTACAATTAGAGAGGAGACAAAATGAATTAAATCTAGAAAAAAAGAAGTGAGGACATATCGGTCATTAAAGTCTGAGAGGCAAGGCCTTCAGCCAGTTCAGGGCTTCCGGGGTGACAGAATGGAGATTGGAGATTCCTCCATTGAATTTGTACAGCGGGCAGTCATCTAGTATATGGGACATTGATTGTGGGACGTTGCAGGCACAATTTGGATCTTTGGTGTAGCCCCATAACTTCATCAGCTCTGCACACCTTCCCTGACCTGTCCTAAAGCGGTTTAGAAGCACCCATTCTCGTCGAGGGATTACATATGATGATGTAATGACACATGTCAATCATGCGTATAATCATTTACAGATGTGTTTCTATTATACAACATGAAAATCTTGTTATAAGTTATATACAAAATGGGGTTGTTGGTTTAATTACCATATATATACATATTGGTGGTGCTATATGTTATTTTCAAATAACATATATTTATACTAAATAAATATATTTAAAATAATAACGGTATAAATTATTGTAGTCTAATTAATGAAAAGAGCAATTCTATACTTTAAAAATATTAACTAGGTGCAACTTTTTACATTTTCTCTTCAAATGCCACCCCATAAATAAAATAAATTCAGGAATATTTGTGATATTAAATTCAATTTTTAAAAAATATTTATTTTAAAATTATCTTTATACATTTGTATTGTCATCCACATTTCAACTTAACAAGATTTTTCCACTGGCCAGCGACGTCGCTGGATTATTTCTTCGCCTTGAAATAATAAATAAAACTAAATCCCTTTCCACCTAAATTTTGATTGGATTAGAAAACACAAAATAAATTTCGTTATATATAATTTTATTTGCTAAGAGAAATTCTTGAGGAAGTTCAAAGAAGTAGTTTAAATTTAGGTTTTCTAAAACCTTCCAAATATATTTATGGCTCTTTTCTTAACTCTCCGATGCCAATCTAAAAAAGGTAAGCTTAAAATAAATATAAATTCGATCCCGAATAACCCATTCATTTACAAGATAGAATAATTTCTACAGAATGTCTGATTCAGAGATCTACAAATAAATATGTTTGCAACTTGGCAATTTACCCACATTTTGATTGATGACTTGGCCCTAATAAAATACACAACGAGCATTCTTGCCAGAAAAAAATAACTTTTAGTTCTTTTTTCCCTCCAAGATTACAGTGATTATCAACATCGTATCCTGTTAATTAATGCATCTGTTCGTCTGTTTGGTAAATCCAACTAAGAAATGGTATTCGAGTCGTCTAATGATGCAGGTTTATTACTAACCTAACCTAATTCTCGTTAGTAGTCGTTTGTTATCTTTATTATACCTCTTTTTTTATTTATTGATTGGTCTTAACAGAACAAAAATTTTTCAGTATTGTGTGTTGTGAGAAATGTTTTGTATTCATTTATCAAGAATATTATTTCAGGACTATTTTTATAAATTAGACAGTTGTAAAAATATTCTTAATTAGTTAACGCTCTCTTTACAATGAATAAATTTTATAATAGTTAATTTATTTTCTGACAAAAAAATATATAGCACAATATATTATATTAGAAAGATTACTAAATATATTGTTTTATGCAATAAATTATATGATTATTCATTGCACATATATAAATTTTAAACTAAAATAAAATATTTTATATACAAATTGAAATTATTTCATTTAAAAAACTTCCACGAAAGAAAAATTTTTCCAAGAAGAGGAAATTCGGGAGACGATTAAAATCTATGCGGAATCGCATGTTTTATTCAAGAGATGTGAAAAATAAATAAAATAATAAAAAATTGGTCTAACCTCAGCCCTTATGTAAGTTATTATTCTGCTTTGCATTGATTGATAGATATGCCGGATGTTCTCCTGTGGGATTTTTCTTGTCGAATTCTCTCAATTATCGCTTTAGAACGGTGAGATTCTGAGCTTGACGGCACCCAAACTTGCTTAATTGTGATGACCTGCAACCTTTCTGCCCATTGTAGTGCTGGGCAAGCACGAAGCCAAGCAGTAGAAACAATTTTAAAGTGAAAACATCAGGTTTCTAAGAAATATTTTGATATAATATAAATAAAAATTAAATTAAAATAAACCAATCCTTGTAAGCCTAATATTTTCACTTTGATATTTATATAAGGGATTTATTTATTCAAAATTAGAAATGATTATCGTGTGCGGCTGGGCATTATCCTGCTGAATTGTGAGCCCAGGACGGATTGATAAACACAACTCCCAGTAATCGAGCTGTATGTCGGGAGATTGATATCCTACCATTATGACAAGTCTTTGCTACTCCTCGCCGCTCAATTCGAAAATTAACAACAACAATTTAATTCTCCCACATGAACTATTCTCTTTATGCGAACTCTACCCGCCACGCCTTACTCAAACTGTCTAGAAAATATTGTACGATACAAGGTTATATATGTTACAACAATTATATAAAGATTAATATGTGATGCTAGATTCCTATTAATTGGGGTTAAAGTGCTTGGTTTAGGTTCTATAAAATTAAAGCTCCCTTACTCTTTTTTATTTTAAGGCTAGGATTCAGCCTGTTTGATAACTCCAATAAATCGAAGGTTGAAAATTTTGTACAGGGGGTGTGTGTTTCTGTATTCACTCTCATCTTCGCAATCAAAAGGAATGCGTTCTCAATGGTTTAATCTTTATCATATTCACAAACGAGGTACCGTGGGTCTTCTATTTTATCGATTATAGAAAATGCATTGGACCAAGTATGGCCAGTCAATTCGAAAAGTAACATCATTAAAGACAATTTTATCCATGCATTCAAAATCTAGTTTAGTGGATTCGGCACCGCTACAAACGTGTTTGTCACTGTGCACGGGTCAAGGGTAGTCGGCGGAAAGGATGTCGTGAACTCAGACAACTTTCTCAGACTCTTATATGCCGCTGTTTATATTAAATCTTTAGCTGTGAGAGCCGCTCTGACGATGTCTCGCATTTAGATAACTCTCTAGGTCGACCTTATTGGCAGGGTTTGTCCATAGTTCTGTCATTCCTACCAAAATCGTCCAAAACTTGCATCGCTTCTATCCGAAAGTCGACCGATCCTCCGACTAGATCAATCAACTTCATTTATTTCACTTCGCGTCCCTTCTCAAATACTAACATATGTGCATAATATTCGTGAATCAGCCTGTTAGGTATTTTTGCTATCTATGTAAGTAGAGTGAATGAGAGTGGCGAAGATGTACACTAGAATTGAAGTTTTTGAATTTCTTATACCTATTAGTTGATCAATCTGAAACGTTGCATGTTCATTCATTGTCTACCAAAATTTTAAAATTTTATGTTCACCCGAAACGAGTTTTCATATCAAACTTTGTCCAATTCTTGGTGTGCCCTGTTGGGTTTAAAAATGATGAATATATATAGATATTATTTTGTAGAAAAAATGTTTGTATGTACTTATTTTTTATTGTTTTGTAAATAAAGACATATATTTGGCCATAGTAAATGTAGAATTATAAGAAACCACATAAAATTGAATAATAATAATTAATTAATAAAAATATATTTTTAAAGACGCATCAAAATATACTAAAAAGGATAAAATGAACATTTCAGCAAAAACGCTATTAAAAGGTTTTATTTATATAATAATGAAGGTCCGGTGTGCGCGCGGCGGTTACCGTAGGATGATCAAATGAGAGAGAGAGACTTGGAAGGCCCATTCAGACAAATGACAAATGAGAGAAAGAGCAGAGAGGATTGTCCAACTACCCCTTTATATAATAAGTAAAATAATATATAAATTTAAATAAGAATAAAAAGAAATATGACCTCACTGCTTACAAATTATATTCGGTGTCTTTACATCTAGTGATTGCAGATGGTGTTTTAACAGTAAGAACTCCTAAATTTATACAATGATGTCAATTATTCCTCCAATATTTTCTAGGTTTAGTTTGACCATTGTTCTATATTTAGGTGCTATATTAGTTTATAAAAAAAAAAGAAACAAGGAGCACGCTAAATGTTTCCAATCACAATTATAAATATGCTTTCACGCCGTTAACAAATAACTGTTTTTCTTTCTTTTTGGGCCGTCTGCTGCCATTGCCATTTTATATTTAGGTTCTTTTGTATTTTTATACTCTAAAATATGCTTTAGTGTTAATATATGGAACCATTCAATCCTCAAAGTAAAAGATTAGAATCATTTTCAGCAAAATTTGATTCCAAATACTTCGATTGATTGAGAATGTTTATGAGACACATCTTAATCATAATTTATTTGTTATGAATTTATATTCAAACATTATTATTGTTGAGAGAGAGCAAAACAATCATTATTGACCTCTAGTCAACAATGATACAAAAAAGTTCCAATAAATTTCTAGCTATAAACAATAGAATTTATACAAATATTTACATCAAACTCGAAGCCTCCTCCGAAGGGACGTCAAGTTTAAATCAAGGGTTACAAGCCACCTTAAATTTTGATAGACCTTTGGTTATAAAGGAGTTTTTGACCCAACATGTTCAATTGCCATGTTGAGGAATTCGCACAGAATGATCTTGTTTTCTGTCGAGAGTGTTTTGGAGAGTATCTCCCTCACATGGCGGTATAGGACCGCGTCCACTACTTCAAACCTATTAATCTTTTTATAGAGGGGAGATAGGAAAGATTCAGCATTCAGTTTTTCGAAAATTTCCTTTACCTGATCGTTGAGGTTAAACTCATGAGATTTCTGAAGAGACGGCATGGATCGGGTCATGAAGGTAGAAGACTGGATGAATGTGCAGTCTTATTTTGGGTCTCTTTCTTTGGAGACGCTGTTGGATCAATAATGGCCAGGGAGGACTCTGGTCGTGGCAGCAACTGGCTGGTGCTCGGCGCCGGAACAGGAGGTTCAGGAGTTGTAGTCTCCTGCGGATAGGCAGGAAAATTAGCCTCGGGCGAAGGCGCGGCAGGGCTGGAGGGTGTTGGAGGTGAGGCTGGTTCCACAGCAGCAGTAGGCAGAGTCTGTTCAGCTGGAGTTGTTGCTGCAGCCTGCATGGTGTTCGAGGTTAGGGCGGCTTGGTCCAGCCTTGTGTGCGTACAGAAGGAGCATTTACAGGGAGCACCAGCTTGTCCTCCTGGAGACCAGTCTTGCGAGAACAATTTGCACGTTTGTGTCCCTGCTTATGGCACAGGTCACATATACGTGCGTGACCACTCCCTTAGACTTGACTTCCAGACGAGCAGGTATCTGGGAGAGCTTTTCTCCGTCTCGCAGAGTAATAAATTCTTCCCGCCGAGCATCAGCCCAGCAGGAGTCCTCAAGCTGCATCATCTTTCGAATCATGAACGTGACCTGTCCGTATGGCCGCAGCGCAACGACGAGGTCGGCGTCCTCTACGAAAAAGAGCACATTGCCGAACTCTATTCGCTCAGCACTTTTTCTTAGAGGAAATGCCCTTAGGGTGGCGTCCTCGATGTCGAGGCCTTCCTCTATCAGCTTGTCGGCGAGTTGCACGCTGGAGAGACCGGCCAGGATGTGTCCCTCCATTTTTGTCAGGTGGTAGATGGTTCCCTTGCCCTGCTTCGCTTCCAACGCCCGGAAGTATTGTTCTTGTGTGAAGTCCGGGCAGAGATTCTCGGTGCCTGGATGCATCCCTTTTTGGTCCCCTAGTTGGCGTGGTCAGATTCATGTGGCCTTTTCTTTGAGGCGCCCACTGTGGTGAAGTTCCCGAGAAGCTCGTCTTCTTGTTCCGCGCAGTCATCCCAGTTGCGGCGATAATTTGCATTCTTGCCGTCGGCCGCCGGCTCAAAATTTACATTTTAAAAATTGTTTAAATCAGAATGGCTTTCAGCCAATTCTGGAACTTTCGCCGATATTTATGCGGAGACTTGACATTTTTGATAGGGTTTGTTCGAGTTTGCAGCCCATATTTTTGGTTTTATTCCAATACCCCATAGGGGTTACAAATCACCATTGCCTCTTCTCTATTCCGCAAGAACGCGGAGCTCGCGCGCCGCGTGACCGCACGGCCGAGAGAGAGAGAAAAATGCGGAATAATTAAATTGTTGTTAATTTTCGAATTGAGCCGTGAGGAGCAGAAAAGACTTGTCAGAGTGGTAGGATATCAATCTCCCGACATAAAGCGCGATCACTGGGAGTTGTGTTGCCCTTTCCGTCTTGGGCTCATAATTCAGCAGGACAATGCCCAGCCACAAACAACAATTATTTCTAATTTTCAATAAACATTAATCTATTATATCAATATTAAAGTTAGAGTATTTGTATCATTCAGCTTAAGTTTGTTTTTTAGAACTGAAAGGATATAGGAGATCACATTCCAAATATCGTGTCTAACTCGGAGTGCTGAGTGATACACCTCCTTGTTAGCCCGATGGAGAAGAAGTGGAGGTGGGTGTAATTACATTTAATGACGATATCATTAGTTAATTTCCTCCCCCCTTGTGATTCCACTAATTACCGAGCTAAATCACGGCCAGCTCCCAATTAAAATAAATATTTCACTAACGACCCATCAGACCTCTTCTTCTTAAAATTGCTTCCTCTCTCTCTCCGTTAAAAACTTAAATGTAAACTGGGCTTCATTATAGACTCAGCCCATCTATATATATAAAGATATTGTTGCTTCGTGCTCGAAGCGCTCCTCCAATTATTGAGAATAATCTCTTATATTATTTTTTAAAATCAACATTAACAGACTAAGTACTATATCACCATTCTTTATATATCGTAACCTCGATATTGATAACATCTTTATTTTATCAAAAACATATTCCCCTGTGTTACAGTATTATACTCAAATCATCAGGCTTCCCAAGGAATGAGTTTCTTTTGGAGAGTTTAAGTTTTGTATCGCAATTTGTATAACAATCTTTGCATCACAATTGAATCACTTTTTCTCCCGTAGAAGGGCTTTCGTGCCCGAAACCTAGATATATGAAATAAATTATTTAAAAAGAAGCTTATCTCTGGAAGTCTGATGATTTCACCTTACATCTTTATCTAGAGAAGTGTGAGAAATAAATTGAAAATAGGTGGATAATATAGCGTTGTAATTCCCTTATTTATTTTTTGAGATGGTTGGAGCACGCTCAGACAAAATGAGAACAGTCAACATGAGTGAGAGTAATAATTAAATATGATAAACCTTTCAGACTGTAACCTGGTGTAAATATGTATATTTGTCAACGTATATATGGAAATTTGAACCAACAACCTCACATTGATAAATATAACAAGATTGTCGTGTTGTATAATAGAAAAGCCTTTGTATATATTTATACTAGTAAAATAAATTTGATTGCCATCTATCGTTAAAATTTTACACAAATAAATTTACTGGCAATGCGTTTCTTTTAAATATCATCAAATATTATCTCTACAGACTCTGTAGAGATAATATTTGATGATATTTAAAATAAACGCATTGCCAATATATTTATACGCATGATTGACATGTGTCATTGTATTACAATATGTAATGTACTCTGTAAAACTGAGGATACTAAAATAAAACTGTATTATAGAAGAGAAGTTGAGCTTAATAGCAGAGAGTGAGATACATAAGTCCAACAATATGTAAGAACGAGGCTTAAAGATGTAGGAAGTTGCCAGGAAGTCGTTAAGAGTATACAATGACCTCTCTTATATGATCCAGACCCTTATTGCATCCGCTCAAGGCCAAGCACTTCCTCATCGACAGGTTATATAAACCTCCGCAAAGCCGAAAATGTATCGTCACTTATCGGTCCGCGGAAACCCTCGTCAGTTGTCTCCAGGGTTCCAGAATTACGCCATAGACCAGCAAGGAAATCTATTCTTAACTCTCCATCTCTTGCTTCTAGCTCGACTCTATCTGTTCACGGAAATTTCCTAGTACCACTGTGCCCCATCGTTTTTTTAATTTGTATGGTCAAACCTAAGTCTTCCATTCTGCCTCGACCACGACTGCCTATACTCAGTGAGAACTGTCAAAGGTCTTCCAAGTGGCAGAGAGGTATTGGAAAACTCTCCACAACCTGACTGTCCCTCTCGGTTACCACAGGAACGGAGAGAGTCGACAGGTTTGACCCTCTCAATTACTACATATATGTAATTTTGTTGCAAATGTGATTCTGCCGACGTATGGATGAACTGGCAGTCGCGTGCGCGAGGCGAGTGTTGATGTTTTTCCCACACGCGGACAACAAGAGGCAGAGGCAGGGCTAGATGTTAGCACCGAGAGTGGTCGGGGACAGCCCACGGGACAGAGGTAGAGGGCATGACACAAAATTGGATGCTTATCGCCGAGACATGGAGAGCGAGTATGTTATACAGAAGCCGTATATCGATGGCCACACCTAGAACATCTGCTGACCCTCTGCTATCTGCTGACCTCGTCTATAAAGAGTCCCTTGGGGCCTCACATGGGCTTTGGCATTTTCCTCCTCTCTCCCCAGCTGTCCCCAGCTAACCGCTCTTTAGATTTTTATTTTGACGTCAACATTTTTAATGTTACATACAAATAGGGGTTTGCCGGTATTATCAATAAAGATATAGCATATATACAAAATATGGGGGGTGGCAGCAAACAGAAACGGTGTAAATTTTAATAAAAGGTAGGAGCTTTTAAGGCATCGGTTCTAACTAATTGGAAGATATGTGACATATACTAAAAGTGTCATACAGTTCAAAATATACTATATATATATGTTTATATATTTTTTCCTTATGCGTTTTATCAATATTTAACCAATATAACGGAATTTTTAACCGGTTAAAACGTTTTAAATGCGGAAGGATAATTTCTCACTTTTTTTATTCGAGGAAAAGTCAAATTAACCAACTAATGGACTAATTGGCTTATTTTTTCAGTTATAAAATATTATAACAATATATTATTGCATCATATTTAATGAGCAGAAATATAATTATTATGGGAAACATCAACCCGAGCAGAAGACGGTCGAAGCCAAACCATTATTTTTTAATAGTAGAAAGCACTATTTTTTCAATTAAACATGCACTCGGGCAAAATATGGGCGAAGCCAGGTCATATATATATAAAGGATAGTTCAGAGACCACTTTAAGACCAAGCCCTCCTATTATTTTTATCATCGCAGTAAGGGCAGTAAAAATTGTTTTTTTTTTTTCGCCTAAAGGTCTGAATCAAGTGCGATAAATGAGCTGGAGTGTAATAATAATAAAAAAAAAAAACAAATATTAGATCAGGCTCAAATTTTTCTGTATAAACATAATTAATTTTAACATAGAACCCAGAAAGAAACATTGACAAAATAGAAATTATTCTCATTAAAGGTATTAATGATATTAAATATAATTTACAAAAATTCTCCCGAAAATGATTCCTTCAAAATTAGCTCTAGCACCACCATAAAATAGTGAAGATTTATGACGGACATATTATCAGGCTAGGAGTCAACAGAATCAGTTGTTGGTTTTTTTTGGCTTATCCCTAAGTACACGTGGTGCAGGCCATGGTAATTATGGTGGGTAGAAGTAAGCGACGGTTTTTACTGTAAGTGCACTACATGTTTACACATGTGAAAAGTAGTTAGACTTTGCACTTACAAATGTGCAAGAGTTCCATTTGGTTACTTACCCTCGCTGGTGGGGTTGGACTTTTGCAAGAATCGGGGGCCATTGGAGCATTTTCTTTTTTTTTTATCAAAGTTCCCGATGCGGGAATCGAACCCGGGTCTTAGCTGTCGAAAACCAAGCGGTAGACCATCCTTCCACCAACTCCCTGAATAGTTGTGAGGGTTAAAAACAGAAACTAGACTATGTATCAGGTATATATTGATATTTGACTGAGGCACTTACAATTTGGAAACAGAAATAATATCTTAAGCATTGTGAAACAAATCTACAAGAACTAAACAATAAATTTTAATTTTAAATTAGGTGTAAATTAGCAGATAGAAAAGTGTTAACAACTAGATTGAGCACAAAAACAAGAAAATTTGAAGCATAAAAACTAAGAAAAGTATTTTTTAAAAAATGCCTTTGAGAAATATTTAACTAAAATATATTCCAAAACTTTGATACAGTGAAAAAGAAACATATACTTTTAAAGAAGTTTTCACTATGTGAATATTTAAAGTTAAAGACCAAATATATCTGAGCAATAAGAAATATATTCTCCATTTTAATTTTCCTTACTAAATAAACGTATCAAAATGTTACCTATCGTAAATGGTAAGTGATTTAACAGAAAAAAAAAAGAAGAGAATATTTGATCGATAATTTGAAAAGAAATAACAGAATTCAGCATTGTTTCAATGTTCGAGTTGGGTACGTTGGAATAATAGAAGCTTCATTGAAAGTTTTTGTGTTGTCTATATTGCAATATATCGTCTTTAATTTTATCTTGATAAATAATACCTGCCGCAAAAAATATATTAAACATCCTGAGCGATTTGTTCTTCGATTTAATAATTACACAACAAATTGTTTAATTTTAATATAAATTTCAATTCATCAAAATAACACCCCTATGTGTGTGTGTTTAGAGAAATAAAAATAATATTGAACTAAAAAAAACATAAGAACACTTTTTAAAATGCATTAAATTTAATAAACCTTGAACAAAAAATGTCTTAATCGAAAAGAGAGAGTGATTTGATTACAATTTAACTCATCAAAGGAATTTTCGTAAGAAAATAAAAATTCATGTTCAAACGAAAAAACATATGGGTCCTTTTAAATATTTAGAATATCTAAATTAAAATGATTTAAATCCAACGAATCCTAAGATAATTGTGGAGATTTGAAAAAAAAAAAAAAGAAAGCCATTAAGTCCATAAGTAGATCAAATTTCGAGAGAAACTCTAGATAGCTTTTATAATTCCCATTTAAGATTGAACAATTCCATTTGAACGATTTAAAAGTCAATTTCGAAATGGCGAATGGGAAGGCGACATAGATTACGAGGCTTCTCACTATTTAAATTCTTGGCGGGAAATCCATCAAGGGGGCCGCCATTACCTTGTGATAGATGTCCCTCAGACGCCACCTTTTAAATGACATTTACTCTTCTTCTCTTTATGTCTATATGTTGCCCAGATGACTACAATTATACCTACACAAGATATCAGTTTCTATTTTAAACTACACCTTTAGAAATATATTACGATTTCTAATAAATAGTGCTAATGTAGGATTATCAAAATTGTTTATTCACCAATATTTTTATTGTCAGAACACCGCTTATTATAAAATAATATAGGAGATAATGTTTAATTTATGAACAAATAATACAAATGTGAAATTGTACTGGGATAAGGTTGATAAATTAAGAAAAAAGGCATCTCCCCATATCGTGTAACTGAATGTTGCTGATGGCATGCGCCATCTAGATACATCAGGCACAGCTTGCATCCCGCTGACAAGGGTCAACAGCCCGAAACGCGTACGTGGTTAGCTTTTCTTGATCAATCAAGAACGGGTATTTGGTCAATTCTTGAAAAATCAAAAATCAATGAATATTTGATATTTTTCCGATAGATGGCGCAAGCCATCAGCAACTTTCAGTTGCACGATTTGGATACTCAGATTTCTTACTCATACTGTCTTATTTAAGTTGATAGGAAGCATATTTTACCATAAGTATACATTTGTTTCACCAAGATGCTATCTTAAAATAAAAATTAAATAAGCTTCTTTTCTCTTCTCTTATTTTCTAATTTACCTTTCTTATCTCTCTGTTCTGTCCAACCTTGGCGTTTCCTCCTTTTTTTTTCTCAAGCGAAATCACCTCTTGCTGTTGCTCACAATTCAGAATCAAACAGTTCTTTAGTTGTCAGTTTCTAGTCCTCCGCCAACTATTGAATTTCTGCCTTATTCACTTCTAGTCTTAGATATTTTACCAATACATAATTTCATCTACAAATTAAGGCTTCTGTTTATCGAGAAATGTTTCCATATTATATATAAGTACAATGGTAAGAGTTTTGTCCAAGAAGAAGTGGGGATTAACTGGAAGACCCCAATCCATGCTTTATTAATGATCTTGAAAGATTTTGCAATTCAGAAATGGTTCTGATAAAACTTTCAGAGGGTAAGATTTATTCCTTCGGTTATTTAGAAGCATCGCTCAAATTAATCTTTAATGCAATTGCATTTGAAAGTTTAAAAATTAGAAAAGTCAAACTTTCTGACCCATAGGCTGTAGTAGTGGATTGGTGTTGGGAGAATGAAGTATAGATAGTAATGTCCTTTAATTCTTCTAGTTAGTCACCCAAAAAGCTTGGTGAAGCATTGTGTGTATAAAATCGGCAAAATATTTAGTGGCAGAATCTTCTCTCTATAAGCTAGAGCTTCACTGCAAAAATGAATGCTTCGCCTCCATCACACATAAAACATCAAAACTGTTAATACCAATAAATGCTGAAAGTCAGCTTCGAGCTATTTTTGTTTTCATAATTGGAATTATAACATGATATTTGTAGCTAGGCGTTGATCAAATAACAAAAATAATTTACTTTAAACGGCATTATATAGTGACATAACGGCGCGTACGCTGTTCAAAACACAATAAATAATAGAAATTATTATCAACAATCGCAGACCTAACAATGAGCTTAATCGAATTAAAGCATTAGATAAAACAAAATATTTCTTCCGAATTATAACGGAAATAGAGGTTAGGTTAAGCCTCTACAATTTTGTTGTTTTCAGCTTATTTTAAAATTAATTTTTAAAATTCATACATTGAACATATTAGTACAAGAGAAACCACACAATGATAATATTATATATACATATCTTAGAATTTTCTAAACGATAATTTATTACGCAGTCAATTGCAAGTCGACAACAGACGTATTTTAGTTATAATATTTTAAATTAAACATATATTTATTTTTAAAATTAATCAATTAGAATATACACACAACACAACAATACACATAATACCAAAGACACAATAATTATAATCAATTTATAACTAATGTAATATATATTTTAATTAGCTTTATACACTATATAATTTAAGTATATATATATATATTTATTTATTTAAAACTATATATATCTATATATAATATGAATGTAGGAGATATCCGTTTTTCATCTATAATTTATTATAGGGGTTTCAGATTTTCCTAGCTCTATGTTTATCCTTTTTACATGAGGATTCTCTCAATGTTCTTCAAATTTGAACTGATGTGTCTGTTGCTATGTCTGCCCTCTCAATCTTAATACCCATATATTACAACCGTATGCAAGTATTAGTTACATAAATTCAATCGTTAAGACGATTTTATATCATTGGATAACATTGATATTTGTTATAAAGTAAATAAAGCTTCCAGGGTTAAGTTTCTTGTTCAAATTTTTATTTTCAAGCTTTCGGACTTGTCAGTCCTTCAACAGGAGTATCACGATAATATATTGATGATATATACTATTTTTATATACAAATCAATTTTTTACATATTTTAAATATTAATGATATTGAAAGGGGGAGAAAATAAATATTACATTCTTTGTGTGTTATAAACAATTAGAAAATATACGTGCATGGGTGGAGGCTACGTGCTGTTGGTCGAATGATATCTCGAGATCTCAAGTTAAACCCAATAAGTTCGTGAACTATTGCGGTATATATATAGAAGACTGCCTACATCTATGGGGTAGTATTTGTCAATATTGTTTCACATGTTTCTGATATTTCTATGCATCTGTTTATGCTTTTTTGTCGTTTGGTTATCATAGATTCTATTAAGAGTCTTTAGTATTTACTATGGATATTATCATAATACATTGTGGGTTGAGATACGTTAAATGTATGGCCTGTTGTTGAACTATTAAAGATCACGGGTCGCTCTCTCTATTGTTAATATTCCTATTATGTTCAGCTATTCTATTATGGACTTTTCTCCCAGTCTCTCCTACATATTTAGAACTACAGTTATATTACATGATATGGAGTATATGGCTTCTTTTCTATTGAATGGAATATTGGATTTATTCTTTGTTCATATTGCTTAAATTTGGAGAATTATTGAACATAGTTTTGATACCATATTTTCTAAGTGTTCTAGCTATGGATACTGATTGAAGGGAATATGGGATGATGCATAATGTTCTATAAATTTCTGCTCTTTGAGTTATTGTTTTGGTATTTTCTGCAGTCTGATGAAAATTTCGTAAAATGAAGGATTTTGGGTAACATGATGATGATAAGTTTTTAATAATATTTTGCCCTTCTTCTGTTTTAATTGAGGTAAAGAACAATGTGTGAATATTCTTTTAGATAATGTTTTTATAGTGTTGATCTTATGGCTAAGAGGACAGAATGAAGAATATTTAATGTAGTTCGGGATGAAGGATGGTTTATAATATACACCTGTATTCAATATATTTTCTATCCTCATGATTTTAATATCTAAAAAGGAAAGTATATCATTGTTCTCTCTTTCTACTGTGAAATTAATATTTGGATGATAACCATTCAAGGAGGCTTGGGAGATCACGGTAATATAAAATAGTTGAATTAGGAGGTTAAAGAATACTTTATTATTTCTCTAATTTATGAATTTTTAAAATATATATAAAGATTATATAAATATATATTGTCTTGCTAATAATTTTAAATCATGTTATATAATGCCCAAAAATGGTGCTACTCTTAGTAAAATCCATGTCGACCTGTATCTTCAACAGATACCAACATAAGAATTGGGTCGGTCACTGAAATGTTTGGACACTTCCCCTGGACATCAGCCGTACAGTATGCGTCTCTTTTAGTTCTTATGGAACATCATATAGTTTTTTTCATTTATTGATCAACCAGGCGCGATATTGAAATATTTGTGCCTAATTCAGAGGAAACATAACAACAAACAAATTAAAACTTAGAATTGAATATTTACAAATTTACATGTATTTTTTCTGCAGAGTTCATAAAAATTATATAGACAGAGTGGCTGAGGTAAAGGAGTGAGAACATTTAAATCAGGGAACAAACGATGTCTCACTTCTGCAAAGTTCGGACAGTCGTAAATAAGGTGAAGAGCATTTTGTTCAGTTTCTCCGCAGGAAAAAAATGGTGTTTACGATAGATCTCTTTTATGTAAGTGCACATCATATAGTTTACGAGAATTTAATTGGATGAGGCATCAGGGTTTCAGCATGATAATAAATGGCGTATGTTGTGATCTCTAGGCCCATTATCCTTTTTATTAAACAGCATAAGTCTCCTTCGTCATGTTCAACCCACGAAATTTATTGGTTTGAAGAGGTTTATTGTGTAAAGTGAAGTCCTTGGTGGTGGCATCTTGAATAGACGATATGTAACAGATGTTACTAAGGACGATGTCTTGGTCCATTCCCTTTCTCTCTGGACTGTTTCCTAACCTTTTTCTTAGCATCTCTCTCCCCTGACACCACATGTCTTAATTTATATTCTAGGCTACATTGGAATAGGCTTCTATCACCATTCTGTTCACTTTGAATACATACGAATAATATTTTTGCAAAGGTTTTGAAATTTAAAATACTGTTAAAATATCTTTGCTAACTTGCTTGATATGACAAAAGGAAATAAAGAAGCATTATGGAAATATTTTCTATTTATCTTTAGTAGGAACTTTGCAAATATATTCAGATGAAAAAAATAATGAATGCTTAATCTTCAAATTATTTTAAATTCTGATGTGGATTGATGATATTCATTGAAATGTTGGGTAAATACTGATATAAATAATAGATATTTCCAACTGGGGTTGAGATCTCCTTTTATACTAGTGAAAAAAAGTAATAAATTAACACCAAGGATCATTTTATATCTTAACAGATAGATTTCGGTATTTGTCATAAATTCTTTATTCAAATATATAATCTTGATATTTATAAAATGTATATAACGAAATATTTTAAATAAAATAAAGTATGCAAGATTAGATATAGAAATAAGTAATAGAAAATATTAAAGAAATATCAATGAATTGTGAAATATTATATTTATGAACAAAATACTTTATAATAACAAAATTATTCATAATCTTTTAGAAATATTTTAATATTAATTCCAATATTCTCAAAGTTTTATATTTATATTTCACTATATGTCTTCTATTGGAAATCTTTTTGAAAAGGAAATTTTTAAAGAGAAATTGGAAACTTTTGTAAATTATTTTTTTGTTAAACAGCTTGCTAACATATTCAATGGATTGAAATAATTTCAAATCCTGGAACTTGACGCTCGTGATAAATTACTTTGGAGCGAATTTTAAAGAAAATAAAACTTGATATTTTTTAAATAGTAAAAAACTTTTCTGGTAGAAAAACTTTCATATTAACGTTTTCTATTAAATATTAATATTCTGCATTATCTTACCAAATGCCCTTCGGATTAAAAAAAATCAATTTACAAAATAAATTAGAAAAAAAAAGAGAAATGTGTATTTTTCTTACATATTTAAAAATAAATTATATATATTTATAATGAGAAGTTATTTTATATAAATATATTCTGCCTATATATTTGAGAATATTTTATCATTTTTTCATGTTTTATATTTATTTCTAATCAATCTATTTTATATTTTAACTCTATATAAATTCTAAAAATGAACATTATTTCAAAAAATCAATTTTTATTGATAATAAATATATACATATATTTATGTCATAATTTATATATAACTGGATGTAACCCCACCACAATATGTATGCCATGTATGATCTAAAGATTTTAATAAAAGCTAGGCTTAGCGAATCTGGGAGAAAGGCCGTCAGAGAAGAAACAATCATTAGCAGGTTTTCATTATCCAGGAAGCAAAAGTTATTACCCAGGAACTTATAAAACTGAGTTCAAGAACCACTTCTTCCGGGAGCATGTTAAAACAAGACAAAGACAAAGGAATAGCTAAGATCCAATCAGAGTCCAGCAGGACTAGCTAAGAGCCAATGAGAGATCGCCACGAGAGGAGAATCCTCCAATGAGATCACTGAAGAGTTAACGAGTTAAATCTCGGACTCAGGTTAATCAGTTAGAAGTTCGGCACCATCGCAACAAGTTGGGACCTCGGCACCATCGCAACAAGTTGGAGCTCGCCACCATCTTTCTCAGCACCCAGATAAGTCCCATGTTCAATATGTGAACAGCCTAACCACATTAGTCAAAAAACGCCAATAGTCTAAACCCCTTTCTCCCTTGATCGCTGGCCTATTTTTCAATCTAATCCTGTGTCCTGTCTCGTTATTTTCCCCTGTGAGAAACCTTTACCATTTCATCCAAAACGACTGCGCCCACATCAACCACCAAGTAAGTCAACAGTGACTTACTGCTTATGACAACCATCAATCACTCAACAAACAACCAATCACCAAAAAGCCCCGTATATTACATTTATTTATTATTTCTTTATTAAAATCTATAACGCGATATCTCAAACTCAGGGATAATTGCGTCAATGCATTTCACTACATTAAAAAATGACCATATACAAACTAAAAATTTAAAATATTTCACATAATTATCCGAATAAAAAAAATATTCAAGGGGAAAAAAGCAATTTCCTAAATATTTTCTTCCCTCTCTTTTCCAGTTCAAAAGATAGTTGTATATATATCTACAAAATTGATTAAAGTTGTTATATGTTCTTTTCTCATCTATGAATATTGATTCTGTATAAGGATATTTTCTTTTTGTATTTTCAATCCATTTCACAATGCAAAAGTATCATTTTGAATAAATCGTTATAAATGATAAATATGATAGAGAAAAAACTAAATATAGTAATATATATAGAAAATATGGTAGTTATTTTGTCGTTGACACGAAACCACTAGTTTGCGGAGACAATCAATAAATAGAGTGTGATTTGTTTGAGTGTCTATTTTGATGGAGAGGTGAATTTTCTTCTAATAGATCAAGATAATCCCTCAAAATATACATCTATTCTATATACAGTTACGAGCGTCTTTCCTCATCTCCTAATCAGTCATCTCTCTCTGTCACCGTTTGCTTTTTTTTTGGAATGGCGCCCTCCTATTGGTTGGCTACGGTCACGCCACCTTTGCCCCCCCCACTCGCTATTTATGCAACTATTGTGTTGGAGCGGGTCGCTCCCTTATAAATGCATATATTAGATAATAACCAAATGGAATCCTCTCTTTCTTTTTCCCAGTAAGAGACGCCTACGGAAGCCAACAGTACATAGACAGATAAAGCACATAGGCTATAGTTATTAATTAACATATGCAATTAATTAAGGCGCCAATTTAAAATTGTAACAAATAGTATTTGAATCAAAACATTCAATCAGGTAAAACACGGGCGTTGCCCGGGTCATTCGGCTAGTAGCTGTATATGTACAAATATTCTCATTTCTCCCTTTCAATAAACTTAATAAATGCATCTGTAAAATGGATCAAACCATGCTCAAACACTTCAGATTCTGCTAATTTCTTCTTTTACACATCACACGGAAAATTTCAGAAAAACCTATATAAAAGAGGTCTATAAAAACACCAAATTGGTACTGTGGAGAAACTGAACAAACTGCTCTTCACCTTAACTACGACTGTCCGAACTTTGCTGAAGTGAGACATCATTTGTTCCCTTATCTAAATGATCTAACTCTTTCACCTCAGCCACTTTGTCTATATAAATTGTATGAACTCTGTCGAATAATACACGTAAATTTTTAAATATTTAATACCAAGTTCTAATTTGTTTGTTGTTTAGTTTCCTCTGTATTAGGCACAAATATTTCAATATCGAGCCTGGTTGATTAATACATTGAATTAAAATCCATACCCTTAAAGAAAATCAAGGCAATTTTTTTCCGTTATTTAAGATGGCAAGGCAAATATAGACGACTATAATCAAGTATAAAATCTAACTCGCCGCTGCTTATTGAGGTGCCTGATTTCAAGCAAATACTTCTGCTTTTTAGGAACGCTTTCAGACTAAGGGACAAAAAAATATTCGTAAATAAAAATTACCTTCCAACTATTAGAGACCAAAGGATATTGCTAATTAGCAAGCGAAAGGAACTCATGAGCAAGGGAACTGTTTCCAAACTAAGAGATAACAGGCTAATTGTCCGTGGCATAAGCTACTCTGTTTTAAATGGCCGCGTTGTCAGCTCCAACGGGGATGCATTATAGCAAACTTCGGATAGCATTCATACTGTACCACCGTCCAACCTAATTTTTCATAGTTAAAATATCTTTCACAGGATGAATTTTTGCGACAACCTAGACAATAACTATCACATGATTGCTCATTTCTAAAAACGAATAAAAGTCGCCAATCTGCACTTGTAGTTCAGCATAAACATCCTAATTATCAAAATAAAATGTTACATCACTAAGGAACAATCCTCAGAGAATAATCTCCTCAAATATACGCTGTATAATTATTATTTCCTCGATGACAGTTCACTCACAGTAATAGATGGCAGATCTATCAGTGATGAATATGGCAACTTTACTTTTATTCTTCAACTCAAGGATCCTAAGTTATAGATCTTTCTATTGTTTCGCCTGCACTACTTGAGCTGATTGTTGAGCTTACTATTGAATGCATGCCTTATTTGGATCATCTACCACTTGACCACAGGTCGAAATGCTTACAAGTGAAGTCCAACCGGCAATGTCAAGGGCGGGGAAGATGACTAGGAAAGGTTTTACATAGCTAAGAAGTTTCAGAGCTGCTACCAAATAACTCCACAAGACCTAACACGAGAATCCGTAGTAAATCCATGTATAGCAACTTTCTTTGCCTCCAATTTGCCCAGATTAATCTATTAGCTTGATTGTCTTTATATAATTTTCTCTGTATATAAATTTTATGTTACCATTAAGTTCTATCATTGTTTTCCCTGCATGTATCCTATATTTCTGCTTGGAGAATCTGTATAAGACTAAAGGGTCTTAATAAAGCTTTTGTTGTTGTTGTTGTTGATCAAGTATAAAGGACAGAAAAAAATAAGCTTTTTTTACCCGAAATATCTCTTATTTAAACAATATGAATTCCAGCCAGGAAACTTCTTTCTTCACAATAAAATAGGTTCTTATTTGAATCATTTACTGAAAGTCTATTTTAAACATTTATTGAGAAGAGAGCTTCCCTTTTGTCTTTTAATACGATCCTCCCATCCCCTCACAATATATTCAAATACATTTTAAATATAATATCTATAATCCTCTTTATAAAATAATATATCAATATGTTTACCTCCTAGAAATATAAAAAAGTGAACTATACCAATAATTTTATAAAACTATTTTAGAGGCGTAATATTCTTTTTAAAATAAAACAATTTCTACTGTCCTTACTGCAATGGAAAAATTAAAGGGAGGGCCTGGCTCATCAGTGGTGAACCCTCCCAGCGGTTTCGCCAGTTTAATCTACCATACCGCTGTTATATTTTTTTGTTATGTTATGTTTTTTTCCATTGCAGTAAGGACAGTAGAAATTGTTTTATTTTAAAAAGAATATTACGCCTCTAAAATAGTTTTATAATTTGATAACAGATGGCGCGCTAGTGCATCGTAACCAATAATTTTAATAGCTTGATATATATAGTATATTTTAAACTGTATAATAATGACTCTTTTAGTATATTTCTCATGTCTTCCAATTGGTTAGAGCCGATACTTTATAAGATCATACTCTTCTATTAAAATGTACATTGCTCCTATTTACTACCACCCCCATATTTTGTATATATGCTATATCTTTATTAATACAACCTGTACATCCTTATTTGATTTAACCTCAAAATGATGACATCAAAATAAAAAGCCAAAGATGGTGGCAACTGGGGGTAGTGAGAGAGAGAGGAAAATGGCAACGCTCAGATAGGGCCTTCCCTCCAGGGCTTTTTATAGACGATCCCTGAAAACAGGACAGGTTTTGAGCAGGAGGTCAGGGCAGTATGTTCTACAGGGTGTCCATCGGCAGACCGCTTCTGTCTCTCTCTCCATGTCTCGGTGATAGGCATCCAAGTTTGTGTCATGGCCTCTACCTCTGTCCCGTGGGCTGTCCCCGATCACTCTCGGTGCTAACACCAGCCCTGCCTCTGCTTCTTGTTGTCCGCGTGTGGGAAGAACATCAACACTCGCCTCACGTACACGACTGCCAGTTTATACATACGCCGTAAATGAGCATAATTCAGATATTGAGACAGTCATGAATAAATTATCTAATTTTAATTTTTCAATTGAAAAATAAAAATATCTGTTTTTTGTTGAAGAAATCAATTATTTTGGACATAAAATAAATAAAAATGGAATATATCCCCTTGAGGATTATTTGGACAGTATAAAAAAAATGTCCAAAACCGAGTAACATTTCAGAATTGAAATCTTTCTTGGGCATGTTGTCATTCTACAGTAAATTCGTTAGAAATGTATCCATACATGCAAATCCTTTATTCTCTTTATTGAAAAGAAGTTATAATTGGAATTGGAAAAAAGAACATGATCAGGCTTTCGAAAAATGTAAAAATTTGATTAATACAAAAACTTGTTTGACACATTATTCGCAAGATTTACCTCTTTATCTTACTTGTGATGCATCAAACTATGGTATAGGAGGATATATTTCCCATATTGTAAACGGCATTGAGAAACCAATTACCTTTGTTTCGAGAACACTAAATGACACAGAAAAGTAATATTCTCAGATAGAAAAAGAAGGTTTATCAATATTCTTTACCTTAAACAGGCTAAAACAATTTCTTTACGATAGAAAATTTATAATTAATACAGATCACAAACCATTACTAGCCATTTTTGGCGATAAAAATAATTTACCAGCCTTAGTGGCAAATAGATTACATAGATGGTCACTCTCAATATCAAATTTTAATTTTAAATTAAATATACTAAGGGAACTGAAATACCTCTTGCAGATTTTCTTTCAAGATTTCCAAATCCTGAAAAAGGGGAGAAGGAAGAGGAAATGGGAGAAATATTATTAATAGAAAATTAAATATTAGAATACGTCCTGGTATCGGACAAAACCCAAGAAGATCCAACTCTTAGAAAACTATATAAATTAGTCAAGTATGATAAGTATGATATTGACTCAGATGTAGATATAAAACCTTATATTAGAATTAAAAACGAGATAACAATAGTAAGAAATTGCCTATTTTTCGGAAATAGAATGATAATCCCCGCTTCCTTAAGAGAATATGTTTTGAATATCATTCATGAAAATCATATTGAAATAAATTAAATGAAGACTCTGGCCAGAAGTTCTGTCTATTGGCCAGGAATGGATGAGCAAATTGAAAAATTGTCTAAAAGCTGTAGCATTTGTATGGAAAACACATCAAAGCTGCCAAACCAGGAATTTACGGAGTGGACTCCACCAAACAAAGTTTGGAAGACGATTCATCTTGACTATTTCTATTTTGCGGGAAAAACCTTTTTGATATTAGTGGATGCGCATTCTAATTGGATAGAATGTCAAATGGTTTCAAATACATCGGCGGGATTCTGCATAGACTTTTTGAGAGAATGTTTAGCGAGATATGGTATCCCGGAGGTGGCGGTAATGGATAATGGACCCCGTTTAGAAGTTATGAAATGAAGACATTTTTCGAAAGAAACGGCATACATGCGATGTTTAGCCCCGCCTACCATCCAGAGAGCAACGGACTAGCGGAAGTGTCTGTAAGAGAGATAAAAAAATCTATGAGAAGAATTATTTCGGAGGAAAGAGAATTACCCCTTGAGTTTGCTTTGATAAAGGCATTATATGCATATAGATTGAGTCCTTTGACTAGAACGGAAAAATCCCCTGCTGGAATATTTTTAAATCGCGAGATTAGAACGAAGATTTCCATGTTGAGCAAGAAATCAGTAAGAGTAGGGAGATTAAAAAATAAAAAACAGAGCAATAGCTACAAAATAAATGATAGAGTAAGATACAGATGGATGGAAAGAGGACAACCGAAATGGATGTTTGGGATTGTAAAGAGAATAGTAGGAAGCGCAACAGCTGTATGATAGAAACTGATGGAATTGAAAAGAAAGTACACACTAACTATATGAGGAGAAGTATGGAGAGAACGGAGGTTTCGTCATCAGAAGAAGGAATAAGCTACCCAAGGCCTCAGACGTCAAGTCCCCTGACTCCTGCTACAATAGTAGCAGAATCTACACCTGGACCACCCGCTGAATCTACACCTTCCCGGAAGAATTGATTTAACTTCAAACAGAGAAAGAAACGAAAGCATTCCCTTTTTTTGACGAAGGAGCGCCTGCTTCCTCCTGGACAATTTCGCCAAGCCTCCACCACGAAACGGGACAGCGAGGCGTCAGCCATCTCTTCCCAGAAACAATGCTAGATAGGTAAAGGTCCCGAGGAAAAAATGCTCGATCTGTGCCAGAGGAGATCTGCAGCTAGTACCTTGACCAGATGCTATACCTGGAATTCTCTCTGGAGTTTACCACGGTGTATTACATCAAGGCCTTGGAAAACAAATTTTGAAATGGGTGCGTAGTGCAACTTTGAATAATTTTGGCTAGGCTCTAGTTGGCCTGGAGCGGCCTTAGATGAGAAAGACAGTCAACTGTTGATCAATGGAGCCCTTCTAAAAGCCTTGTCGTACTATAAAAAGATTGAAAAGATCAGCATTATCTGTCTGCCATATGTAATAAAAGATTCTGAAATCATCAGAAATCTAAGCTCTTACTGCCAGGTGGTCTCCGTCGACTTTTACGTGATATTTTCCAGCAACTACACTAGGTTGGATCTGAAGAAAACAGCCTTAACATCGTCATTAACGACGGGAAGTTCATCTTTATGGACAAGGAAGGCTCTGTCTTGGACAACTTGGAGTACGGCTTCAGTTCCTTCAAATGCTAACGGATGGTCTATGAGAGGATGCACTGTCCCCTCAATCCAAAATTGCAGTGTGATGTTCCTAGAGCCTTCTCCTATCATCACTGCAGCTGAATCCTCACCTGAAACATTAAACTACTCTGCGACCCCTGCGCAAATGTCCTCCTTTTAAACTGATAAAAGGAAGGAAGCACCTGGACTGCACCAACCATCAGCCTTCTGGAAACTTCCAGTCAGAAGAAACAGCCTCCTTAGACCACTTTACAACAGGTTGAGGAGTTGTTTGAGAAGTTGAATGTCTACTCCTTCCTGGAACCGCTAAATAATGGTTTTATGGCACGAAATATTAAGCTCGGGTTTATCCTTCTCTAAAATGTAAGACTTTTCTCAAACTAAGGCTGAAGTCTGCTTTGAGTGAATTGCTCAGATTCGCGCGCACGCATTACCTATCCGGGAGAAAATCTGCAATATACGGGGGAGCCTGTACGACTTGAGGGCGTCCTTTGGCAGCTGAACAATTCCAGACGGCCCTTCTGTGAGTCTTGTCTGATGTAAATAATTAAAAATATTTTCAAATTAATTATTATTTTTATTTTTTTTGTTCATACTGTTGACTGAGAAAGAGAGGTGAAAAACCTTTTTGATTTTATATCATATCTCTCTCCCTCTCTTCTGATATAATTTATTTTAATTCAATGTAAATAGATATATGTGACACCTCTTTCAAAATTATATAAATTATTTTACATAATGTAAAAAAAAAAAATTTCACCTCTATTTGAAGATGCACAAATAAACTTCAATATAATGAAAATATGAATCGTATATATATATAAACAAAATATTTCTTTATTCAATTCCTTCAAAGGCAAAAATAAACCTGGCTTTATAAATACCAAATGTATACTACATTTGTATACAAGCTAAAATATTTTTCTTTCTTCACTTTTATTTCAATCTCTTTATTTCTAATCTCCCAGGAGAAATATCATGTACGACGAGAAGATATTAAAGTTTTTCATCGTAATGTAAGAACAGTAGAAACTTATTTTATATGTAATAGAAACTTACGTGCTTAAATGGTTTCTTATGTATAGATGACATATTAATTTGCATGTGTGTGTGAATAACCTCATTTGTCTCGTGGACAAAAGATACCACGTATACTTATATATATAAGTATACTAGAAGAATGACCCGGCTTCGCCCGAGAAATCCCCCGAGTGAAGTATCCTTCATACTGAAAGTACATCAATAATAAATGGTAGAAATGCCATAGAATAGCAATACAGAAGAAACACATAAACTACAGGAAAAAAACTGTGTAATGGCAAAATTTGTATTATATTAGTGTTTAGGTATTTGATTTAATTATTTTTTTGCAATCCATTTAGTTGTTTCAAAATTGATATAGTTTAAATAAATGAGTTTTGAAAATTGTAAAAAAAAAAATGCATCGGCCGGGAATCGAACCCGGGCGGCCCGCGTGGCAGGCGAGCATTCTCGCCATTGAACTACCGATGCATATAAGAAATGGCCATATTTGGGTATTTATTCCATTCACAAAAGCAAACGGTGACAGAATTGATTAAGAATTGTTGCTTGATGACTCTGATACTTGTATATTTTAATTTTAAATATTTAGTAATCCATAATAATATCTATAAATAAATAAAAGGCATTTATTGAATTTAAATTTATTATTCAACCAATATTTCTAGGGGCAAAACGTTTCTATTTATCAAGGTTTTTCTTTTATTTAAAGCATAAAGAGAGGCGTTTTCCCATTAGAAATATTGGTTAAATAAGAATTTTAGATCAATTATATGCCTTTTATTTATATATATATATATATCCTTATATCTATAAAAATTATATCCAAAATCGATGTTTGTTATCGCGTTGCGCAAAATCTACAGAATCAATCATTATGAAATTTCGCCTGTAGGTGGCTGAAGATTTCGCTTAACATATAGGCTATTAGTAAATTAAATTTTATTGCCATCTATCGTTAAAATTTTACACAAATAAATTTACTGGCAATGCGTTAATGTGCTTTTTTTTAATGTAAAACCAAAAAGCGGTAGTTCCAGCCTTTTACCCCTTGGCGACGCACTGGTCGCGACGATAAATGAATGTGATTGGTTATAATTTTACACGTAGTTTGGTAGTTTGTTTACACAATGAATGTTTTTAAAAGGTAAGATTATCCAATCGCCGTGAAACTTTAGGAAGTTATTTACTATACTACTGGGAAGGTTTCTGGTTTGAATTTGATTTGAAAAAAAAATATTCGTTGCAATTTCATTTGTAAATTTTCTACTTTCCCTCGCAGGCAGCGCCTCTAGCGGTATCTGGTGAAATTACATTTATAAATTGTAAAAATGCTAAAATGTGTTCCAAGTATAATATATTTAATATTTAAATAGAGGATTTAGTAATAAAATATTCCAATGACGATGTAAAAAAACTTGGCATTTAAATATTAATATATATATAATGGAAATATCTTATTTAAAATTTGATAAATGTTTTCAAATAAATTATGTGTTTCTCTCAAAAATATATTTAAACGCATATAACAATATTTGTATATTTATATACTGTATTTATATACGTTAATAAATCTATATATAGGTGGATTTGATGTTTTCTAGAATCGTTTTAACAAATGTTCGTTAGGCAAACTTTTACTCGGGTAAAAGCCGGGCGAAGCCGGGGACATTCGCTAAATACAGTTATTTACAAATGTTCGTTTGTGCCAAGATCCTATTCCTTCAACTTCAAATTACCGAGTGGACTAATTAATATTGATTTTATTCAACTTATCGAGTATTTTTCAAGGGACCGGGGAAAAATTCTAATTATCGAGAGTATAAACAAGTATAGATTCAGTAGGGATTGGATGTTTGTTAGAATCGTTTTAACAAATGTTCGTTAAGCAAACCTTTACTCGGGTAAAAACCCTTCAAAGCCGGGAACAAATATAAATGTTTGTCGGTTATGCACGCCCTCAATATGTAACTAATCTCGCTGAAATTTGAACAGGGCAGAGAGCTAAATCTGGAAGAGTTTTTGCCGCACTTTTAAACAAGAAAAATGATAATTAACCAAGTACTGAGCAACAATATTTTTTAGTCAGAAATTAATATGACAATATTGCTGTATCATGCTTGATTGACATAGACAAAATTCTTTAGGGAAATATTCACTAAAGCAGACCACGGGCGAAGCCAGATAATAATTTTTAGTATGCAGGAACAAAACTACCAGCGAAACATTCATTCGAGCAGAAGACACACGAAGCCAGGTCATCTCTATATATAAAAGATCGTTTCTTGGCCTTTTGGCTAAGATCATGTAGTATATCTCTAGATATTTTTATTTATATATATCTTTTTAGAATCTATTCAGTAGAGAGAGTGAATATGATTGCTTGAAAAATATATTCTATATATTATATAAATATATAATGTAACGAATATTATTATCATTATTATCATAATATTCTGTGTGTTCCGGAATATTATTATCAATAATATTCGTTAGGCAAACTTCCACCTCGGATAGAACCCGAGCGAAGCCGGGTACACATCTGTTAGTATATATATATATATATGGAAGCAATGGTCGCCTCTCCCGTCAAAATAAACTTCAGAATCTGACGCCATCTATTGACCGTCGCCGCAACTAGCGGCATCGGGTCGGTGACAAAGCCACAACACCAACTTTGGCAAACTGATAAGCGTCCACCTAGAGACCATGGTTTCGGGCTAATGGCCCTCGTCAGTCTAGGGCGGACTTTATTGCATGAGATCCACACGGGATCTAATGGAATCCTCACAATCTACCAAAGAGGTGCTTTGCTGGCAATATGGCTGCCAAATCTATTGGCAAAACGTCAGATTCTGACTTTTTTTTTGACGGGAAAGGCGACCATTGCTTCCATGGATCAATATCCTCCCGGCAAATTTTCCATCTATATATATATATATTAAAAATAAATAAGGCATCTCCTGACCACGAGCACATGGTCAGGAGATGCCTTATTTATTTTTAATATCAACACCTGACCCACTTATCTTTTATTTTTTTCTATTGTTTTTCATGTGTTAAGCGTCTTTACGCAAATTTGGCCTTAAATACCCATTTATTGATTTCTCGGGAAGCCATTGGGACCAAAAATCTTTTTGGTCGCAGTGGCTACAGTCTACTCCACGCTGACGAGCGCCAACAGCGCGAAACGCGTTCGTGGATGACTTTTCTTGATTAATCAAGAAATTGGGTTAGCCAAATATCACGGAGCAAGCTAAATAAACGTTTAGTTTATTTTTGCTCCACTAGATGGCGCTCTGCCATCTAAAAAGCACATGTGCTCGTGGTCAGGAGATGCCTTATTTATTTTTAATATCAACACCTGACCCACATATCTTTTATTTTTTTCTATTGTTTTTTCATATATATATATATATAAATTAGAGCAATCCATAAATAGATTCTCAATTTAAAAGGCATATATATAATTTTATTTTTTATTGGAAATTTATTATCATGATTCTGTCTTTGCTCTTTTCTAAAAACCTATCTCTTCGCTTATTCTTTTTTCTACCCAGCCCTTGACACGTAACGGCCGAAGCTATGCTGGAGTTTTCTTTTTTTAATACTATTATATTCCTTATTTATTTATATATATATATAAAACAAACCTCTCATGCTTAAATTAACTAGCAAATATATGAATTTTTAAATTTTCATAATATATATATATAAAGCTAGAAAGTTTTCTGTTTCTACCATCAGATCTAAAACGACAATAAATGAAGAATTACCTTTATTACGTTCTATATTATAATATTATTATTTCTTATTTATCAGGACTTGTGAAGGTAATTGTATATATTATCAATGACACTCTAGCGCGTAATATATATAAAATAACTATAAATTAACTCTCTCTGCCAACAAATTTCTTCCCTCCTCAATATATCGCCAAAAGGATGAAAAACTCGATCAACTAACTCTTCAACAGCGCTCTTACATTTTTTCTTTTTCCTAACAAATCTAAATTTCTTCTTCCCGCTCTCTCTCACGTAAATCTGATGAAATTCAATCAAGAACAAAGGCATTTTAAAATCATATTTTCGACGAGAAAAATTGAGAGATAAAAATCTATTAGATTTAAATATTAAAAGCCATTTCGAAAGGAAATAAGGAGAAGTCTTGATATTAAATTTAAATATTTAAAGTTCCAGTTTTATATGGAAGAGTCTGCTTGTATTGTGACAATATTATTGTCATGTCACTCTATTCTCTTCTCCAATATATTTGGAAATTTCAAGCAGAAGTACTGCTTTCTTTGCATAATATTTGATATATAATATGAAATTTTATATAAGTGAAAATATGTTTTCAAATTTCAATAAAGTAGTTGGAACTCGATAAATATTGAAAATTGTATTCAAAGGTATATTGGTTTGTCTCTATCAATATATTTAAAAGATAGAATTCCGGATAATAATTTGAAAAGCGTCAAATAGATGACATCAAAATGTTTTTTTTTTTAAATCGGTATTTATGATAAAAGGTTTAGAAGCCAAGAGAGGTCTTATTACCTTGTGTTTATAATCTATAATCCAAACTGTACCTTATCATGGATGTGGTCTTGTTACCTTGTGTTTATAATCTATAATCCAAATTGTACCTTATCATGTATGTGGTCTTATTACCTTGTGTTTATAATCTATAATCCAAACTGTACCTTATCATGGATGTGGTCATTGCATAATATTTGATATATAATATGAAATTTTATATAAGTGAAAATGTTTTCAAATTTCAATAAAGTAGTTGAAACTCGATAAATATTGAAAATTGTATTCAAAGGTATATTGGTTTGTGTCTCTATCAATATATTCGAAAGATAGAATTCCGGATAATAATTTGAAAAGCGTCAAATAGATGACATCAAAATGTTTTTTTTTTTAAATCGGTATTTATGATAAAAGGTTTAGAAGCCAAGAGCTGCGTAAAAAAACGCGGATTTTGAATTCGGGGGGAATATCTTGAAATACAGGTCTACAAATAAAAATGAGGTTATTGTTTTATATTAATATACTTGATAATTCAACTAGATGAATGCGGTTAGTTAAATGGGTCTAGAATGACAGTTATCAAGCCTTATTAAATTTTTATCTTAATGAATCTAAAAAATAAAATACGTGTTTGAATATAAATGTAATGCTAAAAGAGTTAGAGTTATTATGATGATCTTTGACACTTAGCGCCCATTTTTTTATTCAGGTGTCATATAAAGCGCTCTCTTCGTTAATTCTACTACTTCAGCTTTAAATTTTATTTTCTCACTCGCGATGACAATGCACATATTTAGTAGTGTTAATTTATTGGGTTATGTTTTAAGTAATAGAACCATAGTTGCTCGATGTGAGTCAAAGCTTATTTGAAAATATTAATATTGAATACTTTTAAAATAAATATATGCTTAAAGAAACGAATGTATTTTTATCATGTTTCTCTTCTTAAGTACCCCTTAAAATATACATTTTTAAATTCTTAATTGCTAATTGGATTCACACAAGTTAAAATCTTGCATCGCCAACAGACAAACAAACATTATATTTTATTTTACACAAATATTCAAAATAATATATATATATATATATATATATATATATATATATTCATATATATAGATACAGATCTTAATAAAGTGTATCGTAGGAAATTAGGAAAGACAAACTTCAGTAGAACACAGAAATTTATTTAAGCAAGTAAAAATCAACATTTATAAAATACCAAAGAGAAAATGAGATGAGCTAACAAAGTAGAACCATATAAATAACAAAATTAATATCTAAATTCGAAACTATTTTAAAGGCGTATGATTCTTTTTTTTAAATTGAACAATTTCTACTGCCCCATGTCGAAGTTCCGGGAATGCGATCAAGAGATAGAGCGAGACGTGAATCCATGGCATTCACTGCTATCACTCCACGTGATGGGCCACTATGACGATATCGAATATACGCTGACCGTGTTGCTTTTCACAATGGCAGTTTATTTGTTTAATTCCATGTAAGTTTCAGAGAGACCACTGGAATTTTGGATTCCGTACTCTTTGATGTCATGAACACATTTTAAAAAAATAGAGCATAACTCAAAACAATTTCCCAGTTGAAATCGCGCATAGCAGACACACAGTCATCGCTTTTATGTAAATATTCTAGAAAATCGAGATTTTTCAATAATGAAACTGTTTGAAATGAGATCTTTTCTAAACACAAGGTAATAAGACCAAATCCAAATAAATAAATAGTGTGTGACGTTTCAGTAACAGCGTTGTTACCATCTTCAGTACTTTTGTCTGAAGATGGTAACAACGCTGTTACCGAAACGTCACACACTATTTATTTATTTGGATTTGGTCTTATTACCTTGTGTTTATAATCTACAATCCAAATTGTGCCTCATCGAGATCTTTTATATTTTAACTACGAACTATTCGATCCTCGCTCTTTACCGCGAGAAAAGTAAGATTAAGAACGAATAGATTTAAATGTCCTATATATATGATTCACGATTCAATAAAATAATAAAAACATATTGTTAGAAATTAAAATCCTGAATGAATTTCTTAATTTTGATAAAAAGGCCAGACTTAATTTATATTATATATATCAATTCATATTCATAAACACATATATTAAACTATTCTAAAGATCAACAGGATAATTCTATTCTTAAAAAGAATGTGACGTCGAGTTATAGCCTTAGGAAACAGGAATTGAATAAATACTGTAAATATTCCTCTGATTATTCTATAAAAGTGCTAAAAATGGTATTAAAAATCGAGAGAGTGGGCAATAGAAAAACCTTCCTATTAAGTATCAATGCAAAGTTATCTCCAATAAGGTTAGCTTCAGAGGGGCGTTGAAGGGGAAAACGCCGCCTAATCTGTCCCCCCATCTTCAGTAATCGATTCTCTTCAATTTTGGGCGAATCAATTGGGAGCCCATTGTGAGATAGATGGGAACATCACCCTGTCGACACAGAGAAGCCATTTGTTATCCTCGCCAAGGTCTAATCAACGCTCGAGGGCAGGTCCCCACTTCCTTAGTCCATACATAATGTGCCCTACTTCGTCGGGCTTAATATGCCCCGTGGATGAACCAACTCAATAAAAATGCTCTAAAACGAAGGTGAAGAGATCAAGAAGTTGCTTCGTAATAAGAAAAGTTTCTTGTTATATCTTCACATATATAAAACTTCAGCGACGATTCCGACAATGTGATCATTTAAGGAACATATTTCCTTAGAAGAGTGTCAATAACACTACTCCATGTTTTTTCACAGATATTTTACTCAGCGATATTTTATTAATTTTTCATAAATGAAAATATTTTTTTAATCAAGCCTTTGTGTAAGTATTTAAAAACATAAAAGCTACGCTCTTACTTAGTTTCGAACAAAGTTTTGCTTTCTTACCTATTGCTCTATTCTTTTACACGAAACACGCGATCATATCTCATCATATCATCCTTATATATACAATATTTTATAAAATTTGACATTGAGATTTCTTAAAAATATCTTTGTTCTAAAGGGTTTTACATAAAGAGAGTGTAAAATATATAGTTCTCAATGAATGAGTCGAAAATATATCCATTATAGTGTCTGTTATAGTTTCATTTTTTAAAGATTTTTCAATGTGAATAAGCCCGAAAAAGTCTTCATTTTATAATTTTACTTATTTTAAAGTTTTGTCTTGTAGAATATTTATTAATGGGTCCAACATCGTGTTCCTTATAAAGGTTATCCTTGTAAAGATTTACGGTATATAAAGGTTTAAGATAATTCCATTTAGAGGCAATTGTGTTATTTTTTATTTCTTTGAAACCTATTGCTATGTTGGTACTTGTGAAAACTACTAATGAAGATGGTCCTGATAATTATTTTGACGGGCGGTTAGTAGTAGCGAATTTCGCTATTCAATTAAATAGTTATTTAAAGTTTTTGACTTAGCTGATGAAATCTCTGTCATGTGTCGCGTGAGCTGACTTGTTTCTACTTTATGCCTTATTGGCTTCGCCCTTATGGTTTGCGGAAGAGCATTGCTCGATGTAAAATATATATGTAATTCTACTCTCCTAAAATATTATGTCCATAGTGTACTTGAATACCTTTTCTTAGATTCCACCTTACGGCGTAGCATATGTAAACAGTATCGTCCAATATAGTATTAGAACTCTAAAAAAGTGGTCTAATAGATTAAATTTGAGAAACCGCTGGGAGTGTTCACCACTAATGAGCCGAGATCTCCCAACATTTTATTTTCATATCAGTAAGGACAGTAGAATTTGATTTATGTGTAAAAAGAAACTTCCGTGCTTAAATACCTTATTTTATTAAATATAAGTATTTATATCACGCAATATTTTTCCTTGGTGAATATGAAGATCAATTCCTCATCTACGAGGATTTAAACTTATTGTTTTTTGTTGTTGTTGTAGCAATTTCTTTTACTTTTCCTTTTAATGGATATTATATAAAATTCTCTTCAGCCTATATGTTGGCCATATTACTTTTACCAGATAGCATGACAAAGGGCTTTTAGTTTAATCACATCATCTACATTTAAAACTTTAACTTGTTACATATGTATATTATATATATTTGGTTATGTTATTTATTCTAATATTCGCTGATTCTACTTCCACAACTAGAATTTAAAATTTTTGTTCTCAAATTCCCGACAATATCTCTTTCTATTACACTGATTTCTAGATAAATAATGCCCACCATCATTATTAGTTGAAAGGTAACATTGTTTAAAATTTCTATTTACAATTTTTTATATGAGGAATACATGTCATAATATTACCCTTCCAGGCATAATAAAGTAAATCTACAGTCGACCAGAGAGAGACGTAGGGAGGAGGATGTAAAGGCCGGTCACTTGATATATCAGTCACATTCCAAGGGTGCCATTTTCGTAGAACCTCAGAACTATTTTTGGACAGTCGGGGGGTGGTGGCGACAAAACGGTCGTTCAGCGGTGGCATCCCCTCGCGCTCCTCTCTCTCGCTGGTTGCCTGGGAATTCCTCTACCAACTCGTCGTGTGATTATTTCTCTTTCCCCAACACATTATTATCACTATATTGCCACATTGAAAGTCGACAGGATCATATCACAGAAGAGTCGACAGGATAAGACCTGGCCGGGAAGCAAATCCCTCATATACCAGAGTATGAAGAAAACAAGGCGCTAGACCACGATGATCGGCCAAAACCAACCCAACTGTAACCACTTCTCTTCGAGCCCTCAACCCCTTCCTCGCCAACTTTTGAACCGTTACCCTGAAGAAGTGATCACCAACGACGGAAAGGAAACTACCGCCCTCTTCTCCCAGCACTAGATCTGCCCAAGAACGACCACCGTGCCAGGGCAGGACATCTTCCTCCATCATGGACAAGACTCCGCCATATCCCTGCCGCTACTGTTATGTACAACGGTACGCACAGTGTCACAGACAGAACTCTCCCGAAACTCAATGAACCTACCTGCGCCCTAAACCAACCTAACTCGTGAGTGTAATTGTTTTAACTCCTACCATTCATTCTTTAAATGAGTCATTCCTTGTAAATTGTCCCAATATTTACATAATTAGCTTCATTTATTCTCTCCACGCCTATTAACAATGATTTTATTCTCCATACTATTTATCTAGATATTTGTAACTCATTTAATTAGTTACCTTACCAGTAGAATTTAACAATCGTCATTTTAATTAAATAATTTCCATTTTAACGTAGCTCTTTAAAAAAAATGGAATTCTACCTATTAATGCTTTACGATTTTTACTATTAACAATAGATTTTTCATAATCAATTTATCTATAAAAATATGCCTCCAGCACCTAAACTTTTGTATACCTATTTGTATATGACCTCTCCTACTTGTAAGCACGGCTCACGAAAAATGATTTCTTTCCCTAATCGACTCAAAATTCACCCTGTAATTCAGGCGTCGAAGAATTCCAACCACCACGTGAGCCTTACTTACAACCAACCCTTGGTGACTCTTATCTATCTTCCCCTGAATGTCCCACTCATTCTTACAACCTTGTCAACCTTATACCAGCTAAGGACCTTTTATTGAATTATTGATTAATCAATTATCGAACAATATTGCAAACAATATTGTCATTTCAAAATCCTAATATTCGCCCTTCATTTATGATAATATATTTCGTAGTTCATCTCTAGCATATCCACCGACCCACACCATCTAGCCAATGGTGTGTTCGTCACAGGATGCAGATTGACTAACTACTAGATGTTTATCAACTACTTTTTTCGCACTTGAACAATCTGCATCGAGCGGCACAGTTCGCTTCTTCTACTCGCGCCACACGGACCCTGTCTTCAAATCTATGTTTGTCCCTAGTCCAAACCAGCACGATATAGCCTACCTCCGATAGTGCCCACGGAGGTACGTTAAACATCGTCGCTGATTCTGTCCGGTCCGTCATCATTTCGCGCAGACATGGGTCTTACGTACAACCCACCGCGAAATCATCGCCTTGCACAAGCTCCCACGACTTATCAAACACCTCGTGTCCGATCAGCTTGTTACTTGTAACGGACAACTCCCTCCTCGTCCCAATTTTTGGCCCTGTGCGCGCATACTTTCCTCCGATTAAATATAAGTCCATTCGACTTCCTCACCCACACACGGGATTTTTCCCCTAGGACTCGCTACACAAGTAACTGCATAGATAAGGTAGAATGGTCCAGGGCAAGCTTCCCCTCGCTCATGTCGCCAAGGTTCTAACATTGTATGTAGTTCTATATTTACCTCAGTCCTGAGCTCACACAATTGCCAACCTCAACCTCATTTCTCATACTCTACACCTATAGCATAGAAAGTCCATGCCAAGTTTCCCCTTTCCATGTCCGCCTGAAAAATATCTTAAAGTGTAGAGTTCCCCAGTCTTAATGACCTTCAGAATTTCATCATGTGTATGTGACTCCCCTTCTCGTTGTTCACTCTCCTCCATATCATTTCCCTTATAATACATTAGATTTTGTTGTATATAACCTTTTATAACCTTGATAATTTCAAGAATTTCCTTAAATATCAAACTCTTCGATGTTGTTAAACTGCTTGTAAATAATATTTACTTGTGTACTATACAATATTTTATTTACATAAAACTATGTCACCATTACCTTAATTAATTTCAACTCGAATATATATATAACTCGATATAACTCGAAGCCTCTTGAGTATTTGAAACGACAATTAGAACAAAAAATTATTTTTACATTTGTGTAACACAATAAATAAATTTATAAATAAAAAGTCATATGTTTTGAAAATAGAGCAATCCATAAATAAATCTTTAATTAAAAAGGCATATATTAGATCAAAATATCATTTATTTTACCAATATATGCCATTTTAATTAAAGTCATATGTGTATGCAAATCGTTTTATATATAGTGTCATATTCATAGACAGATAAAATTAATAAAAATATATTAAAGTTATCTAGAAAGTTTTGCGCTGAGGGTATTTCAGTAAATGGCAAAAAACTGGCGAACTTTGAAGCCAAAGGTTCTTCCGTGATTTGAAAGTTCGCCAGTTATAATATTTACTAAAACAAAGTCAACACTAACCTTATTTCTTTTCAATTTTCAGAATAGTTCAAAGTAATAGCGCTTTTCTCTTTGTCAGGAAAACTCCGTAAATATGAAGCACGTGTTTTCTCATGCAGATAAGTTCAATGGAGAAGAGGTTGAATTAAATTTATCGGAATTGTCATTAAGTCACAAAGATAATTTTTTCTAATTATGCTGTGTATATACAGGTCGATTAAAGAGACAAAAACAACCTTTCGTGTTTAGCAGGTATATTGTCATACATAGATTCTGGAATATTCCTTTATATTTACAAATGTTTGTAATAAAAATGCTTTTCCAATTTATTTTTTAATTATTTTCGGAAAGGAAGAACTCGATGCTACACTTTTTCTGTGATAAAGACCTTTTGAGGGCATGGAATAACGAGTGCACCCAGTGCCTCCTAGTGCCTTTCATATATTCCTACCGCCCCCTAATGAGTATTTGCATAATTTTCTTAAATATATTTTCCCAAATTGTCTGGTATTTAGCATGGAACTAGTCAAGCGGTCTGATAGATTGAAGTACCAGAGAGTGTTCATTACTGAAAAGCCTGGCCCTCCCAATAGTAGTCTCATTATAGGGCAAATACTGTAGAGAGAATATTATTTTTCTTTAAAATATACATTTATAAATATATATAGGTCATAATATATGTGTGCTCTTCCAGGAATAATAAAGTAAATCTACAGTCGACCAGAGAGAGAGAGAGAACGCAGCTAAGGCCGGTCACTTGATATAGCTGTCACATTCCAAGGGGGCGACCGCAGGGCCTTTTCTTGGAACCTCAGACCTATTTTTGGACATGTCGGGGGGTGGTGGCGACACACAAACGGTCGTTCCGCGGTGGCAGCCCGCTAGCGCTCCCTCTCTCTCTCTCGGTTTGCTTGGTCCCATCTTCCAAACTTGTTGTTTCCTTATTTCTGTCTCCCCACATTATTATCATAATGCCACACTGAAAGTCGACAGGATCATATCACAGAAGAGTCGACAAGATCATATTACATATATATATGTTTTAATATATTTCAATTTATACTCATATCCCCATATGTAATATAACTATAGTATATAATTAAAACGAAATAATAAAATTAGCTCGAGTGCAGCCGACGCCAAACAGGAGGAAGGTCTCCAATTACACCGCCGGTCCGTTAAAAACATAGTCGGATACCCAGGACTGCCCCTCTTTACTCAAATATAGATAAGACTCCCCTCGACCGGCGTCCGGCTGCCTTCACTCTCTATCTCGCCCTTTCTAAGGTGACATCCAACATTACTCGTTCTTTTGTGGACAATCTGAACATTGTCGCCACAAAGACTGCATCTAACCAACCACACCACAGTAATCCTTCAGGATCAAACTACATCACAACATATATATATATTAAAAATAAAGGAAGCATATCCTAACCACGAGCACATGTGCTTTTTAGACGGCAGAGCGCCATCTAGTGGAGCAAAAATAAACTAAACGTTTATTTAACTTGCTCCGTGATATTTGGCCTACCCAATTTCTTGATAAATCAAGAAAATCCATCCACGAACGCGTTTCGCGCTGTTGGCGCGTATTTACGTAAATTTGGCCTTAAATACCCATTTCTTGGTTTCTCAAGAAGCTTCTGGGACCAAAAATCTTTTTGGTCAAAGTGGTACAGCCTGCTCCACGATAACAAGCGCCAACAGCGCGAAACGCGTTCGTGGATGGCTTTTCTTGATTTATCAGGTTAAATAAACGTTTAGTTTATTTTTGCTCCACTAGATGGCTCTCTGCCGTCTAAAAAGCACATGTGGGTCAGGATAGGCTTTCTTTATTTTTAATATTAACACCTGACCCACTTATTTTTATTTTTTTCTATTGTTTTTTCATATATCTACGAGTATATATATAAGAATGAATGTTTGTATGTCCGGTATACAAATTCGCAGTAGTTCACTAATTCAAACCCAAATTTCCATACATAGGTAAATAAATACGGGGAAGACGATAGGCAATTTTATAAAATATATAAATCAATTATTAAAACTATATATTTTTAGTCAGAAAATGATGATGACGATATTGCTGTATCATGTTTGATTATCAGATTTTTACCACGGGTGAAACCAGTTCATTATTTTGTACGCAGGAACAAAATTCTAACAGAAAAACATTCATTCGAGCAGAAATCAAAAGCCAGATCATCTTTCTATAAAAATATCGCTTCTCAGACACAAATTTTCGTGCGGGACATTTCACAAGAGTGACATCCACGGCGCCAATTTATAATTGTAACGAATAGTATTTGAATAAAAACATTTAATCGGGTAAAACCCGGGCATTGCCCGGGTCATTCGGCTAGTATATATATATATATATATATATATATGTAATAATGCGTTGAGTCGACTTATCTGTGATTAGGGATCCTGTCGACTCTCTGTAATAATATGTTGACGTTCTGGTTGACTCTTGTAGAACCTCGTCGACTCTCGCTATAAGTTGTGGCAACCGAGGGTCAAACCTGTAGTAACCGAGAGGGACAGTCAGGGCGTGGAGAGTTTTCCAGTACCTCTCTGCACCTTGTAGGACCTTTAACAGTTCTCACAGGGTACAGGCAGTCGTGGTCGAGGCAGAGTGGAAAAGCTTGGGAATGTCCACACACACAAAACGAAGCGACACAGTTGTCGAAGGAAAATTCCTTGAATAGATAAAAAGTCGAGCCAAAAGCAAAGATGGAGATCGAGAAGGTTTCTTACTGTTTTACATGGTCGATGAGTTGGTGACAACCGGCGACACGCGGATGGGGAACTCACTGGAACTGGACCGACTGCTGTTGCTACGGGCCTTTTTATACTACGAGAATTGGGTCATGCACGTGTCACACGTGTCGATGGACACCGGACACTGGCGACGGTCTGTCGGCTTCCAATCTATCTTTAGAAGTTACTTTGTAATTCTCTCAATCTTGCTTTTAACTCAGCTTTTAATCTATTATATAGTTTTATTTATTCATCCTCAGTACATTACATATGGTGATGCAAGGAGACATGTCAATTATGCGTATAATTATTTATAGATTTGCAATTAGTTCTATATACAACATGACAATCTTGTTATACGTATTACATAATATAGGGTTATTGGTTTAAATTATCATAGATGGGCCCCGGGAGTGAAAGGGTTTATCCGGGTTTAAGCGGGTAAAGCCTCTCTAACACAGGTAAGTAATTAAAATTTCTTTTAATTAATTAAAACTGTGAGGGTAAAGGGCTATAACAAGATGTTTATTTGGCTATATCTGAAAATTATAAAAATAAAACTTATGTTTAATTTAAAAGTTATGATATTCATTATAAAAGAGAACTGTAGATAAAACCTTTGTTTGCTAAAAAATAATGATGATAAAAAATGATGTTCTAAAAGATTGTTGGCGGGCGTTGGAAAGGGTTAGGGGTTGAAGAATATGCAATTGTAAGTGTTGCACAGACAATCAAATACTGAGATCCAGGTGCAAAGCGAGGATATAGACTTGTGCGTCTTCCTAGGCAATGTTTCACCTGCGATCCTGTATAAGGTTACAGTGCTTTGTCACAATTGTAGGGTTATTGGGTTGAAAAGTTGTTGAAGAAAAGAATTAATATGATTGAAAGGGGTGGTAGAGCCATGCGATAAGTAGAATTGTTGTAGCGACAGTAGGTGGTCTGACTTGACTTGAAATCAAAGGTTGATTGTGGTCCGCAAGAGTTGAAAAAATTGAAAGTTGGAAAAAGTGAACGCTTTGTGCATGCGTTGGTGATGTGCTCTGCGGATGATTGAAATAAACTTTTGAAACGTGTTCAGACCAAAAGTCGAGACTTGTACTTCTGGGGAACTGTGTTCAAAGAGTTTGTTGAATTAAGAAATCAAAAAGAAAAAATGTCAAGCAGTACTGTCGTTTCTATGATGGTTTGAAGCAATGGCTGAAATAGGTAGTGAAAAAAGTATAGGGAAGTGATTAGTAAGAATTTGATTGTTGAAAACGATTGTTGTATGCCCGATAGTTGCTGATAAATAAACATTGTCATATAATAAAGTTACTTAAACAAAAATATAGTGAATAAAAAGATAAAAATATGAGTGCGGATAAAAAAAAAGTATAAGTGGATAAGATCAAACATGTAATATAAAAAAGATATAATAATGAATTAGTAAAATATAAAAGATATAATAATGAATTAAAAATGATTATTGAAAGAATTATAAATGTTTTGTCACACTAAAATAATATCATGAAAAATAAAATTGTTAAAATAAAGTTGTTAAAATAATGTTGGAATAAAAATTTGATTATATAATTGAAAAGTAAAAAAAATAAAAATAATTATTCAAGATTTTATACAAAGTTATAATATAATTAAAGGATATTAATGATTAGATAAATGTTAAGTAGTGAAAAATGGAACAAAAATTGTCTTTTTTGAAGAAAAGTTACAACTCTGGTGTGTAACTAGGTCATTTCCCTTTTGGTAAACATTGGTGTTTCTATGTCTCTCTGAAACTGGGAATATGTGATCTGACATGTTCATGGTAATATGTTGAATTGGGTAATGATTGGTAAGTCAATTAATTATAGGTGCTGCAATCTATCCGTCCTGCGAGTTGGATCACGAGTTTCAAGTACAGGCTTGTCGGTGGTGGTAAACTGAAACTGGTGTCAACATGGCGGCTGTAACTGGTGTCCATATCCTTTGATGCCGACCGACGCAGCTGTTGTTTATTGATGTTGGCGGGCGTTGTGAGTCACCCTGTTGGCTAGAAGAAAATCTCTCTGCACAGTGGTACTTGCCTATTTGAAAATATAGTTTTCTCGGTGTTCGTAAGTGTTGTGTTTCGACGATGTTGCGGACTTAAAAAAATGTTATTCAATGATGTCAGGTTTAGATGTGAATAAAAGTGCGACTTCAACGTAGACACGCTTTGGTGAGGTGTCACAGGCATGAAGGCGTCTTGGGCCTGTTAAGTGAGAAAAATTGTTGTGTTGCGCTGTGTGACACTAGTGAGTGAATTGTATGGAAAGGTGTCGCGTGAAGTCTTCGTTTTTGGTACAGCATCTAACTAGTTTCCGAATGAATAACAAATTTATTAGTCATGGGTGGTTGTTGTACGAAACACATCGAGAATTTTCAGATTGTTATAGAGGTGGCATGTTTATTGCGAAATATTTTTGTTCGCGACGATATGGAGTTCGTGTGGCTCGAAATTGGCTGTGTTGTTAAATCGCGTGTTAATAGATGGTGGCCAATTGGAGAAAGTAAGGTGGGAATGTGTTGAAGTTCGTTCCGAGGGATGTGTGAATTATTAATAATTATGCATGTCAAAAGAAAAGGACGAGGGAGTGTAGCTATTTTGGAATTTTTAACTTGTTTTGGGGAAGGACAGTTACATTTCTAGTTGTGCTTTTGAAGATAGTGTATCTTTCGATTTTTGTATGAAAAAAAAAATGCGTTTCATCTATGTTTATTAAAATTTGGATATATATATATTTAAATCTTTGATTATGGTAGTGCGAAAATTATACTTGTAAAAGGGCAATGGCATGATAGTGACTTATAATTTGAATGGGGCGTGTACATAAAATAGTGAACATAACAATGATTTTTGCAAAGTTTTGTGTATTTAATTAAGACATTGGTGTTTTTGGTATAAAAATAAGGTATTAAAAAAAAACATACAAATAAGTTTAGAATTATGATTCGAGTAATTTAAATATAATATGATTTTTTAAAACTGTAAGATTGCAAGTAATGAATTAAAATTTATAAGTTGCTTAAAATAAAGTAAAAATTGATAAATGATGGTGTACAAGATTTTAAATTTGAATTGAAATGCTATAAAAATGGTAAAATTTGATTTAAAAATAATTACAGTAAAAATAAACATTATACTTATGGAGAATCAAGTTGTTAGCATGAGGAGAGAGTTAAGTAGTTTTTTAAAAACTCACAGTTTTTATGATTGTTCAGTCAGGAGACTTGGTCTTTGGTTGTTGTCCTGATGACGTGGAAGGCGTCTCATGTAGAGCTTGTAGAAGCTTGTGGATTCTGTTTGGCGATGGTGGCATGTCGTCTGGATGGTTGCGTTGTAAGGCCGAAGGTGGGTAACTTCTCACCGGCTTATTTTGCGGGATTTTCGGCTGTGTCGTTGGGGGAAGATTGCTTGGTCGTTTCGTTGGAATGGCGTGCTTGTTCCTCCATCTTTGCTTCTTGGCTCTTCTATCTATCTGGACAGTCTTTTTACCTTCTTCGTTGTGGTCTCCTTCGTTGTGGTTATCCTGTCGACTCTCTGTAATAATGCGTTGAGTCGACTTATCTGTGATTAGGGATCCTGTCGACTCTCTGTAATAATATGTTGACGTTCTGGTTGACTCTTGTAGAACCTCGTCGACTCTCGCTATAAGTTGTGGCAACCGAGGGTCAAACCTGTAGTAACCGAGAGGGACAGTCAGGGCGTGGAGAGTTTTCCAGTACCTCTCTGCACCTTGTAGGACCTTTAACAGTTCTCACAGGGTACAGGCAGTCGTGGTCGAGGCAGAGTGGAAAAGCTTGGGAATGTCCACACACACAAAACGAAGCGACACAGTTGTCGAAGGAAAATTCCTTGAATAGATAAAAAGTCGAGCCAAAAGCAAAGATGGAGATCGAGAAGGTTTCTTACTGTTTTACATGGTCGATGAGTTGGTGACAACCGGCGACACGCGGATGGGGAACTCACTGGAACTGGACCGACTGCTGTTGCTACGGGCCTTTTTATACTACGAGAATTGGGTCATGCACGTGTCACACGTGTCGATGGACACCGGACACTGGCGACGGTCTGTCGGCTTCCAATCTATCTTTAGAAGTTACTTTGTAATTCTCTCAATCTTGCTTTTAACTCAGCTTTTAATCTATTATATAGTTTTATTTATTCATCCTCAGTACATTACATATGGTGATGCAAGGAGACATGTCAATTATGCGTATAATTATTTATAGATTTGCAATTAGTTCTATATACAACATGACTATCTTGTTATACGTATTACATAATATAGGGTTATTGGTTTAAATTATCATATATATATTAGGAATAAGAAGATTTTCTGCTGATTTTGGAATATTTTGAAATATACAGAATTATTAGCTGTTGCTTGATTTTGGTATCCATGAGTGTTTTACGATATTGTTTTTTTAGTCGTGGTAATAATGCTGAAAATATTTCAGATAATTATGGCTTTATTTTTGCTTATTAATATAAACATAATTAGAGAAAAGTTCTGCCTGTCTTAAGGCGAGTAGAACAAAGAAAAAATAAAAATATCTTATTTACATAATTTACAAACTGTTTGAACCGGCCATCGAAAAACGACAACAATAGAGTTTATTAAACGAAAAACATGGTGAAGGAAGACGAGTTTCTTTTATTGATGCATAGGTGCAAGCTTTCGGGTAAAAACCCTTAAATAGGCGAGAAACGAAGCGCGACTTATAAGGACTATGGTAAAAATGGTAGGAAGGAATAAATATATATATAAAGAAAGTTTTTAAACTATTTATATATGTTAATATTAATAGAGACTAGAATAGATGAATGGATCACCCATACCCTCTATACTGAAATTCAGTTCTGGCGCAGATACATTGATGATATCTTCTGTATATGCAAAAAGGATCAAGAGAGCTTCATACTACTAACACTTAATAATTACAATCAGGATATTTCCATTACTCTAGAAACAGAAACTAACCATGTTATTCCATTCCTTGATATTTTAATTATTCGCACCTCATCCACATTTCACACTACAGTTTATCATAAAAAACAATGCCACCCCCTGTTACACTCACTACAATTCCCACTGTCCTATCTCCCATAAAATCAATATTGTCAGAACCCTTACAAAAAGAATATACACCCATTGTTCCATAGACATCTTTAAAATAATAAAAAGAAATCGTATCATAACCCAGCTCTCCGCAGCTTCTTTTCCGCTCTCTTTCATTAATAAATATACTTATACATCTACAACTTCCAATCCTTCCATGACTTACAGATCATTGTGCTTTATCCCTTACTCCCCCTCCTCAGTAGATATAGCCAGAAAACTTAAATCTTATGGCATCCGTACCATATATAAAAACTCCCCGAATCTTCTTTTATCTCTCCGTCATCCTCATACTAAGTCCTCAGCTCCTCCTGACCCCCTTCGTTCTGTGGGCGCAGTCTACTACGTCTCATGTGAACAGTGTCCTGCCACTTACGTTGGTGAGACAGGTAGATCTGTGGCCATCAGGATGACTGAACATTCCCGTAATATTTCCAGGCAAGATACCAAATCCCTCATTTATCAACATATGCAGAGCACAGGCCACACTCTCAACATTAATAACCCCACCATACATTACAGGCACATACATATCTTACACCAAAGACTTATCCTAGAATCCATAGTATCCCACAAACTGAACAGCATCAACAGAAAAATATATCTTCCAGAAGCTTATCATCCTCTCTTGTCCTTTATTTAAAACTCCCACATGTTTATTTCAATAGCCCTAATCATGCGCCGTCTCGTGGTTTCAGACTGCAGACTGCAGATTTAATATTTACTTTTCTCAAAAATCGGTCTCATATTAATATTAACATATATAAATAGTTTAAAATCTTTATTTTTTATATATTTATTCCTTCCTACCATTTGTAACATAGTCCTTATAAGTCGCGCTTCATTTCTCGCCTGTTGAAGGGTTTTTACCCGAAAGCTTGCACCTATGCATCAATAAAAGAAACTCGTCTTCCTTCACCATGTTTTTTCGTTTAATTTCAAATCAGGAAGAATTATTCATCTATATTTAAATAGAGTTTATATGGTGAAAACAGCGACATCTGGTGGTCGATTTAACAGAGTTATTTAATTTATGAAATATATTTGAAAATTATTTTAACACACAACAATACCCTCTTTATAGGCACTCTTAGGAAGCGTGCGAAAAAAATCTTGCACCACTTTCTGGACATCTTCATTCGAGTCAAATCGCTTTCCCTTTAACTCCTTCTCTAGTAGTCCAAATCTCGAAGTAAGCTAAATAAACGTTTAGTTTATTTTTACTTCACTAGATGGCGCTCTGCCATCTAAAAAGCACATGTGCTTGTGGTCAGGAGATGCCTTCTTTATTTTTAATATCAACACCTGACCCACTTATCTTTTATTGTTTTCTATTGTTTTTCATATATATATATATATATATATATATATATATATATATAGTTTCCATTTATTTATACACACAAAAGACGCATTTATATATTCTATTTAAAAGTGCTTCTCGCTTTTTAAAATATGTTATCGATAAAAATAGATTATAGATTAGCGCATTGATGAATATATTGAAAATGAAGAAATATGCAGCCATTTTTATTTTTATTATGATGAGGAGCTTCTTAAATACAAGGTGGGATCAATAAATAAGGTGAATTATAATTTATTAAAAAATATAAGAACGATATTAAAAATTAGGACATGATTTATTCAAAATAATCACCTTGGCTTTCTATACATGGTCTCCATCGTTCTGGCAACTTGTGAATACCCTCTTTATAGGCACTCTTAGGAAGCGTGCGAAAAAAATCTTGCACCACTTTCTGGACATCTTCATTCGAGTCAAATCGCTTTCCCTTTAACTCCTTCTCTAGTAGTCCAAAAAGGAAATAGTCAGAGGGGGCTAGGTCTGGACTATATGCAGGATGTTCTAAAACTTCAAAACCTAATTTAATGATTGTAGATACAGTTTTACATGATGTATGCGGCCTTGCATTATCATGAAGGTAGAGAACACCTTTACTAAGCTTCCCTCTTCTTTTGTTTCTTATACTGGGCTTTAGCTTATTTACAAGAATGTCACAATAAAGGTCGCTATTCATACGTTGCCTGGATATTTTTCTATCCTCCAAAATTAAGTTTTCTATCGCATTTATCGTGCTTGGCGTCGCTGTAACACTTGGTCGTCCAGGTCGCTCAATATCGGTACATGTAATTCGTCCATTTTTGAACTCGTTAACCCATTTATAAATGTTTTTTGAGACAAACAAGACTCACCATAGATATTTTTCATTATTTGGCATATTTGAGATGTTTGAATACCTTCTGCATTCAAGAAACGAATAACTGCACGTTGTTCAAGCGTGGTGCAATCCTTCAAGGGAGCTTCCATTCTAGTTTATTTATAAGTCTCGCGCGGCGCGTGGGAAAAAAGAACAGAACACCTTAAATAGTCTCTCGATGTTATATTTTAATATTCTGTGGTTCAAATTATTTTTGCTTTTTTAATTTTTAAGAAATCAGATAATTCACCTTATTTATTGATCCCCCCTTGTATTTTGATTTTTCTTTTCAAAGGTACAATGTTTCATTAAATAAAATAGTTGATCCTGAAACATTGAACCTTTGAACAGAAATAATAAAATATTCCGAAAGATCCTAATAATAAGTTGAAAAAGTAGCGTCGATTATTTCTTAATAATTAATATATATCTAAAATATATATGCTTTTACAACAACTATTTTCGGAAGGATGGTAGTTCTGTACAAAAAGTACACTTCTCTCTTTCAAAATGCTTTCAAACAATTGAATTTTGTTTATCATACTGTGCAGAATGCAGGTGTAATAAATAAATAAGCCACAATAACAGCTTCGGTAATTTCAGGCAAAACCTAACAGGTATACTTTGGTCCCGCATCAGTACAGGAATAGTTTTAACTGATGTTGGGCATAGCCCAAAACCATGGTAGAAAGGTTGTTGACTTTTATATGCATTTTAAGAAACTGATGCTTTGAAACATTTTGTTTCTGCACAGCGATGATAACAATAATACATTGTGCAAATGTATTTTTAAGGGAAAAGTGCTTCTTTTGTTACATATTGTAATATGAAGTATATAAAACTATTTATATACAAGTCTCTCTCTCCGATTATATTTTATATTTAACATTTATGGATTGTCTCCAATTTCCTCATTAAAATAACTACTATCATTCTGACTTTTGATGTATTACACTGTTGTAGAATCCTGTCGACTTAACCGTTCTGTGGCAATATCGTTGCGGAATTTCTTGTTGTTCGATTTGAATGGTGAGGATTGGTTGAAGCGCAGTCGTTGAGTGGTAAGTGAAGCACACAGTTAGGAATAATCAGGACACATGATGAGGTTTGAAAATAAAAGGCAACTGGATTGGAGGAAAGAAAGTTTGAGAAGAGCTGAGCGATTTGACTTATTAATTATCTGATCACATGGCGGTGATTGTACTTAGCTACGGGATGAGCAGAGGGGGAGAGGTCCAGAGCCGATGTCACCTCCTTGGGAGCCAAAGCGTAACTGCCCATTCTTGCTTTCCGATTTAACACCAAGACTCAGTTTCTCTCTGATTGGTTGAGAGATGATCACCTGATCTTTCCCTATTGGTTGACCTATTTAGATGCTATCTTCTGATTGGCCGGCGGCTTCCTTTGGTGTTAGTTACGCCCGGTCGGGGTCAGGAAGTGTCGTGTTTGTTTGACGCTTATAACTTCGACGGATATTAGATACGTCCTGTCTTTGCCGGAAATATTGGGTGTTAGCTTTAACATTTATAACTTCTGGTCACTAGATACGTCCTGTTTTGCCAGGAAGTGTTGGTTTAAACTTAGCTCGCAGGGTCCTGGGGTCAGAAGGTTAACTGCGTCGTTATTAATAAATATGCTCTCCTCTAGATCTACTTTCTATGTCTTTTGTTACTTTCTTTCCTCCAGTTACCTTATTCTTTTATTAAATCTTTGAAAATCATACATGGTACATACATAGTGGGTCGGGGTTGCATTTAATTATATACAAATTATGACAGATGCGCCCCCTACATGTGAAGAATTCAAGAAGGGGTTAGCCTGAGAGAATTCTGTAAAGTGAAAAATAATTTTGTGGGAAAATTAGTTGTGGGTATTGAGGGGCTATATACAAGCATTGCTGGTGACATAATAAGTAAAATAGAATGGTGTTGATGATATAGGTTGAGTATAATTAATAGAAATCAAAAATTTTTTAATTGTAAGAAATCAATGAGTGTTATGGTACATAGTGGGCAAAACAAAAAAAAAAAAAGGAAAATGCGCCTAAACGAATTCTACTCGAGTTAAGAAATGAATTCGAGGGAGTTCTATTAAGGCTTTGAAATCAAAATAAAATAATATAAAATAGTTGAATGAAATCAAAATTGAATGTTTTTGGTTGAAAAAGAAAAATTGTTTTGTTGCATGGTGATAAGGGAAAATGCCTAGTTACCTTTTTTGCTCGAATTTGGAAAAGAATTCGAGGGAATTTCATAAGGTATTTTGAAATCAAAATAAAATAAAATAAAAGTTTTTTGAGCGAAATCAAAGTTGAGTGCTTGGTTGAATGGTGAGAAAAAAAAAAGAAAAATGCCTAATTACTTTTTTGCTCGAATTTTGGAAAAGAATTCGAGGGAATTTCATAAGGTCTTTTGAAATCAAAATAAAATAAAATAAGGTTTTTGAGCGAAATCAAAGTTGAGTGCTTGGTTGAATGGTGAGAAAAAAAAAAGGAAAAATGCCTAATTACTTTTTTGCTCGAATTTTGGAAAAGAATTCGAGGGAATTTTATTAGGGCTTTTGGGAAATCAAAAAATAATTAAAAATAAAAAGTTGGAGGAAATCAAAAATAATATAAAAGTTGGGAGAAATCAAAGTAAATGCTTGGTTGCATGGTGGAAAAAAGGATAGAGAAAAAAAAGAATGTTTTTGTAAATAAAAATGAAATATAATATCCAATTTTGAAAGAAAACCAATGAGTTTTCGTTGATTGAAAACTATGATAACATAATTGAGTGGTAAATATATGATAATTAATGATTAAAATTGATAATAAGTTGAATAAATTGATAAATTGATTAAATATTTAAATTTTAATTGAGAGAAAATAATGAAAATGATTGATATGAAAAATAAGGTGTATTGGTTGGAACCCTTTGGTATCTACATGCCCTGATCTACATGTATTGGTTGCTCCATTTTGCCCTATAAATGTTTTACTTGCTCAATTATGCCCTATAAATGTTTTACTTGCTCAATTATGCCCTATAAATTTTTTGTCTCATCTGTAGCGACACTTAGGTGAAAAACGTGATTCTAGCCCTCAAGTGCGTTTATGCTGTGTGTACAGGAGACATGGAAATCTATATAATCTTTATGTGTAATTTTTTGTCTTTGTGTGTGTGTTGTGAAAAAATGTTAGAAGTCGGTTGTGTAAGAAATGTGTGAGTGAATTCTATGTGTTGTCTCGTGGATGTGTAATTGGGTGGTAAAAATCGATATGTAGACTCGAACTGGAATCAAAATCGGTGGCGTAGCGAGGTTCCCAGTTGACCTCAATAGGGGATCTTCTCATTGTAATTAGAGATACGGAAGTGGGGTGTGTCGGGTACGCGAGGTCCGGTCTAAACTTATCCACCCACTATTTGCACGTAATTGGAGTCATGGAGTGGGGGAACTACGTTTCCTGTCCGCCTATTTATTTTTGGTGCGGCTCAGATCTTGTTTTTTATAATTGAATCTTTTACTTTTGGCATTGGTTGCGTTGCGTGTGTGATATGTTTGGTGTACGAAATTTTGTTTTGTTTGTGGGTTTTACTTGTTTGACGATGTCTTGTGTCATGTGTTATGGTCTGCCAATACATTGTGAAGAGATAAGTTGGTGTAAGTTCGACGTTATTTGTATTTTGAAAAGCCGGATGTTGTATCCATTTATTAAATCGAATGGTCGTCGTGACTTTAGAAAAAAAAGCTATTCAGTGATATTAGAGTGGAATTGAGTGAAAATGAGGCTTACGACGTGAACACGTGTTGGGTGGAGACGTGTCACAGGTGTGTTGAAAGGCGTCTGTGGCCTGAAGTGAAAAGGTTTGTGGGGTGACCTGTGACACGAATCGAAAAAAAAAAAAAATTGTGAATGAAAAGGTGTCACGCGAAATCCTTGTTTGTACAAAATTTAACCTGTTCTCACTATGAACAACAAATTTATTAAAGTCATATATCGAAATTTCTATTGTTAGTGTATATGGCATCTTTTAAGGTGAACATTTTTTTAGTGTTTTGTGTAGACGAGATGATTGTTACTAATGACGGTGCATGCGTTTGTTGGTGGTTGTCGTCTTTTGGCGCGCGTGTTGCGTTTGTTGTGCGGATTGTGCGTGTTTGTTGTGTGGTGACGTATGGGTGCGTGTATGTTGTGAGGTACATTTGCGTAATTATGGCGTGGCGAAGTGTGGTCATGTGTGGATTTTGTGTGGTAAGTGGGTGAGCTGTGTCGGTGTACGGACACTTTTTTGGGCATTATTGGAATTGTAGGTTGAAGTCGTGGTGGCTTTATATGTGGTGGGCATAAAGTATTGGCAATTGGGTTGAGTGAAAAGTTGCGTGGTGTGAGATTAGAATGGTGGCATGTAAATATTGGAGGTTTGGGCAATGAATGCAGGCAAGGGTTTCCATGTGTGAAAGCTTTGTGTGCTGTACGAGTCCTTTGGGACAGGTTTTGGTCTAGCCCGTGCTTGCATTCATTTGGTACATGTTTAGATACATTGTTAAAGGGGTAGATAGGATTAGCTATGAGTCCAAAGTCAATTTCTTGACGCCATAGGGTGGGTGCCTACCTCAGTTCAACAGGTCTCCTCTGGAACGTCTTGGTTTGGGATGGTTGGCTTGGCTCGGGACTGCTCGCACCGTCCGCGAAATTGAAGTGAAGTCCGGTACTGGAAGATCATTTTGGGATCGTTTGGGTTGTCCCGGATCGCGCGGATTGGTTTCGGGGACTGTGTACGGCATGGCGGTGGATGACTCCTCGGTGGTCGGTGTCCGGCCTTGGTGACACTCGCCTGGGGTTGGTGGGGGTTGTGTCCGTCGTCCTCCCCGGGGAATGGCGCTCCGGAATTCCGTCTCACTTTGTGGGGCGTTGACACGTCGGATGGCCACGGTCATCTGCCATATGATGGCCGCTAGAAGGCGCCTGGTCGCCTCTCTTCTTGTCCGCTTCTTTTCCGCTGGTTTTGTCATTGCCGTTTGATTTGCTGGTGTCTGGGCTAATTTCCATCTTGATCCTGATTAAGTTCCATAATCTTTATCCTGTCGACTCTGTGTAATATGATGCAATTGTTATTACACTATAATATTTGATGTATTACACTGTTGTAGAATCCTGTCGACTTAACCGTTCTGTGGCAATATCGTTGCGGAATTTCTTGTTGTTCGATTTGAATGGTGAGGATTGGTTGAAGCGCAGTCGTTGAGTGGTAAGTGAAGCACACAGTTAGGAATAATCAGGACACATGATGAGGTTTGAAAATAAAAGGCAACTGGATTGGAGGAAAGAAAGTTTGAGAAGAGCTGAGCGATTTGACTTATTAATTATCTGATCACATGGCGGTGATTGTACTTAGCTACGGGATGAGCAGAGGGGGAGAGGTCCAGAGCCGATGTCACCTCCTTGGGAGCCAAAGCGTAACTGCCCATTCTTGCTTTCCGATTTAACACCAAGACTCAGTTTCTCTCTGATTGGTTGAGAGATGATCACCTGATCTTTCCCTATTGGTTGACCTATTTAGATGCTATCTTCTGATTGGCCGGCGGCTTCCTTTGGTGTTAGTTACGCCCGGTCGGGGTCAGGAAGTGTCGTGTTTGTTTGACGCTTATAACTTCGACGGATATTAGATACGTCCTGTCTTTGCCGGAAATATTGGGTGTTAGCTTTAACATTTATAACTTCTGGTCACTAGATACGTCCTGTTTTGCCAGGAAGTGTTGGTTTAAACTTAGCTCGCAGGGTCCTGGGGTCAGAAGGTTAACTGCGTCGTTATTAATAAATATGCTCTCCTCTAGATCTACTTTCTATGTCTTTTGTTACTTTCTTTCCTCCAGTTACCTTATTCTTTTATTAAATCTTTGAAAATCATACATGGTACATACATAGTGGGTCGGGGTTGCATTTAATTATATACAAATTATGACATATATATATATTTATGCGTATGTAAATTTTATTTTTAAATGCACCTCAAGAGATTGTATTTTTCGAGAATTATTCAAGCAGAGCTTGCAGAATCATGTCGAGGGCGATGATACACGACCTCGTGGTTCCTCATTCGACGTCTGATTATCTATAAGTGAAATATAGTTTTTCTTGAAAATGTCATCCATTTATTCAAATGCGCCTTAGCTATTTTTTGAAGATCTCTGGAGAAAAGAATAGAAATATGCGTGAAAAACTGGTGGTCTACGAGGAATTGACCAATGTGGTCACGTGGTTGGCAGGGTGACCAAATCAATCCGAGGTTGTTTGAACGCCGCAAAGTCTGATAATTTGATTAGCTTTGGTCAGGTCGATGGCCTTGAATTATTCATCGGGGAGTCGATTCACACCTTCCTTTATATCTTAACTTGATTCTATACTTGTACTCGTATTTCTTATTTATCCACTTACGTCTGTTTCACTGAGGGGGTAGGCTATTTACATCTGTATCCGTACTTAACTCTCTAACTCTAACCATGTACAAGTAACATTCTTGTTATCCACTCACCTGTGTGTTTCATTGTTGCGAGGTTATTTAAATTTACATCTGTATCTGTACTTAACTCTCTAACTCTAAACATGTACAAGTAACATTCTTGTTATCCACTCACTTGTGTGTTTCATTGTTGCGAGGTTATTTAAATTTACATCTGTATCTGTACTTAACTCTCTAACTCTAACCATGTACAAGTAACATTCTTGTTATCCACTCACTTGTGTGTTTCATTGTTGCGAGGTTATTTAAATTTACATCTGTATCTGTACTTAACTCTCTAACTCTAACCATGTACAAGTAACATTCTTGTTATCCACTCACCTGTGTGTTTCATTGTTGCGAGGTTATTTAAATTTACATCTGTATCTGTACTTAACTCTCTAACTCTAACCGTGTACAAGTAACATTCTTGTTATCCACTCACTTGTGTGTTTCATTGTTGCGAGGTTATTTAAATTTACATCTGTATCTGTACTTAACTCTCTAACTCTAACCATGTACAAGTAACATTCTTGTTATTCACTCACTTGTGTGTTTCATTGTTGCGAGGTTATTTAAATTTACATCTGTATCTGTACTTAACTCTCTAACTCTAACCATGTACAAGTAATATTCTTGTTATCCACTCACCTGTGTGTTTCATTGTTGCGAGGTTATTTAAATTTACATCTGTATCTATACTTAACTCTCTAACTCTAACCATGTACAAGTAATATTCTTGTTATCCACTCACCTGTGTGTTTCATTGTTGCGAGGTTATTTAAATTTACATCTGTATCTATACTTAACTCTCTAACTCTAACCATGTACAAGTAACATTCTTGTTATCCACTCACCTGTGTGTTTCATTGTTGCGAGGTTATTTAAAATTACATCTGTATCTGTACTCAACTCTCTAACTCTAACCATGTACAAGTAACATTCTTGTTATCCACTCACCTGTGTGTTTCATTGTTGCGAGGTTATTTAAATTTACATCTGTATCTATACTTAACTCTCTAACTCTAACCGTGTACAAGTAACATTCTTGTTATCCACTCACCTGTGTGTTTCATTGTTGCGAGGTTATTTAAATTTACATCTGTATCTATACTTAACTCTCTAACTCTAACCGTGTACAAGTAACATTCTTGTTATCCACTCACTTTTGTGTTTCATTGTTACGAGGTTATTTAAATTTACATCTGTATCTGTACTTACCTCTCTAACTCTAACCATGTACAAGTAATATTCTTGTTATCCACTCACCTGTGTGTTTCATTGATGCGAGGTTATTTAAATTTACATCTGTATCTGTACTTAACTCTCTAACTCTAACCATGTACAAGTAACATTCTTGTTATCCACTCACTTGTGTGTTTCATTGTTGCGAGGTTATTTAAATTTACATCTGTATCTATACTTAACTCTCTAACTCTAACCGTGTACAAGTAACATTCTTGTTATCCACTCACCTGTGTGTTTCATTGTTGCGAGGTTATTTAAATTTACATCTGTATCTATACTTAACTCTCTAACTCTAACCGTGTACAAGTAACATTCTTGTTATCCACTCACTTGTGTGTTTCATTGTTGCGAGGTTATTTAAATTTACATCTGTATCTGTACTTACCTCTCTAACTCTAACCATGTACAAGTAATATTCTTGTTATCCACTCACCTGTGTGTTTCATTGATGCGAGGTTATTTAAATTTACATCTGTATCTGTACTTAACTCTCTAACTCTAACCATGTACAAGTAACATTCTTGTTATCCACTCACTTGTGTGTTTCATTGTTGCGAGGTTATTTAAATTTACATCTGTATCTATACTTAACTCTCTAACTCTAACCGTGTACAAGTAACATTCTTGTTATCCACTCACTTGTGTGTTTCATTGTTGCGAGGTTATTTAAATTTACATCTGTATATATACTTAACTCTCTAACTCTAACCGTGTACAAGTAACATTCTTGTTATCCACTCACTTGTGTGTTTCATTGTTGCGAGGTTATTTAAATTTACATCTGTATCTGTACTTAACTCTCTAACTCTAACCATGTACAAGTAACATTCTTGTTATCCACTCACCTGTGTGTTTCATTGTTGCGAGGTTATTTAAATTTACATCTGTATCTGTACTTAACTCTCTAACTCTAACCGTGTACAAGTAACATTCTTGTTATCCACTCACTTGTGTGTTTCATTGTTGCGAGGTTATTTAAATTTACATCTGTATCTATACTTAACTCTCTAACTCTAACCATGTATATTGTTGCGAGGTTATTTAAATTTACATCTGTATCTGTACTTAAATCTACCATATTCTTGTACTATTCTTTATTATCTCAACTGTGTTTCATTGAAAAGAGGCTATTAACACTTCAATTTGTATCTATATATACTTTACTCTATAATTCTGACCAGCTCGTGAGGAGGTGGATTACACATTTGGATCTCCCCAACACCATTTCTTGGTCGTCAACAGGCGCTGTACCTTCTCCGGCCATGACGCAGATGTGGCAGAAAATCTATCCCTACCCTCCCTAACACATCCAGAACATCCAATCACAGCCCAACAGTCCTGCGTCGTCTATGGGTTCAACGTACTGATGATAGCCCACCTGTACTGGTCCTGCCGCAGCGTCAAACCTCTCATCTGGAAGGCATTTACCATCATCAAGCGGCCCCTTGACCTGCAGGGCTGGGTCTACGGGTGAGGTCTGGATGACGACGTCCTGGCCATTCTAGCGTCTGTCAAGGCGTGTCTCTATAAGCATCATCTCAAGATTGAACTGAGAGATCCTGTCCTTGTCTGGAGGAGGATTCTCTCAAGATGGAGGAGCCTCCCTTCCTGAGAACAGATTTCTATATTTCATCACCAAATTGTGAATAAAATCATTTATCTATATATTTAATTTCTCATTATTTTTGTAACAATTGACTAAATGTGGATAAATAGTACAAATGTGATATTGTACTGGGATAAGGTTCATTTATTGAAAAAAATAAAAAAGACATCTCCTTATCGGGCAACTGAAAGTTGCTGATGGCTTGCGCCATCTATCAGAATAAATATCGACTATTCGTTGATTTTTAATTATTACAGAATTGACTAAATAGCCATTCTTTATTAATCGATAACCACGTACGCGTTACGGGCTGTTGGGCCTCGTCAGGGTGTGGCAAGCTGTACCTCAACGACCAAAAAACTAGTCATTCAGGCATCCCTAAAAAATCATGAAACGGGTGGTAATGGCCAGAATTGCGTGGGAACGCGAAACAATGCGGAATAATACTACAAATGTGAATTTGTACTGGGATAAGTTGCATAAATTGAGAAATAATAATATGATGTTAAATGCAGAAAACGTCATATTTCAACACGATATGTGTGTTTCAAGCTTATAATTAAAATATTTGAAAAATTGTCAAACACTCATAACACCAACGTGTAAAATATTATTGTCTGTCAGTTCACCTTACTTGAATATTGTAGAAAACATTAGAGAAGTGATTTATTTTAATTTAAAACTTATACAGATCTATGAGATGCGATGCCAAAAACATTGGAGAATTAAATAGTGTCATTCAAAACATTTGGGACAATAATTCGCAAAAAAAAAAAGAGTAGAAAAGTATACCAACCAATGCCAACACATTTGTTAAGCTCAAATATTTAATAAAAGATTCTTAACCGATATTTTAAATTTAAAAAGACCAATTTAATATAAATCAAATAATAATTTATAAAATTATGGGAAAAATACTTCATTTCTCTCTTTTTACCAACATTTCTATTGTCTTTATTTATATTATTAAAATATTCAAAGTGAATACAAATTTTATTATCAAGGAAAGTCAAAGGGTTATGTTTTATTAAAAAAATAACTCCAATTTCTGCTCTATAAAAATGAATATATTCAATTAAAAAGGCATATATTGGATCAAACCTTTTTTAAATTAATATTTCAGTTGGCAAAACACCAACCTTTTTCAAGGTACAACAACATATTTATCTATATAAACAATAAACTCAGCGCCACATAACTTTAAAAAATATAGTTTAAAAAATATGTTTGCCTAAATTCAATTCGAAGAAGAAAAATCTTCAAAAATATATATATAAATAAAATATAAAATAAAATATTGGTAGAACAAAATTATTTTTAAAAATCTAAAAAATGTAATTTTAATAAAAGATATATTTATGGATTTCTCTATTTTAAGAATATAAACATATAGATAGATATCTTGCAGGGAGAGTAAATTGATCTATAAAAAAAAGGTAGTCGTTCCCAGCAAAATAGACGCTGAAACTAAGCGCCATACGTCTCCGCAAACTAGCGGTCTCTGGTTTGTGACAAAGCGACAACACCAACTTTAGTAAACGCAGACATTTCCACCTAAAGACCACATGACTTTGGGATAATGGCCCTCGTCATTCTTGGGCGGAGTTTATTTCTTGAGATTCACAAGGGATCATCTGAAATCTCAACAATCTGTCGAAGATGTGTTCAGCTGGTAGCTCTTTTTGGGCATAGGTTTGGCCTAGCTAATTCACCAGCTAAACACCTCTTTGGCAGATTGTGAAGGTTTCATTTGATCCCTTGTTGATCTCATGAAATAAAATCCACTCTAGACTTACGAGGACCTTTAACCTAAAACTATAGTCTCTTTAGGTGGACATTTCTCCGTTTGTCAAAGCTGGTGTCGTTTCTTTGTCACCAACTTGAGTTTGCTAGTTTGCGGAGACGGTCAAAAATGGCACTTAGTTTTACCGTCTATTTTACGATTTTATATTTATATAAATATATTAAATACAAAAAAGGCATATTCTAACCGCTCACATTAACATTTCTATTGCAGAACGCCATCTAGTAAGAACAAAAATCCACGCTGACCAGAGACAACAGCTCCAAACGCGTTCGTAGTTAGTTTTTCTTGAATCATCAAGAATATGTATTGACCAAATATCACAGAACAAGTTTAAAACAACATTTAGTTAATTTCTGTTCCATTAAATATATTAAATTATACTTTATTTGTTTTGTTTCACACCAAATTTTAAAATCATAGGGAATTGTTTTTATATTAAAAGAATTATATAGAAATATTCATATTAATTATATCCCAAAAAAATGAAAATTGGATTTTCGAAACCCAAATGTAAGGTAATTTCATTGAAATTATGTTTCGCTTTTTAATTATATGTATACCCCATAAGAAACTATGATCTTTCAATATAAGATTATATTGTTACTTTTATATATGACTATATATTTAGGAATTTTTCATAAGTAAATTAATTGAAAGGAAGAGGCAGAGTGGATCAGTTATAAATGCGAGTGATATAATTATACCTAAACCTATATTGAAACCTATTATTCTCTCTTAGAATATCTCGCTAGGCAATAAGTGGAGCTCAGGCCATTAGCCAAACCTAATAATCAAATAAAGAGCAGGTAAACACGAATCAATTTCTCTGTTAAGGTATTCTGTGGAACATATGCTAATGAAGAATGTAATCTCGTTGAGGTGTGCGCACAAAAAGTAATGTAATTAGCAGAGCTGGTTTAAAATTCAATTGAGTCCGAAGCCTACCAAGAAGACTGTTGGCGACTTGTACCGTGCAAGTAATCCTCTTACTTGTCTTTGATCCGATTACGTCACTTGACTGATTTCTGAGTTCTAATTAGGCTTAGAAATAGGCTTAAGGGACTGTAGGATGACCGGTCGGGCTGGCCGAGTTTGTTTTAATTTGAGGAGCCTGTAGAACGACTAGTCGGGCTGGCCGAGTTTTGTTTTGTTTGAGAAGCCTGTAGGACGACCAGTCGGGCTGGGGTCGAGTTTGTTTTTGTTTGAGGTGCCTGTAAAACGATAGGTAGGGCTGGCCGAGTTTGGTTTTGTTTGAGGAGCCTGTAAAACGATAGCCCGAGCTGGCCGAGTTTGGTTTTGTTTGATGAGCCTGTAGCACGATAGGTCGGACTGGCTGAGTTTGTTTTAGTTTGAGGATCCTGTAGAACGATCTGTCGGACTGGCCGAATTTGATTTAGTTTGAGGAGCCTTTAGAACGACCAGTCGGACTGGCCGAGTTTCTTTTAGTTCGAATAGCCTATAGAACGGCCAATCGGGCTGGGGCCGAGTTTGATTTAGTTATATATTTTGGCCATATATTTGGCCTAGCCACTTTGCCAGCTAACATTTCTTTGGCAGATTGTGAAAATTCAATAATATCCCTTATCGATTTCATTGAATAAAATTTGCCTTGGGCTGAAGCCCGAAATGCAATGCTGTGGCTCGCGGAAGAAGCGCGCGCAGTTCGAATGATTTTTTTTAATTCGAAATATAAGCGCATTGATTTATATTTCATAATTCTTTTTTATATTCGAGATGCCCCCCCCCTAAAATATAAGTAATATTGTAAAAGGTTACGTTTTCAGACCTTCCGAGGAGAAAATTATGGAAGAAAATGATATTGCTATTACACTAAGTGCACAATCAGTCAAATAATATAAGAAAACAAATAACATTTTTATATCTATGAAAATAAACGAAAGGTTCCTCTGAATAAGGTACCAGATGAAATCCGTACCTCCAACCGAAAGATAAAGAAAATGGCTGTCAGAGAGAATCTTCTTTTTCGAACGAACATTTAGACAATAACCAATCAACTACTTTCTACCGTTAACCGCATTAACAAGAGAAATCGGCTTGAAATACTTCTCTTCTTCTTCTTTCTTATCTCCACACTGGGTGAAGTAGAATGCGTCTGCCTTTGTCATTAATACTGGGAGCACTACTCAGTGGCAGGCCGACTTAGCTCCAAAAGAAATGGCCGCTTCTGACATGAGGAACAGACGCCATCTGCAGCTGCTCCTAACAAGGAGTACAAATGCTGCTCATCCTGTATCCCTGGATTAGGAGCCCTTACAGGGTACTATCAGCCGGGCCAGCCGAGCCCAGGTTTTTTAGTGAGCTTGTTATTGCTCCCCCTCCTTCTTTTTCATCCGGGCTTGGGGCCGGCAAAGGAAAAATCCTTAAGTTCATGCTCTCAAGCCGCGCCATTTGGAGACATAAAGGGCGTCAATGAGGGAATCGACCTCGGGTTAATTGTCGTAAATAAACAGTTTGTATCTTTCTCCTTCCAACTTCACAGTGGTTTAATCTCCAATCCTTGTGCTACACTACAGCACCTAGAAATTCTCACAATTTTCAATGTTCCAGTTACAGGAATGAAGTAAGTGTTCTAAGGATGATTAGATGTTGGAAAATACATTCTAAACACGCAGTAAAAAGAGACAGCAAATATAAAAGATAAATTGCTCTTTTGCCAACAATTTTTACATAAGTCAATACCGGTCATTAAACATAAGTATCCAGACATGAATTTAGAACTTTGTAAGTGTGATGGGGACGTGTTTATACGTATGTTTCCAGGGTGTGGTATATTAACAGTATTAATAATTGTATAATAGCTCTTCGCGTCAAAGATGACCATGATCATTTGTATATCAGATAAGTAACACCACTCCTGAAATACCACAATAATTTTTTATTGTGTGTATTAATTCTCCTATGAAGATTTCGGTGTCACTCCTTTTTCCAATACATTCAAAGTCTATGTCTGTTCGATCAAAATATCAGCTATTGTATAAAATTGCATGAATATATAACATTGTTTTATGAAGAGATTTTTATATTATCTAAACAAAAAATAAATTACACTATTTTACATCCCAGGACCAATATCAACTGATATTTACAATCATATGCCCCAGGAAACAGGACAACAGTAGTCGGCGATTCCCACACTAGTCGCAGAATAGAAACAGGCTGAAGCGCCATCTATTGGCGGTGGTTATTCAGGCTCATATACGCGACAATATATTTTTATCTGAAGAACACATTATTATGAAGATATTTATTCTGTCTGTCAAAGACGAGTCAATCATGAATATAGGATCTCTAATGATCTATGTTTCGGTGTAAAGTGCATTCTCTTAATAAACTGAGGTTAGAATGTATTTTGACGATCTGTATTCATCTGGGTCATCCTGGATTCTCTCTTAACCCTTTAGGTGCCGGCCGTTTTCAAGGTCATTCCTGATTATTGTTAGCCTTCAAAAGACATCAAACTATTCTTCAAATTATTTTTTTTTAAATAAACGCTTTTATAATTTATACAAACATATGAAACACAATGCAACAGAATATACGCTTTAAAATACAATTAATTAATTTTCATTAGATAATTTTAAGGAGAAAAGGTTACAATCAACACGATCACATCAAAACGATACATCGTCTTGACTGGTGCATTCTTAATATTGTCTATTATGGTATTAAAGGTTTTTGGTGAGGAAATTTGTTCATAATTGGCTGAATAAGGTCACGTGACAGAGAACTGATTACGTCTATTGGATTTTAACAAAATGTTCATTTTATGAACTTAGGTCATTCAATTTTCATTTTGTGTGACAGGTTATATATAATGAACTATATTATTTAGCAAATGGTGAAACTTTGATATGGCTTAGAGATAACTGGCTTTTTTTCTATATTAGCTCATAGAACGAGCTATTGTTCCATTACACTTATTTTGAAGGAAGAGATTCAATTTCTTTTGATTCACCTATATTTTTTAATCAAGATAAGTTATGGAAAGCGTTTACAAATTACAAATATTATCTCACAATGAGTTTCTTTTTATTGCTTGTACCTCTTGTAAAATAGTCTTTTATACTTCTTTACATCATATAAATATCTATTGGTGATTCAAAATAATATTGTGAGAAGCTGCGCCGGTATATTTGTAAACACGTCTTGTAATAAATATTTCATGCATTAATTAAGCCCTTTGAGGAACGATTATCACTTGGACACTAGCATTTTAAAATGAAAATTGTGATATAATTTTTTTAAATTTTCAAACACCAATATATCTAAAAATAGTACACAAGTGGAATTGTATTGGGATCAGGTTGATAAATAATGAGTAAGCTATCCTCTGATCGTGCAAGCAGAAGTTGTTGATTTCTTGCGCCATTTTAGGAATAAAAATCAAAACTGTATAAATAATGTTTGTGTTTGGTTAAAAAAATGTATGTTTCATTCTTATTTGTCATTCATCGCTAATTTTATTGTAGAAATTGTTGGTAAATATATTTCAATATTTTACATAATTAATTCTTTATTTTATTTTTAATCTGTATATATTTTTATTGATTCGGCAACCCTGTGTTGTCTATATCTTTTGTGTTTTGCTTAGTTTTTAGTCAGTCTAGTTTAAATCAGCCATCAAATTCATGTAGCTTATTCAAAGATAATTAAATTCAGAGGTTCCTTGATCAATTTGCGTAGAGTTCCCTTACTCAAGTCTACAGAATCAATTCAAGTTAATCATCGCTGTACCGTAGCTCATAGAATTTGAGCTCGGTAGACCACGCGAACACAGTTTGAATAAATGTTTAAATGAATAACAACAATAGTTTATATTTATTCCTACAGATGGCGCAAGTCATCATCAACCTTTAGTTGCACGATCATAAGGATACTTTTTCTTTATCAAATATATGATATACTTTTAAAATATATTATATAAAATTGTGAGGTTTTGGATGATAGTATTTACTAGAAACTCCCATTATATAAATAAATCGAAGAACACTAAATTTTCAAACTGAATGTTATCAATAATCCAACATGTGAATGCCGCTTAGATGTTGAATCACCAGAGCATCTTCTTTTAACTTGCCCTCTGACTAATCAAATTGTATGTAGATACTTTGAAACATTACCAAATTCTCTTTGTGTATATACTCTACCTTATGAGAACTTTGTTAAGTTTAGAACTATTTGTACAATAATTTACAGAACATTACTAATCCATCGTGTAAATAATTAATCATATATATGTAAATAATACTGGCACAGCACAATAGTCCCATGGACTTCGTGCTTTTTGTAACAATAAATAAATAAAAAATAACAGTAAAAGTAGAGTGATAAAAATAATTTCCATCCCCAAAACAGCTAGAGTTCCTCATGTTAAAAAAAATGAACAGGTGTTATTACACATAAAGCGAATGCGTGTCTGTGACATGTTAGTGATAAAACTACATTCGAACAGTTTGGGTAAATATAAATTCTCTTTAGAAAAGAACTAGAGATCTTCCGTCTCTCCCAACATATTTGGGATTTCTTTGAAAGAGAAAATACACACGAGAGAAAATTTATGCATCAAATAATCAACGTTTCGTAGATAGGGTAGAATTAATTTAAGAAACCCATATTTCTCCTTTATTAATTTTATTGAAAGGAAATGCAAACTTGTCTAGAAAAGATTTTGACTTTTGAGTTATTATTTTCTAAAAGGTCCTACATTTTCCAATCATTATAGATTTCAGTATTGAATATTCGGGAAAGAAGGTCCTATAAAAACTATTTCTCAGAAAGAGCAGGCTTATGTATAAAACGCTGACGGTGAGAAAAAAGGTAGGAAAAAGTATCGATCAAAAGTCACAAAAAAAAAAACTTTTTCAAGGTGAATCTATGCTAGGTATTGTCTTGACACGATGAAGATGTTTCAAATTGTCAAGTTATGTGTGTTTATAGGCGAAATAATTATCAATTACAATAAACCCTACCTGGAAGGGTGAATATTTGTAATTAGATAACACCATAAGAAATTAAAACTTTTTTAGACGCATATGATTATTTTCAAAAATTTAACAATTTTCTAATGCTCTTACTGCAATGATAAATTAATGGGAGTGCCTGGCTCATCACTGGTTAACATTTCCAGCGGTTTCGCCACTATGTATATCTGTAGAGCACCTCACTTATCATGGTTGCGTTTAAACCTGCGCAACATCCTTCAACGCTCGGTATGTGGGATCTCTCAATTTATTATTGCATTTAGAATCACCTCGATGGAAGCAGACATTTCCTAATTAAATATTGCTGGACCGTGACGGGGCGGGCGGCTAACTTCGGCAACACCGGAGCTGACGTCACACCCGTACTTTCATTTTCTGTTTTTGTATCCTGCATCGGCGTAGCCGCGCTGACTCATATTTTCTTTCCCCATGATTACCATTTCATTAATATATATATAATCCTTTCACCTTGTTGTAGTTAATTAAAGAATAATTAACGTTAAGCGCTGTGTGTGTAATCAAATTGAAATACAACAAATATTTGAATCAAAATAAATAAATAAAAATATATTGAGTTATCAATAACAAATAAAGTGATCTTGAAAATAGAGGCTGCCTGGCCAGCATTCATATTTCTTTTAAAAATAGACACTTGGGCCAGTTAAAGTTTTATTTTCTCAACGTTTCAAAAAATATATTTTGTATTTATTGCGTTCTCTACCTAACGAAAATAGCACTTGACGAACACTATAAGGTATAAGCCATTTATTTCTATAAAAAAGATACTTTCACTCTCCTCTTACACTCTATATACATCCAATCATTTTTACATATTTTATTTTCTATCAGAAAATGAATACATATCTACATATATGCTGCATTTTTTCTTTAAGAATAAAATTTGCATATGGAATCATTACAGTATTCATCAGGATAAATAAATAAAAATAAAGCATCTGGCAAGATGTTAAATATTGTTCAGAACATTCTTTGAATAAATAAAGTGATGTTCTATTAGTTTCGATACCAATTTATCATGTTTTTCTAACAACAGTGAAGCATATACTAGGTAGATCCTGGTTTGAGCAATAATCTGTGCTAGCGGTGGCCTTAGAAATATCCTATTGTATATCCAAGATTAATCATAAGGCAAAAACGTTCCATCTCTATATAAGAAATAAGAGCATTAAAAAACGAATTACCCATAACATAGACGGCGCGTTATTGACATATGATTAATTTATGTCTTACTGGCCTTGTCCTTATTGTTTGCGGAAAGGCATTGCTCGATGCAAATATTTATATGTAATTCTAAGGTCCATAGTTGTCCATAGTTTGCTTGAATACCATTTCTATGATTCTACTCTTCAATTTTCATTTGTCGTGTCCAATTAAGAGCCTTAGATGTCTCCATGCGCATCTCTATCACAGCAGACGCAATGTTCTCCAACTTGGGTGTGTGAAGATGCTGGTCTAGGTCCCTGTCATATTTCTGCAAGGCTGCATTGCTAGGCATGAGAATATGTGGGTAGGTGTTAGTTCCACACCAGAACAATTCTTGCATGTCCTGTAGGTTCTTATGTCATCTTGATGTATTGCCATTCATTTGTATCCCTTCAGTGTAGCATATATAAGCAGAATCGTCCAATACAGTATCAAAGCTCTAGAAAGCCGTCTGGTAGAATAAATTTACGAAACCGCTGAGAGAGTTCATCACTGACAACCAAACCCTCCCCCAATATTTTTTCATCGCAGTAAGGACAGTAGAAAGATTAGTGTTATGTATAGAAGATACCCTTGTGCTTTAATGCTTCCACCTTTTATATCCAAGATTATATATGTTAAAAGATAGTGGGCATTGCTGCTGCTGTGATGGAGATGCATGAAGACATCTGAGACTCTTCCTTGGACACGACAACAACAGCAACAACAACATATGTTAAAAAGATAGTATATATATAAGTTTAGAACTAAATCAGCCATTTCTCAGATCCAATATTGCTAAGAAGGAAGGCAGAGAGAGAGGTTTCCTCCTCCTCCCAGCGCCAAGAGAACAAATCCAATTCCAGCATCGATCGTGCAGCCAGCAGTCTATACTTACTGGAACTGCTTCCGTACAATTGCCCGCTGATAGCAGATCTGTCATTTCTCCGGAGTATTTATTCCGGAGAGTTTCTGATGTAGCAAGTAGTTGTCGTGATACCCTGCTAAAATCATCGTAAGGTTATCCCGATATTGAAAATAGACTATGAAAATGCGAAACTATTATAGACGCATACGATTATTTTAAAAATTAAACAATATCTACTGCCCTTACTGCAATGGGAGGATCTTGCTCTTCAGTGGTGAACCCTCCGAACGGTTTCGCCAGTTCGAACACATATGTCTTATTTTGCTAAATGAGGCGTTTGCAAGATATTTTGGATCATTAAATAAGGCCCACTGATGAGCCAGCCCATCCTATTAATTTTTACATTGCAGTAAGGGCAGAAGATATTGTTCAATTTTTAAAAGAATCTTACGCGTCTATAATAGTTTCAAATTTTTATAACAGATGGCACGCTAATGCATCAAAATAGACTATCTACAAATTTTTCAAGGATACAGAGGCAATTTTGTTCATACTTGGTTATCTCGTATGTCTTCAATATTTTTTTCCATTGCAGTAAGGGCAGTAGAAATTGTTTTATTTTAAAAATAATATTACGCGTCTAGAATAGTTTTGTAATTTGATAACAGATGGCGCGCTAGTGCATCGTAAAATGTCACTGTATATCAAATATATTTCAAAGGTATTGTATGAATCTCGATATAAACATCCAAAAAGATACATCTTCCATAGGTTTGATACATGAGTGTAAATTTAAAAGTAGCGCATTTCCAAAATACAGTGAAATAAGCCAGATGCAAGCAGTATCAGCGCTTATATATCAAATGATGTAAAAATAATTCCCTCAATTTGAGGGATCTCTACAAGAGATATATTTAAACCTTAACATTTGTATATACCTATAAATATAATAAAAACATATCATAAATATATAAATAGACCATCCTATAAATATTATATTATGAAATATTTATTACTTGCAATATATACATGTTTATATTCCTATAGCGATTTTAAAACAGTGATATTTAATCCCATATATAAATAATGCATTATTTCGATAACGTAAAATAATTTTATTATAAATAGCGAATTTTGAAATTTAGACCAAATATTTTATAACTGATATTACGTTAAAATATAAAATGCTCTTTTTATTTTTCAAAAAATCGTTGATTTAACCTTTTTTTGATTCTAATTGTATTCCTTTCTACAGTAATATTCGAACTAATTTTATTAATCAAGGTATTAACCTGAATACAAGCCGCAGAGGGTAAATCTCTGAATACTAAATACCTAATAATGAGCGTTTTTTATATAAAATAATATAACGTTTGGTGTTTTGAGATATTCTTGCTCTCTCCCAAAACCAATTTGTTGGATCATTCTGTCGTTCAATCAATTCAATTCATTCAATTTTTTGTCATTTATGGGTTCCAAATTCCTTAAAGGGTTTCTCAATGATTTTAAAAAGTTATTTAAATTGTAAAGTTTAATTAGAGATATAGAACAAGTTTAGCTCTTCTAGAGTATCTCAGCCATATTTGCGACTGTTTTAGTATTCTAATCTTAGTAAAACCTTTTTCAAAGTATGTGCAGCGAGAATTATCAGGTATGTCGCCAGACACCAAATATTATGCTTGAGAAATAAAAAATCACAACACGTAAAAATATTAAGGCTGACACCATTCCAAATGATACATACATAAATACACACCCAGTAAGAATTCAGAAAAAAAAAATTCAATTTAACTTTGAAGTAGGGCGCAGGTCAAAAGAAGCAAGGAACCGCTGGTTTATTCCATGATAGTAGAAGATGACTGAAGGGACCCGGGCAATAAACGAAGGTCTGCCGTAGAAACCGAGCTAAGGAACAAAGACTTTAATCCGGGAAAGATTTGGCGTCCCAATCTGTAGGATTGTCCAAGATAACAACGGCCTTTCGACGTTCGACCTCTCAACAGGGGCTTGTTTCTTTCATTTCTCCTCTTTAGAGATAAAGCGTATTAGGAAATAATTATAATATATATTGCTACCCTATTTCTATAGAAAAGCGGTTTTAATAATTAAGTATCTTTTTTATTAATTCTATTGTAAAATAATTATAAAGAGTTTTCACAAAAAGGTTTATGAATTAATGTGAATTTCGAAATGATTTATCATATTTTCAATCATTTCATTATAAGGTGCTAATCATAAACAGATATCTAGCCCATTTGACGTAATGTAAAATATAATCTATTTGAATAAAAATATATTAAGATAAAAACATCAGACTCCCAAGAATAAGTTTCTTTTTAAAATATTCATATCTCAGGGGAGGGGGGGGGGACATGAAAGTCCTTCTATAAAATAGAACACACTATATAATAAATCGCTAATTGAATACGAGTTATAATATAATCAGATACGGTTTCAGATGATTTGATACAAATGGGGAATTTTAGAATGGCGGCAAAAAAATTTTATAACATTAAATAAAATTGAGGTAAAGAAGTTTATTTTAATTTTGATTTCGCAAGCTTTTGAGCAAATATTCTGCTCTTCAATGGGCAAATATTACTATGTACAATATGAAGATGATATTTATAAAAAAATATATATGTTTATGTGACAAAATATAATAATAATGTGGGGAAAGAGAAATAATCACACCACAATTTGGTAGAGGAATCCCAGACAACCAGAGAGAGAGATGGGGGACAGCCGGCCGCTCGTATCGCACACAAAATCCTCAACTGTCTTAATTAGTCCTGAGGTTCCAAGCAACGGGCCCCTTGGAATGTCGCTGATATCTCAAGTGACCGGACCCCACATCCTGTCCCAATAGTCCCGAGAACTCCGGGCCTCTGGTCGCCCCTTGGAATGTCGCTAGTGTCTCAAATGACCGTACTTTAGCTGCCCATCTCTCTTTGGGTTGACTGTAGGTTTACTTTATTATTCCAGGAAAAGTATATATTATGACATATATATATTTATATTGTATATTGTAGTATTTTCCCGTTGAAGAGCAGAACATTTGCTCGAAAGCTTGCGAAATTGAAATAAACTCTTTACCTTAATTTTATTTATTCTTATTTTTCAAATAATTTCCAGATAAATATTGCTCACATGACATTAAATAAAGCATTAAAATATAGACAAACAGGATATGACTATGCATCAATAGCTACTGAATAAATTGTAGTTACTGTCGATCTTCAGAAGGGATTTCTCTAATTGGGGGCTTTGGGGTTGGCACGGGGAAAAGTATATTGTAAATATCCGGAAGGACCAGTCTTGTGATAATACTATTGTATTTTATTGATATTATTGGTCCTATTTTAAGCCTCTTTTATTTATTTGTGATATTATAGTATTGGAGTTTTGGTTCTGATAAGGAAATGAGCGACCTGTTTTCTTTATATGCTTGTACACAAATGGTCCATTGACTTTTCTGTCCTTATTTATTCAGATACACTTATGTTTAAATGTCTTCCGGTCTCACCTACATATCTGATCTTGCATTCTTCACATTCTATAGAGCATGTAGCATTCTTAATATTATTTGGATAATTAATAGTAATTTTCTTTCCCTCACTCGACAGGCTCGTAGGCCGCAGCCTGGCCCCTCTCACCAAACCATCGCCATCCAAGACAGGGTAGCCAGGCCACTTCAGCCACCGAGGAAGCACGCTGTGACACAGCTGAAAAACAACAAACAGCAGCGGGCCCTGAGCAAGTCCAGGTCAGCTGCAGCCACCTTTGACCAGTGCTGCTTTGTGGAGTGGCGCCCTGATCTATCTCCAGTGGATTATATCAAGGCCCTGGAGGAAAATATAGGAAAATCTTCGGTGTTCCAAATAATGCAGATGTCCGGCCAGGTACTGGTCGGGCTGGCCAGCGTCAATATAGCCGAGCGCCTGGTTGAGGAGGGCCTTACTATTGGGACCACTCTCCTGAAGGCATTTCCTTATAAGAAACGGGCGGAGAAAATAACAATTGGGAATCTTTCAATTGCTATCAGGGACGAGGACGTCGTCGCGGCACTGCGGCCCTACTGCAGGGTGGTTTCCCTGAACCATGAGGTCGTGACCAGCGGCGGATACACCTGGACTACCGGCAGCAGGGAGGCCTTTGTCCTTCTAAATGAAGGCCTAAAACTCCACCAGCTCCCTGCTAAGCTGGTGATTGTCTCCAAAGGAGAGTCGACTCCCGCATACATCACCTACGGCATTGAGTGAGGAAAATGCCACCGAAAGGGACACCGGCGAGCCTCCTGCCCCTTTAAAGGCCATGAAAGTCGTCCTGCCCATCTTCAGGACACACGGAGTGGACCGGTGTCTCCATCCTCCCAGCCCACGACCTCTACAAATTCCGCAGCGAGGGGTTCTGACACAATCCAGAAGTCCCCTTGGTAATTTCCTGCCCTGCCGCTGCGAACTGTTTCATTTCCTCCCCAGATGACTCCATCTGCTGAGCCTTTTGTATCGGGGCCGTCTATGCCAGCGCCTTCCTCGACCGCTGCTGTACCAACAGAGGTATCTTCCAAAGAGACTCATTCAAAGAATGCACCAACCATCCAATCCACCACACCAAAGCTTCAAGAGAAACAGCCTCTACAGACCACTTTACAACAGGTAGAGGAGCTGTTCGAAAGCTTGAATGCCAATACCATCCTAGAACCTCTCTATGAAAACTTTTATAGGGAGGAGATAGAAGACGCTGTTGTCTCCCCTTCTAACAGGGGGGACGTCCTCGAGTACCTGACGCATGAGCAGAGGTTTGCTCTGAAACTATTCCTCGACATGGCAATAGCACATGTCGGGGAGAAGTCCAATCTACGCGGAACGCTGTCCGACTTCAGGACGGAATGTGACATCATACCAGACGACCCTCAGTGGGATTCGTCTGATGAAAATTATATTTAAGTTTAATTTTTTTTAATTTAAAAAATATATATTAACCCTATATAATTTTATATGTACGATTAATAAATATGTTTCAATCTCTCTCTCTCTCTTTGTTATGGAGTTTCTTAGTAATGAATTTAAATTGGGAGAGTAGCTTTTTTATTATTATTATTATTTCTAGTACACGTGGTACCGGCCATGATAATCATGGTGGGTAAAAGTTGGCGACTGCTTTTATTGTAAGAATCGGGTCCATTGGAGCATTTTTTTATTGAAAAAAAGTTTCCAATGCGGGATTGTATCCCGGGTCGAAGCGGCCGAAAAACAAACGTTTTAGACCACCTTCCACCAACCCCCTGGGAGAGTAGATGAAGTTCATTACTATGAAAAACCCCATAACAAAAAGAAAAATAGTAATAATTTTTCAAATAATATTAAGAATGTCAAATATAATCCATTTCTTCTTATCAGAACCAGAAAGCCATTACTGTAATAAACAATAGAGGCTTATAATAGAATTAATCATATCAAGAAAATGCAATAGTATTAACAGAAGACTGGCTTTTCCGGATATTTACATTATACCTTTTACTGAGCCCAATTAAAGCATCCAAATAGATAAATCCCTTATTTTCATCGCCATAGTGATAATTTTTACCAATTAGTTGCTCTCAGGTAAGAGAACGCCCCTCTCTAAAGATCTCTTTTTCTCTTCAAATAGGTATCTTTCAGATAGAGGTTCTACTATATAATATATAAATAACCTAAATTATTTGGATTGGATTGACAGAGATAAAGCTGAGAGGATCAATAAATATATATTTGTTTATCAATTACTACATTAATATTCTTTGCCCTCATATATTTTTTATTGTGTTTATATTTATATCGTGGATGGCTTTTTTTGATTTACCAAGAAATTGGGTTGGCCAAATATCAGGGAACAGGCTAAATCAATGTTTAGTTGATTTCTGTTCCACCAGATGGCGCTCTGCCTTCTGTAAAGCACATGTGCTCCTGGTCAGGATATGCCATTTTTAATATATATTTCATTCTGTTATTCAATAATAATTCTAATGGTTAACCTTTATTACGTACCCAATTGTATAAATTTAAAGTAATCTATTCTTTAATAGTTTAGAAAATTATAAATTATTATATCTAAATCAAAAAAAATTCTTACATTCATAATCACCCTAATTTCTGACTTTTCCATCGAAGGCTAAACTGAGAAAAATGAAATTAGATATCGCAAGAAAACGTGGCGATTTTTAAGGCGTTATTTTTCTACAGGCCTTTGCTCAAACATTTTTATTGCAGGATGAGTGATATCAAGCTTGTTATAAACTAGGAAACTATTGTTACACTCGAAAAATTTAGATAAAGATCCTGTTGTTGTTTCTTATCCCCTTGTGTAAAGATTACACGAATTCCATGAGTTCATGCTCCTCGAGCTGTTTTATGATGAGCAGCGGCCTCTCCCAAGGGTCATGTTTAGTGCATCTAATGCAAGCCAAAATGTGTTCTGGAGCTGCAGGTACCAAACTACATTTTGTGTGTGTGAGTGTGTGGGATACATTTTGTTATTATTTTCTATCTTCAATGGCTTGAGAGGGCCTGTTCTAAATCTTGTTAGTGTTGTTTGATGCTGTCTATTTCTGATGTTCAGAGCTCCTCCTGGGTTCACTCCACTGTACCAACTGTGCTTAGGTGGGATCCTCCAGTTCTTGTTGATTTTTGTTTTGGCTACTATTTCTATTTCTTTCAAAGTAAGTTTATTTTTCTCTGGCAAGGGTTCTTTTGTGCCTTTTTTCGCTAGCACATCAGCAGAGCAGAGAAAGATCCTAGTGTCTTCAGTGGTCAAAAAAAAAAAAAAATACCTAATGTATGATGCATTAGCGCGGGGTATCTCTTATAAGAAATTTGAAATATTTTTGACGCGTATGATTCTTTTAAAAATAAGTCAATTTTCTACTTCCCTTCTATAAATTTCCCATTTTATAAGATTCCCCATCACCTAATTTCCATTTTGTAAATTCATAAGTGAAAATAACATTGGAAAAATACAAATTCCAATAAGCGTTCATTTCTATATTAGTTCGGAAATTCAATAATATACTAGTATGAAGAAGCAGCTATATATAATTTTAAAAAATTAGCGCTATTTATTTTTTTCTCTCTCTCGGCCGTGCGCCACGCGAGCTCTGCGTTTTTTGAGGCTGAGATGGAAAATATGGAGTTGAGCAAACCCTTTGAGGTATTGGCTGAAAGCCAAGAGAATGGGCTGAAAGCTCATGTTAACCTCACCAAAATCGGCCAAGTTTCCGCCGAAAAATCACCAATAGAATCTGAAATGCCAGAAAGTAATTCATATTCAACAAATGCCAGAAATGCAAATACTAAACCGGCGGTGGGCGGCGGACATGCAAATTCTTGCCGCAATTGGGCTGATTGCCCGGAGCAGGAAAACCAGAGAGACAAGATGTGAGCTTCACCACAGTAGGCAGTTCCAAGAAGAGGCCACATGACCAAGAACACACCAACTCGGGGACCAAAAAGGGATGCAACCAGGCTCCGAGAATCCCTCCCAACAGCAGCAGGCCACAAGCCATGCCAAGGCCCAATAAGGTGCACGAGTGCCAGACTACCAGGCAGAAGCAGGCTACCTTACGAGCCCGGTCGGAAGCGGGACAGGCGGACCAATGTGTCTACCTGGAAAACTGCACAGACTTTACACGGGAGAAGTACTTCCGGGCGTTGGAAGTGAAGCTGGGCAAGGGAACCATCTACCAGCTGACAAAGATGGAGGGACACATCCTAGTCGGCCTCTCCAGCGTGAAACTCGCCGACAAGCTGATAGAAGAAGGCCTCGACATCGAGGATGCCACTCTGAGGGTCTTTACTCTGAGAAAAAGGGCCGAGCGAATCGTGATCGGAAATGTGTTCTACTTCGTGGAGGACGCTGACCCGCTGCGACCCTAAGGGCAGGTGACTTCATTAGTCCAGAAGATGATAGAGATGGGCGACTCCTTCTGGACTGATGCCCGTCGGGAGACTTTCATCACTCTGCGGGACGGAGTGAAGCTCTCTCAGATACCTGCCCGGCCGGATATCAAATCCACGGGGTTGTCACTCACGTCTACCTGACTTATGGAATCAAATGCTCCCTATGCTACAATCAGGGGTAAAAGCGCGCCAACTGTCTACGGAAGACCGGACTGCAGGAAAGCAACCTATTGCTCCCCGTGGATGCTCTGATTGTGCGCTCGAATGCCGCTAGCAAGCCTCCCATCACGCCGAGCGCCCCTCCTCCTCCTGTTGTTGCTGTTGTCGCAGAACCTCCTCCCAGCGACACAGCTATGACAGTATATCTGGACGACTCGACTCCTACTCCACCAGAAACGCTAAGCGTTTCACAAGAGCCTCCGCCAACCCAGGATCGGCGATTATTGACTGAGAAACTAATGTACAATCTCTTGAAGAACGAGAGAGTTTCTGAAGCCATAGCCAGTGTCCAGAAGCTAGGCCTGGAGAGAGAGGATCTCCTCCAGACGCTTACGCATAACGGGAAAATGGACAGGCTCATTGCCGATTCAAATTTCGAGCAGAGAAAGGCCATTGCCAACTTGGCCACGGCGCTTATGGCTTTTACAGGAGATACCAGCAATACCCTGTATAAGAAGCTCTCGCAAGCCAGGAACTCTGCTCGGCGGCCCAAATGAACTTCCTCTTTGCAACCCTGAACACCCGCGGAACCTGCCCACCTGGCGACACCAATGAAGCCTTGTATTGATTTCATTATGTATATTTATCCTTGATTTTTCATATTTACTTATTATTATTATTTCTTTCTAGTTTTCATTTATCACTATAATTTCTTATGAATTATGTAATAGAAGTAGTTTCAATCTCGATCTCTCTCTCTCTCGGCCGTGCGGCCACGCGGCGCGCGAGATCGTTTTTTTTTTTTGACTCCGAGATGGAGGCCATGGAGACTATTAACCCCTTTGGGGTATTGGCTAAAAGCCAAGAGAATGGGCTGCAAGCCCATATGAACTTCACAGAAAACCCTCAAGTCTCTGCTGAAATATAGGCAAAAGATACAGAAATGGCTGAAAGCCATTCTGATTCAAACAATCTTAAATATGCTAATTCTGAGCCGGCGGCGGACGGCAGACATGCAAATTATCGCCGCAATTGGGCTGATTGCCCTGAACTGGACGATCAGCTTCCCGATGGCCAAGTTGAAATCTTCACCACAGTGGGAGGCTCAAAGAAAAGGCCACATGACCCTGACCACGCCAACTCGGGAACCAAAAAGGGATGTGTCCAGGCACCGAGGATCCCTCCCAACAGCAGCAGGCCACGAGCCACGACAAGACTCAGCAGAGTGCACGAATGCCAGACCACCAGGCAGAAGCAGGCGACCTTCCGAGCCAGGTCGGCAGCAGGGCAGGCGGATCAGTGCGTCTACCTGGAGTTCTGCCAAGACTTCACCCAGGAGCAGTACTTCCGAGCGCTGGAAGCCAAGCTGGGCAAGGGCACGGGGCGCGAAGATGGAGGGGCAAATCCTGGTCGGCCTCTCCAATGTCTAGCAAGCCGACAAGCTCGTAGAGGACGGGCTGGAGATAGAGGACGCCATCCTGCGAGCAACACCACTGAAGAAACGGGCGGAGCGGATCGTGTTCGGCAACGTTCCGTTCTTCATCGAAAACGGGGACCTCGTGGCAGCCCTGCGACCCTACGGACAAATAATCTCCATCGTCCAGAAAATGCTCGAGCTGGGCGATGCATACTAGCCCGACGCACGTCGCGAGGCCTTCGTCACCCTTCGAGACGGCGTGAAGCTCTCTCACATCCCAGCCCGTCTCGAAATCAAATCAAAGGGGGTGACCAGCCACGTTTACGTGACTTACGGCATCAGGTGCTCTCTATGCCATAAGCAAGGCCACAAACGCTCCAACTGCCCCCTGAAGACTGGCGTGCAAGAGGCTAGCCTACTTCTACCAGGGGACTCACCTCTTGGCCCAAAGAACGCCGGAAGAAGGCAGCCCCCCACCACGAATGCCATCCCGGCTCTCTCACCAACGACAGCCTCAGGTCCACCATCGACTTCAGCACCAAATCCAGCTGCATCATCAGCCCCACCTGCTGCACAGACCCAAACTACTGCCGCTGTGGACCCATCCCCTCCTCCACCAAAGCTATCTAGTGGCGTTAAGAAGTCCAAAACATCTTCGCGGGACATACCTAACATGGCCCTGTAGAACCCAAAGGCCTCTACATCACCAGACGAAATGAAAAAGGAGAAGATCCTAGTGTCGTCTCCCTTAGGGACCCCCTTAGAGACTCGGAGGCAGCTCAACTTGAACGAGTTCCCAACGACATTTAGATCCAGCCTGACTAGAGGGCTAGAAAGAAGCGAGATATTAGAGGCGCAAGCCACCGCCCCCGGTCTTTCTTGAATTCTGCCCAGACTTCAGCCAGGCCCAGTACTTTCTGGCGCTGGAGGCGAAGCTGGGCAAAGGCTCCGTCTATCAGCTTACAAAAATGGAGGGGTATATCCTGGTCGGCCTCTCCAGCGTGCAACTGGCCGACAAGCTGATAGAAGAAGGCCTCGACATCGAGGACGCCACCTTGAGGGCCTTTCCCCTGCGGAAAAGAGCCGAACGCATTGTGCTCGGCAATATTTTCCTTTTCGTAGAGGACGCAGACCTTGTCGCAGCACTTCGGCCCTATGGACAGGTTACATCCATTGTAGGATGACTCCAACTAGGCTGATGCCCGTCGGGAAGCTTTCATCACTGAAAGATGGAGTCAAGCTATCCCAGATCCCTGTCTGGCTGGACGTCAAGTCCAAGGGGATGGCCACCCATGTCTACGTGACATACGGGATCAAGTTCTCCCTGTATAATATGCAAGGTCACAAACGCGTCAACTGCCCACGAAAGGCCGGCCTGCAGGAGAGACACCTGTTGCTCCCCGTGTTGCTCCCCTTGTGCCCACGGCTATCCCTAGCAAGCCACCCTCAAATTTGAACGCCCCTCCTCTTCCTGTTGCTGCATCACCACCACCAGCTGCTGCTGTCGTCGCAGAACCTCCTCCCAGCGACACAGCTATGACAGATAATCTGGACGACTCGACTCCTACTCGTCCGTACTCCGTTACGTCGACCGCCATATAGTATGGCTTTATATTATATAAATTAATTGTTGTTTTCTTTTGACTGAACAAGATATTTTGTAACTATGTCTTTTGCTATATTCTAGACGCCTCAAGTCAAGTATTTATTCCTCAATTTTTTGATCAGCTCAATTAAAACAAATTGTGATCTAAAATTGATATTTCATTTTTTTTTTCAAAAAGGTTCACGCTTGAAAACCATTGGCTAAATGCTCATTAATTCAAATTCTCTGCGAATAATTACATTCCCAGCAAAATAAAATATTAAAATATATAATGTCTTTTATAATGAGAGTTCCTCTGATTTACTATGGATTTTCTGAAGGAATTTTCTATTAGAGGACATTGGGTTCAGGGAAACTTACTTCTTAGACTTCTGAGAGGTCCACTTCTCTGTTAATACTAGGTATGGTATAGTGGTTATTCAGAGAGGGTCACCCAGGTAATTTATAGCCATCGTATATTTATTTCTACAAGACATGTTAAATCTTAGCTCATCTGTAGTGAACCTTCTCAGCTATTTCGTTAATTCAATCCAATAAATGGTTACAACAATTTTATATAAGTAATGAAAGCATTCGAGCACAAATGTTTCTTTTTTACATAAAACAAAGTTCCACTGTCCTTACTGCAATGAAAAATTTTATATTGGAAAGGCTTGGTTCACCATCATTGGTGATCCTTCCCAGCGGCATCGCCAATTTAATCTACAAGACCGCTTTTTTGAGCTCTAATACTGTATTGGACATTGTTACACCGAAGGGTGGAATCTCAAAGATGATTTTCAAGCAAAATATGAACATGAGCTTTTAGGACGATAGAATTACATATAAATATTTGCATAGAGAAATGCTCTTCCGCAAACAAAAAGAACAAAGCCGGTTAGGCATAAATTAATTAATAAATGTTTTCATTTGCTATATATAGATGGCGCATTATTACTTTATATTAAAACTATAATTATATGTTGATTCAGATCATATATATAATGAATTAATTAAGAAAAAGGCATCTCCTTATCGTACAACTGAAAGTTGCTGATGACTTGCGCCATCTATCGGGATAAATATCAACTATTCACCACGTTGATTTTTATCAGAAATCTGATTTCTATTAGAAATCAAAGTGAATAGTTGATATTTATTCCGATAGATGGCGCAAGCCATCAGCGACTTTCAGTTGTACGATAAGGAGATGCCTTTTTCTTAATTTATGCACCTTATCCCAGTATAATATCACATTTGTACTATTTTTCACATAAGGAATTAAATTGAAGAAACTCTGAGAAGATTCATTACTAATGAGGTAAACCTTCCCAATTCTTTTCCATCCTCCTCGATTCCAAAATTGGTCCTTTATTTGAAAGAGAAAGAGCTTTGAATAGTTACATCTTCAACACGGCTAAATGAATATATATAGAGAGATTACAAATTTAGCTTCGATTAATAAATTACCTTCGATTCCATACTTAGTAATTAATGACATTAATTAATTTTTTACAAGCAATCTTCAAAACTGATTAAGCAATATTATTTCTAATTAATTTGATATTTCTTGTTCTGTTTATTAGGACTCTCATTAGCAGATCTGATTTATTTTCAAAGCAATCAGATTATGCAGATATCCCATCTTTAGAACAAAAGGTTTTAATTTAGTTTTCTTTTCTTAATTGGAAATAATTTGATTAATAGATTCAATTAGAAATGTGAAATATTCAGCGTAAAGAGAGTTTTATTTTAACAAAATAATTGCCAAAACTGCCGTTAGTGCAATGAGAAAAGAAAATTGGGAGGCTTGTCTTATCAGTGGTGAACCCAGCAATGGAATTGGACAGTTGAATCTTCCATACTGCTCTAATATTGTTTTGGGCTGCTTTGTTTATAATTTCGACACTTTAGGGTAATTATTGCTGATAATATTCAATGAAGCAATGAGCATAACAATTAATTACTATTGGCAACTCAATTATATAATTATGAATGCACGCATGGACAAAACTCAAGTATGTTGTACCTTTTAGCATGTATTTCGGGATTCAGACAATAACTCTGAAAGATTTTTGATATACAGTGACTTTTACTTAAGATACACGATATAACTAAATGTAAACAAATAATTTCCTCTGTCTCCTTAAAAAAAAAAAACAGATAACCGGTGACATTCACTATTTTCCACTTCTTTAAGTTTTTCCGTGAGTGTATATATTATTAAATAATTTCGATCTCGTTTGAAGGAAAAATTTTCAAGAGCTGCCGAAAGTCCTGAGCGGTATCTCATTGACGTAAAAATGGTCTGTCTTTGTCTCTATTACAACCTTCTATGAACATCCATCATATAAAAAACATGAATATCCTTGTTTTGGGCACATAATCTCCAATGTGTATTGTTTATTTAAGCACAGATTTTCTTATTTTATTTGATAATATATGAAATAGTGAATATTTATTAAACTCAATATAAAAGTAGCACCACTTAAAATTCCAATGATGAATGACAGAGGTAGCTGAAAAAGAAAGAGATAAGCTAAAATGCTTAACTCGGGGTGTCACTGACCAAAATAGAATCTCCATGAAGGATATAATTCGTCAAGACCGGGAAAACGGCAATTCCGTAAATAATAGGTACGTTTTTTTATATAGATTCGAAAGATCAATTTTTAACTAAAAATAAATAAATAAATAATATTCTATGAAATAAAATTATTTTATTTTATACATGATACATTAGCGCGTCAGCTCTTATAAAATTTGAAACTATTATAGACGCGTATGATTCTTTTAAAAGACAATAGAGATTGTTTAATTTTTTAAAGAATCATACGCGTCTATAATAGTTAGAATATTTATATATGCTATTATGAAAAAATCGAAATATATATACAATAAAATACATTTTTTATAAAGTATTCGAAATCTCAGTTTCATGTACAACAGGCTGATTCACTAGAAGTATAACACACACATCCTCTTATATTGATCAATAAAACTATTTTTAAGTCTTAAATAAATAGGATCAATTTCTGTATTTAACTCGTAACTATTTCAGCTAAATATTCAAAACTATTCAAATTCAATTTGATAAACACTAATCAGGTTATAATAAATTGAGTAAAATTTGATTAAACAGTCCAATTATAAACTCGGTAGAAAACCATTTTAAAATTCGCCTGAGATTGTATAGTATCTGATTTCATCGTGTGTGAAGCAGCCAATGGCAGAATACAAAGTAGAGATTGGCGAGCGTGGAGAAGACGGTATTCTATAGACGCCATTTGTATGCGAAGCCATATTCGTTTGACAAAATAGAATTCATTAAAATACTTAAAAACATTTAGAATTCCTGTAATGCAACTTGTAAATAGGAAAAGATCTAATAAAATGTATATTTATTTAGAATTTTTGTATTTTCTATTTTTGGGTAACACCTTAAATCTAAAACATTTTATTTGATTTACTTGCTACTTCATAGAATACAATAAACAAAGTTTTTATTTGCTCATCCTTATTCCTCTCTCTAACTAAAGGTTTAGGTATTTTGAAAAATATTTTCTTATATATTCCATAAAGATGATCATTATATATAGAGAGAAAAGTAAAAATTTCAGAAAATTTGATATATATGTTAATTAAATATATATATAAAAATGTGTGTGTATTTATATATTGATATATATATAAAAGCTCATGTGAGCCTGTTCAGGATATGCCTCTTTTGTTTTTAATATTCAATACCTGGCCTATTATATATTTTTTATTGTTTTTTCACATATATACTGTATGTATAGAAGCAATGGGCGCTTCTCCCGTCAAAATAAACGTCAGAATCTGACGCCATCTATTGACCGTCGCCGCAACTAGCGGCATCGGGTCGGTGACAAAGCCACAACACCAACTTTGGCAAACTGATAAGCGTCCACCTAGAGACCATGGTTTCGGGCTAATGGCCCTCGTCGTTCTATGGATTAATTTCCTCCAGGCAAATTTTCCATCTATGTTTTGCCAATAGATTTGGGCCAGCCACATTGCCAGCAAAACACCTCTTTGGTAGATTGTGAGGATTCCATCAGATACCGTGTGGATCTCATGGAATAAAGTCCGGCCTAGACTGACGAGGGCCATTAGCCCGAAACCATGGCCTCTAGGTTTGCCAAAGTTGGTGTTGTGGCTTTGTCACCGACCCGATGCCGCTAGTTGCGGCGACGGTCAATAGATGGCGTCAGATTCTGACGTTTATTTTGACGGGAGAAGCGCCCATTGCTTCTATGGATTAATTTCCTCCCGGAAAATTTTCCATCTATATATATATGTGAAAAAATAATAGAAAAAATAAAATATATGTGGGTCAGGTGTAGATGGCGCTCTGCCATCTAAAAAGCACATGTGCTCGTGGTCAGGATATGCCTTCTTTATTTTTAATATATATATGTATATATCAATGATCTCCCTGAGCTACCGTTGTTTCAGTTGTTTCTTTGATTCAAAGTGATCACTTAAAAGAAGAAAAGTCACATTCTTTGATTCATCCCAAATGAATAGGGATATCAATATTGTCTTAAAGTAATCACTCTCAGATTAGTTCATGTCATTTTTATTTTAACAAAGTGATCTTTCTGATAAAGGTTGGGTTAGGTCAAGTTATGTAATTATTCTTTTACTGAAGTTATCACTTATATATATATGTAATATTGTTGAAAATGATCCTGTCGACGTATGGATAAACTGGCAGTCGTGTACGTGAGGCAGTGTTGATGTTCTTCCCACACGCGGACAACAAGAGGCAGAGGCAGGGCTAGATGTTAGCAGCAAGAGTGATCGGAGACAGTCCACGGGACAGAGGTAGAGGCCATCACACAAACTTGGATGCCTATCACCGAGACATGGAGAGAGAGACAGAAGCGGCCTGCCGAAGGCCACACCCTAGAACATCTGCTGCTGACCCCCTGCTCAAAACCTGTCCTGTTTACCGGAGTCGTCTATATAAAGCCCTTGGAGGGTCCCCATCTGGGCTGGGCGTTGCCTTTTTCCTCCCCTCTGGCCCGCAGCTGACCGTTCTTTGGATCTTCATTTTGACGTCACCATTTTTAGTTTAAATACAAAGTACAAATAGCGGGTTTAAATACAAATAGTATATATAAAAAATATGGGGTGGTAGCGAATAGAGAAACAGTGTACATTTTAATAGAAGGGTAGGATCTTATAAATTACTAGACGAAAGGCCCGGGCAACGCCCGGGGTTTACCCGAGTGCGAATATATTTTAAAAACGTTGTCTTGGGTGGTCGCTATTGACAGGGTGGTCTGTATAGACAGGTGGATGTATCACACAGCTGATAACAGGGTTGTCTAGAGTGGTCGCTATAGACAGGGTGGTCTGTATAGACAGGTGGATGTATCACACTGCTGATAATAGGGTTGCCTAAGGTGACCGCTATAGACAGGGTGGTCTGTATAGACAGGTGAATGTAACACACTGATGATAACAGGGTTGCCTAAGGTGACCGCTATAGACAGGGTGGTCTGTATAGACAGGTGTATGTATCACACAGCCGATAACAGGGTTGTCTAGGGTGGCCGCTATAGACAGGGTGGTCTGTATAGACTGGTGTGTGTATCACACTGCTGATAACAGAGTTGCCTGAAGTGACCGCTATAGACAGGGTGGTCTGTATAGACAGGTGATTGTAACACACTGATGATAACAGGGTTGCCTAGAGTGACCGCTATAGACAGGGTGGTCTGTATAGACAGGTGGATGTATCACACAGCTGATAACAGGGTTGTCTAGAGTGGCCGCTATAGACAGGTATATGTATCACACAGCCGATAACAGGGTCGTCTAGGGTGGCCGCTATAGACAGGGTGGTCTGTATAGACAGGTGTATGTATCACACTGCTGATAACAGGGTTGTCTAGAGTGGTCGCTATAGTCAGGGTGGTTTGTATAGACAGGTGGATGTATCACACAGCTGATAACAGGGTTGTCTAGAGTGGCCGCTATAGACAGGGAGGTCTGTATAGACAGGTGTATGTATCACACAGCCGATAACAGGGTTGTCTAGGGTGGCCGCTATAGACAGGGTGGTCTGTATAGACAGGTGATTGTAACACACTGATGATAACAGGGTTGCCTAGAGTGACCGCTATGACAGGGTGGCCGCTATAGACAGGTGTATGTATCGCACAGCTGATAACAGGGTTGTCTAGAGGGGGGCAGGGAGGCCACGTGTTCGCTGGCAGCCAATGGGCGCGCATTCTATCCGTGAGCTTCAGACAAACAGACAGAATAAGGCAAATATATAAGTAGATCGGTTCTAACTAATTGGAAGATATGTGACAAATACTAAAAGTGTCATTATTAAATAGTTTAAAATATACTATAAAATGTGCCCCCGGTGATGAAGATTTGTTGCGGGAAATGAAATAGCATGAATGATGACCTAACAAACCTATTCTAAAATAAAAGAAATAATTTGGCCACAAATTAGTTAAAATTATTAGAAATATAGAAAAATAAAATAGGACAATAATGGTGACGTCTCAATAAGATATAGAATATGATAAAAATATATATACATAAGAATAAATGATAAAATTGAGAAAATATGCAAGATAGAATTAGAAATGCCGTAAAAGTAATTTTCTTATAGAAAAGAAATTGAGAACCTATTGAATGAAAAAATAACTAAAAGAAAAGCATAAAACTTTTAACTTTAACTAAGATTATAAGTTGACGCAGAGGGTTGATGAGGGTATTTTCCTGCGAAGAAATAGCTTGATGAGTTCTGCAATGCCACTGCAATGCAGTACGAACTTTCGCCATCTGTCGGAATGAATATAAGTTAATCGTTGATTTCAACTATTCAAGAATTTTGGCTGAATTATTAATGATTAGTAGATATTTATTTGAAATATAGCACGGGTCCTTAAGCAACTTTCAGTTTCAAGGTAAGGAAAGAGGCCTATCTTTAAATTCACATCTCTATACTAGTACAATTTAAACTTTTATACTATTTTTAATCATTCTATCTGTCTTATATGTTTATATTCATATACTTATCATTTTCTTTTGTCTTTTTGTCTATTTACTCTATTTACCATTTACAGAGCCTTTTTATATATATTCATTTCTCCAAAGAATCTCTCATTTATATTGCCTAAAGCTTGTAAAAAGCAAAGAGCTGGAAGCTCCTAATAATATATATGTAATGATTCCATATGCAGATTTTATTCTTGGAGAAAAAGTGCATCATATATGTAAATATGTATTAATTTTCTGATAGAAAATTAAATATGTAAAAATGATTGGATATATATAGAGTGTAAGAGGAAAGTGAAGGTATCCCATTTTATAGAAATAAATATCTTATACCGTATAGTGTTCGTCAACTGCTATTTTGTTAGGTAGAGAACACGACAAAATTGCGCAGCCGACAGGATATTCTCTTAGAAGCGGAACTAAGATAGCCTTGAAGGAGGAACTTGGAAATGTGGACGGAGGAAAAAGTGACAGCAAAGATCAAACAGCAACTGATTCAAGTAAAGAAAATCTACTTAAGGATGAGAAGCCAGACATAGCTCCTGGGAGTTCTCAACTCGAGCCCAACGTCGCTGCACTCGTTACTGTACTAAATAACCAACAGCAGTTGCTTAATAAACTTGTAGAGATGCATCTGGCCACGGAACAGGAGAGGATGGCTAAAATGGAAGTTGAAAGGTTTAATGGAAAGAATGTTGATCAGCTGATTTGGATCCAAAATTATGAAATTATCTGCCAGAATAATAACAGGAAATCTTCTCAAACTAAAGTAAATGGAATCCGTGCATTGTTAGAAGATACTGCCTTGCTTTGGTATGACTGCCAAGATAAAAAAGTAGCAGATGGAGATTGGGAGGAATGGAATAATGATTTCATTGAGGCGTTTCGCGAGGATCCCATCTCCAGATTTGATAAAGCTGTTAAATGGCAATATCGCAGTGGCTCCTATGTGGACTATTTTTATAAAAAAACTGAGGCTACTTCAGCTGGGCTTGCCGGGAGCTTCAGAGAGAATCTTGATAACTGGCATCTTGCACGGCCTACCAGAAGAAATGCAACAACGTTTGGCGGTGACCCTATTCTCCACCACTATGGAATTAAGAAAAGTTCTTGAGAGATGTGGCCTTCCTTTCGCCCATTAGAAAAGAAAAGCACACTTCCAAAAAACTAGAAAATGAGGGTTGGCCTTTCCCTCCGTCAAAAAGGGTATTATACTTTTCCTATTTTTCCCCTAACTCAATGTTTCCGGTTAATGTTAATGGAGTAAAATTAAATGCATTTTTGGATCCTGGCTCATCTATTGATTTGATTCGAAAAAACACTCTAGAAAAGTATGGCTGGAAAAGTTATCCGGCAAAGGCAAAATTAACAACCATAAATCATAATAGCATTTTTGCATCTGAATGTATTGACCTTGAGCTTGAACCAATAATCGTAAAATCGAGGTAACTGCAGTAATTCTTGAAGAGATGCCTTTCGATATTCTGCTAGGAAAGCCTACCATGAAAATTTTCAAAATCCAATGGGATTTTCATTCTGATAACATCAAATGTTTGGCCTTGAATGCTAATGAATATGCATTTACGATTAATGATGTTCAGGAAAACTTCCCAAGTCTTTGTGAATTTTCTCGGATTAGGGTCCCAAAATTTGAGGTGGACTTTTATTGAAACCTGATTGCAATGTTATTCGGTCTAAACCATATTCAACGTCTGAATACAAAAGAAAATGAATATCTAATAAAATTAAAGAAATGCTTGACCGGGGAATCATTGTTCCATCTACCTCAGAGTTTGCATCACCATGCGTACTTGTTCCAAAAAAGGATTCCTCCTTTAGACTCTGTCAGGACTATCGAAGGCTCAATCAGGAAACTCATTTGGATCCTTTTCCCTTTCCCAGCATTGATAGGATTATAGACCGATTTGGGTGTTGCCATTATTTTACAAAAATTGATTTACGAGACGGATTTTGGCAAATAGGACTAACTAAAGAATCCAGAAAATTTTCTGCGTTTGTAACACAAGAAGGTCTGTACAAATTCACAAGGTTACCGTTTGGTTGGAAAAATTCTCCTCCCAAATTCCAACGCATAATGACTGAAATATTGGGGGATCTGCTAGATCAAAGAGTAGTTGTCTATATTGATGACATCTGTTGTGGTGCACGCACTAAAGAAGAATGTGCAGCCCTATCCTACAAGATTCTCACTAGACTGGCCAAATTTGATATGACCATTAACCTGGGGAAATGTCAGTTTTGCGTTCCTCAAGTGGAGTTACTAGGAAGAATAATAAACGGCGATTTCAAACATATGAGGGATCAGATGATTGAAAAGGTGAAGAATATGAGGAGGCCTTACAATTTGGAATCCCTACAATGTTTCACTGGCTTAACTGCGCATTTCAGGCCGTATATACCGAATTATGCAATGATAATAAGACCATTGGATGCCTTGAAAAGAAAAGATTCCATTTTTACATGGACAGAAGAATGTGAGGAGTCGTATTTAAAATTACCTGCCCTGATTACATCCAACCCGATTTTAAGGATTCCCGATGGTTCCCTTCAATACGAGTTGTCTACCGACGCTTCTTACTATGGAACGGGAGCAGTATTATACCAACGAGATATTACCGAAAAGAAAAACCGACAATTACGAGTAATAAGTTATTATTCATATACGTTTACAAGAGCGGAACAGAATTATTCTGTTATCGAAAAGGAATGTCTTGCTGTGTTGAAAGCAGTTAAACATTTCCGCGCATATTTGGAATGTAAACCTTTTACAGTCCACACCGATCACCGCGTGTTGACTCAGCTGCTTTCCTGCGGAAATCTCAGAGACAGACTTGCCAGATGGCAACTGTTCCTTAATTCATTTGAAATGAATATTAATCACCGATCCGGAAAGGAATTACAAGATGCCGACGCTTTGTCGAGATTGGCCATTGATTCTCTCACAGATCAAAATGAATCCATATTATGGACGAATCACCGGAGCATTGATCTGAAGCTCGGAGATAACAACAAGTACTTGGTTCCTCCCGAGGATAGAGATTCTATCTTGCTCTTATATCACGATGATCCTCTCTCTGGTGGCCACTCTGGGTTTTTGAGAACCTATCATAAATTAAGACAGCGATTCTACTGGTATAAGATGAAAAATGATATACGCAGTTACATAGCCTCTTGCCCTGTATGTCAACAGGTCAAGTTTAAATACAAGTACAGACCAAATCATATGAGCTTGCCGCCACAATCACAGGAGCCTTTCCATACTGTGCATTTAGATTATGCCGAAGCTCCAACTAAGGGAGATGCTAGATAAACCTTTTTAATGGTAATAGATGAAGCAACAAGATTAGCCCAGGCTAAAGCTATAAAACAAGATGGGCGATCATTGATAAATTATTTCGAACAACACACACGAAAATCTTAAGAAGGTGCGTAATATAATCACAGATCAAGGAAAGTCCTTTGTTCACGGAAAATTCCCGGAATGGGCGAAATCTAAAAACATAAGACTGATCACGACAACTCCCTATCATCCAGCTGGAAATGGTCTGGCAGAAAGAACCATAAGAGAAATAAAGACCTTTCTCGCCTGTTACCCTCATTTCAAAGGAGGATGGAAGTCCTGTCTAGAGGGAGCAATTCGGTATCATAACCGCTCCTACAATTCTTATTTGGGTTGCTCGCCTATATTTAAATATACAAAGCAATCTCCACTCTTACCTGCTGATGATGAGCTTGGTATAAGTTGCCCACTTGAAGAAAAGGAGAGAGACGAAGAGGGGAAAACACCAATATCGACAAAAAACAAAATTTTACTATAATAAAAAACAAAGAAGATCACCACCTCAGCTAAAAGTTGGAGATTATGTGCTGGTAGGTCATCAAAGGAAAGGAAAAGAATTGCACCAGACTGGACCACATGAAGTCTGTCGTGTAACTGAAATGGACGGTCTGGTTAAGTACATAGCATACCATTTCCATAATCGTCAGACCAGAACCGCTCACATATCCAATGTCCAGCCTTTCAACATCCGGACAAAGGGAACCACCGTGGAAATAAAATCATCTCAGGAGTGATGATGGGTCTTCGGTGACGGGTGCTGTAATGATTCCATATGCAGATTTTATTCTTGGAGAAAAAGTGCATCATATATGTAAATATGTATTAATTTTCTGATATTTAATTATGTAAAAATGATTGGATATATAGTGTAAGAGGAGAGTGAAGGTATCCCATTTTATAGAAATAAATATCTTATACCGTATAGTGTTCGTCAACTGCTATTTTGTTAGGTAGAGAACACGACAATATATAAATTTAAAAACTTGTGGGTAGTCATTTATTCATCTTTTTCAACATGGTAGATGAAGAAAGAAGAAATGGTCACTTCTCCTGTGGAGGTAGACGTAAAATCTATGCGTCATTTCCAAAATGAAATTTTTAAATTCAGGAAGTCAAAGTCAAGTCAGCTTTGGCAAACTCAAAGCTTCTTCCTGAGGACCTTGTTTTCGGGTTAATGACTTTCGTTAGTTATTCGAATTCGTTAGCTCCATGAAAGATTCCTTAAATATTTAGAATATGCCGAAAATAATCTAAAAATCTTCAGAATATTCAACTAGCGAACTGGCTAGGTCAATTCTATGGCCAAATATCAATTGAATTATGTCGAGAGGAAATTGATTAATAGAGGGAAAGGTCACCTTTTCTAACAAAAAGTCTAAAGCACTCATTATTATGTGAATTTCCTTATTTTGGATATGATATTTATGTTTAAAAAAGAGTATATATTACAAATTTCACAGATATAACTAACCCATTAGAAAGAGGTAGGGCTAATTGGAATACGCTGTGAAGGAATCTATTTACTACTAATGAATTGGAACTTTGCTCTGGTAACTCAAATTTCCTGTTGATGCTATTGTAGTCTTTGGGCTCAAGAGATTCCAGAAGTAATCTTTGATATTTTAGTGTGATATTTTGATGGTGAAATTTCATGTCTGAGATATTAAAATTGTGGCCAGAATTCTGGTATATCGTAGAACGTTAGACCTTTTTTTCCTTTAGGCTTTTAATATGTTTATTGTTTGTAATTTGTGTTGATCTGCTGGTTTTACCCATATTTGTGACACCTCAATATCGGACAAAAAGGTGAGTATGAATTGATGAAAAATATGAATTGATTCAGTTTTCCTTTTTCAATTTTAGCTAAAAGAACTAAAAAATAACTCGAACAGTGTAATGTCTACTATGCGCAATTTTTATAGAATGGGAGCAAATTCTTGAGGAAAAGAGACAAATATTTTGAAGGATATTTATTTGATATGATTATATTATATATACAGTGGACCCTCGGTTTACGAGCACCTTGGAGTACGAGCTTTTCGCAGTACGAGCAAAATTTTTTGAATAATTTTACCTCGGATTACGAGTGAAATTTCACATTACGAGCAACTCGTGATGGTTGCCCGTAATCGTGATGGATGAAAATTCACTGGGATCCCTCCCTTCAGATCAGATTCGGGAAATATGTAAAATGGGGGAAACTGTGCAATTGTTCGTAGCAAGAAGAATTGCCCGAGTTTCAATTATTAAAAATAAGAAATTTATTTCGCACTACGAGCGTTTTGGAGTACGAGCATGGCTCTGGAACGGATTATGCTCGCAAACCGAGGGTCCACTGTATATATGTTATATAATTTTTAAAAAATTTATAGAAATGTCATAAATATAAATCTTTGTAAATATTATTTTATTTTAATCATCTTTCTAAAATAACTCTGTTATTCTTTGGCCACCAGATGGCGCCACCTTAAATATAAAAATGAATTGTTTTTGTTTTTTAGAGTAGGTTAGGTAAGTTAGATATAATTTTTATAAATATGTAAATTGTGATATAGGATTAATTGTTAAATTCTATATTTACTTAAATTTAATATATTCTTTTGCTCAAAGAGTTCATAAAATAAACTTCTTGAGCTTAATTTTCTCTTTTTTAATTATATTCTTAACGAATGCACTTTCAACTTCAACAAATCATTTTGGATTTACATAGTTTGTAACATATATATATATGTCAATATATATGCTCTTCCAGGATTAATAAAACAAACCTACAGTCAACGAGAGAGAGATGGGCAGTTAAAGCGAGACACTTTGGACATCACGACATTCCAAAGGGGGAAAAGGGGGCCCGCCCGTCACCACCTGGGGACTATTTTGGTAGTCGGGTGGTGGCCACACAGGCAGTCGTTCAGCGGATAACCTCTCGCTCGCTCTCTCTCGGCTGGCTGCCTGGGTTATTGCTCTACCAACTCGTCGTGTGATTATTTCTCACCTCACCACATTATTACCACTATATTGTCACATTGAAAGTCGACAGGATAAGACCTGACCGGGAAACAAATCCCTCATATACCAGAGTATGAAGAAAACAAGAAGCAATACCACGATGATCGAACAAACCCACAACCAAGTTCCACAAGAACCAACGACCGACTCTACTGTAGCCGCTTCCCTTCGAACTCTCACCCTCTGTCTCGACCAACTTTCAAACCGTGAGTCTGAAGAAGCAATCACCTACGACGGAGATGAACCTGCCGCACACTTCTTCTCACAACTTGAGTCTCAGCCGAACTTCCACAACTTAGAGCCAGCACGCCAAGCTCGAAAGGCTCTATCATCACTCAGAGGCGAACCTCGCAAAATTGCACAAGACTTAGCGCTACTCAATAAGACTTATGAAGAGGTCAAAGAGTCACTCTGCGCCGTCTATCCCCGACGCCCTAGCTTCACCCTTCAAGAGTTCTATGAACTTAAATGCACATCGATGGCCGAGATCGAGACCTACTACAAGAACAAGGTCCGAATAGGATTGGCGATCAACCTCCCTAAGAGTACCATCGTGCAAGCACTATCCAACGGTGTGCCACGTAACTATGGCAACCTTTTAAAGATGGCACAACCCTCGGGACCAGAAGAATGGTTGTTCTTAGCCCAACAGCTGACCTACGAAGGGGATAACACCAGCACTAAAGCTGCCCAACAACGATCACCGCGCCAGAGCAGAGCACCTTCCACCACCGTGGACAAGACCCCACCATATCCTTGCCATTACTGTGGCGGACAACACTGGCATGCACAGTGTCAGAAGCGAGGGCCCTACCAGCGGACTTTTCGGACCTTTACACCTGCGGTCCACAGCGTCGAGCAACCCCAAAGATCGACTGGGCCTGCAGGTGTCTACGAGACCGCAGCAACGACGAGCTCGGGAGAAACCAAGTAATGCCAGCTTCGGCAGCAGAACTCCTCCGAAGCTCAATGAACCTACCTGCACCCTAAACCAGCATACGCCTGTAAGTGCAATTATTTTAACCCCTATCATTCATTCTTCAAAGATGCCATTCCTAATTGACCCTGGAGCCAATGTTTCCATAATTAGTTTAAACCAATTTGAATATATTAAAAATGTTAATAGTTTCATTTGTTCCACCCCTATTAACAATGATGTTATTATCCGTACTATATCTAGTCATGCCAAACCAATCGGATTAGTTACCTTACCAATACAATTTAATAATTTTAATTTTAATGAAACATTTCATATTTTAAATTCACCCCTTGAACATGGTATCCTATCTATTCATGTTATGCAATTCTTAAGGTTAACAATAGATTTTCATAATCAATTGATACTTCAAAATAGTGTTCCAGTACCTAAACATTTGTATCATTTTGTATGTGACCTTCCCACTTGTAAGCACGGATCGCGAATAATAACTTCTAACCCTAAACGACCCATAATTCACTCGGTTAACTTAGGCGTTGACGATTTTCAACCTCCACGTGAGCCTTACTTACAAACAACCCTTAGTAATATTTATCAACCTTCCCCTGAATGCCCCTCTCACCCTTACAACCTTAATAGCCTTCCTACCAGCCCATGCGCCTCTAGAGAATTAATGATTAAAGAATTTATCGAACAACGCCCAGAACTGACTATCCCTTATCAGCAATTATTGTATTCTTTTAAAGATATTTTCCCTATCAACAAATTCAATGTATTACCACTCAACATAACCCCTGTAAAGCTCAAAATTATTTCCGATAAGGTTATTTCCCTCCGACCATACCGAACTCCCTATGCCTACCAGAAGGAAATTCAGGACCAGATATCTCAACTTCTAAAACATGACATAATCACCCCCTCCTCTAGCCCATATTCCTCTCCTGTGACACTCGTTCGCAAACGCGATAACACCATGCGTCTCTGCATTGACTTCCGTCGCGTTAACGAACTAGTACCCTCGGATTTGCATCCTTTGCCATTGATAGAAACGGTACTGGATAACCTGTCGAAAGCCAGAGTATTTAGCACCGTTGACATAAGCAATGCATACTAACAAATCCCCATCGCGGAGGAGAGTCAACCACTACTCTCTTTCGTGACTCAACAAGGGCAATATAATTTAAAACGCGTACCCTTTGGGTTCAAATCAGCACCCCAAATTTTCGAACGTGTGATTACCCAGTTGATCCACAAACACCACCTCTCTTTCATAGCCCATTATTATGACGACTTCGTTATTTTTTCTTACTCCTCAGAACAACACCTTACGCACCTTCGACTTTTCTTTAAATTCTGTTTAGAGGAAAATCTCCAACTTAACCTTAAAAAATGTAATTTTTATCAAAATGAAATAGATTTTCTCGGCTACCACATCACCGCAGGGACTTACACACCTAATATTAAAAATACCGAAATCATCAACGCTATTAGAACTCCTATCAACATTAAAACCCTACAATCATTTTTAGGAGCCGTCAACGTATTTCATAAATTCATCCCAGAATATGCTAGACTTCGCCACCCCTTAAATCAATTACTAAAAAAGAACGCCAAATGGCTTTGGTGCCCGAATTGTCAACAAGCCTTTGATAAATTGAAGCAACACCTCGCAACACAACCTGTGTTACATCTATTTCAAGAAGGGCTCCCATGCCAGGTCTATTGCGACGCTTCCACGCAGGGCATCGCAGGTGTACTCAAACAAGTACATCCTGACGGTAACATCTACCCTGTACAATATTACAGTCGCGCGTTGCGTTCCTATGAGCGTAATTACACTATATCTGAACTGGAGTGCTTAGCCATTGTAGAGTGCGTTGACAAATTCCGAGTGTACCTCCTAGGTACAAGGTTTGTCATCTACTCGGATCATCACGCCTTACAATGGCTAAAGACCATAAAAGACCCCACTGGACGCCTCTTTCGTTGGAGCCTTCGACTCTCAGCTTACGACTATGAGGTCAAATACCTCAAGGGCTCGCGTCAGTACGAGGCGGACCTACTCTCCCGTAACCCTTTCTGCGGATTCCTATCCACAGGTCAAATAAAAGATCATCAGGGCGAATTACGGAGGGACACAAGGTATATCCTCAATGACAAGGACCTTATGACCATCACACGACGGGGTGTCACTAAAATAATTGTTCCACCATCACTCCGTGGCACCCTACTACAACGAGCCCATCGCGATTTCAATCACCCCGGCATTTCGCAGATGACCAGACTGATCGCAGCCCAATACTATTGGGACGGCATGACAAATGACATCAGGACACATGTAAGAACCTGTTCAGTATGCCAATTGGTCAAACCACCAAAAGGACCTATCTACGGAGAATTGGGACAACTCCCCCAGCGGTCCTGCCGTACGAACTAGTGTCACTAGATACTATTTCTGGATTCGCGAAATATGGAAATTCTCAGACCATCTTACATGTCGTAGTGGACCATGCCACACGGTACGCGTGGGCATTTCCATCGCGGTCCACCAGCATTCTCACCTATACCCAAGTGATTAAAAAGGTGATGCAGTTTGGTTCTCCTAAACGACTTTTGACGGATAGAGCTCCTGCCTTCACCTCTCCGAAATTTCGTAGATTTTTGATTAGACATAACATTGGCCAACTTCTCACGACAAGCAACAACCCTCAGGCCAACGGATTAAGTGAACGACTAAACGCCACGATTACTGGCAAACTTAAACTGTTGCGCCTCCAACAACCTAAGACGGCCTGGACCAAACTACTACCTCAGGTCCTTCAAGCTTATAACCATACCCCACATTCTGTGACCGGGTTTCCACCGTCATACCTTTTGATAGGTATTTTCCCGCTACAACTATCCGAGCATGTACAAAACTACCCAAAAATCGTCGACGCCAGAGAATTGGCCTATCAAAGGACACACGAACGACACTTACGCGACAAAGCGAGATTCGACCAAACACATAGAGCTTCCGATTTTGAAGTAGGCGATCTCGTTTTGGCAAAAACATACCACCATCCAGATACCGGTAAACTGGCACCTTTCCTCTCAGGACCTTATGAAATACTGGAGATAATTTCCCCTCAAATCGTACGGATCAACCGCTCCAACCGACCTCTAAGTCGTGAGACAGATACAATTCATGTCAACAAATTAAAACACTATAAGGAAAACGAACAATTTATTTCACCGCCCGTAAATGATCGAGACCAACCTAAAAATACCTTCAATTTCCCATATAAACACTTCAATCACACTCTAATCCATACTAAAACGGCTATTAACTCACGAAAGCAACATGACTACACTTACAATCAAGATGATCAAAGATATTTGAACCGCTTATCCCTGAAATCTTTACCAATTACTAACCTGACAACGAGACTTTACGAACCCAGTAGTATCTAAATAATTAAGGTAGAAAGGCCCAGGGTAAGTTTCCCCTCACTCTGTCCGCCTATATTCTACCTTTGCATCTAGAACTATTTTATCTTCGAAAATTAAATATAAGTCCATTCGACTTCCTCACCTACACACGGGACTTTCCCCTCGGACTAGCTACACAAGTAACTGCATAGATAAGGTAGAATGGACCAGGGCAAGTTTCCCCTCGCCCTGTTCGCCAAGGTTCTAACATTGTATGTAGTTTTATATTTACCTCAGTCCTGAGCTCACACAATTGCCAACCTCAATCTCATTTCTCGTACTCTACACTTATAGCATAGAAAGCCCATGACAAGTTTCCCCTTGCCATGTCCGCCTGAAAAATATCTTAAAGTGTAGAGTTCCCCAGTCTTAATGATCTTCAGAATTCCATCATATGTGTGTGACTCTTCTTCCCTTTGTTCACACTCCTCAATAACATTTCCCTTATAGTACATTAGATTTTGGTGTATATAGCCTTTTATAACCTTGATATTTTCAAAGATTTCCTTAAATGTCAAACTCTCCGGTGTTGTAAAACTGCTTGTAAATAATATTTACTTGTGTACTATACAATATTTTATTTACATAAAACTATGTCACCATTACCTTAACTAATTTCAACTGTAAAATTATTTTCTCTATTCCTGGCTCCTCCAGCTTTAAGTATACTCAAACCATGTTCAGCCTTCTTCAACGGGGGCCATATGTCATAATATATGCTCTTCCAGGATTAATAAAACAAACCTACAGTCAACGAGAGAGAGATGGGCAGTTAAAGCGAGACACTTTAGACATCACGACATTCCAAAGGGGGAAAAAGGGGCCCGCCTGTCACCACCTGGGGACTATTTTGGTAGTCGGGTGGTGGCCACACAGGCAGTCGTTCAGCGGATAACCTCTCGCTCGCTCTCTCTCGGCTGGCTGCCTGGGTTATTGCTCTACCAACTCGTCGTGTGATTATTTCTCACCTCACCACATTATTACCACTATATTGTCACATATATATATGTTATATTAAATATTTTATTTAAAATTATGTTATATTAAAGTATTATTTTATTTTAAAATTATAATTTCATAGATACAAATATTCTGTTAAATCGGCCGCCAGAGGTCATGCTTCCCATATAAAATCACATTGTTGTTGTTCCCCGTTGGCCGACCCAAAGTTTTTATAATTATGTAAATAATATTTTTGCTTTATTTATTTATACGCCTTAAGACAGGCATTACTTTTATCAAATTGTTTTATATATATTCCATGGGTTCACAATTAAAACAATATCTGATCAAGACTATTTTTATTATTTTACTTACAAGATTTTAACCACGACTGCACCACCATAGCTTAATCCTCAAGATAACCAAAATCAAGATGATCCAATATCAAGCAGAAACTCGCTCAACTTTTTTTTATTAAAATATAATATATATATATATATATATATGACGCTATTTATTTCGATATTGATAAATAAATGAAAATATTTTAAAAGCTTCATTCTTATGGATTTAAATTCAAATATTATAAAATGCGTGGATCGACTTATTAAGAAAATAATGGAGAGCCACTGCCGAGATGGGCGCAATCATCACCACAATCCCAACATCAATCACTTCTGCAGATGAGATGACCAGCGGTGTAATTTGATTACCTAGCTCCAATCTCAGGCCACCTTGTCATAACAGCTCTTCATTCTTTTGTTCCACTCTGTACTTGGGTTCTTTTAATCTTAAAGACACGTCTATGGAAATCAAGATTTTATTTCGGCATATATTTCTACAAATTTTCACCGTAAATAAAGGTTCATAACGATAGTATATTGAATCTTTAAAATTAGCTTAAATAAAAAGACCTGAACGAATAGGGAATGAGTTTTATTTATTCAAATTTTGATCCATTCTTTATAAATATATATTACTATCGGATATGTACCCGGCTTCGCCCGGGTTTTATCCGAGTGAAAGTTGCCTAACGAATATTATTGAAAATAATATTCCGAAACACACAGAATATTATGATAATAATGATAATAATATTCGTTACATTATATATTTATGTAATAAATAAAATATATTTTTCGAGAGAACATAACCACTCTCTCTACTGAATATATTTTTAAAAAGATATATATAAATAAAAATATCTAGAGATATACTACATGATCTTAGCCAAAAGGCCGAGAAACGATATTTTATATATAGAGATGACCTGGCTTCGTGTGTCTTCTGCTCGAGTGAATGTTTCGCTGGTAGAATTTTGTTCCTGCATACTAGAAATGAATATTTGGCTTCGCCCGTGGTCTGACTTAGTGAAAATTCCCCTAAATAATTTTATTTATGTTAATCAAGCATGGTTCAGCAATATTGACATAATCATTTCTGTCTAAAAAATATTTTTGTGCTCATTACTTAGTTGATTATAGTTTTTCTTGGTTGAAAGGGCGTTAAAAACTCTTCGAGATTTAACTCTCTGTCCTGTTCAAATTTCAGCGAGATCAATTACATATGGTGGGCGTGCATAGCCGACATATATATATATATGTTCCCGGCTTCACCCGGTTTTTTCCCGAGTAAAGGTTTGCCTAACGAACATTTGATAAAACGATTCTAGCAAATATCCAATCCCTACTGAATCTATACTTGTCTATATTCTCGATAATTTGAAATTTTTTCCCGGTCCCTTGAAAAATACTCGATAAGTTGAATAAAATCAATATTAATTGGTCAACTCGGTAATTTGAAGTTGAAGGAATAGTATCTTACCACAAACGAACATTTGTAAATAACTGTATTTAGCGAATGTAACCGGCTTCGCCCGGTTTTTAACAGAGTAAAAGTTTGTTAAAACGATTCTAGAAAACATCCAATCCATCTATATATAGTTTTATAAACGTGTATAAATATTGTTATATTCGTTTAAATATATTTTTGAAAACATTTGTTAAATTTTAAATACGATATTTCCTTTAAATATATATTAATATTGAAATGCTAAGTTTTTTACAACGTCATTGGATTATATTACTAAATCCTCAAATTAAATATTAAATTTATTATACTTGGGACAGATTTTAGTATTTTTACAATTTATAAATGTAATTTCACCAGATACCGCGAGAGGCGCTGCTTGCGAGTGAATTTATCAATCCACCTATATATACGAGGTGTGTTCAAAAAGTATCGCGAGCTTTGTGTTTTTCAAAATTTATTTATTTATTCATGAATACCTACTTTGTCCCCTTCAAAGTAATCCCCATGAGATATTATACACTTGTGCCAACGGTTTTTCCAATCTTCGAAGCACTTCAAAAAATCATTTAAAAAAAATCTTTTTCAGGTCCTCCTTCGATGCCGTCTTTATCTCGTCAAGCGTAGCGTAACGTCGTCCTTTCATGGGCCTCTTCAGTTTAGGGAACAAGAAAAAGTCACAGGGGATCAGATCTGGGGATACGGTGGCTGCGGCATCATTAGTGTGTTGTTTTTGGCCAAAAGGTCGCGCACAAGCAACGATGTGTGAGCAAGGGCGTTATCGTGGTGCAAAAGTCAATTTTTGTTCTTCCACATATCCGGGCGTTTCTGGCAGATTGCTTCGCGCAAATTGCGCATAACTTGCAGGTAATATTCCTTATTTACCGTTCTACCCTGTGGCAAGAACTCATGATGCACCACGCCCCTGCAATCGAAGAAAACTGTCAGCAAAACTTTCACATTCGACCGAACTTGGCGCGCTTTTTTCGGTCTTGGTTCGTGCGGCAGCTTCCATTTGGATGATTGAGCTTTGGTTTCCACGTCATAACCATAAACCCACGCTTCGTCACCAGTTATGACTCTCTGGAGCAAATTTGGGTCGTCGCGGACAGAGTCCAACATCTCATTAGCAATGTTCATGCGATGCTGTTTTTGGTCGCAATTGAGCAATTTTGGTACGAATTTCGCGGCGAACCGTCTCATGCCCAAATCATTGATAAAAATCGAATGGCACGAGCCAATCGATATGTTTAGGTCCTCAGCAACTTCTCTAACGGTGATTCGACGTTTGGCCAATATCATTTTCTCCACTTCAATAATTTTTTCGTCTGTTGTTGAAGTGCTCGGACGTCCGGCACGCTCTTCGTCGTTCACATCTTCTCGGCCTTCTGAGAACATTTTGTACCACCGATAAACGTTGCTTCGGTCCAAGGTAGCTTCTCCGTATGCCACAGCCAACATTCGGAATGCATCCGCGCACTTAATTTCGTTTTTCACACAAAATTTGATACAGGTTCTTTGATCCATTTTTTTTTAATAGGTAAAAATCGAAGACGATCCAAAACACCTTCAAGCAAAGCAGCTGTCAACAATTAGGTGAACATTCAAAATGACCGAGCTTGTCGGCATAAGTGAGAGACATGAGTACCAACATAAAGTCACAAAAAGATCGAAATTCGAATATACTTAACCCACGCAAATTCAAAAGTCTCGATACTTTTTGAACACACCTTGTAGAGTCATAAAAGTATATAAATATTGTTATATGCGTTCAAATATATTTTTGAAACACATAATTTTTTGAAAGAATTTATTAAATATTAAATAATATAATTTCTTTGAATATATATTAATATTGATATGGCAAGTTTTTTACAACGTTATTCGAATATTATATTACTAAATACTCAAATCAAATATTAATTTTATTATACTTGGAACACATTTGAGCATTTTTACAATTCATAAATGTAATTTCACCAAAAACCGCGAGAGGCGCTGCTTGCGAGTGAAAGTAGAAAATTTGCAAATAAAATTGCAACGAATATTTATTTCAAATCAAATTCAACCAGAACCCTTCCCAGTAGTATATTAAATAACTTCCTAAAGTCACGGCGATTGGATAATATTGCCTTTTGAAAACATCCATCGTGTGAACAGACTAACATTCATCGTGTAATTAAATTACGTGTAAAATTATTAACCAATCAAATTCATTTATCGTCGCGACCAGTGCTGCGCCAAGCGGTAAAAGGCTGGAACTAACGCTTTTTGGTTTTACATTTTTAAAAAAGCACATTAACCTTTTCAGCTTTTTGAATAGCCTATATGTGGTAAACGAAATCTTCAGCTACCTACAAGCGAAATTTCATAATGATTGATTCTGTAGATTTTGTGGAACGCGATAACAAACATCGATTTTAGATTTAATTTTTCTAGATACAAAAGATAAAGGATATAATGTAACGAATATTATTACATTTTTCTCATAATATTTTGTGTTTACCGGAATATTATTATCAATAATATTCGTTAGGCAAACTTTCACTCGGATAAAACCCGGGCGAAGCCAGGTACACATCCGCTAGTAAATAATATTTACAATTAATTTAATTTAAAGAATATTACTAAATATCTAAATAAAAGCTTTCCTTCTGAAAAGGAGAAAACAAGTTATTCGAAATGCAATTTTTGCACTTCTAGTCTAAATCCTAAACCAAAACCTCAGCTATCTACTTGCGGAATATCACAATACAGTTTTAATTAACCCAGGTTCCGGGGGCGTATAAATTTGATAACGATCGATTAATATTATTTTCAAAGAGTTTAAATATATATTTTTTTTCACGTTTGTGAATTTTAAAATTAATTATTTCTTTTTTTTTTAATGAGTTTTGTATATTAATTTAAAAAGTCATTTTTGTTATCATCATCACATACAATGTAAATATTTTTATTAAAAAACTAGCGGACGTACCCGGCTTCGCCCGGGTTTTACCCGAGTAAAGGTTTTTCTAACGAATCTCTCGATAAAGTGAACATTTTTTCCCGGTCCCTTGAAAAATACTCGATAAGTTGAATAAAATCAATATTAATTGGTTCCTTCGGTAATTGGAAGTTAAAGGAATTGTATCTTGCCTTGGAATTGTATCATTATTCTTGTATGGATGTACCAGGCTTCGCCCGGGTTTTACCCGAGTAAAGGTTTTTCTAACGAATCTCTCGATGAAGTGAACATTTTCCCCCGGTCCCTTGAAAAATACTCGATAAGTTGAATAAAATCAAAAATAATTGGTTTCCTCGGTAATTGGAAGTTAAAGGAATAGTATCTTGCCTTGGAATTGTATAATTATTCTTGTCTCAAATAAATTGCCGTGTCATCCTGAATTTTGTCTTTCCTAATTTTCTACATTACAAAATCATCGTATCATCATGATAATATTTAGAGCAGATTGTTGAATTATAACAGATAAATTAGAATATTTATCTTGATTATTTTAAAGCGAAAAGTTATTTCAAAAATTTTATTTGCTAAAAAACCTTCCCAGTACTATACTAAATAACTTCCCAAAGTTTCATGGCGTTCCAATGAGTGGTTTGGTCAGGCATAAAGGACAAACAGACCACACACACACACACTCGAGCGTGCGGCCACGCTTTTGCGAGCTCCGCCGTTTTCGCCTCTGAAGTGTGTGTAGATGGAGGAAAATACGCCAAGTTCGACACTGGCAGGAAGCCCAGGAGGAGCTGAATCTATGCCTGAAAGGCCCAGCTCAAAATTCCAAATTGGTGAAGAGATTTCACCAAAAATCACTTTACAGAACAAAAATTCTGAAAAATATCTAGAAAATCAAGAGAATGCAAATTCGCCGGCAGGCGACATGCATGCAAATCCGGCCGCCGCACGTGGTGACGTCACGGCGCCGAAGACTGCTGCTACGACCAGCGCAACTCCAGCTAGCCCGGCCTCGCTCAACTGGGCCGACAGCGAGATGGCGGAGGTGGATGACAACGAGGGCTTCATCGTCGTGAAGGGCAAGAAGAGGCGCCTCGGCTCAACTTCACCTGAGCACGCTGCAAGGCAGCCCAACAGGCCTGGAGAGCAGCGCAGCTCCCAGCAGCAGAAGCGGCCAACAGGGCAGAGGTCAATGCCGCCCCAGGAAATCAAGGCGACGCGCGCCAACATCGCCGCAGCCAGGGCGAGGCAGGCCACCACCAACCACGAGAACTACATCTTCGTGGAGCTGTGCCCAGACATCCCGGACTATTCCTACCTCCGGGCAATGAGCAAGCTATTCGGGGGGCCAAGAGACATCACCCAGTTCCACAGAATGAACGGCCACTACATCGTGGGCCTCGCGAACAAGGACTTTGCGAACCGTCTGGTCGCGGACGGCCTGGAGATTGAGGGAACATCCCTCAAGGTCTTCCCCTTCCGCAAGAGGGCGGAGCGTATTGTCGTGGCCAACCTGCCCGGCTTTGTGGAAGACAACACCATCGTGGACGCCCTAAGCCAATACGGGAAGGTCACCTCCATCGCCCCCATCCTGGTCAAAATGGGGGAGTTCACCTTCACCGACGGCCGCCGGGAGGCGTTCATCCTGCTCCGCGAGGGCGTAAGGCTGGAGACGCTGCCCACCCGACTGACCATCCACTCCAAGGGAGACACCCTGTCGGCCTTCCTCTCCTTTGGAATCAAGTGTTCCAAATGCGGTAAACAGGGCCACCGCAGAGCCAACTGCCCAGCGCTCGCCAGACAAGGGAACGGCAACCCCAGGCAAGCAACGTCTCCCACCGACGCAAGGCCTCCCCCTCCTCCTCCTACTCAGCAGCCAAGGAAGCCGGCACCTGCGCCCGCAACACCGGCGTCCCCCGTCCAACCGGCGAAGACATCAACTGAGGCTCCAGTGACACCCTCGGCGCCCCATCCTGCCGAACCGAGGGATCTTGCCCAGCCCGCCCCTGTCGCCCCCCCTGCTCCTCTACCTACCCCGCGGCCCCTCGAGCCCGAGACTTTATCGCTCGACATTGAGATGTCGAAGGAGGAGCTGACCACAACTCCCTCCGCGTCTCCCCGGGGAAAACCCGCACTCTTCCAGCTGCAGGAGCACCTCAAGCAGTCCCCCAACCTCTCCATCGACTGGGACGGCCTGCCCGGTATAGACCGCGAGGACGCACAGCGGCTACTCACCTCTAAAAGAAAAATGGAGAAGCGAGCGCCCTCGCTGTCAAAAGCACAGATCGCCGCCCTCAACCAGGTGGCCGAAACCATCAAGGCCTCGATCCCAGACTCCAACCACACCATCCGCAAGACCCTCCAGAAGACCAAGGGGGTGCTTAAGGGACCGCAACAATGAGCTACCGTCTCGCCAGCATCAACGCGCGAGGGCTCGCCACTCGGGGGAGGAGCCTTGCCCTTTGTCATCTCCTCAGACAACATCACTTGGACATCGCGTTTGTCCAGGAGACAAACGCATTTCATTTCGGCAGCGGCCAAGGCCTCTGCCTCGGCTACAGCGCTGTTATATTGGCCCATCCCGTAGCCATCTCGGGATCCGGACTCGCCTGCGTCTTCGGACCAGGCGTCGCCGTGCTACGACAGCGTGTCCTGTGGCCGGGCCACATTGCCTTGGCCGTCATCGATATCCACGGCAAGGAGATGACCATCATCAACGCCCATCTGGCACACGACCCCCGCGAGCGGCTAGAGCAATTGGAGCTCCTGACGGCAACAGCAACCCGGGAGAGGGCCTGGATCCTCGGGGATCTCAACATCAGGGAGCCTCAGGGAGTCCTTCGCGGATGCCCTCGCCGCTCTTCTGGACCTGGCTGCGCTGGTGGACGTAGCCACCCAGTTTGACGCCGCCCACCTGCCCACCAGAGTCGCTAGCCGCGGCGACCAAATTGAGAGCAGCCGCCTGGACCGGATCCTCGTCCCTGCAGGAGTCCTGGATCGCGTCACCACCTACGCGACCAGCCACTACTACCTCTCTGACCACCGCCTCGTGCTGCTCCAGGTGGGCCCGCCAGCCGTCTCCCCTCACCAGCCTCGCTTGGCCGCGATGCTCCGCTCGGGCTTTGCCCTAGAATACCTGGCTGGCTACATCCGGGAGTTGGAGGAAGACCTTGCGCACGACGACGATGACGGGATCCTGTGGTGGGACAGGTGAACCACCATCAAGGCGGGGCTGTTAGCGGAGGCCAGATCCCTTCACGACCCGCGCCACGCTGCCAGCGACGGCTACGTCGTCAGAGCAAGAAGATACATCGCGGCGCAGCTCGAGGCCTCCTCCATCCGGGCCGACTACCCGTCGCTGCCGGACCTGGCGCGCGCGATCCATCTTCGACGCCCGGTCAGCGTCATCAGGGACGACGACGACAACGTCATCGAGGGCCCCGAGCTTCGGAGGAAGGCGTACGCGATCTTCCAGCCCCGCTTCGCCCGTCCCACCAGCGACCCAGCTGCGTGAGCCGCCTTTATCGGCAACAGCATGATCATCCCCATCAGTGCGCTGGGCGAGGAAGACCCCCCTCCACCGGCCCGAAATCTGCCCCAGCGAGATTGCCGCCGCCATACGCCACCTCCCTCGCGGAAAGGCCTCCGGCTGGGACGGCTTACCATGCGAACTCTTCGCCGCCTTCGAGGACTTCTTCGCCGAAGCTCTGGCCCGAGTCTTCGCGGCTTCACGGCTCCGCGGAGCCCTGCCTCCGTCGACGCGGCGCAGCTCCATCTGCCTGGTGCCCAAGGCCCGCGGCGGTCGCGGCCTTGAGGGATACAGGCCCATCGCATTGCCCTCGGCCGACTACAGGGTGCTGGCTACCATTCTCCACCGGCGCCTCAAGCCCCACCTACGAGCCCTGGTACCAGACTGCCAGACGTACGCCGTCCCCGGGAGGTCCCCGTCCTGGAACATCGCCAAGGTGACGGATGCTGTTGAGGAGGCAACCGCCATGGGCTCGCCGCTGGCCGTCATGGGCATCGACTTGGAGTCCGCCTTCGATTCCCTGGACCGCGGCTTCCTGGAGTCCCTGATGACGTCCCTCCGCCTCCCGCCGGCCTTCATGGGCTGGATTAACATCTTGTACGCCGGGGCGGACGCAACGATCCGGGCTGGAGGCTTTCACACCACCGCCTTCCCCCTCCTCAACGGCCTAAGGCAGGGCTGCGCCGTGAGTGCCGCCCTCTTTAGCATCGCTACGGGGCCGCTGCTACATCGCCTGGAGTCGACCCTCGGCGTGGGCAACGTCATCGCCTACGCCGACGACATCGTCCTTCTTTTCCATCGCGACGAAGAATTCGAGCGGGTGGCGACCGTCCTCGAAGACTTCAAGCGGGCCTCCGGTATCGCCGTCAACCTCGGGAAGAGCGCGGGCTTTTGGTGCGGAGCCTGGCGCAACCGCGGCGACTCCCCTCTCGGCGCCTCCTGGTCGACCACCTCCATCAGGGTCCTCGGGCTCGACATCGCCCCCAGAAGCTCCGTAGCCCATCAGGAGCAGCATCTTCTCGCCCTTCTGGAGTCCGCCTGCCGCAGATGGACGCCCTTCACCCGCGGCCTCTCCCTCGTCGGACGAGCAAGAGCGGCGAACACGCTGGTGGGGTCCACGATCCAGCACCACCTGCATGGATACCTCCCATCACCCCCGACCATCGCCAAGCTGCAGGCCCGACTGGCGAGGTTCGTCTGGGGGCCAGACAACACGGCGTGGCTTCCCGCCAACGTCATGGCAAGGCCAGTTGCCATCGGAGGCCTCGGCCTTCTCGACCTCGCGACCCAGCTCCAGCTCGCCTGCCTCAAGGGGGTACAGGTCGCGCTCCGCGGGGGCAGAAATGCCTTCAGCTGGCTGGTCGGCGACAACAGCGGGGAAGCCTGGATCCACCCTCAACCGGACGGCACCCGTCTCCAGCCCCGCCGTCTCCGGCTGCTGAAGCTATGGGAGGAGGCCTCCAACATCCTGGGCCTCAACCACCGGGCGGTCCCCACGGCTCAGCTGCTGGACCTCCCCATCATCGGCGGCTGCCGGTTCCTCCGCCCTCCCGACCTCCTGGCCCCCGCCCGCTGGCGCGGAGCCCGAGTCCGGGACCTCACCGTGGAGGACCACCTCACCGCCCGACCTAGGCGCTCGGCCCTGGCTGACGCCGCGGCCCTGGGCGCCTTCTGTCGGAGGCTGACCTCCGAGAACGCCGTGGGCTTCGGGGCGGAGTCTACACCATCACCTAGTTCTCTAGCTGCGGCCGTGGTGCTGCGGGGGACGGCTACGCCGTTCCTCAATGGTCTCACGACCCGCTCAGCCCGACGGGCCCTGGATCGTCCGCGCCTCGCCGCCACGCCCATCTCCAGATTCCTGGCGAGATGGACGCCCACCATCAATCCACCATCCAGGATCGACTGGGCCTCGCTGCGGCGCTGCGCCTACTCGGGCCACGAGGCCGACGCGGCCCTCAAGTTGGCCCTCCACGCCTTGCCCCATCCGGCCCATCCTGCCTCGGTCGGCCCCTCCTGTCCAGCCTGCGGGTCCATCGACCGCTCCCTCGGCCACCGTTACTGGTGCTGCCGTTCCATCAGGCCTCTCATCAGAGAGGCCTTCAACATCATAGGGCGGCCCCCTGACCTGCAGGCTTGGATCTTCGGCGGGTCCGGCCTTGAGGACGACGCCCTTTCCATCTTGGCGTCGGCAAAGTTGCGTATTTATCGCTACTTTGTCCAGGTTGGGCTCGGAGAAGCAGTGGAGGACCCGCTCATCGCCTGGTCCAGGACCCTCCAGCGTCGAGGTTTCCTATCTTCATCCCCCTTGTAAAATATATGTAATATATATGTAAATATTTCATTCATTCTTTATGTAATATTTTTCTTTTTCTTCTCTTTCTCTCTCTCTCGTTGATGGAATGTTGTAATTTTGTCTAGAAGACAATAAATAATTTTTAATTGTCAAATTGTCACACACACACACACATACATTCATTTTTATATATATAGAAAAACGATATTAAACTACAACAACAATTTAATTTGCATCTTCATTATTATGAAACAACAACAAATTAAATTAACAATGTAAAAATATATTTCAACATTACAACCGCATTTTAGCATTTAACACAAAAACGTTACAATATATACACTGTATAATAAAAAAATCGACGCACCAAGAAGGAGTTGTCAGATTAGGAAAAATTTGGTGTATGTAAAGAGCATGTATAGGGAAAAAAACGATTTATATTTCAGAACAATTAATTGTTTTATTTCAGAGTTTGATTGTCACAAATTGAGAATTTAAATTTGTCGTTGGACCCCCACTGGCCTGGATGCAGGCTGCCACCCGGCGTGTCATGGACTGATAAAGATTCCGGATGGTGTGATGCGGGATTTCTTGCCAAATTGTCTCCAACTGTCGGGCTAAATAGTCACCATTCCGGGATGGTTGCAATCGCTTTCCCATCACGTCCCAGATGTGCTTTATGGGCGAGAGATCAGGCGACATTGCTGGCCAAGGAAGATTTCGACAAGATTGAAGACAATCCATAGTAACACGTGCTGTGTGTGGCCGGGCATTATCTTGTTGAAAAGTAAGCCAGGGGTGATGTGAGAGGAACGGCAAAAAAACAGGCCGTAAAATGTCATCTACGTACCGTTGTGCTTTCAGGGTGCCAGAAATGACTACCAATGGAGTCCTCTATCAAATGAAATAGCACCCCAGACCATAACGCCCTGTTGTGGACCTGTGTGGTGTTCGACAGTAAGGCCAGGATCCACACGCTGCCTAGGACGTCTCCCTACACGTTTGCGACATTCGTCAGGACACAGTAAGAAACGGGACTCGTCACTAAAGACTATACGTCCCCAGTCAGCGCAGTTCCAAGTTGATCGCTCCCGACACCACTGTTGTCAGATTTGTCGGTGCACGGGTGTGAGGGGTAGGCATCGTAACAGTCGGCGTGCTCTTTGATTCCGCTCTTTCAGTCGCCTTTTGATGGTCATTTTGGACACTTGTGTGCCGGTCACACGTTGGATGGTAGATAACGTGGATTCCGGTGCTGCGACAGCCATTCTGACAATTGCTCTGTCCTCCCGTTCTGTTGTTGCCCTTGGTCGACCGCTGCCGTCCTGACGTTGCAATCTTCCGTTGTTGACCCACTTTTGCCAACATCGACTAATAGCCGCATCACTTCGGCACAGATGTCGCGCGATTAGTCGATTAGACCAACCAGCCTCTTTCAACCCAATGGCACGACCAGTTTCAAACTCTGACATATGTTCGTAATGAGCCCGAATCTTTCGGCGAGGCATTGATAGAGTAGAAATAGGCGTACTGCTAAAATATTAAACGGAAATTCTGAAAATCAGCTCGTGCCGCGCCGAATATTGAGTCTAGAATGCTCGTGCTGGATGCGCAGTTCAGATGCGCTGAAGCTCTTGCCTTGCATAATTCGGCCACCAAATTTCAATCATTTGCATGTTTGGTCGAAACCTCTTTGTACACGTATTTTCCTATAAATCGGACAACTGCTTCTTGGTGCGTCGAATTTTTTTATTATAGAGTATATAATCTTTCCTTTTAAAAACCTTCATCGTGCAAAAAACTAATATTCATCGTGTAAACAAACTAAGTGTAAAATTATTAACCAATCAAATTCATTTATCGTCGCGACCAGTGCTGCGCCAAGCGGTAAAAGGCAGTAACTATCGCTTTTTGGTTTTACATTTTAAAAAAAACACATCAACATTTTTAGTTTTTTGAATAGCCTATATGTTAAACTAAATCTTCAGCTACCTACATGCGATATTTCATAATGATTGATTCTGAAGTATTTGCGCAACGCGATAACAAATATCGATTTTTGATTTCATTTTCATAGATATAAGGACGGATAGAATTAATAAAGAAACATTATAAAGTAATGACAATACTTCCAGATGGCACAAGAACTTACAGGATATCCAAAAATTGTCCTGGTATGGAATCAACACCTACCTACATATTCTTATGTCCAACGAATAGTTGCAGCCTTGCAAAAAAATGACATGGACCCAGAACAGCAGCTTTACACACACAATATCAAGGTCATTGCGACTGCTGTGATAGAGATGCATGAAGACACATGAGACTCTTCATTGGGCACGGCAATAAAAACAACAAGGAAATATTTGCTAAAGAATAGCTCAAGGAAAAATAACGAGAAGGTTAGAGATGAGTGTTTCATTGCTAAAGAATAATATTAAAAGAAAAAGCCTCCCATAGCTAATCATTTCTTTTTATTATGTTTATAATTGTTTATGACCAGCTATCTCTCTTTTTCTTATCTATATCAAATATGGAATTTGGAATTCGTTCCTTTAAAGGATTCTCTTATTTGAGTATATGATATCAAACATATTATTTACTTTCCAATATATATAAAAAAAATTTACACAAATAAATTTACTGGCAATGCAGTAAGGTCTGTAGAGATTTAAAAAAGAAACGCATTGCCAGTAAATTTATTTGTGTAAAATTTTAACGATAGAGGGCAATAAAATTTAATTTACATATATAAAAAAAATTGAGAGATTCTAAAGAAATAAAACAAATATAGAGAGAGTGGAATCAATTGCAGGAAAATGGTCGGCATTCAAATTGAAGAGATTGAATCAGCGAATAGATTCTTAAACACAAAAAGAATTATAGAGGTTTTCCAAGACAATGCTGCTCTAAACAAAATGTTCTTTAACTGTTTGAAATATTCCTTTTTTTTTCTCTAAACGATGTGAGACGAATTTCTGTTTTATCAATGCTATCCAACCAACCATTTTAGAATAGTTTAATGATTCAGTTGTTCATTTTTTCGTCTTTTTGATAAGAGCAAATGCCTTTTATTTTAAATTGCATTAATGCATGTTCATATTAATATAAATACAACTATTTATATAGTTTTTGATTCATATTAAATAGAATATATCGCGTTTTGTCAACCTCAAAGGAAAATACCGTCTGATTTAATAAGATATTTGGTTTTTGTGCTTATTTGGAATGATTTATTTATTTATATATAATATTTTTTAATGATGAAAATCAATATGTTTTTGACAATGATATTTTGGCTTTAATTTATAGATCAAATACCACATCATGCAATGTTTATTCAAAATAATATTTTTTTAAATGTAAATATACGCACTCAGAATAAAATGATAACTTTCGTCTTGTACAGTTTTCTAGAAGGATTTATTTTAAAAAAAGTCAAACAATGACTTTTATAGCGAATATTTATCTCATTTAAACAATCTGATGCTATATAAGCAAAACATATACCTCAATCAGACATAATTACACCATATTTATTCTGAAATAGGAAATATTATGATAGGCCATCAAAGAATATTTTCTACGGCTAAATAAAATAAACTCTTCACTTATCAACGAAGTTATTTTGCGACGTTACAACATGAACCTTAAGGGTAAGCACTTCTTTTATTTAGTTCACCAACATGACAGGTGTTTGGACATGCTTCTCCTTCAACAGGTGCATTATAATTATCTTTTAATATAAACACGTCAACGTTTTCTTAAGAAATATTTTCAAGAGTTTAAATTTTGAAGATGATTGATTTAAAATGAGCGATCCATTGTTCTGTGTGTAGGTAGAAGACTGTTCAATGTGGCGGCATCTAGTTGATACGCTACCTCGTCACCATCCCCGGGACGACATCACGTGGCAAACCTCTTGTCTATCTTCTTCCGTTGTATTTCTTAATTAAATAAATCATCCTATCCTTCAAGTCCAACAAACGCCAAAATATCATCGCCATCTTCTATTGTATATACATACACTTATCATCAACTTCATCAAAACTTAGAGAAGGTATACTTCATCATGTATATATATTTTATTTGATTATAATTTTTATATTTTTTAAATGAGAGAACAATCGAATCGACATATATGTGAAATTCGCTGTTATATATACAAATAAGGAGTTGTTTATGTTCAAAATATGAAACATCCTCAAGTTTTTTCAAAGAGTGTATATTCGGGCTGGCATTTTACCTTTAACCGGCTTATAAGCCCTCGGCAATTCTTCCAACAAGCTGAATTTTCTGGGCAACTTTATATGGTGATTTTATTTCATGGATTGAGTTCTATATATCCGAGTATACCGCAAAACTTCCTAAAAGTGACCTATAAGAAAACATCTACTATTTAAATGCTACTTATATAAATTTATAAAAAGAGACTCGACATATGACAACCTTTAAAAGATAGTTTTAGAAAGAACCAAGGTCATCCATATTTTAGATGATCCATAATGTTGAAATAAGCTATATATTACTGAGATAAAAAGGCAAGAAGACAAACATTTTCTAAAACCATCATATTTCATCAAAATGTAAATCATTCTATATACAGTTACGAGCGTCTTTCCTAATCCGTCATCCTTCTCTGTCACCGTTTGCTTTTATTGGTTGGCTACGGTCACGCCATCTTTGCCCCCCCCTGCCGGCGGCGCGCGCCCGTTGGCTGCCGGCGAGCACGTGACCTACCTGTGCGCGCGCATGGCGGGCGGTAGGCTATAGTTATTATTAACTAACATATGCTATTAATCAAGGAGCCAATTTAGAATTGCAACAAATAGTATTTGAATCAAAACATTCAATCGGGTAAAACACGGACGTTGCCCGGGTCATTCGGCTAGTCTTCAATAAGGGTCACATTGTATTCTGCTCTGTGTTGGCTGAGCTGAGACTAGAAAACAAAAGGTATTTTGAATATTTATACCAGGGGAAAGAAGTAATTATACTCAATAGACATATAGACAGGTTTTAGGAGATACAATAATACCTGTCTTAAGTGGCAACATTGCTTATGTTGCCAAAATCATGATGTACTGGGGTTGATCAATTTACGCGGTCCTATGTTAAATAGGAATCTGTTATACAAAGCATTTATAATTATCGATGCTGTATTACGTGAATATATTTTTATTCCTTTTATAACTTCTTTTAAAAAGTCTTTCTAATTAACAAATTTTAATGTTGAAGCAAATATACCTTTTCACATTAAAAACATCAAATTATTATAAATAAAACATAAAAATCGAGCTCACATATATAAAAAACTAGACGTGTGACCCGGTCTTCGCCCCGGGATTGACCCGTGTGCATATCTACCCGAGTGATATATATTTAGATAAGATTTTTTTATATAATTGTTTGTTATTAGCACATTATCTATTTGTTTGCATCAGCATAATATAATCTAATCTTTGATAGAGGGCGCTGTTCGTGAGCTAAGTAGAATAATTTGAATATATAGTTCTAATAATTGATTTATATTTTTTAAAATAGCCTATCGCCTTCCCCGTATTTTCTTACCTATGTATGGGATTTTGGTTTGAATTAGTGAACTACTGCGAATTTGTATACCGGACATACAAACATACAAACATTGATTTATATATATATAGAAGATATAACGAATTGTAAATATTATTATGATATGATGAAATATATGTCTTTTTATAAGTGAATACTGTAGTAAAGATGCTATGCTGATCAACACTAACACACTTCTCGGATTAAAAATAATGGAATGTTAAATAGGAAATAGTATCAAGGCTAATGTAAATTAACGCTCATTTGAATCTATGCGGCGAAGTACATTCGTTATTGTAGGCTTCCACTGATAATATAATTGGCAAATTACTGTCGCAATACAATTCCATATTTTTTCATGCCAAGTATAAGATAGATAATTCATTTTAAAACATATTTATTGACTATTAATCAATAGTGAAAACATAGCAATATTTACACGTTTATTCGTCGATAAAAGTTCTGCCACGTCCAGTTTTCTTTTAAGTAGACAGAGACAATTTTGTTTACACTTTGGTTAGCGCTTGTATCTTCAATAAAGGATTTCCTATATGAATAATAAAAGTACAATTTCCTTAAGTTTTTTCAATGAGTATTTTGCTTTTGGAAAACAAATATCAAGAATTAAATAGAAGATGGAAAATAATTCAGGGGGCTTTGGCCAAAGTGCTAGGAAGTTCCGCCACTGATTAATTAAGCAGTCCCAATTATTTCTCTCTTCCGTGTTTATTGGAAGTCGAAATTTTCATTTTTTAAAATGAAAAATGAAATATTCAGCTCTAATGTTAATAGAGATATACTCTATGGTTATTACAATCTCCTAGAAGTTCGAAATTGGATTGGAAAAAAATAATATTTTCACGTTTGTGAATTTTATAATTAATTATTTCATTTTTTTTTACTGATTTATATATATCACATGAAAACGACATTTTGTTATCATCATCACATGCAATGTAATTTTTTAAAACAGAGGATAATAAAAAACAATATAATTTGTATCTTCCTTATTATAAAACAACAACAAACTTAAATTAACAATCAATTGAAAAACCCTGTACGATTTATAAGTAAATAAAACAAAGCATCAAGGGCTGCGTTTCTTTATTAAAACAAATATAAACGAGCTTTCGGGCACATACGCCCTTCTACAGGAATTAATAAAACAGTAATCCAACTAGTTTGAAATAAGATTTGTTTATACATTTAACGTGCATATCCACGATACACGTGCATTTCAACTTGCAAGGTATCCCATCAGACATGTGATATCTTATACTGTGATTGAATTATTTTTATCTTATTTTATTTAAGTCTATTGAATTATATGCTTCTGGTAAATCAATTCTGCGATTTATACTGCTATATTGTTTGGACACTAGTGCTTCAATTATTAATCTTTGAAATTTATTATTAATATTGTTATAATGTACTTTAGGTTCATTTAAGTTAAATGTGTGTCCTGTTGAATTGGAGTGTTGTACTATTAATGATAATGGGTCATTTCTGTTTATGTTTCTTCTGTGTTCAATGATTATATTATGCAATTTTCTTCCCGTTTCTCCTACATATTTGGCATTACAATTATTACATTCTATAGAATAAATTACCTCTTTTCTGCTTGATATATATTCGGTTTGCCTGTTTTTTGTAATCGGGTTTCTTAAGATATCTGATAAGTTGGGAGAGTTGCTATAAAAGGTTTTTATTCCATATTTATCTAGTGTTCTAGAAATGTGGATGGATTTCGGGGAATATGGGATGTAGCAATTCTGCCTGTATATTTTAGTTTTTTGTGCTGACATGTTAGATGTGACCTGTGCCTGATAGAAATGTTTTAAAATAAATGTTTTGGGATAACCAGCTGATGTCAAATTATTGATAACGGTTTGCGTTTCTTGCGTTTTGTATTGATTTAAAGAACAATGAGTATAAATTCTTTTAGTTAATGTTTTCACTGTGTTAATTTTATGACTAATGGGGCAGAATGAATAAAATTTTATATAATTGGGGGCGAATGAAGGTTTGTAGTAAACTGTTGTTTGCAATCTATTATCTATTTTAATTATTTTAATATCTAAAAATGGCAATGTGCAATTATCTTCTTTTTCTATTGTGAAACGTAAGCTATTGTTATAATTGTTGAGTGAGGCTAAGATGTTGGGAATCTGTTTTTCTGTACAAATGCAAAATATATCATCTATATATCGTCTGTATAATATGATGTCTGCTGGATATGATGATGTGATCCAATTGTCTATTTCTCTCATAACTATTTCGGCTAATGGAGTTGATAATGGGCTTCCCATAGGGGAACCCTTGATTTGTTTATATTGTTTTTGGTCAAAAGTGAATATGTTAACTTTAAGACATACTGTAATTAAATCTATTATTTTATCTATTGTTTTAGAGTCTATCATATTGTTATTTAAAAAGGTTTTAGTAGTTTCAATTATTAAGTTATGGGGGAGACTGGGATATAAGGCCTCTACGTCAAATGATACTAAAATATGATCTCTCTGATAATTGTAATTGGCTATTTCAGTAATGAATGTTGGAATATTTGCTATTGACATTGGAAATACGTTATTCTTAATTAATGACTGTAAAAATATTGTAACATACTTGGCTACTGGTGCTAGTGGTGAGCTGTGATAGGCTACTATTGGTCTTAATGGGATCCCTTGCTTGTGAACTTTAGGTTTTCCATATATATAACTTTCAGAGTCTAAATTAGATATGAATAATTTAAATTCATCGTTTGATATCATATTGCTTTTGTACATCCTGTTCATTTCTTTCTTGAAATATGTATATTCTCGTTTCTTATCACTTTCATTAACTATTGTAAAAATGCTTCTGTCTTCTAATATGTTGTTCATTTTGCTTATATAATCTGTTTTGTCCATCACTACTGTCATCCCTCCTTTGTCTGCCCCCGTGATGATTATGTCTTTTCTATTTTTGAGATCATTCAAGACAGTTTTATCTCTCTGGTTGTTTGGCGGCATTTTGTTTGGTTCTTTTAGTATGTTTATTACAGAATTTCTGATAGTATTCTTTTCATAGTTATTGAGCTTACAGATTGCTGCTTCTATTCCACTAATTATAATGTAATAACATATTTTAGCGTTTGACACAAAAACGTTACAATTATCTAGAATAAAATTTATAAAGCATTAATAATAATTTTTGAAAAATAAAATAGATATTTTATAATATAGAGAGTTAAATTATAAAGCACAATATCGCGCCATTTATATATAGGTCAACTAATAAGCTAGAATGTTTTTATTACAAATCAAACATTCTACTGTTCTCACGGAGATTAAAAATTGTGGGAGGTCTTGACCCTCTTTTTCTCTCTCATCAGTAATGAACCCTTCCAGCGTTTTCTCCAATTTAATCTATCAGACCGCTTCTTTAGAGCTCTAATACTATTATAGATCACTGTACGGGTGGCTCGGGCTTCGCCCCGGGATTGACCCGTGTGCATATCTACCCAAGTGATATATATTTAGATAAGATTTTTTTTTTATAATTGTTTGTTATTAGCATTATCTATTTGTTTGCATCAGCATAATTTAATCTAATCTTTGATAGAGGGCGCTGTTCGTGAGCTAAGTAGAATAATTTGAATATATAGTTTTAATAATTGATTTATATATTTTTTAAAATAGCCTATCGTCTTCCCAGTATTTTTTTTACCTATGTATGGAAATTTTGGATTGAATTAGTGAACTACTGCGAATTTGTATGCCGGACATACAAACAAACAAACAAACATACAAACATTGATTTATATATATATATAGATTTTGCTTATATATGCACATTGAAGGGCGGGATCATAGTTATGATAATTTTGAAAACTATGAACATAGGCTATTAGGGAAGTAGAATTGCACATCAAAATATTCCCATCAAGCAATCCCTTTCCGCAAACAAAAACTTCCAATTAATAATTGAATTTTTAGTGACATCAAAAGATACATCAATGTAGCTCAAACATATTTACAAAAAGCTTATAGTAAGGAATAATTTGATTTATTAAATGTAAAGCCATAATATTTCGGTCGATATCAATACGAATAATATTTTGCGGGAGATTGTTTATAATGATTCAAAATAATAAATTTTATATTATTTTTTAAAGATCAAATTCCAATAGAGGGAAGAATCAAAATTCGAGTTTTAGCATGACCTGTTATTTATTTTCTCTTAAATTTTTCGCATAAGAAAATTAACTCAATCCCAAAATTGGATAAATCAATTTCCTAGAAATGAGTTCTATCTTGTAACACAAAAAGTAACCTAGAAACTCGAATAATAAATAGAAAGAAAATATATAATATATAGCTATGAATCAAAAAGTCTCTAGATTTCAAAAGGCTCTAACTACATTTTGATGAGATTTAGGTCTAAATCAAAATATAGCTTTTATATTTACTTTAGATATAAAAAGTTCGAGATCTGAGAAATACTTTGGTGAAATTAGAAATTATAAAATGCTTCAGAAGGATTATACATGGCATCAGTTCTTTCAGAGTTAGCTTCTCGGATTCTAATGGCGAATTTCAGGGGAATCAGCTTCGATGATGACGAAGATGATGACGAAGCAGACGTCATTCCTAACGTTCCCAAGTACACCGTGACATCTTGGATGCCAGATCTAACTCAACCAGGGCCTAGCAGAGAACCCGTCAATGCAGAAGAACTGCGACGAAAAGAATTGCTCGAGAAAAAGCTCGAGATACAAAAGAAAACACTTCAAGGAACGAGCACATCGTTAGGGCTGTTATACGAATCGGAACAAGTTGGAATCAAAACCGCCGAAGATTTAGTACGACAAAGAGAACAACTCGAGAATGTTGATGAGAAACTTGACGATATCAACACATCAATGAAAATTAGCCATAAACATATTGCTGCAATGAAGAGTTTCTTTGGAAGCCTCAAGAGCTACATGAAACGCGGGGGTTCAGACATTTCCATCGTATCTGCGGATAAAAAGGACAAATCAAAGCCCGAGCGCAGCAAGCTGCGGAGCAAGGTGGAAGAAGTGACTTCAAAGCCTCCTACGTCCTCCAAAAAGCATCCAGCTCTTCGAGCCAAAGACATCGATACTTCCGCCCAGAGTCCCGATAAGGTAAATCACATTTCCTTATTTCAAATAAAAACGACTCTCCACCAATTCCACTCAGCAGAAAATAGCAACCAATGTAAATGAAGTGGTATGCAGTGAAGCTTTCCAAGATATTAGCATGGATAGCCCTGGTCTTTCCTAGGGGTGGATGTACATAGAAGATTTAGTTCAAATAGGTTTTGCCATTTTTGATAAGTACCAGAATGGTTCTCGTCCATCAGAATATTTTATTTTGATGGGATTTTTACTTTCCAAAGTTCACACACACCACATACATTCTACGCTTATATAAAATAATAATTTAGCTAAAAAACAGAACTTGGTCGATATAATAATTTGTTTATCTTTAAGGAGGTTTTTAAGGTGTATTTTTTAGAAAATTGCGGTTGCTGATTAGGCAACCTCTATCTTTAAGTTATAAACTAATAGCTCTGAATGCATTTGATATTACAATAGGACAGATAAGCAGTGTATGTGAAGCCAAAATGTCGGGATTTAGAAAATGCCCGAACAGAGGCAAGAGACGTTTTTTGGAGTTGTAACAACACAATTTGCAAGATAATCTTTTCACTATATACTTTACGTTGTAGGTGTGACAGTTGGTGTAGTACTCTGCTATCAGCAACGTCCATTGAAATTTATTACAATAGATGGCAACTTTAACATAAGCAACGTTTAGTTGTAATACATATAAATAGGTGGCGATCTGCCATAAGCAAGGTTTAGTTGAAAATTATTCCAATCAACGGCGCTTTGCGTAAGTAACGTGTGGTTGCCATTTATCTCAATAGCTATGCTTTAAACAACGTTTAGTTGAAATTTATTCCAATAGATGCGATCCTGCAATTTTGAATGTTCATTTGCATGCTTTTAAGAATTATTGAAATTATTGCATTATTGAAAGAGTTGAAAAGAATACCTCAACTATATATATATATATAAAATGTGCCTGATATATGAATGTATAATGAATGTGCAATAAGGATAATTATTATAAAACATGTGTTTAAATTTTGATTGTGTGTCGAGATGACCAGAAAAGAAAGAATTAGAAAAAAAGATCAGGTTCTGTATGGCACATTCGATTAACCAATAATTTTTGGCAATTGAGCAGGATAAAGACCTTCCAATTGCTGAACATTAAGGAATTGATTTTCGATAGAAGATCTAAAGCAAATTAAAACTTTTGTCTTTGACCTGGAATAGAATGGTGTCCCATTACCTGGCGAGAACATCTGGCTTGATATATTTAGCTGAATCAATTCTTGTTAGACGAGAAATCTTTTATGACGTGAACAAAGTGTTCTTACTGATATATTACATATTTTTCAATCAACCAAAATAGTTTTATTTTACAGATATTTTGGCGACCTTCTACCAACCTAATAAAAAGCTATTATTCTTGGTTTTAGGTTGAAACTTATAACCAAAATTTAAATGGCGCGCTCTTTATATTTAAATGCCAAAACACTCTCAATCAAATACAAGACATAGCCTGACATTTTTTGGAAGAATATATATAAACAGAATATTTTACATTAAAAACACGTTTATATTATCCTGTTCACCATGTAAAATATTAGGAGGTCCTGTCTCATCATTGTTAAATCTTATCACCGATTTGACCAATTTATTCTACCAAATCGCTCTAATATTGTATAAGACGGGCATTACTCTTCCGCAGCCATTGTAAGAACAAGCAAGTTACGTATCAATTCCATAGCGCGCCATCTGTAGGAGATATAATAGTTGAACAGAGAGTTCTCTGAGAGATGATCCACTTGATACACAAACATGGCCAAAACTTGGGGGAGTTATACCTTTCAACCTGTATGTCGGGATTCAAAAAATAACTTTAATAGATATTTGATACACAGTGAAATTTATTGACGACACACGAGACAAAATGTGAACAAAATTGCCTCTGTCTCCTTCAAAAAGGATATTTTAAAGATTTAGACGAGTGGTTTCAGGAGATAGGCATCTTCAGTGCGGTAACCTAATCTGAACTCACATTTCTCAATGCTCTTCAACAGCAACAGTAGTGCAAAATGATCGTCTCACCTGACGTTCGATAGATTGTTCAAAAAGGAATGGCACATTTTAGGTACTCTTGTCCTGAAATCCTTTGTCTAATTATAAAGTAGCGAATGTTTCTATTCCAATAAAATGAATCACTACTATCCTTAATCTACATTTTCTTGCATATAAGTATCATCGAAACTTGGATCAACAAATAAATGATTCGTGAAAAAGAACGCGTAGAGTTAGAAAGAATCTATGACAAAAAAAAAAAAACATTAATCGAAAGAAACCTTTATATTGTCGTTAAATGAATATATATATATATATGATATCTTGGGACCTCTGGGACCAGTGTTACCTGATGCTAGACGAACCTCGATGTCACCTCTACCGTGCAGTCGTGGTGGAAGGCGACACAGCTGAGCCAAAGGTGAAATAAACAAACAGAGATTCCACTAAGAAGCGTCTGAACGTCAAGAAAGAATAGGACGAGGAGGTTTCTGACAGGAAAGAATATTACCTCTATAGGAGCGGCCTGCTAACTGGGGACTGAAGGACTGAAACAAAAGACTGACTAACTGAGGCTTGGGGCCTCCTTTTATAGCTGCGCTGGGTCCAAGCAGGTCACTGCGCTTTTCTGACGTAAACAGGGGGGGGGGGGGAAGTTTCATCATCCAGGAGGGCCACGACTTTGTAAAAATTGGACTTGGCTCGATAGGCCTACTTTCTTATTCTCACTTAGACCTGATTAGTTTTAACCTTAAATTTATCCTATTATTTTCCATTCCTTCTATCTGTACAGTTGCTATAAATAATAGAGTCTTACGCGGTATAGATGGATGTTATTTGAGGCTTTCTATTTGCAATAAATAACAAGTTATATACAGTCACGTGGTGAAATCTGTGGTAGTAGATATCTGGATTATTTACAACAATTCCATGGTCTTAAATCATCACAGATGGCCCCTGATGTGAGAGGGTTCATATGGAGGGATTTAAGAGAGCGGAATAGGAAGACTGTTATTAGGGATGTAATTTTAAAATTAATTTAGATGAGTTGGTATATAACATGGGGTTGATTTCTGTATAACCATAAGAGATAATAAAGTATAAACAACTAATACTAATCATACAAGTAAAAATAAAAATAGGAATAGAAGATTTAATAGATAACATATAATGATTATATGTAAAAATATAAATGATTTGATGGGTCAATCATGATCTCTTCGTGATGGGATTTAGAAAGGGTTGAGGGGTTAGTTAAGATTAGGTTGAGGCAATGTCACCTTGACTCAAGTCCCAAACCATTTGATGTGCACGGCGCAGAAAACCTAGGCCATGTTTCACATGTAAATTCAAGGACCGAATAAAGTTACAGTACCACAATCGAATAGTAAGATAAGGGTGATTGTTATGGGTTTTATGAATTAGTCGTTAAGACGTACGCATGCAGGATAAAGGAGGGCGAAGATCAGTGACCAGAAATCAAAGTTTTGATTGGAGTCGTCAGGGGCTTAGCGAGAAAAAGAGTAAAATAAAAAGATGTGCCAGCGTGTGGCATGAGAGTGCCCTGGAATATATATATAAAAAATACAATTTGCACGTGTCCAAGCCAGAAGTTGGGATAGGTAAATCTGGGGGACGGTGTGTCAATATTGGTAATTACAAAATCAAAGTAGGTCAAGTCTAGCCTGCGAAGGATTGTTAAAAGTTAAAGTGGGATGTTAGTATTTATTTAAAAAGTAACCTTCAAATTGGTTGATTAAGAGGTTATTGAAGATTGTCCTCTTTTTAGATAATGATTTTCAGTTTGATTATAAAAGAATATATCATTGAGATATGAAATTGCGAAATTAAGGCTTTGCATATAGCGTTATAGGATTTGAAAAATCGAAAATAGAATTGCGAAGTTGAAAGCAAAGTAATATTTAAAAAAAAAAGTAAAAGTAGTGATGACATAATACAATGATTAACACACTATAGCAGTATATAAGGGGTAATAGAAAGTGAACATATTAAATGAAAAAAAAGCAATAATATACTCGATAGCATTGAACATGGTAGCGGAAGATGAAACAATGTGAATAACATCTAATTTATAAAGTGAGAGAAAATATAAAATCACAAATGGAAATTAGTGATATAAACATGAAATATAAACTTGAGATTATTAGAGATGAAAGATAAAATATAAAGTTGATTATAAAATAGAGTCATAGAGCAAAAGTAAAAAACAATTTGGTAAAGAGGAGAAAGTAACTAATATAAAATGACAATAGTCTAATACTAATTGGTTGACGTAAAAAAAAACAATTAAAAGAGCTAAATAATGATTATATAAAGGATATTAAAATGAAAAATTTAAAAAAAATGTTCATCGAGAAAGAAGAGAAAATAAGATTATACATAGAAGTTATATATCGGGAAAGAAGGTAAAGTTGCTCCCAGTTAGCCTTTATAAAATAGGTCAAGATGGATGTTCCTGTTTTCGATATTTTTGGTGTTGATGATATAAGTTGTTCAAACTTATCGAATTTGTTTTATGTTTGACGCGGCTCGTGGGTCACATTGTTTCCAACTGTGAAACTCACTGAGTTCTAATGTTGTCGATATTTTGTTCCCTGCGCCACGTTTAGGTGAAAACGGGATTCTTCCTAAAGCGGCATTTATATTGTGTGTGCAGGAAACACGGCGATCTGTTCTAACCGGTCAAGGGTTGTTTTTTAAACATATGTGGGTGTGTGTGATTGTTGTAGTTAAAATGTTGTCCTTGGTTCTAAGTGTCAAAGTTAAGTGGACAAGTTAATCGAGGGCGAGAGAATCTAGACCTGGTGACTTGGTTTTGGGTTATTGATGAAAGAATAGCTATTTTAATTCATTGGGAGTTCAGTAGGCGGGATTAGTTATTGAATTAATTAGTTATTCTGTTAGTGGACTGATTTGTTAGTGACAGTAGAATAAACAAGTTATTTGTAGCTAAATGGGATATCGGAGTAGATTAATTGGTTTGGGATTAGAACGGTATATAGTAAGAGGCATGCACTAATATTTGATTTAATAGATGTTGAACATTCATTAGAGTGAGACCCGGCAGTACTGATGGGTCGTGATAAGAAAATGTCGGCTGTTTGTTAGCTCGTGTCAAACGGAAGAGGGGGGGGGGGTATTTTTAACGATATTTATTTAGGTCAGGGGCCCCTTCCGGGGACAGCTGGTTCCTTATAACTTATTGGAATATCTCTTCAGTGAGGTGAAGAAAAGGGGCTGAGCAAGTCGGGGGTATAAGACGGGATTTATGAGTGTCAAATATCGTGGGACATAAATGGTTAAATACTACTAAGTGTACAACAGGTGTTACGTGAGGTGTTTGAATTAGTGGTGGGTGCGGGAGGAATAGAATGTTTTCTGTATAGTATTTAAGTTTGTTCACATGAACTGTATCATCGTTATTTAGGGGTCGATTGGGTCTGTTAATTCGAACTACGTTCGGAGATATTATTTATATAACTGTAAACGGACCTGTGAAGTATGGTGCCAGTTTTCCCGTATCGGGATTTTTATAATTTTTACGAGGTCACCAATCTCGAAATGCGGGGCTTGATGACCTTTATCATATCTTTGTTTGTCCCTTTCATGCTTAAGTTGTGTTCTGCTGGAGGCAAGTTGCCTAGTTTTCTGTACGTCGGGGAACGGGTTATAATGTTTTTTTTTGTTCTGGTGGGATGCTATTAAACATCAAAAAGATCGGTGGGAAACCTGTGACGGTGTGCGGGGATTGAATATAGATTTGGACAACTTGCTTAATTAATTTGGTCCAGGATGTCTTCGGGTTTTCGAGATATAGTAACCTTAGTTTTCCAGTGATTGTGGCGTTCAATCGTTCTATCATTCCGTTAGCTTGCGGATTGTTGCTCGTGGTAAGTAGTGGTTGTATACCGCGAGATAGCAGAAATTTTCGGAATTTTTCGGAGGTGAATGCGGGCGCTCTATCCGAAAGTAGACGTTTTGGTTTGTCACGTTTGGTGTAATTATCCCGTACTCGAGCCTTTGTTTGATTTATGTTTGTATTACAAGTTGGTCTTTTAGGAGTACTCGATAAGGACGTAAGCAATCACCTTGTCTGTGGTAGTATTGATTTTTACGGGAGGTATTTTAAGCCTAAAGACGTCGTTTTTGTTGTCGGCGAAATCGGGTGCAAATTGATGCAGCACCTTGCATAAATTATAGGGACTGTGACCTAGGTTACTTCTGTCCAAAGCTATGCAAGAAAAGGACATAGGGGCGTTGAAAATGGGATTATCAACATTACAATTAGACCAAATAAGAGCGTTGGAGTTCTCCACGTGTGAGCAACCCGTTCCAGGAGGGGAATTTAGTAAATGGGACAGTTGTATCAACCTGTCCATGGGACACGTGTTGCTTGCACGAGGTGAATTTGTACAATGTAGTTGGTAGGGGTACATTATCTTGATACAGGAGTAGCTGAGGGCAGTTTATAATTAGTAGTAATCTTTTTATGGAGTTAAGGGATAATATGCCAAAAGGCAAGGGTGTATCTATGATATGGAATTTTCGGTTCTGCGTGATATTACTTATTTTTACGTTTAAAAAGATATAACCTATGGTGAAAATATTGTTAGCTATGGCGTTAATAGTTAATTTAAATGGGTGGACAGGTATTTTATTTTGCAAACTGGTTTCTATTATTTTAAAAGTATTCCGACCAATTATATCGATAGATGCTCCTGTATCAAGTAGTAGAGGTAGGTGTACATTATTGGACAGTTCAGCTCGAACGAGCAAATGTTCAACGAAATTTATGCGCGGAGGAACCTACTGCTGTGCTGTCTTGTGGGTCGGGACAGGCTTGGTCTTGTGCCGTGGTTGAAGGATCCTTGGGACAGTTAGAGTTCACTGCTTGCGCTGGGCTCGTGATGTAGAGAGGATCAGGGGAGCAGGTAACATGCGCTCGCGTGTTGGAAACTCGGAAGGTTGCAAGAGAGGTCAACACAGTTCTTTCGTGCTGTGGATAAGTTGTGGCTCGGTACACAGGTCTTGGACGGCTCTGTGCAGACCGTGTGGGGCACTGGGCGTGCCAGTACATGGCGCCACAATACCTACAGGATGAAGGGTGTGGATTGGCAGCGTAGTTGGGTCGTGCTGACCACGGTCGCTGAGCACTGTACCTCGGTGACGGTGCGAAGGAAGGGTTGGAAGCTGTTCTGGGCGACTGTTGACACACTTGTGACGCACTGTGGGTTCCTATTACGCGCGACACTACACTATACCACTCTTGGAGGGTGTTCGGTTGCTTGGCAGCGACAATGCGTTGATCAGCGACGGGTAACCCATCAGTCAGGGATTCTAATAGGATTTTGTGGGGAAGATTCAGCTGTAGGCCACATACCGTCTTTTTTGATAATACTCCTCTAACGAGGAGCGATCTGACAACTTAATGGCCAAGAATCGTACGAATGACGCGTTTGTGGTTTCAGGAAAGAGGTCTATCAGGGCCTGCCTTGCGTCAACGTAGTATAATTTGTCTAATTTTAGGCTGCGGATGTAGTGCAGGGCCTTACCATGTAGGAGGTTCGGTAGCCTTCTCAGTCTTTCGGTGTATTGTAGTTGGGCCAGATCAGCTTGGGCGTCGTAATTGTCGAAGAAGCTCTGCGCCTCGTAGGAACCATCGTAGCGCGGTAGTTCCACATCTCGCGATAGTCCGGTCGCCGCGGACAGCTGATGTAGCGTCCTCGCCAAACTTCCCAGGACATATGATACCATCGGCGGGGGCGTGGCGTCCTCCTGGCTGGGAGCGACTTCCTGCGTCTTACCGAGGGTGTTTTCTTTTATCTTGGGAAAAGTGGTGTTTTCGCCACTTTCATAGTCTGGATCGGGCTCCATGGGCTCCTTTGAATCCTCCTCTCTTCCCTGTTCCATCTTTCTGTACAGACAGTGGTCTACTTGCTTACTTGTACCTTGGCGTCCACAATCCTGTCGGCTCTTCGGACGGGGGAGTCTGTGATATCTTGGGACCTCTGGGACCAGTGTTACCTGATGCTAGACGAACCTCGATGTCACCTCTACCGTGCAGTCGTGGTGGAAGGCGACACAGCTCTGCCAAAGGTGAAATAAACAAACAGATATTCCACTAAGAAGCGTCTGAACGTCAAGAAGGAATGGGACGAGGAGGTTTCTGACAGGAAAGGATTATTACCTCTATAGGAGCGGCCTGCGGACTGGGGACTGAAGGACTGAAACAAAAGACTGAATAACTGAGGCTTGGGGCCTCCTTTTATAGCTGCGCTGGGTCCAAGCAGGTCACTGCGCTTTTCTGACGTAAACAGGGGGGGGGGGGGAGGGGGGGGGGGGAGTCAAATCATCCAGGAGGGCCATGACCTCGTAAGAATTGAACTGGGCTCGATAGGCCTACTTTCTTATTCTCACTTAGGGCTGATTAGTTTTAACCTTAATTTTCTCCTATTATTCTCCATTCCTTCTATCTGTACATTTGCTAAACTTTATTAGAGTCTTACGCGGTACAGATGGATGTTATTTGAGGCTTTCTATTTGCAGTAAATAACAGGTTATATACAGTCACGTAGTAAAATCTGTGGTAGTAGATATCTGGATTATTTACAACAATTCCATGGTCTTAAATCATCACATATATATAAGACTAAGACTAAAACCAATAAGAACTATATTAAAATCATATATTCTGATGTCGTGAAATGTATATATATATATATATGGTATATACACATTTCATGACATCAGAAAATATGATTTTCATATAATTCTTATTCATTTTTATCACATTTCATATCGTGGTTACGTTACGTTAATGTTAAGGTTACATAACGTTAAAATTAATTAAAATGTGCAGAATCACGGAATTGATAGATACAATTTATATATATTATATAATAGAATCAATCTGAATTCAAGGTATTAGGTATGGTATATATATATGATGATTTGCAAAGCAGTCGTAGTGGTAGGTGGTAAGGACGCACACAGGAGGCAGGGCTCTGGGGCAAAATCCTTTGAGGAGTAGAGTAGTAAGAAAAAAAGAAGGTCCGAGGACCAACATGGGAAGAACTGTCAGGGAGATCGTCTCGGAGAGAAATCCAGGAAATTTCATAATTTTCGTAGTATGACCAAAACAGTAAACGCTGAGAGAGGACGAGGTAGCGACCCCCAGTTCCCAGAAACCTCCATTTATCATAAGGCTGGACATGTGTTCTACTAGTGATGTTCTTAATAGCCAACTTTCTTCTACCTCTTCATATTTTTTTTTACGCAGTAATCTTTATTTGAATATATCTATAAAATCCGCTTCTGACTATTGCATTCAAAATATACTTTTATAACTTGAAAATTAGAAGAGAAAAGAAAATCAAAAATTAAAATAAGAAATGAAACCTATTTTTGTGTGTGAAATATATCTTAAGTAAAATAAAAATGAAATTTGTAGACAAAAAAAAAACAACAACTAAACACTCATAAGTATTGGCGTAATATGAAGATGCACTTTAATTTTTCTATATAGGTATTTTATGATAGAAAAATATGATTTAATAAAAGAGATATGTTAACTCAAAAGCACCTTAATACAAATTCATATGTATTTTGTTGTTTTATCTTGGGATAAACAAATAAAATCATGTTTTGTGTGCTCTATATGAAAAAGCCACCTAGGAAATTGTTTGAAAGTCATACATTCGGCCATCAAGCTGTAAAATTCTGTGTTCATTGTAATCTGGCCTGCGCCTGTATAATATCCTGTCTGAATTAAATAACTATAATCACACACACAAATACATATATATCATAACTAATGATTAAAAACGGTCGTTACCACACTATAAAAAAGAGTTTATTTTAATATAACATTATCGTGTACAAAAAAAGCTTTCGAACTGAATCGTTTTTCATTTTTTTAACCATACCTGTGGAATAACGATAGAATTTGAACATATATGTTTTAGAACGAAGTTTGACAATTATACCGCAAATGTTTATTTTAAACGAAAAATCGAAATTTATTTTAAGGAGAAATAACGATTATTTCTAACCTTAGGGGTGAAGTATGAAAGGATGAATTGTGAAGAGTAATGATGAACGGAAAATAAAAGTATCCAGGGATGGAAATCGAACCACACAGTTTTCCGCTTACCGGGCAGATGCCATATCCACTAGGCTACCATGGACGCATTTTTCCTTTCGTTAATATTATATAAAGTAATTTATAATACAATATAATGCGGCTTATGTGATGGACACTTTTATTTTTCCGTTCATCATTACTTTTCACAATTTATTCTTTCATACTTCATCCCTAAGTTTAGAAATAATCGTTATTTCTCCTTAAAATAAATTTCGATTTTTCGTTTGAAAGAAACATTTGCGGTATAATTGTTAAAATTCGTTCTACAATCATATAAGCCGCATTATATTGTATTATATGAAAAAAACAATAGAAAAAATAAAAGATAAGTGGGTCAGGTGTTGATATTAAAAATAAAGAAGGCATCTCCTGACCACGAGCACATGTGCTTTTTAGATGGCAGAGCGCTATCTAGTGGAGAAAAAATAAACTAAACGTTTATTTAGCTTGCTCCGTGATATTTGGCCAACCCAATTTATTGATATATCAAGAAAAGCCATCCACGAACGCGTTTCGCGCTGTTGGCGCTAGTCAGCGTGGAGAAATTGGGTTTGCCAAATATCACGGAGCAAGCTAAATAAACGTTTAGTTTATTTTTGCTCCACTAGATGGCGCTCTGCCATCTAAAAAGCACATGTGCTCGTGGTCAGGAGATGCCTTCTTTATTTTTAATAGTAATATATGTTTTAATAAAATGAAACCCACTCTATCTTAAGAAATACCGATTATATTAGATATCATTTCTGATAGTAGGACTGTAGAGGACACCGTGTTGAAAGTCACGACCTAGGACCGAATCCTGTATTGGCCGCTTTTCTTTTTAGAGAATAATCCTTTTAATGACCCCCTATTTTTGTACAAGTCCAATCCCATCAGTGATTGTAAGTAACCTATCGGGTGCGCTGGGGATGAAGTTTTTTTTTTTTTGCTGTACTTTTGAAGCTCTTGTAAATATAACTTAATTTTTACAGAAGCTATGACAATAATAAAAAAATAATTTTCACGCTACGCGCGTACACAAAAACAAACAATAAACCTATTTCTGTATATACCCAATATTTCTTTATTGAAAGTAAAGCGGAAAATTAGCAATATTTTTCTTGGGAACTTGTTTCGTTTAATAAGAAATAAATCGCTGTTAATCATATTTTATTATTTGAAATGTCGCCTGATATAATAAATTTTATCTCAAAATAAAAAAGAAATTATGATTTGTACAATTTTGACTAAGAGGATGTAGGACAACAATATTCATAGAAAGCGCTATCGAATATGTTAACGAGTTTTCAGAGATAATTTAGTGAATTATTTTAGATTGTTTAAGGTTTGAGAAAAAATAATATTAAGTTTCTTATTATTGTGACAGACAAGCCGACTTTGAATAAAATTGTTCTTGTAAGGATTTGGATGTCAGTTATCGATTTATTTACATACTGAGGGTCGAAAGTATGAGATTGACCACTTTCAGACCGACCTCCCTATCCTGACAAGTATTTTCATCTAGATACACCAATATTGAAGAGGCATATGCAAAAAAATCAAGCAAACACAATATATATTGTCCGACTTATATATCTTACACAAATATATCGATATTCTATTCACCTTGTACAAATTTATTAACGAATTTTACAGATAGATATTTTGAATTGAGAATATTGACCTATGAAAGGAAAGGTCACATTTTCCTTCAAAATTTACGCAAAATTATGGCAAAATATATGGAACATAGTTTATTGCGTATATTTTAAAAGAAAACTTGACCTTTCTTTTTATCGAATAGTTATTTTGATTTGATGTTTCTTCAAATAATTAATGCTTCTTTTATAATAAATCATCAAAGAATCGTCAAAAGAATATTAAAATCAAAATAAGTTTTGGATTCATACGATATAGATGGTATTTTAAAAATAAAATAAGATATTTTATTATATTAATGTTTGTGTGTTATATATATCATTATTATACAAATTTATTAAATAAATGGTTTATTATAATATTGAAATAGGATACTTTTAAACATATTTGCATATTAGATTACCTTTTTTATTTTATTAGCAGACATAATATAAAATGCATAAGTAAGGTTTTATTGTGAGATATATTTTCGTTAAAATATTTTAAAGCGCTCATCAGTTATAACTGATATTTTTTGACACTGCATCGGTTATTACTAACAGCAATCCAAACTTTAAATTGAGAGGCTATTTTTATTTCGAAAAAATATATTTTTATTACTTTTTTTCATTTCTTCATTTACCCTCCATACTAACACAAATTCAAGGTAAAATTCTTGAATCGAGACAAACATACATAGGCATTTTAAAGAAACAACTATTAAGAATGACGGAAACTAAATTTAGGATACCTGAAAATAACAGCTGAGAGATGTGGAAGCTCATCATTAAAGGTAGCAACGAGGGAATTATCAAATCAGGCACAAAACTTATATAAAAATTTCGAAGCTTGCTATTAGAGTTAATTACAATATCAAAATTCATTAACCTTTTATAAATAAATATTCTATCACAATCAACAATTAACAGTTCCTTTAATATAGCTTTAAAGAGTGTCATTGTATTCTGATGGTAACATTGAATTTTAAAAATCTCTATAGAACTATTTAACTTATTCATAGATCGCAATTCTGATTGCAATGAGAGCAAGCCAAGTATCTGATGTGACTTATTTAGATTGATATATAAGTCCATATTAGATTGAGCGTTTCGAAATGTTTTATAAATCAGAGCTTTCATTCAATTCTACAACTAATACAACTTGAAGCTCATTGGTGTTGTATAAGAGTGCCGCTCTTATTATTAACTATGTCCAGCTACCCATTGGTGAAATTCTGACTTTTCGAGATGACCCCGCACATAGGATCCCTTGAGGCCATATGTAACATGAGTTTTATTCATCATGAGGTATTGAAGATAACTTAAAATCACACTTGAAGTTTGCTTGAGAAAATACGAATTAGCTCAAATTATCCATCGTCTTATTTTGTGTTTGATCCGAAGAAGAGAATCAGAAAACTTTCATCAAGGTTCATCAAATCAGAAAGGTTTACAACTTCTATTTCAAATAAAGCAGGGTATTTAAAAACATTATTCCTTACATTGCATGTAGGCATGTATACAGTAACCAAATGCTATCAATCGGGCTGCGTCTATAATCCAACTGAGCAAAAAAATCTTGCGCAGGTGTACGAGAACAGGATCGACCAGAATCTCGAGGAGATCTGCAACGGCCTGGATCGGCTGAAGCAGCTGGCCACCGGCCTCACTGATGAGATTGAGGAGCAGAACGACATCCTGGACCGTATCAACCTCAAGGCTTCCAAAGCCGAAGACGCTGTGGTCAAACAGAACTATCAACTCAGAGCCATCCTCAAGAAATAACGACCGATGAAGGCACTTCTCACATTGTATATGCAGCCAATAAACATTCTTCCATTTACTCTTTTGTGATTCTATAAAAGGTGGAGAGCTTCTGAGCTTTTTTTTAGAATGAAGACTTTTCCATTAAAATTGTGGAAATTTATCTCAAAGAGGTTTCTCTCCTGTGGCTAGTATTCAGTCATTAAAAAATAAAATACACTTCGGCCAGAGAAGGTTTTATTTTTAAGAACGGTGAACATTTTGTCGAACATGACACCTTATCTAATCTAGATATAGAAAAATATTTGAATGAAACCTGGCTTTTAAATGGGGATTTGGAAATAAATGAAATATGGGTAGGACATATAGTGGTATTCTATATAGAGCTACGAGCGTCATGGCCTCTGTCACGGTTTGCCGGCGCCCTCCTATTGGTCGGCTACGATCACGCCACCTTTGCCCCCCCCCTCATCATTTGGTGCGCCAATGCGCGAAACACTTCAGTCACCGTTTGCTTTTTGGTTCAGTTGTAGAATGCTCGCCTGCCACGCGGGCGCCCCGGGTTCGATTCCCGGCCGATGCATTTTTTTTTACAATTTTTAAAACTTATTTATATATTATAGTGGCGGGCGCCCCGGGTTCGATTCCCGGCCGATGCAATTTTTTTTACAATTCTTAAAACTCATTTATATATTATACAAGAATGACATCCACGGCGCCAATATATAATTGTAACAAATAGTATTTTAATAAAAGCATTTAATCGGGTAAACCCCGGGCGTTGCCCGGGTCATTCGGCTAGTATTTTATAAATTAAACTGAGCTATGCAAAACGAACGAAAGATTTCCTCAAAAAGTTAAAATACAGCATCTGTCATTGATTTCATGCTCCATTTGATAAATTAGATATTAAATTATAACTTGAAAGTTCATATTTAAATCATTTTTACCCTTTTAATATAGGGCTTGGTATAGATCATATTGTCGTGCTTGACCCCTCCGGTTCTTCGCGACGACGCCGCTTCCTCCTTCGTGGCTCACTTAACCTTGGACTCCCGTTGCTTTTCTCTGCAGCCCTACCCTGCAGACCACCCAAAGACCTTCTGAGAAGCACCACTCTGGTGGATCTCTTTTCCTCTGGCAGTATCTCTCGGCCTTAGCACTGGTGGGGGGACACGAGAGACTTACCAGAAGAGTAGCTACTGTGGCGTTGGAGAGAGTAACAACAGCAACCAGCAACAAGACTTCTAACACTCTTTATTGTCATTTCTACTACACATTACATATAACTAGAATAACAATCAACGGGTATTTAAATTACGTTACCTCCTAGGGCCAATATAAAAGTATATTTATAAACGTTTGCCCCAGGAAACAGGACTACAGCAGTCGGCACTTCCCACATTATTTCCAGAACGGAAATAGGTGGAAGCGCCATCTATTGACGGAGGCTGTAGATGTTTTGAAGGCTCATATACGCGACAATATACTCCTGTCTTACAATTTATCTATATTATAGTAAAACCTTTTTTTTAATTTTATTAAAATATAAATTTTGATATATTTGTGCATTTTGCTACTCTTCAAATAGGACCACCTATCAAATTTCGACTCAAATGAAATATTTTTTCCGAACATTAAGGAGACAAGCATTACGAGTTTTTTCTATAAAGCTTGGTTTCAAAAAAAGATAACAATTTTATAAATGGAAAAATATGCATCCTTCAAGTATACCTCCAATATAATTCCTCATAGCTTACAATATCCTTCATAATACATCCATAACCTAGTACCGCATATATTTATTAATCTTATATTCCTGTGTTCATACCATTTTTTAATTAAAAGTTTCATTTAACTTGCCTCCATGTCTGTCTGTCTGTCTGGGTGTCTGTCGCCAAATCTTGTTATCAATTTTTAATATACTTATAGGACACCTAGAAATATGAAATTTGGTACACATGTTCAAACCTGATGACAATGCTAGCTGACCAATATTCAGACTTCTGGGTTGTCAGGTTGGCCAAGAACGGACAAATTTCCAAATTTCCTTTCAAATTTTTATATTTAATTTTAATATGCTTCCAGACCATATGGAATAAAGAAACTCACAATACTCGCTCAGTCCAATTAAAAATGCAAGTGTACTAATTTTCAGACTTCTGGGTGGTCGGGAAGGCGGGAAATGAACCATTATCTATATTTCTTTTTAATATTATTTGTTGCATTATATCTACTCGGAAAATGCTGGAGGTTGCGAAAGGAATTTTTCAATAAATGTTCAAGACATGGAAGGAATTAGAAATCCAAATTTTCAGATTCCTATCTAAAACGTCCTTGGAATTACAAGCAAATAAATGAGAAAAGCCAATAAATATATTAATTTTATCTGTTATAATTTAGTCATCTTATTCCAATATCATCACGCATATATTTATATTCATTATATATATATAGGTGTGTGTGTAACAATATACCACCATACATTTCACGACACCTTTTAAATAGTTCCCATTTTTCAGCTAGTATGTTGTTACTGTTAACTATTTGATCAATTGTTTAATTATAATATATTCAAATTCTATATGTACCAATTATCCCCTAACAATAGTCCACTGGGTGTCTCTAACTTTGTAATTTAATTCAATAAATTTAGGGTTCCCAAAAGCAAAGATACGCAGTTCTGTTAGTAACGGATTTTGCTTACGTCACTTCCGACCTCCCACGAGGAATTGACCAATCTACTGCGAGCAGACTTGCAGCTATTTAAGGCCAACGTTGTCTCAGTGATAAGGCTTTTTTTTTGGACTGGCATATATACGACTAAAAATAGCGTGAATAATTAATTATAAACAATACTTATAATTATACCGCATAAGTTTCTTTTCTATGAAAAATCAATATTTATTTTAAAGAGAAATATTTACTATTTCTAACTTTTTTGAATGAAGTATGAGAGGGTGAAAATATGAAGAGTAACGGCGAACGGGAAAAATAAAAGTGTCCAGGGGCGGGAATCGAACCCACAACCATCTGCTTACCGGGCAGGTGCCATGTCCACTAGGCTACCCTGGACGTTATTTCTCCGTTCGTAAATAATACTTAAAGTAACTTATAATACATTATAAAGGACTGAGGGGGGTTATTATAAACAATACTTAAAATTATACCGCATAAGTTTCTTTTCTATGAAAAATCAATATTTATTTTAAAGAGAAATATTTACTATTTCAAACTTTTTTGAATGAAGTATGAGATGGTGAAAATATGAAGAGTAATGGCGAACGGGAAAAATAAAGGTGTCCAGGGGCGGGAATCGAACCCACAACCTTCTGCTTACCGGGCAGGTGCCATGTCCACTAGGCTACCCTGGACGTTATTTCTCCGTTCGTAAATAATACTTAAAGTAACTTATAATACATTATAAAGGACTGAGGCGTGTGATTATAAACAATACTTAAAATTATACCGCATAAGTTTCTTTTCTATGAAAAATCTATATTTATTTTAAAGAGAAATATTTACTATTTCTAATATAATAATATGGCACCTGCCCGGTAAGCAGAAGGTTGTGGGTTCGATTCCCGCCCCTGGACACTTTTATTTTTCCCGTTCGCCATTACTCTTCATATTTTCAACCTCTCATACTTCATTCCAAAAAGTAAGAAATAGTAAATATTTCTCTTTAAAATAAATATTGATTTTTCATAGAAAAGAAACTTATGCGGTATAATTTTAAGTATTGTTTATAATCACACGCCTCAGTCCTTTATAATGTATTATAAGTGACTTTAAGTATTATTTACGAACGGAGAAATAACGTCCAGGGTAGCCTAGTGGACATGGCACCTGCCCGGTAAGCAGAAGGTTGTGGGTTCGATTCCCGCCCCTGGACACTTTTATTTTTCCCGTTCGCCATTTCTTTTCATATTTTCACCCTCTCATACTTCATTCAAAAAAGTTAGAAATAGTAAATATTTCTCTTTAAAATAAATATTGATTTTTCATAGAAAAGAAACTTATGCGGTATAATTTTAAGTATTGTTTATAATCACACGCCCCCCTCAGTCCTTTATAATGAATAATTAATTATAAAAACACTTTTAAAAAAAAGCTTTCATTTAAAATGCACTAAAAATAACAAAATAAATATTTCTGAAGTATTGCTTTTTTTTTCTGAAGGTACCATTTAACAAATAAAATAATAGACTTAGAAATAAAAGCGGTGGGATACAATAATAATAAATTTGAGATCAATGTGATTTTATATGAAGCAAATGATTAGCAAGTCATGTCTTTCATTAAATTTATACCTATTTGCTTGCATAAATGATTATCATCCCCCACCGCTTTTATTTCTAAGTCTATTATTTTATTTGTTAAATGGTACCTTCAGAAAAAAAAAAAGCAATACTTCAGAAATATATATTTTGTTATTTTTAGTGCATTTTAAATAAAAGCTTCTTTTAAAAGTGTTTTTATAATTAATTATTACAGATTTATTTATATTGTTGTAATATAAATTGGTACACATGTACTTTCTTATAAAGATAGAATCCTGCGAAATGTAAGCAATAATAAAAAACGGCTTCCTAAGATAAGTTTCTTGCTTTATTTATATATTATCTCAAGCTTTCGGTTATCATAAACCCTTCAAAATCATTTATATCTTCTAATATTTCATTCATTTTGTCATATACTCCAGTTGAAGGGTTTATAAATCCTGAAAGATTGAGAGAATGTATATATAAAGCAAGAAACTTATATTCAGAGGCCGTTTTTTATTATTACTTATTATTAATATTCAATTTATGTTTAAATAGGTATTTTTTAAGTTTATCATATTTTAGATTTTATAACAACTGTGTAGAGAATGTGAAGTAATATGTGAGCGTCTCAAAACAGTCTTGTTCACGGAAGAAGTTTGGTGTGCAGAAAAAAAATATATTTAATCCAAAATAAGCATTTTTCTAAATAAATAAAATTTGAATTTTCCTCAAATATCAAGCATATATATGTGTGTGTGTGTGATTGTGAGATTTACCGTGGACGGAGTGTAAGAGGCGATAGGACACAGAGATGCATCAGTAATAAAGCATGTTCAGAAGAATCGTGGATTTGCCAGGACCTCTGTTGACCAGATTCCACCAATGAATGCAACACATACTTCCCCGTCAGATCATACTATTATATATATATAAATCGATTACTCAATTTCTCTGTAGTGTATATAGGGTCGATGCTGTGAGGACTCATCACTGACCCGTGGACATCTGGTACGTCAATAACTTCCATTAAGAAGAGGAACACGTCCAAAACAAGAAATGATGTAGCTCAACTTGATCAAGATTACACCGAGCCTTTTTTATTTTCTACAAATTATTCTTTCTTTCTCATCTCCATCTTTATAGTTTTTATTCAACTCATTCATAAAATTTTAATTTAAAATGCATTAGTTCTACAAAATTCGCCTAGCTTCTTCTGACCGAGAATAGGCTAAATAATATTGGCGCCAAAGCATGACAAAATGTTTATAAATCAGATCTATTATGTATATCATATAAAACCAAAATTTTCCATTTTTAATCTTTTTACATAAAAATGATGCAAATATAAAATTGTAAAGAGAGGTAGAGAGAGAGAGAGAATATCTCTGGTTTAAAGAGGCCTAGAATAGCTAAATTTGAGGTAAAATGATTCAACAATCCATTCCTTTAGGACTTATCACGAATATGCTTATCACAAGTAAATATAATCATGAATATACTTTATATTGACCTTCTATGAACATAAAAATAGACATAAAATAGAAGCATATAATAAAGCTAGGGAATAGAGGGGTAGAATAAACCAACATCTATGTATTATTCACCATCCACTCTATGATAATCCACTGGCATTGTCGTGATGTATGACGTGGGGACCCTATCTAGGTCTCCAATGGGACAATTTGGAATTGATAACCCCTGGATTACCAGTGGCACAAAGGCCTTTCAATCAGCCTTCTCCCATTGTTTCTCTAATGAAAGACTCCGCATCCCACAAATAATTAATTGGGCTTCAATGATAATTGGACCAATTTATTGAGATTAGGAAGTCTGTCAAAATATGGCAAGTGCTGATATGATGGCCGAATCCATCCATTGTATTATACCTCGCTTTCAGAGCCTTGTGCCTCTACGCTCTTATCTCTTTACTTCTTTTATGTCAACATTACTCTTTAATTGATACCCATTAGTTACAAATAAATATCATGAATAGGAAATTCTGTAATTAGTTGAAATACAATCCGAGATACCAATTATTCAAATCCTAAATTTTGGATTATTTCGCTTTTATCTCTTATTGTGTGTTTAAATTTCATTTCAGAATGAAAAAAAATGTACGGAAGATTTTTTAATTTTCATTTGAAATAACTCATAGATTATTTTAAGAAAAAAATCATATTCTTGTCGTGCAACTGAAAGTTGCTGATGACTTGCACCATCTATCGGAATAAATATAAACTATTCGGTGATTTTTAATCATTCCAGAATTGGCCAAATACCCATTATTTTTTTAATCAAGAAAAGCTAACCACGTAGGCGTTTCGGGCTGTTGGCCCTTGTCAGCGTGGTGCAAGCTGTACCTCAACGACCATTTTTGGAAGTTTTTTGTTGGAAGATACCTATTTGGAAACCATTCTTTATAATTGATCAGATATTTATAAATAATACCCACTTATTTTCTGAGCTATCAAATATGGAAGGCCTTGTGTTGGCACAATAGAGAAAGATGTAGTGTATAGTCGCCTATCGAAAGAATCTAATAAACATATATTGAATAAAATAACTCGTATAATGCATCTGTCTCGTTCGATGGTTTGAAGAGCAGATAAACGTTGCTACTTCGATCACATAAAAAGCAATTTCTTAAAACCAAGGGTGAAGAATGAGATAGGAATTTTGCCTATGGTTACTCTCTTGTTGCAAATATTTGCTAAATCTACTGAATATTTTATTGACTTGTGACGAAGACTTAAAATCTCTATAATGTCGCGCGTTTCCCATCTGGTTCTTCGCGACAACCCCGTTTCCTTGGTCGTGGATCACCTACCCTGGCACGGTTGCTCTACCTTTCAGACAGCCCAAAAACTCTCCGAGAACCACTACTCACGTGAATCTCTTTCCCTTTGGCAGTGTCTCTCGGCCATACCACTGGTGGGGGGGGGGGGGGACACAAGAGACTTGCAAGAAGAGTAGCTGCAGCGATGTTGGAGAGAAAGTCACAAAAGCAACCGGAAAAAAGTCTGCTAACATTCCTCCATATTGTCATCTTTAATCCCCATTAAAAAAGAAATCGAATATCAATTAACGTGTATTTACAGTTATTTACATCCAAAAATTAATATAAACAGGTATTTAAAATCATTAGCCCCAGGAAACAGGACCACAGAAGTAGGAGACTCCCACACTAGTAACAGACTAGAAATAGGCTAAAGCGCCTATCTATTGGCGGAGGTTGTAGCTGTTTTCAAAATGATATACGCGACAATATATATATAATATATATTCTATTAAAATATTATATATTTTTATCTATTTCTCCCCTCCCTCCCTTTTATAAAATAAGTGTAGATTTAAAATATACATATATATATTTAACGATCATTTCTACCTGCGTTAAAGATAATTTAAATGAAAACAGACGACATTTAAATTTAATTTCACCCAGACGAAATAATTAAACGTTAGGCAATCCAGTTAAGGTCACCTGCTATCTCGACACCTAATTTACAATAACCATTAAACTTCCTAATACAAGTTTTTCAATTTAAGTTTTGAAAATCGGTTTGATATTAGATTACTTTTCCTAGTTAAAAAATATACCCTTAATTTAAAAAAAATTCCATATTATTTTGAAAATATATTTGAAAGAATTTTAGATAAAATTTTAGCTTTGACGTGATCTTGTTATTAATGTTTAAAATGTTGTAGTTAAAAGTACAAAACACGCACTATAAATAATGCATAATTAATATGTTCTAAGACAATATGCACTTTAATGATATTGTCACTGAATAATTATATTTAAATATTCTGTGGTATATCATCATTAATATTTGCATAGTCATCACCCCTTACCATTCTTGTATATTATTACTTGTAAATAATTTTTAGAAATAGTTTGGCATTTTATAAATAAATTATTTTTACTTAAACTTTTGTTATACTCGTTATCACTACCGTGACAACTGGTGGAGAAGCTGGAATATTCCCTCGACGCCCAAGCCGTTAGAAGAAGCCGAAGACTACAAGGACTAGAACCTCAAGAAAACATCGCTATGATCAAGCAAGAGACACAGACAAAAATGGGTGAGTACCATTTTCAACCTTTAGAAACCCTTCTATTTTTACTGGAGAACGCAACCAGAATCCAGAAAAATGGTTGAAAGAATTCCATCGCGTCGCTCGCTACAACTGCTGGGATGATTCAATGTGCCTCGCAAATGTTTATTTTTTCCTCCAAGGAACAGCGCACAGATGGTACGAAAATGTTGAAGAGAAAATTAATTCATGGGATATTTTTGTGAAAATGTTTTCTCAGAATTTCGGACATCATGTCACCCAAAAAGATCAACTCGCAGAGAACCTCAAAACTCGAGCTCAGGGGAAGGAGGAGACCAGTGATTCTTACATTCAAGATGTTCTCCATCTGTGCAGAGAAGTGAATCCGGCTATGATGGAAAATAAAATAGTTGCACACTTGACGAAAGGAATATCGGAGGAGATATATCAGTCAATCATCATTTTAGACATTGCAAGTATCGATGAGTTCATCAAATGGTGCCGAAAAATCGAGGCTTCAAATAAAAAACGTGTAAAAAAACGTGTAGTATTTGACAGACTACCGAATGTTGCCGCCATCGATTCAGCAGACTCTGAATCAATGGAAGACTTAATCCGACGCATCGTGCGTGAAGAAGTTCATCGCGCACTAAATCCGGAGTCAACTACCCCTGAACCATCTTCTCTGAAAGAAATTATCCGAGAAGAGATTGAAAAAAACGTAGCTGCAATTTCGAAGCCTATTCAAAGGCCCCCGCCACGACAGTCGTACCCCAACCAAACACGTACATTCAACCAGGTTCCACGACGTCAGTACCCTACCCAAACGCCCATATATAACCAGACGCCACCACAACGAAGAACGGATGAATGGAGGACGCATGACAACATCCCAATATGTTTTAATTGCGGCCGCCCAGGCCATGTTAAGCGATATTGTAGAGAACGCCGACAATGGACGCAGAGACCCGAAGGACATGCACCAAGCACCCAAGAACCTCAAATGGGTAACCACCATGCTATAAGAAGCCAAACCTACCGCAGACAATCGCCGTATCCAAACAGAGGAAGATCCCCAAGACGCCAGTCCATTTCCCCAGGCCGCCATACAAGCCAATCCCCACGCCGCTACAATCTAGAAAAAAACTAAGCGTCGCGATCTTTCGAGGGGGAAGCCGCGGGTGTGAAAAACCCTCCATCGTCGACAGCCGCTAAATTACAACAAAATTATGTCGAAATCATCATTGATGACATTGCATTTTCTGCTCTGGTCGATTCAGGTTCCTCTTTTTCAGTTATCTCTGATGGATTAAGACGACAATTAAAAAAGACCATGTTCAAAGATAGCGGAATGACTCTGAAAGTTGCTGATGGCAAGAATGTTACATCGATCGGCCGATGCACAATCAGCTTGAGCATCAGTGGATTGGAACAGCCGCTTGAGTTTATCGTCCTCCCTAATAGTAACCCAAGTATTATCCTCGGATGGGATTTCCTAGAGGCATCAAATGCCGTGATTGATTGTGGACGCGCCGAAATCAGATTGGAAGAGGCCAAAGATGTACTAAATTCACCAGCTTCCATGGGAAAGGTTGTGGCTAGCAGAAGCGTCGTAATCCCAGCCGAATCTACCAAACTAATAAATGTTATGAGTGAAGAGCTTAATGGGCAAAATCAGGTACTTTTTGAACCTTCGAAAAAGGTATTAATAGGAAAAGGGTTAACACTTCCCTGTGCATTATTCAGGCTTTCCCATAATAAAGGAAAACTTTGGATCGTAAATTCTAGCACCACAGCTCAAATAGTCCCTAAGGGAATGTGCCTAGGAAAAATTCAAAGGGTTGAAGAAAATAACTTGACGGCTATTTCAGAATGTTCTGAATCTAATAAGGAGGTGAAAAATGCGAATCATGCCAGTCATGCTGATAAAAGTGACTTTAAATTTTTACAAAATTTAATTAGTGATGATTTATCAGAAGAGCAGCAGTCTCAAATCTTATCAATTTTAAAACGATATGATAAAATATTTGATAAAAATAATGAACCTGTAAAGCAAACTTCATTAGCCAAACATAAAATTGAAACTGGAAACCATCAGCCTATTAAGCATAGACCATATCGAGTCTCCCCTACAGAACGCCAAGCAATCCAAACGGAAGTGGACAAAATGCTAGACGCCGGGATTATACGTCATTCAGAAAGTCCATGGTCATCGCCGGTTATTTTAGTGAAGAAGAAGGATGGTAACTGGCGTTTCTGTGTGGATTACAGACGACTAAACAAAGTTACTAAAAAAGACGTTTACCCACTACCCCGAATCGATGATACACTTGACTCCCTGAAAGGAGCCAAATTTTATTCATCAATGGACCTTCGTTCAGGATATTGGCAAATAGAAGTCGACGAAGCAGATAGAGAAAAAACTGCCTTTATCACCCCTGACGGACTCTACGAATTCCTAGTCATGCCCTTTGGCCTGTGCAATGCCCCTGCAACATTCAAGCGCATGATGGACAAGATATTGAAAGGCCTGAAATGGACGATGGCCCTCTGTTATTTAGACGACATCGTGGTGTATTCCAAATCGTTCAACGAACATTTACACCGGCTTGAAATCATACTACAATGTCTCGACAAGGCCGAGCTACGCCTCAACCCAAAAAAGTGCCTTTTCGGAACCAAACGAATCAGAGTGTTTGGACACCTCGTCGATAGTAAAGGTATTTATCCCGACCCAGAAAAGATTGAAGCTATCGCCAAGTTTCCGACCCCAAAATCTATAACAGATGTGAGAAGCATCATTGGCCTATGTTCCTATTATCGTAGATTTATCGGATATTTTGCTGAGAAAGCTGCTCCTTTACACGAAGTCCTCAAAAAAGATAATAAATTCATGTGGAACTCTGACCAACAGGATGCTTTTGATTCCTTGAAAAAAGCATTGATGTCTGAACCTGTTCTTGCCTATTTCGAAGAACAACTGCCAACCGAGCTTCATACTGACGCCAGCGGTTATGGAATTGGAGCTGTCCTCGTACAGATCAACGATGGGAAAGAGCGGCCAGTTGGTTATGCTTCAAGAACTTTATCTGAGGCGGAGAAGAATTACTCAACAACGGAAAGAGAATGCTTGGCCGCAATATGGGCCATCAACAAATTTCGACCGTACCTTTTTGGTCGTGAGTTTGTCATCGTCACTGACCACCACGCTCTTTGCTGGTTATCTAATCTGAAGGACCCGACAGGAAGACTAGCAAGATGGGCTTTAAAACTCCAAGAATACAATGTAACGGTTGTTTATAAAAGTGGACGCAAACACCAAGATGCCGACTGTCTTTCTCGAAATCCTCTCCAACTTGAATCGGAAGAAGCATACAATGATGAGGATGATGATATACCCTCAATAACTGCTCTGACGTGCTTCGAGGCTGAACAAAGAAAAGACCCTAAAATTTGTAAATTGATAGAGGAAACAGAAAGATTTGGTGCCGAATCGAAAGGATATGAAATGTTAAAAGGAACCTTATACAAAAAGAATTTCGACCCCCTGGGAAACCAACACCTTTTAGTTATTCCCAAGCACTTACGCTTAGAACTACTGAAAAGTTTACACGACGCTCCCACAGCAGGTCATCTTGGATTTTCGAAGACATATGAGAGAGTTAAAAATAAATATTTCTGGCCAGGACTTCTCCGGGACATACGGAAGTATGTCGCTCATTGTAAAGAGTGCCAAAGAAAGAAACAATCAACTCAAAAGCCACCCGGACTACTTAAGGCCATACCTCCTGCAACCTCCCCTTTTCAGAGAGTTGGAATGGACCTCCTTGGAAGATTTACCAAGTCTGATAATGGTAATAAATGGATCATAGTCTGTACCGACTATCTTACTCGATTTGCCGTTACTAAAGCCTTACCCACAGGGGAAGCAAAAGAAGCAGCCAAGTTCTTAATGGAAGATGTTGTTCTCAAGCACGGAGCCCCCAGAGAAATCATCACGGACCGAGGACGAGTATTTCAATCCAAGTTGATTGCGGAACTCACCAATCAATGCTCGTCGATACATCGGTTCACGACAGCGTATCATCCCCAGACGAATGGACTGACGGAGAGGTTAAACAAAACCTTAGCCAACATGATCGCTATGTATGTAAGTGTTGAACAGAAGGACTGGGACGTAATCCTGCCCTACGTCACGTTCGCCTACAACACGGCAAAACAAGATACGACAGGTTTTACCCCTTTTAAACTGATTCATGGACGCGAAGCCGAAACAACTGTAGACACTCTTTTCCCAAATCCGCATGAAGATCTCCAAGAGGATTACAGTCAGAAGATTGCCTCGCGAGTCGAAGAAACTAGGCAGCTAGCAAGATTAGAAACCTTGAAAGCCCAAGAAAAGGACAAGGCCAGATATGACTCAAAGCACGAGGCAATGGATTACAACGTCGGTGACCTGGTATGGATTTTCATCCCGATAAGAAAGGTGGGACTCTCAGAAAAACTGATGAAAAGGTACTTCGGGCCATACAGGGTTACTCGGAAACTCTCTGACGTTACCTTCGAAGTTGAACCTGTGGACCAACCAACCAGGAGACGCAAAACAAGAGACCTGGTCCATGTACTGAGAATGAAACCCTACCATGACCCTGAGGACCAAGCTGATCTGTTCAAGTGATAATTACAGCGGGACGCTGTTCATCTAGGAAGGGGGCAATGTCACTGAATAATTATTTTAAATATTCTGTGGTATATCATCATTAATATTTGCATAGTCATCACCCCTTACTATTCTTGTATATCATTACTTGTAAATAATTTTTAGAAATAGTTTGGCATTTTATAAATAAATTATTTTTACTTAAACTTTTGTTATTCTCGTTATCACTACCGTGACAATATTTGAACGTTTAATAACATTTTTCACTTTAATAGCAACATATTAATAGTCTAATATAACAATTACACACATTATATATAAAAACGGGTTTCAGTATGGAACAAGGTTTAGTTAAATAGTTATTTGTCTATTTTATACCTTTTAACATCCATGTATATTATTAAAAACAAATTATATTTTGATATCGGTCTAAAGTAAAGGTACAATTACCGTTTTAAATGAATATGATATTTATTATATTCTGAGAAGCTATTCCCCAACTTAAATTTCAGACGTTTTCATAACTCGCTATTATTTTTAATAATATATTTTGATTCAATTAATATTGCTCACAGAAAAAAATTAAAATATCGGTTTAAGGCCAACAATCCCTTCCATAAAGCTTATTTTTACTGTGTTACCTTGAATAGATGAATTCATATAAATATTATAATGAGATACTCTTTTTTACAATATTATGAATGGGTGATTATTACCCCAAGCCTACTGTAATAGTTTCAATAGTTTCGCGTTGAACGCCATCACCAAATGAAGACTAAGATAATCAGAATTAGCAATACAATAGTAGTAAAGATCTGGTGGATCAAATTGACGAAGTGGCTGGGAAGGTTCACTATTGATGAACCAAGACCTTTCTATAATTTTTCATCTTTAATACGTATTGTAGTGTCTGACTGAAATATGAGCTAACTATTTCGACGCTGTTCTTCATTTGTGCCAAAACGCCTCTAATACAATATTCGCTAGCTGCTGTGTCGAAGGTAAATTTCTTGTTTGGTTCAAGATAACCCAAATGTAAGAGATTACTTGAGTTTTTTGAATGCCCGTTGAAACTTTACCGTCCAATTAAATGCACGTTCAGCTTCACAGTAAGATGGTGGAGAGGTCTTGAAATGTTGGCAAACCCAGTAATAAACCGGCGGTAGTAGGTGCAGAGGCATAAAATGATTCTGAGCTGCGTCATGTCTTTTAGAACCAGCCATTCTCTTTCACTCTTTCACTCTATATTCGTGCGAATGCCTTAAAGAGGGATAATGTGTCCTATTTAAGTTGCTTCGCTGCGAACAAGCTTGCATTTTTCAGGGCTGAGCTTTAGATTGACTTTTCTCAAACGCTGGAATACCTACTTCAGATTGTCAAGGTGATGGTCGAATGTCCTCTCTAGAACAATGATGTCATCCAAGTAAACAAGACAACTCTTCCAAGGCAAACCTTGAAGGACAGCTTCCATTAGGCGTTCGAAAGTAGCTGGAGCATTGCAGAGACCAAAGGGCATCACCATGAATTGGCAACAACCATTTCCAGTAGTTGGGGTGCATCTCTACTTGCAAATATCCATTTTCATATTTAGGTAGAGAGCCATTTAGGGACCCAGAGAGAGTCTCAAAGGTAGAACCTATTCTAGGAAGGGGGTAAAAGATAAATGTGGTTTGAAGATAAATGACTTTTTGATTCAAATCTTTCACTAGAGTGTCCACCTCTCGCCTCCTAGAAAAAGAATTCATCTAGGCGTCTGTTTAATGGTGCAAATTCTTTCGTGTTGATTCTATGCTGAGTCAAATTTGTTGTCCCATAATCTTCGGACGACTTCGAGGAAACAATTGCATAAGAAGGGAGTGAACTACTCAAACGATCTCGTTAGCCTACTTTGGAAGTTTCACAAAGGTTTTTAAGGTGATTCGATACCTTTTTTACAGTTGTGGTGCTGTATGGCACTTTATGATGTTGATTCACGGTGGCAACAGGCTCAACGAGACCTAACTTAGTATCTTTCATTAAGGTTTTAAAAGACTCGTACAAGTTTATAAGGTGAGTAGATATGTACTTGATCTCCAGATTTACTTAATTCCAAAATGACATCACGAGATGGTAATTTCGAGGTCTAAAATTCGCCTCTGACAACTTTTTCACTCCGTGGTGAGACTACTACATCTTCCCTGATTCCAATTCGTCGATCTTGAGGGCAGTCCGTTGGTCTACCTTTTGAAATGGAAATTTTTTTCTGTGCTAAAACAGAGCAGACCTTGTTTTAAACCTACATAGGATATAAATTTCTCGGTATATGAAACCCATTAATGAAATCGTCCACAATACCAAATACATACCCTAATACAAGGTGGGATCAATAAATAAGGTGAATTATAATTTATTTAAAAAAATAAGAACGGTATTAAAAATTAGGACTTGATTTATTCAAAATATAATCACCTTGGCTCTCTATACATCGTCTCCATCGTTCTGGCAACTTGTAAATACCCTCTTTATAGGCACTCTTAGAAAGCGTGTGAAAAAATCTTGCACCACTTTCTGGACATCTTCATCCGAGTCAAATCGCTTTCCCTTTAACTCCTTCTTTAGTAGTCCAGAAAGGAAATAGTCAGATGGGGCTAGGTCTGGACTATATGCAGGATGTTCTAAAACTTCAAAACCTAATTTAATGATTGTAGATGCAGTTTTACATGATGTATGCGGCCTTGCATTATCATGAAGGAAGAGAACACCTTTACTAAGCTTCCCTCTTCTTTTGTTTCTTATACCGGGCTTTAGCTTATTTACAAGAATGTCACAATAAAGGTCGCTGTTCATACGTTGCCTTGAGGATAAAAAATCAAGACAGATTGGTCCATCAACATCCCAAAAAATTGTTAACAAAACTTTACCGGACGAACGTTTAGACCTGATTTTTTTTGGTCTTGGAGCGTCGCCACGTTTCCATTCCATAGATGCACGTTTTGTCGAAGGATCATAATGATAACACCAACTCTCATCTCCAGTTACAATTTGGTCAAGGAAATGATCACCTTCCTCTTCATACCGCTTCAACAGAGCCTTTGAAACCCGAATACGGTTAAGTTTTTGGTCCAAATTAAGGAAATGTGGAATCCATCTGCAGCATATTTTTCTAAATTGCATTTGTTCTTTAATAATGGTGTGCACAGTTCCATAGCTTATATTCAAATTGTCGGCTATGGTAAAAATGAATATTTTTCTATCCTCCAAAATTAAGTTTTCAACCGCATTTATCGTGCTTGGCGTCGCTGTAACACTTGGTCGTCCAGGTCGCTCAATATCGGTACATGTAATTCGTCCATTTTTGAACTCGTTAACCCATTTATATATGGTTTTTTGAGACAAACAAGACTCACCATAGATATTTTTCATTCTTTGGCATATTTGAGATGTTTGAATACCTTCTGCATTCAAGAAACGAAAAACTGCACGTTGTTCAAGCGTGGTGCAATCCTTCAAGGGAGCTTCCATTTTAGTTTATTTATAAGTCTCGCGCCGCGCGTGGGAAAAAAAGAACAGAACACCTTAAATAGTCTCTCGGTGTTATATTTTAATATTCTGTGGTTTAAATTATTTTTGCTTTTTTAATTTTTAAGAAATAAGATAATTCACCTTATTTATTGATCCCCCTTTGTATATATTATTAATTTGTGGATCAAGGGGCATTTGGTTATGTATCGGTGTCTGTTCTTCGGTTGCTGCGGTAATAGAAAGGCGTTGTCGGTAATTTAAACTGTGGGGTTGTATATTAGTTGTTTGAAGAGACCAGTTTGAAGAAAAGTGGTGTTTGATCCGGGTATGGACCATGCAGCAATAATTCCTTGAACACTTCCATACAAGAAAGGGGCATTGTTATTTCATAAAAGAACTGAGACCATAGGCTTTGATATTTTTTGTTGCTGTTGAGACGACCACTTCCTCGCGAGGTCGACTAATTGTCGTTTTGCTAATTGCCATGAATGTCATTTGACGCTTTTGGAATATATTATCGGTAATTTCGTTGCAGATGTCTTTCTTGATCACATCTATAACATTAGGTTTTATTTAGAACGAAATATATGATGCGTAGGCGTTGAAAAGGATGTTTGTTTGGGTGAAATTCACTAACCTCTGTTTATCAATCAGGAGAATTGCAAGAAGAGTTTTTTTTATTAGTTTAAAATGGTAAGCTTCCAAGCCTCAGATTACTATCAGGTCAAATGTTGCGCAAATGTTTATAAAATGATTGACTTGATGACGAGCAGATGCTTTGGAGCTTGCCATTTTTTAAAAATAAAAATGCTTTGTAATTATCCTGATTAATAAACTTTATTTCTTATTTTTCAATTATTCTAAGGATCTTTATTCTGTTTGACGAGAAAATCGAAGAGAGGTTCTTTGAGCTTGGTGAGGCGCTTCATACCTCATAGCCATATAAATATCGCGTATATCCGTATATATTGCTGCATTTCAGGGTCTCTTAGGGCTTCTTTGAACTGTTGCATGGTTATAAATTCTTTAATATCCCTCGGAAAAGACGTAAAAGAACAAGCCTTAACAGCCTCTGAAGATCATCGGCAATTTTTGCAATGGTTCACCTTTATCTTAGATATTTTCTTTGGAAACGGATTGTAGTGAGCTACTTATGATTTTCGTTTCCGTATCTTCTACTTAAAGAGTCGACCAGGGCTCCATAGCCACAACAAAAGCCCCCGCCATCTCGATATCGGACCATCCATTGACTCAGGCGAAGACCACGAGCTGCGCCCCGAAGGTAGATCACAAGGCGGTGCCATCGAAGGTTGGAAGCTAAAGCTTGAAACTCGTCGTAATTCATGTTGAAAGGGCCGAGCTAGATGAAACTCCGTTGTAAAAATCGCGTTACAAGATATGATTTGTTGTGGAGAAGTAACCGATCCGTTTCCTTTTGAAGTTTCGATATGAAATTGAAGATAACTAAAAACAGCGGATATTCAGACTTCAAATCCGAAGACCCGCGTGAGGAAAGGTTCTAACTGTTGAGTAAATTCTCATATCAAAGATGCTGATTGTTGTTCGAGATTTCTAATGATTTCTTCTTTGAATATTTAATTTTTCTGGGAGTGTTCCTACATTTCCAAGAGGAGAGCCTGCAGAACTTCTGATTTCTCTGCCTCCATGCTTCGAGTTTCCATTGTTGTAAAGGACTTTTCCATACAAAATAGATATCTGACTTCTGGCAACAAATTTGAGGCTAAAGCTGCGTCATGATGGTCTAATATACACGCGGGATAGATAAGGATCTCTATTCTCGAGCAAATATTTTCACCAGATTTATTTCGACAGAGCCATAACACAACGTAAAACAGAGCGCAGACTCTGGTCTCGACGGTAACACAATTACGACTGACGCCAGCCGTCACGCGCGCCCTTCTCCTTCTTGAGCCTTTTCCTGGTCCAGACGGCCCTAGCCGCTAGACCTAAACTTTTATTTGCACGTAGCCGTAACAATATCAAAGGGTTGGGGAAGGCTTTAGAACATAGAATTACGATGATTCTTTATTACACACAGAAAAAGAAATACCTTTTTTTTGCAAATACAAGAGTCAATTTCCTTTCACATTCTGCCATTTCATTTGATTTGGCGTTAAGCGCTACTTTATTTTTTTTTTTTTTCCAAATTGAAAGAACAGAAGCATGGAAAACGATTTGGTTCAAATGAAGAGACTTTTGAAAACAATAAACAGTTATAATTTGAAATCAAATTCACTTAGGAAATATAAATTAGATCAGCGGGTACCATATATTTTTATATCCTAATTCTCAAAACTGAGAAATTATTCTACACCACAGTTTATTATTTTTTAAAATCCAAAAATTGCATAATTGAACTATAATTAATATAAATAATATGGTCCCAGCGCAACAAAATTCAATAGTCAAGACCTTTATCAAGTGAATCTGACGCATTTTTCCCTACATGCATTCAGAAGAGAATTGAAATATCTATCATAAATAAAAATACGAAACCTATAAAGATTTATTTCCTAATAGACTTCATACAGATATATAGCCACAACCATTCCTGACGTTAAAATCATAAATTGACAGATTGTTCTCCGCAATATTCTCCAACAAATAAAAAATATTTGAATTGAAGAATTACGACTTAAGATTCCTATTCAAAAATTCTTACACCATAGTCCATATTAAAAGTCTCTCTATAAAAAAGTCGACTATTAAAATTGAAACTATAAACCAGCATAACGCCATTTCTTCCATAACCTGTCAACGGAAAACCGATATCTATATAGGCGGAACCAACAGAACATTTGATACCAGTATTAACGTACACGGCCTTCACATAAAGAATAAAGAAAATAGTTCCTTGGTATACTAACATGAAAAAGCTTCAGTCGATCAATTTAACCTACGGGCCGTCACAAATGTCATTATTTACATTATCTTCTTATATATATAAAGTCAATGTCTCTTGTCTGTTTCTCGATAAACTCAAAACTACTGAACCAATTGGTACCAAATTTTGCCTGTCGCTTTTTATAAACCTGAGGAAAACTTTTCGGCTATATTTTGATTAGTATTTTTGGCTATTTATTATTTTCATTTGAATAGCTTTTTTTACGCTGAGTAAATACTAGGCAAAGTAACAACACTAGGTCAATTAAGCGACCAATGAGCATTCTGCTTTTTTATTTTTCAAGTTGCTTGCGTACTTTTTTTGAAATATATTTTTATACGATTGTTACCTTTTTTTACAAAGGTTTTTTTTTTTTGTATTGAGAGAGAAATATATATTACTAGCTAAGTGCACACAATGTAATTTTTTTTTTTACAAAATTAGCGTTATTGTATGTAAATAATGGCTTTCGTATTTTTATTAATTTTTGTTCTGGCTTTTTTTATCTCTTTAAAAAAATAGTTTAAAATGCAGTCGCAGTCATTATCAACTAGCCTTATTTTTATGCGCTCTTTTAAATTTATAGAAAATATTTACATGGCATTATTTTGGAATATTTTTATACACCTATTTTTTCTTATTCTTACTGAGAAGATGGGCATCGCAGTCAAGATCCATCGCAGTCACTCACTCAACTCAGGCAATTTCAAGGGTTAATGCGCTGGGGCGGGTACCTCGAGAGTTGGGTGGAAAAGCTGTCATCTATTAAAACTATATTGATTTTGAAATTACTAAATGGATTGCAAAAGATAATTAAATCAAATACCTAAACACTAATATAATACAATTTTTGCCATCACACACAATTTTTGCCTGTGGTTTATATGTTACTTCTGTATTGCTATTCTATGGCACTTCTGCTATTTATTATTGATGTACTTTCAGTATGAAGAAAATTGCACTCGGGGGAATTCTCGGGCGAAGCCGGGTCATTCGTCTAGTTTTCTCTAAAAAATAAACACTTAATCTAGAATATCTAATCTAACCAGGCTATAGTAGTATAAGTAACAGAATAATTCTATTAGATCAGCTTTCAACTACAAATTATTCTTTTTTTTTTAAATTTAATAGACCTCTTTCATTATTTTAAACGGTTTAATTGAGGCATGGCCTGGTTTAATAAAATGGTAAAATATATAGATATTTTTGAATAGAGCAAGCCATAAATATATTTAAAATTAAAAAGGCATATATAGGATCAAAAAATAATTTATTCACCAATATTTCAGTTGGCTGAACCTTATACGCTCAAAAAGGTTGGCGTTCAGCCAACTGAAATATTGGTAAATAAATTATTATTTGATCCTATATATGCCTTTTATATTAATTATATATGTATTTATACTTCCTATATAATTAAGTTATTAATATTCTTAAATATGTGTCGTATAGACGATCATTATTTCAGTTTTTATGTATATAGATTATGATCGTGTTTATATACGAGTCATTAGCCTGATGAAGTTTGCTAACCCTTGCCGTTATGCCTAATAAATGAAATGCTCTGTAAAAATTTTACTTACTATAATGAGAGACTGCATACATAGATACCACTGTGATTACGTAGGTGAGTACTTCTTTAAATAGTTTCAAAGTGTATTGAATATAAGGAGAGTTACTTTGAAAATTTTAAGATAAAGTTTTAATTCTTATAGCTTTCGTTTTTAAAAACTATCCAAATGGCTTACTTACGTATTTAATTGTATAAATTCAATCATTAATATATACAGTTATCAGCGTCATAATCAATTCTTTCTTAATCAATTCTGTCACCGTTTGCTTTGTGAATGGAATAAATACCCAAATATGGCCATTTCTCATAACCATCGGTGGTTCAGTGGTAGAATGCTCGCCTGCCACGCGGGCGGCCCGGGTTCCTTTCCCGGCCGATGCATTTTTTTTTTTTTTGCAATTTTTAAAACTCATTTATCTATTATACAAGAATGACATCCACGGCGCCAATTTATAATTGTAACGAATAGTATTTGAATAAAAGCATTTAATCGGGTAAAACCCGGGCGTTGCCCGGGTCATTCGGCTAGTAAAAATATAAAACTAATAAATAAATGAGGACATCGATAATTATATAAATCTGATTATGCCTGTTATGCATAATGCTAGCCTGAAAATCGGCTCTTGCCACTTCACCAGCCTGAACACCTTTTTGGTGAATTCGACCGTTTTCATAACCTCTCTCGTAATATGTACTGTAGTGATTAACACTAAAGCCCTAAACCATGGTATGCAGATTGACCTTTTGTTTAATTTTTCAAAATTGTTGCTGGCCTCCCATGCTTACCCCTCTGTACTTGGCCTTCTGGTGCAGTGGACATTGTTGGGAGGTACAGTAAACCCTCTACACAATTGTATCAAGTCTTGTTCTGGTAGACTTGATGCTGTTACCAGGAGGGACACTCCCTCTCTTAAAAATCCTGAGTTCAACTGACTGGGTACTTCAGGAATACGGAGGAGCTGTGTCTGTACTTATGTTAGAGTCGGCAGCAAAGGCTTCCTAGGAACGGCCTCAAACTACAGGCAAAATCAGACTTTCACCAAAGTGTGCCTGGATCATGGTGCCATGATCAACGAAAGCTGCACCCTTATACCCCCATTCCATGAGATCATGGAATTCGTGTAATCTTTACACAAGGGGATAAGAAACAAAATTGTTGCTGTGACTCATTCTTCATCATCGCTAGTAAATTTTATTTTACCAGGGTGATTAACATAATACATCGTTCTGATGCAGAGTTAAAGAGAGAGGCTATTACAATTACAATTATTTTATTTCCAATGCGCTATATCCCGCAAGGGATACTTGCGCCAAACAAGGAGAAAAGTTTATTTGCATGAGTTATTTACATTATATGGATGGCTGTGCTGGAGTAAACCTCCTTTTTTGTGTCTGGATGCTATATTTATGGCGAACTAAATAACTTAGTCCCTATTTCTGCTCCGCGCTTATGGAATTGAAGACTTGAGGCGATGGCGTCGACCTTTCATATTAAATCTTACTTTTCCTTATTACTAATAATTGTATATAGTTGCGGAACTACTGGTTTCCTGTGGTGCTCTTTTCCTGATATTGCACCTTGTACGGAGAATCTGTATAAGACTAATGTCTTAATAAAGGCTTTGTGTGTGTGTGTGTGTGTGTTATTTACATTATTCAACGCATGGAAACATTAGAGATCCAGATTTTGTAGAAAGTTTAGAATGTATTTACAAAATGATTTGAACTTTAAATATGAATTTTTATCGGAAATCAAATCGTTAAGTTCACAAACAACTTGTTCATTCTTCATTCTATAATCTTGAAATGCTGGTTAAGTATGAGAATATCTTTTTTCCGAAAAAAAATATTTTGTATACCTAATTATATATTCAATTAAAAAGGAATATATTGGATTAAAATATCATTTATTTTACCAATCGAAGATTGATTTTTGGATTGCTCTATTTTCAAAATTTATACAATGTGTTATCAATAATTTCCAGGAATGAGACTGGATCACGTAAAATATTCAAAATAATGAAATAATTCTATAAGGACCTTATAGATAAAACATTTATCAACACGTAAAAAAAATTGATCACACAGACGCACGCACTCACGTTTTTATTCGATTTTTAAAAGCTCGAGTATATCAGAACATTTTCTAACTTCAGTATGAACTGTATTGAAAAACAGCGATTCTGCATAGAGTTTTGCTTTAAATTAGGGAAAACAGCTTCCGAATCATTTAAAATGTTGAAGCAGGCTTTTAAAGAGGATTTCCTATCATAATCGAGGATATTTGAATGGTTTGCACGATTTAAAGCTGGTCGAACAAGCGTCAAGGATGATCTACATACTGGAAGACCTTTATCGATAAGAAACCCCGAAAATACACTCAAAATCAAGTCATCGATCAAAGAAAACCCAAGAATAACTATCAGAGAGCTATCAGAAGACTTGGACATCTCATTTGAACATGCCAAACCATCATAAAGAATGATCTGCCTTCTTAAACGAACCCCGGCTAAATTTGTGCTACATCTCTTAACATATGAGCAGAAAGAGCATCGCAAAGAAACGTGCAAAAACATGATTCGAAATGTTTAATTCTGATCCCATTGACTCAAAAATGTTATCTTGGGAGATGAAACGTGGGTGTACGGATATCATCCCGAGACTAAGAGGCAATCAAGCCAGTGGCTAGAGCCTGGAGAACCAAGATTCAAGAAAGCAAGGATGATCAAATCGAAGCTTAAGTGTCTTCTTATCACTTTCTTTGATGTAAAGGGATTGGTACACTATGAATTCCTGCCCGAGGGTCAGACCATTAATAGACATTACTATATTGATGTATTGCGACGTTTAAGGGAGGCTTTGCGTCAGAAACGACCCGAAAAATGGCATCAGAAAAATTGGTTCTTGCATCATGACAACGCACGGCCACATACGGCTGTCACTGTACAACTCTATTTGGCTAAACACGGAATTGCTTTACTACCCCAGCCACCCTATTCTCCTGTCCTAGCTCCCGGCGACTTTTTCCTTTACCCTAAAAGTAAAAAGGTCTTAAAAGGACGTCGATTTGACTTAATAGCTGAACTAAAGAAGAATACTTGGAATATTTTGAAAAGCCTGAAAGATGAGGATTTTCAGAGGTGTTTTGATATCTGGAAAAAAATATGGAACAAGTGTATAGATAGTGACAGTGATTAATTTGAGATTTTTCAAATAAAACTTTATTAATCTTTTGTATTTCTTTAAATATTTAGCATTCCTTGGAAATTATTGATCACACTATGTATATATGCCTTCTTATATAAACAGTAGGAATTGCTCTATCTTTCAAAATGTAATAAACTAGACAAGATCTATATAAATATTTATTTTGAATCATATCAACCTTTTTTTATGTTTATAAACATTGAATATTAGCAATTTATATAAAATAGAATACATATAAAATAAAGAAGGGAATGTACCTAACGTGATGGCGATGCAATAAGATTGAAGTCAGACGTATAAATCCATGTTTATCAGACGATGACTTAATAACAGAGCAGCCGATCAGCCATTGAGAGAAACAAGACATTCCATCTCTATTCATCATTTATCAGATAGCTCTTTGTCATCTCTTTGATAATAAATACCGCATCGCTATTTTCTAAATATATCTTACATCACTATTATTTATATGTATCACTATATGATATATCAACTTATTTACTGAATACTTCTATATATATATATCGATTGATAAACCCTGTACGATTTATAAATGAATAAAACAAAGTTTCGAGGGCTGCGTATCTTCTATTAGAACGAATATAATACTAGCTTTCGGGCACATACGCCCTTCTACAGGAATTAATGAAACAATAATCCGACTAGTTTGAAATAGGTTTTATATACACGTAACTATTGTTTTGCCTATCACGCGCACTTTGAAAAATATTAAAATGTTTAAATTTACATGCAGGTGTAATGATTTGGAAAAACTAATTCTAATTAATATGAGATAATATGATACATTTTGGTTAAGGCAATCTTATTTTGTATTTTATATTTTATATTTTACATATTTTTATAATTTGCAAGGAATCCCATCAGACATGTGATATCTTATACTGTGAATGACTTTGTTTTATCTTATTTTATTTAGGTCTATTGAATCATATACTTCTGGTAAATCAATTCTGCGATTTATACTGCTATATTGTTTGGACACTATTGCTTCAATTATTAATCTTCGATATTTAAGTTAAATGTGTCCTGTTGAATTGGAGTGCTGTACTATTAATGAATTCATCTACTTTTAGAAAACATTATTATAGATTTAAATAATAAAATATAGATTTTTTATTGTGCGTGCAAAAAGACCAAAGATCATTTATAGCCAAGGTTTTGAGTACTATATACTCTGATATTTAAAATTGTGGAAAAACACTTTTTAATAAGTTTTGTGTTCAGAATTATCTGATAAATTGACCTTCTACAATAATTATAATTATGATATAGTTTTAAATAGTATAATAGAGTTATGAGTAGGCAAAATATATATTTAATGATCCTTGTTTAGCGCTCGATCCCGACATAACTTGTATATTTTTAAAAATTTAAAAATTAAATCGTTTAGTTGATGCTATACTATATAAAACTATTGGGAGAATGGAAGTTGACCAATCCCAGTCTTAAATTACCAAAGTTAAGTAAAACAATTCATTGAACCATTGAACTAAATTCATCACCAGAAGACCAGAACAGGGCCGAACAAGTTCGACCATAACCCAAGATACCCGCTATCTATCTCTGACTGTTAAATGTCGTGGAAGGGGATGACAGCCACCCAGATTTCCAATGAGTTCTCATGTTCCACTGGAAATACAGTTTCAAGAGAAACTGTATATCGAAGGGTTAAGCAAGATTTTTTCATACAAAACTTAATGAAACGATTCCTCTAACCCTTCTCCCAGGAGAGCCTGTTTGAAAAGGATTCAGTATCAGTGAACCCACATTCTATTCAGAGACGAGTCAAGATTTTGTCTAGGCATGGACATTCGATGCGTTTCTAGATGGAGAGAATAAAGGATCCGCTTCTATTCAAAAAACATCAGAGAATGAGGCCGTTTTGTGGGAGAGGAGTTCTAATTGATTGGAATTCATTTCGAGCAGACGCACGCCTCTCCACATGTTTGAGGTCGAAAATATACTACTCAAAGATACAGGCATAAGAATTTTGATCCCTATGTAAATCTTTGTCATTGACTCGCAGATCATTTGAATTGATGATTATTTTAAGCAAAATTGTGTAGTGCTATCATTAATTTCTTTGAGAGTGAGGATGTCCAGAGAATATAATTGCCAGCAGTCAATCTCAGGCACAGAATCCAAACGAACATGTCTAGGATGTCTTACTGCGACTCATTGTAATTCACAGTCACATCCAGATATTCTCCTCGAACTATATATCTGCCCTTTTGGATGGTTAGTACATTGCAAAGAGTCTATATTTTGTTAAATATTTTAAACATTACCAGTAACACCTTCACCTTAATACTAAAATACCTCCCCAGAGAGATCTTAAATTTAAATTTTCATTGTAACTAGATTGCTGTGTTCTAGGGAATTTGTTTCACTTCATTTTCCAATGAAGACTTATTTCATCTCTAAAAGAATTATACATTCATATATATATATATATTATATGAAGTTGTGGAATGATGTAAAATATATGCCATATGACAAAATAATCTATAACACTTATTTCAACACAAAAATATATTATGATTATATAGAAATGCCAAGTTCTATAAACTGACATAGTTGAAAGGTGACGTTATAGAAACTCGACGACGAGGTCTCCATAAGAAAGGCTCTCCCTGTCGAAACAATTCTCCCGAGAAAACAAGAAAGCCTGGAGTTTATCAAGATTTCCTCAAGTTGCTTTCAGGCCATTTAGGAGAGCGCAGTCTTTTTAAATCCAATAAATTAGTATCGTAACGTTCTTTGAAACCTGCCTCTTATTTTCTCTCTTTTATTATAGAATGCGCTGATATTGTTTCTCTCCACATTTTGTCAGATGAACCTACGGTTCGCATAATGGTGATGTTAAACTGTAGTTTGCCTATTTTATATTTAACAATAGATTATTGACTTGAAACAAAAACAAACAAACATAATTTTAGGTCTAGAAATCGATTTGGTCATGGAACTGGAATTTTACATAATAAAATTACTAATAGGTCTCTAAAAAAAAGACAGAGCTTAGTTTATCGATCGATGATGAACCAGAATTTTATCTACCAGACATGAATATTTCGTTTCTATAGTGTAAATTTTGTGTCTAATATAAGCCACATTTGGAGCGGTTGTTACGAATTATTGATGCTAGAATACAAGACTATATAACAGAAAAATAATTACAAAAAAAAATTATTCATTAAACCAAAATTATGAATTTTAACATCTATTTCACAAATTTCATTAATTTTGCTGTCAGAAATATGTCTTTCTTTTTTTTACTATATTATAGTATTTTATATTTTGAATATATTGTTCTACAAATATCAAATCAAAATAACAAATTTTGGTCCATACAGGGCTAAGAAATTGGTGTTTAAAAAAACTTCGATAAATGCCTTTTTGGAATTGTTTAAAGTATAGACTTATTTTTTGCACCGAGTAAAGTTCTTTAGTCTTAAATATAAAAAAACTCTTATATAGAGGTAACTTCATTTAAACATCACACAGAACATCAAATCTATCAGTGACAAATATCAAATTATTATACATTTCACTAAACGCTTTCGTATGTGTGTTTCATCATCCAGTAGATGATTGAATAAATTTGCCCTTTAAAATAAACCATGATAATCGACATTGATATTCAAGATGTGAAAATACACATTTTACACGCAAACATATTGTGGCGAAGAAATAATTTATATTTAATTTAATTATTCAACGAAAATATTTGAAACAGATTTAAAATTTTACATTTGCTATATATATATATAAATCATCATTTAGTTGCCTAGCTTGCGTGCTCGATATTCTCTAGCTGGGGATAGTTTGGGTTGGTTTGTTAATGATTGTAGATTAGTCGCCGTGACTTCATCAATAAATACTTTCACACCTTCAGATATACAAAGACCTGATTTCTACGCTACAACTGTTGGAGAAGCTGGACCGACACTCATTAAGAAATAAAAGGAAAATTGATCCTGTTGATCCTGAAGAAAGTTCTATGAATATAAAGACGGAAGCAGGTACTCAGGTAAGCAACTGATTTGTTCAACATCTGCCAAGGAACCCTTCCATTTTCTACGGGGAGGGTGGTGAAGATCTCCAGAAATGGTTGAAAGGGTATGAACGTGAGGCAAAATACAATCATTGGGACGAAACCCTTTGTCTTACTAAAGTTTATTTTTATCTGTCTGGAACTGCTCTAAAATGGTTTGAGAACAACGAAGAAAGCATCCAGACTTGGAAGGAATTCACATCTCAATTAGAAAATGTGTTTGGAAAAAAAAAGAAAATTCAAAATTGAAAGAGGAGAAGAAACTTAAAACACGGGCGCAATTAAAAGGTGAAAGTACCGAATTCTACATCCAGGATGTCCTGTGCTTGTGCAAAGAGGTTGATCCTCAAATGAGCGAGGAAGATAAAACCTCCAACCTCATGAAGGGGATAGCTGAGGAGCTTTATCAAGCACTCCTACCGAGGGATGTACAGAGCACCGAGCAATTCATTACAGAATGTCGCCGTGTCGAAGCGCTCCGTTGTAGGTGAGTTACCCCAACCAGGTACGAGCGCCTACCAAATGTGGCCTCTCTCTGTGACCAGGATGACGGAGAAGATCTGTCATAGCTGATCCGAAAAATTGTCCGCAATGAGATACAGAAAGCATTGGACTCTCCTCAAGAGGAGCCTGAAATCGCTGCCATTGAGGATTTAGTGAGGGAAGAGATTGTAAAGACCTTGGCACCTAGATCAAAGCCTACAATAAGTCCCCCTCAAGCCCCCAGGCCGGTATCAAATCCTTAATTCGAGGCTCAACCTAGAACACTCCATAATACATCTCAATATCAGAAAAAAAGGAAGAAGACGCGACACCAATGAATGGCGGACAACTGAGGGAAGGCCAATCTGTTTTACTGCGGACGCCCAGGTCACGTCGTCCGCTATTGTCGCGATAGGAAAGAGGCAAAATGAGGAAAGGAGAAATGAATATTTCCAAAGAAAGCAAGACGCAATGGTATTCTACAACTCTCGAGCCGTTTCTCAGGAGCCCAATGACGAATCATCGAGGAAAAATTCATTTGCTACCGAAACCCTACCTTATATCCCTACCTTATACCGAAACAGACAACATTTCTTACCTGCTAGAAGATCTAGCTGGACGCCCCGCCATTAACTTAGATGATACACCATATTGAGGTGAGACCGCAAAGTTAGAAAATCCTCCCTTGCCGACCACAGTAGAAATAAGAAATAACTACAGTTAGTTAAATATAGACCTACCAAGTCTTCATGAAGAAGATATCTCAACTGAAAGAAGACATCCACCGCAGTCACCTGAAAATAAGATGGCATTCCCGGTTTATGATGGCACATGTCTCGAGTGGATGGGATGGTGGTCGCGGTTTGAAATGATCCACGAGAGTGCAGTGTTGTCGGAGGTGGAAAAGTTCCAGTACCTTGTGCAGTCAATGAAGGTGCTACCCGAGCAGATAGATTGGTCAGGAGTTACCCGCTAACCACATAAAATTATCCTAAGTTGGTTAAGGCATTGCAAGACCGGTTTGGGGATGAAGTAATATTGACCGAGGTCTATGTCCGCCAACTATTGAAATTGGTCATTAATAATGTAAGGAGGAAAAACTTGTCTCTGGAGGGCATGTATGACCAATTAGAATCCCATTTGAGATCCTTGGAGTCATTAGGGGTGACTGTCCGGCAAAATGCCTGTTTCTTATATCCTATGGTGGAGTCAAGTCTGCCAGAAGACTTGTTGAGAATATGGCAGAGAAGTGCACTGGCAGGGTATGGTGGAGATGAACTTGAACTCCCCATAACCATCGACCAAAGATTGGAACGACTTCTCGAGTTCCTAAGGAGAGAAGTGAAAGGGGATCAACGGCTTGAATATATGAAAGAGGGGTTTGGAGAATCATCCCAAAGGAGGAACTATGGCCAACATATAGCCAGGATGCACGCTGCTCAGATAACGGAGGCTCAGGGTAGAGTGACTCCCCTGTGCCTCAGATGTAAAGGAAAGCATTGGATCCAGGATTGCGCGGGTTGGCGTTCCATGACAGTGACCAAACGAATGGATGAAATCAGAAAGGTTAACGCCTGCTTTCGCTGTTTGCGGGTGGGTCATGTGATCGCAAGCTGCAGAACCAAAATCCGGTGCTCGCACTGCAAGGGATTCCATCATACAACTCTGCATCTACCAAGGCGGGTATCAATGGAAGATCGGGATTAAAGGGAAAGGCAAAACACTAAGGAGCCGCGGATCTCGCCTGGTGAACAAGAAATCGCCTTATCAGGGATGCATGTGAGAACCGCAATCCCAACAGCCTTGTTGGCGACAGCTCGGGTTCGCCTGGTGGGCCCTCGGGGCGTGGGAGTTACTGTGCGGGCGTTGCTGGATCAGGGGTTTCAGTCGTCCTTTGTCCATCGAGACCTTCTTCATCACTTGACTATCCCAGTGCACAAGGTCAATGCACAAATCTTCGGGATTAACGACACCAGGGGAGAGCATGTTAAACAGATGGTATCCTGTTCGGTGGCGTCGTTGACGGAATCAGGATGGACTATACCGATTCGGGGGCTGGTGGTGGAAAGAATGACTGGGATATTACCTAGTCGGGATCTCCGCATCCCTGTGCCGTCCAGCTGGAAGACCCTGCCATTGGCAGACCCTCAGTTTGAGACAAGTGGCAGAGTGGATGTAATACTGGGAACGGACGTATATGGAAATTTATTACTTCCTGAAGTTAAGTATGATGAGAAAACCCAATTGTGCGCGCAGAACACCCGATTGGGCTGGATTGTCTCGGGAAAATTACCAGGTGAAGGAGAAGTCGGCCCACACAGGGTGTACAACATTCGGGTTAATTATGAAGAAAACCTGGACAACGTATTGCGGCGCTTCTGGGAGGTGGAAGAGGTCCCCTTTAGACATGCCAAGTCGGACGCAGATGAATTCTGTGAAGAATTATACAAGACCAGAGGTATGGCAAAGATGGAACGCCATGAAAAACGTAGCAGAACTCCAGCGTCTAGGACGGGTGAGAAAATCTCTGAATATTCCATGTCGAAAGAAGAATACCCCACTGGCAGGGTTAAGTTGACCGAGTCTAAAGACGGATACGGTTCTGAGCGTGTCAAGGGGAAAGTGGATAAACTCTGCCCAGCTAGTGCCATGGTGAGAGTGACCGAAAGAAAAACCTGTCCAGATAGTTCCGTTCTGAAAAGGCCTGAAGAGTCAACTTGTCCTGACTGCTCGAAGGTGAAAGGATCAATGTGTCCACACTGTGCAAATATGAAAGAGATTGAGATGCTAACCTGTACAGACAGTGCCAAAGTAAAAGCAGAACTCTGTCCAGACAGTTCCAAAGTGGAAGTAGATAAAGAAGAACCCTCTCCAGAGCTATGGCCCAAACTGCCTAAAGATAGAAAAGGATTAATCACTATAAAAACCTAAATAATTGCAATCAGTAATTTAATGAATGAAAGGAAGAAAACATGAGGATTCTACAGGCCACCATTTCAACCTACAGGAGGTCAAGTGTTACTTCCGAAACATATTCTCCAAACATAATAGACTTATACTAGAATCCTTGGTTTCGAACGATAAAAAGAGCATTAACAGAAGGATCGATTTACCACAGCAGTACCTTCATATATCCCATAGCTAAATTAGTTGTATAAATTCATAGTCGGTTTTTTGTCTTATTGTAAATTCCAAATCTTATTTTAGTCCTTTTATGTTATCTTAGCGCATCTCAAATTTCATAGTTTTAAATTTGTTAAAAAAAAAAAGATTTTTATTTTATTTTATTTTAAAGTTTTCGGCACATTTGCATGTATCGGTGTATACGATATATTTTATTACGATTTGTTTATTTCCGGTAAGATCAGTTCTACGCCTATATTTAGTTTAGATTTTGTATTATTTTATATATATTTGCGATGTCGGCCTGATGATAGGCTAACGCCTGAAAGCTCGCCAAATTTAAGAATAAAAGAAACTTGTTGCAAACAATTTTTTCTTCCTTTCATTCATTAAATAGAAAAGGATGGAAAAGGTGTCCAGATATTAAGCCGAAAGATTACGATCGTTTGGAAGAGAAGGGGAGTGACAGGAGGATTCTTTCAATCGACGAACTTGCCGAAGAATTGCTGGAGAGCTACAAGGAATTTCCACCAATCCATGTTAAAGTCAACAAATGTGGCAACCTCGATGAACATTGGCTGAGACGAAAGATCCGCGAGGATTTGTGCCAGGTGCCTCCAAAAATTCCTCCCTATATAAGGATGAGTGACTCCACAAAACTGAAAGTTGAAAAACTCCGAAAAATGGCTTGTTTTTTAAAGAGCACTAAAGTGTTAGGAGACTTGCAAACAAATGTTGTCAACCTAGACATCGTGGAATAACTTCTGAAATATCGGCCGAAGTGTGAGAATAAGGAATCGGAGTTGGACATCTACGAAAACCTTGACTTGGAGCAGAGAATTTTAGATATCATTCAGGGATACAATATTGAAAATCCAAATTGTGAGGAAAAGATGGCTGACAGTAAGCTCGTCCAATCTCACGTGGAGATATGCAGAGGCGACGAGGAGCCTGATGACAGGAGCATGTCCATTTCGCGCTATGTGGCTCAACACGTCCCCACTGCATCTTGCTGCGGCTATCTACAGAATGGGGGAGAACGGGAGATTCAAGACATCTACGATGACGCCAAGATTTCTAAAGAAGCTGCGAAGAAAGAAAAAGTCGAACAACCTCACGAAATATCCCTATCCTGCCAACTTTTACAGATGAACTGCAATCTGAACGGCAACACAACTGTTGGGTGTTCAGAATCACTTTTAGATAATCAGACTTCAGGGGTTCTGTGCACAGAATCTGTCTGTTGTAACGACTTAGACACCGAAATATGTCCACCTTTTGAAGATTCTATTGGGGAAGAACTTCACAACCTCTTACAACCAAAAGTTAAGCCCCCACACCAGGAATCTATCAAAAATCTCGTAACTGAGAATGACGACATTCCTGAGGCTATCGATGAGAATCGCGAAGAAGTATCTTCAATTTTAGAAACCACTTTTGTCATTGAAGACGAAGAGCCTAACGAAGCTATCGGAACTCCAAGAATCGAAATTTCCGAAGTTTCGGTTATTGATAAATCGGAAGGCAAAGATTCGAAAGAACCAATGGTCAGTGCAGAAGCTCTGGATAAGAAAGAACTCTGCCATGATGACCCGGCTCACCTCAATGTGGTTGAAGCTGATCTTAATCGACCTAAAGAGGCTACCAGTTGCATAATCAATGCTTCTACTGAAGCTAATGAATCGGCAAGCAACGAGAAAGCTGTACCTGTTGAAATTGTGGATCCATCAACAAAGGATTCTCTACAGAGCGGTGAAAAGGCTAATCGATTCTCTGTGCTTAGAAGACTTCAAAGAATCTGAAAACGACGATGAAAAGTACAGTTCATCGGCATATATGGAATGGCCAGAAATCTTGAAGAAAGATGTCTTAAGACCCGAAGCTTTAGAAAAGGCAGTCAATCTGGAAGATTCTGAGAAGGCTGGTTTACTCAAAAGACCACTGGTTAAGCTGGCATTGCTGCCTGTTCCCCACGACTTGCTTTGATGGTTCCCATCAACTCGGGGAGAATGTTGGAGTTTATTCTAATTTTAATTTATTATTCTTTTTTTTTTAATTTGGTTTGACCACGGACGTCTGGTCACGTGTGTATTTAGACATGTATATATTGTGATGTAAAATGAAGTAGACGAGTCACCAGATAGTCGTGTCGGCCTCATCCTTCTGAGTTGGTACACGTATTCCCGTGTGCAAAGTACCGCATCCTCCGGAAGAACAAACCTCCCTTATCCCTAGGTCGACGGCATTCGGATCTTCCCTCAAGGAGAACAGAATACAGTCCTCTAAAGACGGTGGAGTAAGGGATAACAGGTTAGCGCCTTTTAAGTGGAACCCCTTCTCCAACCCAGGTTAAACAAATACTCATTAATATTTAGAATAATATATATTCAGTAAGTGTTAGTATTTATTTCGGAACAAATTTTGATTTCAAATATTTAGTAATTATGATATTAATTCATTATAATTACGTTTATCACATAGCTTTAAATAAATTTTAAAAATATATCATGACTTTAGTGGAGTGGATGTTTGACTCGAATATATTATTTTATCAAATTACCGTTAGGAAAATTTTCCAAATAATAGAAGCCATTCGCTTGTAAGCATCAAAATGGTCCGTTGAAGAACAATAAATCAAAATGTGCATATATTTTCATAGAAAAAAAAAGAAATATTTTAAAAAACACTTGGATTTGGATAATTTCGTGAGACTATATATTAAAAACAAATAAATCTTAAAGTCTCACATGAGCATTCTAGATGACAGAACGCCATCTAGTGGAACAAAATATATCAGCATATTAATATAAAAAACCTGACTTTTTTTCTCCATAAAAAATATATGTCATAAACCCGGGTAAGTCAACAAGTGAGTTGGAAGCAGTCGGGGTTGAGTGGCAAGGCGTGCAGAGTGGTAAGTCCGCACGGGACAGTAAGAACAAAGTGGGATCAAAGGGCGCTCTCCAGGACGTCTCAAGTAGCACCAGGACCAGAGGCAAGTTGAGGACTACCAGAGGAGAGTTCGGCGTCAGCTTGGAGCCACGGGGGCCGCCGTGAGATGACAACGGACCTAGTACTGAGCGTGCCTGTCAGAAATATGAACTGTAACTCTCACTGTCGACAGCCGGCCAGCCTTTCCTCTTCTTCCTGCCCGACTCCCCGGGGATTGATTCTCATTAATCAGTGATTTATGTGTGTCATTTTCCCCTCTCATGCGGTCCGGTGGCAAACTGGTGTCACTTTGAGACGACTGGAAAGACGTCATACTTTATTACTTACATAAGACAGATTGTGATATTTTAGAGCAATAGAGTGGTTGAAAATAATCAATAGTGTTACAATTTATATGAATTTATACTAATTCAACTATGGCCTGTTTTATGGTACAAAAATAATAAAGATTTAATTTGTATTAATAAAGTTATAATTTTAATTACACGAAATATGTGGTGAAGGCAGATAGGGACAGAATTAATGGTTATTAATATGGTACAAGCTTGAATAAGGACTATTAACTTATGTAGCTTTGTTCGAATTACGATATATACTATATATATATATATATATGAATATTTTGGTCACAGTGGTACAGCCTGCTCCAGGCTGACGAGTGCTAACAGCGCGAAACGCGTTCGTGGATGGCTTTTCTTGATTTATCGAGAAAATGGGTTGGCCAAATATAAGGGAACAGGTTACATCAATATTTAATTGATTTCTGTGTTACTAGATGGCGCTCTGCCATATAAAAAAGTACAAATTCTCCTGGTCAGGATATACCTTCATTATTTTAAATATATATTTTTATTTAATATTATTTTTATGCCTAACTGGCCTTGTTCTTATTGTTTGCAGAAAAGCATGGCTCGATGCAAATATTTTGAGTGTAATTCCAATGTCCTAAAAGCTTATGTTCATAGTTTGCTTAATACCATTTCTAAGATTTCACCCTTTAATGTTGCATTAAAGGTCTAAAGTAGCAGTCTGGTAGATTAAATTGGCGAAAACGCTGGGAGGGTTCACCACTGATGAGCCAAACCCTCCCAATATTTTTTCATCGCAATAAGTACAGTAGAAGTTTGATTTATTTGTGAAAAGAAACATTCGCGTTTTGGTATTTCCATTTGTATTATATAGATGGCGCGTTATTGCTATGTCTATATATATATATATAAATGAATGTTTGTATGTTTGTTTGTTTGTTTGTATGTCCGGTATACAAATTCGCAGTAGTTTACTAATTCAAACCAAAATTTCCATACATAGGTAAATAAATACGGGGAAGACGATAGGCTATTTAAAAATATATAAATCAATTATTAAAACTATATATTCAAATTATTCTACTTAGCTCGCGAGCAGCGCCTCTAGCGGTGAAGATGGGAGGTAATATCAGCTGACCTAATGTACATGTAAAGTTTGGAACGGGACGTTTCACAAGAGTGACATCCACGGCGCCAATTTATAATTGTAACGAATAGTGTTTGGATAAAACTTTTAATCGGGTAAACCCGGGCGTTGCCCGGGTCATTCGTCTAGTAATAATATATATGTATGTCGTAAAAATCTTATATGTGTATGTTTTATATATAAAACCTTATTTTAACATATATTTAAAAGAAAATTATGAGATAGTGTATTATAAGCAAAGTGTTAGATGAATCCCTCAATTTCTAAGAGGATCAATGTTCCCCCATACCCTAATTACTTATCCTACAACTTCCTCCCTCCACCGTCAGCTTCCATAAAAATGTTATAGGATGCTCCTCTTATACAAATTACAAGTTCGCCGCGAGCATTTTTAATTTGAAAACCAAAACAGGCAATTTCAGGCCCTGTCTAATAAAATTGGGGCCAAGTTTCCCAGCACAGACATTATTTATTTCTCGTAATGCTGCCGCCGTCCTAAACGGTAAGGCGGGCAGTAAATTCTGGGCTGCTGTTAACCCGCGGGTTTATTTCGCCGCAGAGTTCCACACTAGTTTAACACATCTACCCTTCTCCTATCTTTTAACGTGATTTACTTCGCTTTTTTCTCTTCTTTTTACACACACACACATGATTTACCTCCTTTTTTAAAGATATTTTCCAACGATTGAAAGGAGATTAGAAAAATAAAATGCTAAAGCAAAAATACAGACAGTGCATTTTATTTACTAATCAATAGAATTCTTCAAAACAAAAATTAATTAAGTAGTATTTCGAATGTTTATACCTAGAAAATAATTATTATTTATTGATTCATAAAGCCAATTTTTATAGTATCATTTAGTGTAGTCTTTTTTAAATACAGAATAAAGATGGCATATCGCCATCTAGTTGAACAAAAAAAATCAACTAAACTTTTATATAACTATTATCCATTTCTCTCTTGATTTCTTTGGAAGCCCTTTAAACCAAAATCTGGTCGTTGAGGTACAAGCTGTATAACGCTGACGATGCCCAAAAGCTAGAAACGCGTTCCTGTTCGGGTTTTCTTGATTAAACAAAAAAAATGGATTGGCTAAATACTATGGATTAATTTATCTCAACGTTTAGTTTATTTTTATTCCACTAGATTGCGTTCTTCCATATAAAATTCTCATTTGAGCGATCAGGATATGTCTTTTTTATATATTAAAATATAAAATTACAACTTCTTCTTCTTCTTTCTTATCTCCACACTGGGTGAAGTAGAATGCGTCTGGCTTTGTCATTAAGACTGGGAGCACTACTCAGTGGCAGGCCGACTTAGCTCCAAAATTACAACTTAATTCTGTACAGTTAAAATAATTCTAAAAAGTAAATCAAATCTGCAGTTCGAGCATGAATTAGGAATAAAATTCTCATTAGAGCCGATTTCAGTGTGTCGCAGATATCTATCTACACCACATCATTTTTTTCTTTTTTTCTTATTTTTCTCATATACAACCCTCCCTCTAATGAGAGTGATCTGTCTGATTAAAATCACCTTTGTAAAATGAAAAGTAACTTGAACTGTACTAACTCTACTTCCAATGAGAAATCGTTTCAATTCAAGAACATAAAGTTTCATGCTTTAGATGGCTCCTTATATATAGGTATATACATATTCTGCGTCTAACACTTATTTTAATTAGTTATTTATAGCATATTCTCTTAAACTTATCAATACACGGTAAAACCTTTTTTTTAGAGAACATTCTAAAAGACAAGTAATATTGCCACTTGTAAAATTAAGGAAGACAAACTTCAGGATGACACAGCAATTTATTTAAGGCAAAAACAAACTATGAATGATAAAAAATATAGGCAATGAGGGAAGTTCACAGAGTAGCAAAATATAAACATAAAAAATGATACTCTGCTAATAAAATAATAAATACTTCGCTACATAGCTCCTTCCTTATGAGAGCTGTGACCCACAGCTTGCAATTATTATATATACTGACATGGATGTGACGTGCTTCTTCCAAGGTTTCCATGTCTTTTCCATGTTCTATGTCCCTAGTACCCTTGCGTCCTTTTTCTTGCGGCGTGAAGAGCGGCTTTGTCGTCGTATCGTCTAAGGGACATCGTCATCTTGGAGGGAAGTCTTGGCTTCGACACGGCGGTGATATCCTGGAGCCTGTCTCTGAAAATTTAGATCACAGCACCAAATGCCTCAAGGTCTTCTCGGCGATCTTCAGTTTGTCTTCCCTAATTTACCCAGCATCTCGACCAAAATGCCACGTGGAAAATTAGGGAAGACAAACTTCAAGCTGACACAGCAATTTATTTAAGGCAAGAACAAACTAGGAATGATAAAAAAAGTCGCTTAGGAATATGCTTCTCTCAGGGAGGTGGTAGCTCAGAAATGTGCCTGTTCAGATATATGGCCCATCAGAGATAGGGTCGTTCAGAGATGTGGAGACTCTGAGATGTGGTCGGTCAGAGAAGTGATGGCTTAAGGAAGTGGTCTCTCAGGGATATTGTCACTAAAGGATTTGGACGCTTATGGTTTGTTCAGTTAAAGGAGGTTTTTCAGATATAGAGAGTATCCCTACCCAGTTTTAAGTTTCTAACTTTGAAATAAAACCGAAATTATTTATTGAAAAATATTTTGATATAGAATTGATAATGTGTGTGATAGATATACAAGTTGTAAATAATGACAACTTAATACTTTTATGACATAGTAAGCAAAAGATGGATTCTTGTTGGTAGAAAGAATAATGGCAAGCATTCCAGCAGCCAATCCAGAGCCAGCTTTCTAACTACTCAATCCGGGCCTAAATAAACAGGCCTTCCAACTGAAGAGTTTTCCCAATTTCAACATTTCGGTATTTAACTAGTCGAGCGTTGATGATGGATAGCCAGGGCTTTGTTAAATTTGAAGCACTGATGTATAAAGTGGTGACAGCGCAGCTCCTGCCACCCTTTCTTTTTTTTTTAAACTTATGCGCTGCTCAAATCGAACCAAGCGAATATTAAGTGTTTTCTTTTTGGCAACGTTCAAGCATTCTATAAACTCGAAACGCTTAGAATATGTAAATTACTCCCCAGTTTGATGTACATTATTTGATGCTTGTTGTAATCTTTCTCATTCACCTTGTACAAATGTTTTACTCTTTATAGTATTGATTATCTTTGATATTAATATCTATTGGAAAATGTGTGTATTATTGAATTTCAATTTCTAAATATAAAATTACTTTTAAAAATCTATATATTGGTAATTCATTCCAATAATATTTTTTTTTACGGAGACAAAAATTATTTTTAGATATCAATAATCAACAAAGAGGACTTCTATATCCTTGAAATATATATAATCAGAGCTCTATAAAACTAAATGTTTAAATGTAATTTAACTATGTCTATATTTTTATATTAGTGAAAAACATTTTATTGTTTTACAAAAGATATACAAAATTGTTTGTTCAGATTTTATCTCTTCAGTAATACTATATATATACATATATATATATATATATATATATATATATATATATATATATATATATATATATATACTATGTATATATAACGCCACATAACGTCACTATAATTAAGTTTAAAAAATATTTTTGCTTATATTCAATCGCAACTAGCTCTATACGACGATAATTCAGTAAGTACCAGTAAGTCAACTTTTTGGGATTGTTTCAATCGCCTTTCCATCAGGTACCAGATATGCTTTATGGGTGAGAGATCAGGCGACTAAGCAGGCCATGGAAGAGTTCGTCAAGGTTGAAGACAATACATACTAACAAGTGTCGTGTGTGGCCGGGCATTATCTTGTTGAAAGGTAAGCCTGGGATGATGTGGAATGAACGGCAATAAAATAAAAGGTCTGTAGTTATTTACGTACTTTGTGATTTCAGTAGCAAGGAATGACTACCAATGGGATCCTGATATCAAATGAAATGGCACCTCAAACCATAACGCCATGTTGTGGACCTGTGTGCTGTTTGAATGCATGGCCAGGATTCACACGCTGCTCAGGACGTCTCCAGACATGTTTGCGACGGTCTGGTCGCAGTAAGAAACGTGGCCCGTGACTAAAGACTATACCTTCTCAGTCAGGGCTGTTCTAAGTTGATTGCTTTGATTATAGTTTATAAGAAAAGTTTATAGCAAGGGATTGATATATTGATTTGTGAACACAATTTATATATATATATAACTGGTAAATCTGTAAAAATATTTACCTATTTTATTTAAGTGTCAAAATAGATTGTGATAAGACACCTTGTTATTAATAATTATTATGAATGATAAATGAAAGATAATGTTATACATTATCTGTCATGCTTTAGAGTTAATAATTATACCGGAATTTCTTGGTCAATTCACTGCAATGATATATGTATTGTCCATAGGGTATTTCCATCAATAATCAAGATGGCAACAGAACAATCTATTAAAATTTATCAGGTTTAAATAGAAATTTCTAAATTCTATCCTCACTATAAGTACTTACATAGGACATTTTTATTGAAAGCTATTAATTAGCGACTTTCCAATTCTAGTCAAACGCTATATTGTACAAGATAGAACACTCATTTTTCAGGAAACCCTACCAAATACTTTAGTGAAGGGGTTACAATATGCCATATTTGCAAAGAAAAAAAAATAGAAATAGGAATATCTCATTACATCTTTGGTATTTTAACCAGCGCTAAATCAAGTCCAATAGTTTATCTGTCCCTGTGCAACTTTTACAAAGCAGTAATTTGGAAATTTGGTGATTGATAATGGTGAGAATATTGTTGCAAACCGGCAATGAGAGAAGAGAATCTGTATAAGACTGGTGTCTTGAAGGCTTTGTGTGTATGTGCTTTAGAGCCAAGATAATTTCAACCGGCCTATAATCAAACGGGAGGCTCACGAGATGATGGCAGGTTAGAAATTTAACTTGTAGTTTCATATTTTCAATACTTTGTTCCAATTTCTTTAAGTTCCTTCCTCTAGTATTGCTTCAGCATATTGTGGAATAATTTTGAATTGAATTTTAGAGATCATTGAACTGCTTCTTATGATAACAGCAACCTTTTAAAATATCCGGATAATTAAAAAAGAGATTTGATTATTGATTAACTATAGGGTATGTTTACCTTGATCGTTTGTTCTTAGTATTTTCATCCTGATCATACTTTCATGCTGTACTTTATACATAATATTTACAATTAGATCATAGTGCGCTTTCCTATATTAGTATATGTGATTGGTAACATAAAAATGGTTATGTCCATATTCTATGTATAACTGTAGAGCCCTTGTAGAACAGAATGAGAGTCCAGAACAAAAGTCATTTATTCCAAGCCGTCAAATAAAATCATCCCTCTGAGCTTCCGAATAATTGACCCTTTAACTAAATGGTCCCATTATTAACGGTTGGCAGAGCTTGGCGTCAAATTAAAGCAAAAAACACACCCGTAGGATGGATGTTAATTCCATTAGAAGTCCTTTTAATAGAATACCCTGTTCTCCCTCTCTTAGAGTGCCATCAAAATTAAATAGGGAAACCATTTATTTTCCATAAAAAATAATACCAGGAGGATATTTAATCGTAAATTTTGAAACTAATATTGTAAATGTATATTTAATTCTCTTTTTTTTTCATTCTGATTAAACAAACGAGATTTAAGTTTAAAGTTGTGTACTTTCAGATTTTCATTTGAATATTAATTTGAAGCTAATTTTGAGAATTTATCAAGATTTAGGTTTTTGCTATTTGATTTGAAGAAGAGGTTCTGAGGTGGGTATAGATTGATAATATTGTCGCAGAGATAAATAAAGCAAGGGCTAATTTGGGGATATTTAATTTATTATAAAGGGTATTTACCTTTTAGTTCTTCAATAAAATTATTTACAAGAGGTATTTAAGTGAGAGAGAGTCAGATGATAAAAACAACTTATCCCCAGGTAAATATAATCATAATGAGCGGCGCCAGCCACCAAGGGGTCCCGTTTTCCTTGTTTGCAGATCAGCTTCCGAGAACCCCTCACACCTGTGGTCCCCCCCGGGGTCCAGGGATGATTAACAGGTGTCCCATCTGGATGGAGCTTCTTGACATTACTCCCTCTTTAGATAAAACAGCGTCCCGCTGATTAGCTTGTCTCAGCCCTTGTTCTGGAAGGAAATCTATCACGGCTGGTGTTTCCTAGCAGAATGGAATGTTGTTCTTCAGGGTCCATCTCCAGGCTCAACGCCTGTGTACATGGACAACATATCTCCCAGAGGTTTGTTGAACCTTTCAGTCAGGCCGTTAGTCTGGGCATGGTAGGCCGTTGTAAATCTGTGCACAATTCCGCACAGAGCATTGATCTCTTTTATTACTTGAGAAATGAAATTTCTTCCGCGATCTGTTATCATTTCTCTAGGAGCTGCATGCTTCAAGATAACATCTTTAACCAGGAACTTAGCTGTTTCGATTGCTCCTCCGTCTAGGGCTTCATCCGAATTACATGGACGATATCCTTGGCTTTCCGTGATCGGGGAGACGGGTCCACGGGCTCTACTTCATACGTAACTTCTGAAAGCTTCTTGGTCACCTTGTAGGGACCGAAGTATCTCTTCAGTAGCTTTTCTGAGAGTCCTACATTTCGGATGGGAGTAAAAACCCACACAAGATCATTCTTCTGGTAATAGACTGGAGTATGTTTCTGGTCGTAAAGTCTACGGTCTTTCGCCTGTGATTGTAGAAGGCTTGATCGGGAGAGTTGACGCGCTTCCTCAGTTCTGGTCACAAGTTCTCCAACGTAGTCGTCAGAGATCTCATCTGGTAGGTAAGGTAGTACGGCATCGATATAGATCTCGGCCTCGCGGGCGTGGACAAGAAAGAACGGAGTGTAGCCGGTCGCCTCCTGTTTAGCAGTGTTGTAAGCAAAAGCGACGTAGGGTAAAACTTGGTCCCAGTCCTTCTGCTCAACGCCTGTGCACATGGACAACATATCTCCCAGAGGTTTTTTGAACCTTTCATTCAGGCCGTTAGTCTGGGGATGGTTAGCCGTTGTAAATCTGTGCACAATTCCGCACAGAGCATTGATCTCTTTTATTACTTGAGAAATGAAATTTCTTCCGCGATCTGTTATCATTTCTCTAGGAGCTGCATGCTTCAAGATAAGATCTTCAACCAGGAACTTAGCTGTTCCGATTGCTCCTCCGTCTAGGATCGCTCTCGTTATGGCATACCTTGTCATATAATCGGTGCGCACAATGATCCAACGGTTTCCATCTTTAGAAACTGGAAATCTTCCAAGGAGATCAACTTCGACCTTATAGAATGGCTTTTCTACGGGCGGTATGGATACAAGTTGTCCAGCCGGACGTCGAGGTAATTTCTTCCTTCGTTGACACTCCCGACAATGGCTTACATATTGGCGAACAGTTCTATAGGGGGGGGGGAGAAGTCCGAGCACACCTCCCTGCGGTCCCCCCTGGACCCTTGGAATATTCGACCAAATTCTGGGTCGTTTCCAAGGTGACTAACGTGGCAACGGCACCCATTTTCTAATGAAGAGGACACGACAACAACAACAACAGTTCTATAAAGGCCAGGCCAATAGAATCGTTTCTTCAATTTGCCATACGTTCGGGCGAAAAACAAATGCCCAGCTGTAGGAGCATAATGTAAATATGCCATAACTTCCGATCTTAAGTGCTTAGGAATCATTATAAGCCAGGGTCTTCCAATTGTGCTATAGTTTTTCTTGTGTAAGATGCCGTCGATAATGCTGAATTCCTTTCTGGTGTAGCTGAGTTTAAATTATCGATTATTTTAGCTAAATCCGGGTCTTTAATCTGCTCTATATCGACGTTGGTTAGTGACATCACAGCACTTGGTTGATCGTTCTCAAGCGGGCTCCTTGACAGACAATCGGCATCCTTATGTTTGCGTTCGCTCTTGTACATAACGGTCACGTCAAACTCTTGCAACTTCAGCGCCCATCTTGCCAAACGGCCAGAAGGATCGTTTTGCCCTACCAACCAACATAGATAATGATGGTCAGTGACAACTGTGAATGGTCGACCAAACAAATATGGACGGAATTTGCTAATAGACCAGACTACAGCAAGGCATTCTTTTTCTGTTGTAGAAAAGTTATGTGTAGCCTTCATCAAGCTTCTAGATGCATAAGCTATAGGCCGCTCCTTTCCACCTTGTATTTGTAGAAGAACAGCTCCAATACCATGTCCGCTTGCATCCGTGTGTAGATGGGTATCTGCGGATTCATCAAAGTGTCCCAAGACAGGCTCTGAAATTAGAGCTGTTTTAAGGACTTCAAACGCTTTCTCTTGAGCTGCATACCAATAGAATTGTTTTTTTAGTCTTCAGTAGGTCATGCAAAGATCTAGCTTTGTCGGCAAATATTCAATAAATCTTCGGTAATAGGAACATAATCCAAGAAAGCTCTTCAATTCAGAGATATTCCTTGGCCTCGGAAATTTAGAGACTGCTTCAACTTCATCTGGATCTGGATGAATTCCATTGGCGTCAACAAGGTGTCCTAAAATCTTTATCCTTCTTGATCCAAAAATATACTTTTTGTGGTTCAAGCTTAGTCCAGCTTTCTGAATGCACCTTAATACAAGTTGTAGACAACGTAGATGCTACTCAAAGGTAGATGCGTAAACTACGATGTCGTCCAGGTAACAAAGGCACATGTTCCATTTAAGACTGCCCAAAACACTATCTATCATCCTTTCAAACGTTGCTGGAGCGTTGCATAGACCGAAAGGCATTACTCGGAATTCATACAGCCCATCTGGAGTGATGAAGGTAGTTTTCTCCCTGTACTTTTCGTCCACTTCAATCTGCCAATTCCCAGACCGAAGATCCAAGAGCCAGATAAACTGTCCAAGGCATCGTCAATGCGTGGCAGCGGGTAAGCATCTTTTTTTGTTATATTATTTAATCGACGATAATCTACGCAGAATCTTCAGGTCCCATCTTTCTTTCGAACTAGAATAACTGGAGATGACCAAGGACTTTCAGAGGGCTTCACGATGTGATTTTCAATCATCTTGTTCACTTCGTCTTGAATTAGTCGACGTTCACTTGGTGCTACTCTATGGGGCCGATGCTTGATAAGAGAGTGGTCTCCTGTGTTTATCTTGTGCTTCACAGTACTGGTGGGCTTAATAGGAGTACTCCCAAAGTCAAATATGTCAATAAACTCGTCAAGGCATGAAACAAGCTGTAACCTTCGAATTTCAGACATCCCTGGATCTAGAGTAAGGTTTATCTTCTGTGACCATTCACGCGACTTTAGCTGCGTTTCTTGTAACTTATCGCTGGATTCAATAAGACTGCATATATTCCCATTCTCATAACTTTCCATGGTGCACATATTCATTCCTGATGGAATCAGTTGCGGCCAAGACGCTCCATTCGCCACCCAAATGCTACCTCGACCGTGTCGAAATGTAACCAAGGAGTTTGGTATAAGAACTTCCTTTCTTAATAATAAGTACTTAGAAGTTGAGACTGAAACATCTCTAACACCACATATTTCTTCGTTTATCGCAATGATCTTCTTTATTGATTTAGGCGGGATGACAAAGTCGTCGGAAGCAAACAGTCTCTGGTTTTCCTCCTCTCGAGATTCCAGGACGGAGGTTTCCCCGAGATGGAGTTCATTTCTGCCGCAATCAATGACGGCCTCGGTGGCCTTGAAGAAGTCCCATCCAAATATGATGTCATGGCTGCATTCCACCATAACAACGAATTCAAATGAGATATTCAGACCATTAACTTCTATGTTCAGGACACATTTTCCTAAGGTCTCTATTAAATTTTTGTTTGCGGCTTTAAGAATGAGACTTGGTTCTTTGAAGAGAGATGTCTTTAGTTCGCGTCGAAATTTGTCCAAAATAACAGAAAAGTCGGCTCCTGAATCCACCAATGCTTTAATTTTGCGTCCATTTATTTAGACCATAACAAAATTATCTTTTAATTCAGCGGCGATATACCCTGGAGGATTTTCCTCAATGGCGACCTGACCCCCGTTAGAAGCCGATCCACTTAGTTTTTCACATTCTGAGGCTTGGGAGTACGGCTGAAACGACGGGCTGGCGACTGGGATTGTCTTCGGGCTGGCGACCTTGCGCGGCTTGGATGTGGGGAAGAGCTCCGGTAAAAGTACGTAGAGGTTTGGGGCGTTACGTAGTCGTCGTCGGCTTCATATCTCGGGGGTAGACTCGAAAATCCACCATTTATTCCTTCTCCGCTTTTCCTTGACCTGGCTTCAGCGAAGACCTCCCGTCGTTCTCTACAATAACGGAAGACATGTCCGGATCGTCCGCAGTGGAAGCAGATAGGTTTGTCGTCGTAGGTTCTCCAATGTTCCGTCTTCCTGGGTCGGGTTGGTTATAAGAGGGCGTGCGTGGTTGTTGTTGTACCACGTTGACTTGTGGTCTGGTAGGTTGGAGAGCACGGCTGACTTCTTCCCTCACAGTCTGTTCCAGGGCGTTCACTTCTCGGAAAGGATTGACCACTTCAGGTGGTAAGAAGACCTTTTTAATTTCTTCTCTAACGATGTGGCGATTTAGCCGGCCAAGTCGTCTGAGTCGTCGACACAGGAAATAGGCATTACGTTTGACAACCTGGCGAATTTCTTACGGCCGATCCTGCGCTGCTTGACTGTTGCCAGATGACGGCAAAACTTCAGGATCTCATCTACCGTCTGTATGTCTTTCGCCACCAATACCTGGTATGTGTCCTCCGAAATTCCGTTTAAAATGTGAGCAACTATCTCACCTTCTTCCATGCGAGGGTTAGGCTGCGATGTGGCTCGGGAGGTAGGTCAATTAATGGCAAACGGACTTTCCCGTTTGAACAGCACATTCCAGTAGACTCATCTTTCCATCTTAAGTCTCCACAAAACCTGTAAGTAGTGTCCATCACACCTCAAGGGAAATTAAAGGGTGCTTGAAGTATTCAACAGCAAAAGAATAATTAAAAACTGCATTTTCCATAGGAGACCAAACGCTACTGGAAAAATTATTTGTTCTAGTATTCCTCCGAGTAGAAGAATATCTCTCTGAATGCGCCTGTAATCGAGAATGGGTGTGATCAGGTGTCTCTAACGACCGCAGAGTGGCTTGACGCTCTGCCTGTTCACGCAATCTTCGAATATTCTGCGCTTTAGTTTCGCGCAGTCTGTAAGCACGCTGAACCCTAGAGCTATTGGAACGCTGAGAAAGATTGCTTCTCCGATGGCTTGACATACCTACAAACATAAAACATTATAAAAAAATAAAAATAAGGATAATCGAAAATGTAAAACATCAAGGGCTGAGAATGAAGAAAAATGAAAAAAATAGTGTATTAAAATAAGCTCGACTTATGACTAAAATTTAAGTCCGAAAAAAAAAATGCATAGAAATAAGAGGGAAAAAATACATAAAATTCAGTGAAGTGGAAAAAAAATTGAAAACTTAAAACAACTGAAAAAAAATCAAATGGAAGAAGACTTTAAATAAAGTATAATTTGCTGAAAAAATCTGCACAATAAATATGAGTATAACATATTCTGGCTCCCTCATTGGTCAGATTGCTGATTGTACATTTCTTTACTTAAATTCAATTTCATCTATATATCGAAATACATATATTCAAAAATATGGTTGTACCATATAGGTATATATGAGCAGTTATATATTATGAAGCAGATTAATATAAATCCTACCTAAACAAATGACAGCAAAATAAAATTTTGAGCCTACCCTTAAAAAAAAAACAGTTACTAAAAATGCATAGCTGCTGCTTACAATATAAATGCTAAAAGAGTATAAACATATTACATGGAACAAACATATAGTTAAATATATGTAGCAAGTTATATATAGAAAAAACATACTTTTCTTCAATAAATATACTTTTTACAACTTCAATCAAATTTATACTTACTCAAAATATAAGAAAGAAAAAAAATAGAATACTGTGCCAAATCTCAATTTGTCTTAAAATATGAATATTCCTTATGAGAATCAAATAGTAAACCTTATCTTAAAAAATATAGATCGTTATATTTGCACTAATTAAAATTAAACGAGGCAAATATATATGAATAAGCTACGAAATAAACAATATTTCAAATTAATTTAATTTGAAAAATATTACTAAACAACTAAATAAAATCTTACCTTCTAAGAAGGAAAAAAAAAGTTATTCAAAATACAATTTTAGCACTTTTAGCCTAAATGCAAACCAAAACCTCAGCTATCTACGCGCGAAATTTCACAATACAGTTTTAATTAACCCAGGTTTCGGGGGCGTATAAATTTGATAAATTTAAAATATGTAAACTAACATTCATCGTGTAAATAAAATAAGTGTAAAATTATTAACCAATCAAATTCATTTATCGTCGCGACCAGTGCTGAGCCCAAGAGGGTAAAAGGCTGGAATTAACGCTTTTTAGTTTTACATTTAAAAAAGCACATTAACCTTTGTAGTTTTTTAAATATCCTATATGTTAAACGAAATCCTCAGCTACCTACATGCGAAATTTCATAATGATTGATTCTGTAGATTTTGCGCAACGCGATAACAAACATCGATTTTGCATTTCATTTTTATAGATATGAGGATATTTATATATATATATATATGTGATAATTTGTATATGGCAATAGGTAATCCCACCACAATCTATGCAATGTATCGTCAAAAGATTTAGTAAAATTAGGCATCGCGAAAAAGGGACCAACCATTAACAGGATTGCATCATCCAGGAAGTAAAGGTCACTGCCCAGGACCCATAAAACGAAAGTTCAAAGACCTTCTTCTTCCTGGAAGATTGCAATCATGGCGACAATGGTGGTGCTAAGCCAATCACAGTTAAGCATGAACAACTAATAGCGAACCAGAAGTAGCCACGTAGAATGATCTCGACCAATGAGAAGCCGAGATAGTTAATGACGATTATCTCGGACAAGAAGTTTGGGAGAAGGTAGGTGACCGGGCTAGAAGCAAGGTGTGCTCAACTTAGGTTCCGACCAAGGTAAAAATCCTCTCGATCATGTGAAAGGCAAAGGTACCTCCTCCAGTCTCTATCACTCTCTCCCTTTCGCGAAGTCCAGGTTCTATCCAATCCAGGTGCTCGTTATTTCCCCTGTGGAAACCCACCATTCGAACAAGACTGCGCTATCAATCATCAATTCAACAGAATCCGACATATGATTCACCACAATTCACCAATCCCACAGTAAGTTGACAGGAGTCAACAGGATCTTACACAGGTAACAACAGGATCCCGACAGAGAGTCGACAGGATCCAATCGAAATATTATATATATACTAGCGGATGTACCCGGCTTTGCCCAGGTTTTTCTCGAGGGAATGTTTGTAGTCTAGTAATAAGAAAATATACTACACCTAAAAACTATCAGAGAAAAGAGAAACCACGGAAGGTGAACAGAAAAAAAGCTTACAATGGATGTTATGTTTACGATATCAAGTTAAATAAAAACAAAGATAAAATTTGCATATGTTGGTCACTATAAATTTGTATATTTGTTAGGCGAAATTAGAAACATGATAAAACAATTGGGTATTTAAAAACAAATGTAGAAATAAAAGTTGAAGTATAATAAACAATGTTAAAGATTAGTTTTAATTATTAATCAAGATTGTGTGTGAATATGTGAGAAAGATGTAATATCGTTGTTGTTTTCTTGGCCGACTGTTTTACATATGGTGTTATCTTAAAATTGCTTGTTTTGAATATTTTTTAGATTGAGATTATTAGCTAGTATGTAAAAAAATAACTCTGTTAAAATTTAATTTTGTATTTATATATAAATAAAATTAACTCTGTTGATTTTTTGTATTTAATCGATAACAGCGAAGTTACGCATGTTAATGTTAGGAAAAATATTTTGATGTTAAGCAAAACCTGCTCCATCTCGTTTTACATAAATGTTGAAAATTTGGTCGAAATTGATGCATTGTAACGAAAGTTTTTAGTGGTGTCCACTTATGAAATTTCCATTTTATTAATATAGATTAGTTGAATGGTAATTGAAATTATAATATACTTCCTCAAAAATATCTAGGCATGGTGTTAAACATATCCTCCGTAAGTTGCCACTCTCCAGAACAGATTAGGAAGTCACTAAACATCCCTGTAGAGGACAATAGTAGCTACCAGTTCTGGCGAGAAGCGGAGGTCAAAGACACTGAAATATCTCTTAACTATAATGTTCTTACTGTTCAATACTAATATTTTAGCTGATTTACGCGTGGCTATGTAAAGTTGTGCCAGTTGCATACCACCCGTTGGCGCGCGGACCAATGGTGGTGGGGCCGTGCGAACGTGGACAGTCAGCGTTCTAGCGTAGCCTTTTATTTTCAAAAACATTTCTGCTGTTATTTTATTGTATAATCTTAACGCTTTACTTGCATTTATTTGTCAAATGCTTGAAATAAAATCTAATTTTGTTTGAACTCTCTCTCATATGAATTACAGGGCTCGGCTGTTATTTCCTTACCAGGTGCAAACAGTGCTTTGGTTCATTAAGTGTTCTTGCTGTATGTCTTTCATAATAGAGTCCTGATAGAATATTTCTTGTGGTCTACGTCTAGCATGTATCCTACTGTCAATAATCTCCAAAAATAAATCTAGATTCATCATAAAAAATTACAGAATGCATTTCTTGAGCCCAAAGATGTCTCTCTCACACCAGGTGAGTCTTTTGCTTCTTTGTCTGGCAGAGAGTAGAAAGAGAGTATTCTAGTTACGGTTTTAGTCAATTGATTATTTACATGCCTTAAAGTTCTATTTAGTATGCATTTTTATGAAGATTTTCTGAAGAGTTTATAGATGATGCGATAACTTTGTGGCCAGTGAATAATTTGAATCTAATATTTATATTTCTGAATTAATATAATGTAAAATATCAGAGAGAGAGAGAGAGAGATACCCAACTTGTTTTTATAAATAAAAGTTTATAGTACACATTTTATTTATAAAATTAAATAACATATCCTAGCTTTAAGAGCAAAAATCAAGTGACAGCCAAACGCCTATTACTACAAAGATTACATCCCAATCTTGATTAAAACTTAACCAGCAACAAGCAGTAAACCTTTAATATCATTGCTCTCAATCCAATAAATATTTCATCCTAGATTTGGCCCCACTGTAATTGAAAGATTTCCCCAGACGATCGGTAAATTAATTGAAAAGAATTCAATGGAAGACGTAATTAGCTCAATTGCTTGTTAAATACGCCAACAAAAATTAATTTAGGAATTTTTCAAATGGTTCCTAATGAGCACTAAGTGTGTGTCCCAATTGTTAATAATTCACTGAAAAGTTATTTTATAATATTAGATTTTGACTGCAGACGACCCATTACTAATTGATGAGGACGCCAAGCCGATTAGAGTGGCGATAAAGTCAGTGATTGTTTCTGACAATTTTAATTTTAGACGGTTTTAGAGACGGGGTTGTTCTTAACGGTATTTTAAATTATTTCCACGAAGTTCTATTTATTGATTGGTAACTAGACTATTAAACCCCTCTATGACGTTTATTTTCAAGTTGGTTTATTTATACATATTAATATAATATATCAATATATTCCAGTCAACTCGAAATATTGGTAGATAAATTATTTTTGATCCAATATATGCCTTTTTAAAATATATATATATGAGGGCCATCCAATAAATAAGTTTCCCTATTTTTTAACAAATAAACAACATTATTTACAATTATGCAGTTATTATATTTTCATTATACAACTCATAGACTACTTCTCTACATAATCACCATTTCTGTCCAAACATTTTTGGTACCGTTGTAGCAAATTTTTGATACCACTGTTGTACCAAGCCGTGTCCTGTCTTCGTAGCCAGTGGTTCGCCTCCGCCTGCACTTCGTCATCATTCGCGTTAACCGTAGTGTTGGGGGGCAGGTAGTCAACCAATAAAACACCCTTACAATCCCAAAAGACGATAGCCATAACTTTGCCTGCAGAGATTGTGACCTTCGCCTTTTTTGGTGCACTTTCCTCAGGCTTCATTAACACCATGCTTTGTCGTTTTGTTTCTGGAGTTGAATGATGCACCCAGCTTTCATCTCCAGTGACAATACGGGAAAACAGTGATCTCCCTCTCTTCGATGCATTTCCAGGAAAGCTCGGGCTGCCTCCATTCGTTGTTGCTTGTGATTTTCCGAGAGCAAACGCGGTACCCATTTTGCGCAGACTTTGCGAAAATTCAAAACATCTGACATGATTGTTCCAATCGAAGAGCGTCCAATTTCGATTCCAGGGGGCAGTCGAATCATTATTTCGTCAATGGTGACGTGGCGATCTGCTTCAACAACTTTCCGAGCAGCAACGGCTGAATTGTCCGTAGCAGTAACGAATCTGCCGATTCGCTCGTCATCATGCACGTTTTGCCGTCCTTCCAAGAACCATGAACGCCATCGGCGAACCATTTGGATGCTCATACATCCTTCACCATACACTGACACTAAATTGCGATGAATATTGACCGCAGTTTCATTTTTCGCCGTGAAAAAACGAATTACAGATCGGAGTTCGCAAGTGGACACGTTCACCAGTGGTAGCTCCATGGAAACTGAAGCGCTACGGACTTGCGCGTACGAGTAGAGTGATTTTGAAGGTCACACGCTTCCAACGCATCCTAGTGACCATTTCTTACACTACTAACTAATTTTTACAACGTTTCGTTCGCAGAAAAAAAAATAGGGAAACTTATTTATTGGATGGCCCTCGTATATATATATGACATAATAAAAATATAATTTTTATTATTCATTAATATAATTATATTTTAAATAATCATAGAATTAACACAGAGTTAATTTTTTAAAATCCTTAACAAAAGGAGTACAACGCAATATTGTTTTTTGTTTATACTTAGAATATCATATAGAATTGTATGTATGCAAAACTGTTTTTTCTTAAAATATAATCATTAAAATAAATTCAATTTTGGATATAAAAGTTATCATTTCACTTCAATCCACGACTGCATGAATGAATTGGTAACGTACCTAAAATACATCTCTTTTTTTACGACACCTTTATTAATAGTCGACAGGATGTATTTTAACCCTGTGCGAGAAGAATTCCAATAGATTTCAAAGCCATATATTGCAACTAAGATATTTGGGAAAAGATATAGATAAAAGAATAGCAGTTATGGAAGTCGAAACTTTAATTAAGAAATTAAAAAGGATAAAAAAAAGTATAAAAGGCATTGAAGAAAATATCGAATCCATTGTGTCTATGGTAGATGTAAATGCAACGAAATGCAAACTAGAGTATGCAAATAATGATTTAATGAAAATGAATGATATTTTCTTGCAGCAACTTGAAGATGATGAATTGAATGACGAAGTGGAAAATTGCATAGATAAGTGTATAAGATTAAAGTGTGAATTGGATTTAAGGCATAATGGGCAAGAAACATCTGAGAAAAAAGTAAATTTACATGTTAAAATGCCTAAACTTGAATTGCCAACTTTCGATGGTAGATTAGAATCATGGCTTTCATTTAAGGATCTATTTTTTTCTGCGGTTGGTTCTAACTCACAAATACCTAATATTGAAAAGTTACAATATTTAAAAGGCCAACTGAGAGGCGAAGCCCTAAGACTGGTCAACGCATTTCCAATTACAGCCGATAATTATGTTGAGGTTTGGCAAACCTTATTAACAAGATATGATAATCCAAAGGATCTGATTTTCACCCAAATAGATAATGCATTAAGATTACCAAAGTTAGCCGATGACAACCATAAGTCAATGTTTAAACTTCTAGATAGTTGCAACGAGATAGTAAGAACAGTGAAGGTATTAGGTTACCAAATCGATAGTTTATCTGATGTGTTTCTCGTCAAGATCATACAAGATAAGCTTGATAAAACCACAAGAAAACAGTGGGAATTGCAGAACAACCCAAGGGTTGTGCCTTCAATTAAGGATTTAATGGAATTTCTAGAAATTCACGCAAAAAGCTTGCAGAATTTGCCAAATAAAGATGCAAATGTGGAGGAGTCATCTATTAAAAGGGAAACAGCCCCAAGAATGGAAGTACAACAAAAGCAATGGGGACATCCAGGAAGAAGCCCTATGGACTATAGTTCTAAAAGACGCCCCTGCCGAATTTGCCTAAACAGGGGACATGCCGGACGCTTCCATCCTGAGAATAGGTGCTGGTTTCGGGAGAAGGCCGTACAAGCCTCCCCAGCTGCAAGCTTCATGTCCGTGCCGTCTCGATCCATGGATACCTTGACGCAGACAGCAGCCCCTTCGAGCGAATGCCGACCAGCTCCGCCTCAACACTCCTGACGCCAAGGTCTGTATATAAATCTAAAAATGAACAATATCAATATTATAGCTCTCATAGATACTGGCTGTACCTTCTCGATAATTCCTCAACACATGTTAGATAAGATTCAACCAAACTATGTTGCTTTTGATAATTTACCTCTTATTAAACAGACATCCGGTATGCTAAATATAAATTCAAAAATTAATGTTAATACAACTATAGGATCTATTACTAGAGATATTGATTTTTATTCCTCTGATATTAATATGCCATATGTATTGCTTTCTTTACACCATATAAGATTATTTAAATTAGACATTGATTTTCAAAGTTTTACAATTACTCAATTTGGTAGAATTCTTAATGTTGATTACCATAACCCTAATAATAATAATTATACACATCATAATGTAATTCCTTTATTTAAATCTATTATTCCTCCTAATGAAAATGATTTTAGAAATTTTAATAGTGTAGAATTTGATGAAAAACTTTCACCATATGAAAAATCTGATTTAATTATATTTTTTCTTTAGACACAATGGGAGGCTTACATAATTATGGGACAACCAAACACAGTATCCATATGATAGTAGATCATCACAGTAGATTCCTTTGGACCTTTCCTACAAAATCTGTATCCACTGATTCATATATAACTTGTTTAAAAAATGTATTCCAAATTAACAAACCTGAAATATTAATAACTGACAGAAATGCAGCTTTTCTTAGCAATAAATTTAAACAATTTTTAGGAAAAAATAATGTTAAGCATCTACTCACCAGTGCCCATCACCCAGAAACAAATGCAAAAGTAGAAAGATTAAATTCCACTATCATAAATAGGTTAAGATGTGAATATAATCATAATTTAAAGATCCCTTGGACAAAATATATTCCTAATATTACTGAAAGTTATAATGATACAGTACATACTATAACAGGCTTTACACCTAGGTTCTTATACTATGGAATACAACCACAGTATATAGAACATGACACAGAAACACATACACCAATAGAAAAAGCAAGAAAATTAACCAATGAAAGAACCATAAAATCCCATGAACACAGCAAACAGCTTTATGATATTAAACACCCAGAACCCATTTTTAAAGAAGGAGAACAAATATCAACCCCAATTCTTTTGCCTACACACATAACTTAATGTCACTTCAAATATCTCTTTATAATCATTTAATTACTCATCCATTTTATTGAAAAATACTTTTATATATTATTTACATGCATTTAAATGTTTATATTTTAGGAAAAACTCATTTTAAATTATATTTGTATAAAAATAAACATTTCTACTGCCATTTAATATTTGAAATACAGCAGGCATAACGACATAATTATTCATATTTTAAATACCTTTTTTGGCTTCATATAAATTTTTATATTAATCTATCATTATTATTTCTTATATATAGTTTTATTTTAATTTCATATTTATATAAATTATTTATAAACAAACTTTCTTTTGTTTATTTTGAAAAAATATAGACATTGATTTTTATTGTTTAATTTGTAATTATTTTATAGACATTTTGATTGCGTTTAATTAATTATTTTTGTAATAGCCATTTTTATTTTCAAATTTTAACTTTTTTAAAATCTTTTTCACAGGGGGGAAATATTATATAATCTAAAAATGCAAATATTTTATTTTATTTTAAAAACATACCACTTTTAATTAATGTTGTTGTAAATATTTTACATTTTGATTTTATTTGTTGAGAAATTCACTCATATGATTCTATATATTTTTGCCTCACAAATTTTATATGGAACATTTCATATTCGAACATTCTTTTTTTTTAATGTAAATAATAAAACTTCATGTGTAAATATTTTTCATTATGTGGAAATAACCCATTATTTTATGTTTTTATTCTGATCAAACCAAATAAATGTGAAACAAGATGTTGGATACCACTCGTCATTATGAGAAATAAATTTGTGATTTTCAAAGATATATATTTTTTTGGCATGTGGCAAAATACCTTTTGAATCTTGAGAGCCTGAGAAGGCCTACTCAATTCATGAGGTAAATCCCCTTATGAATTATAGGAAGGAGACACCTATAAATTCAAATAAGATTGGATAGTTTCAGCTACTGTCAAACAAAGGTACAAATAAGAATATGTAGAATGAATAAAGAGAATCATTGATATAGTTTCAATTGGTATCCTCCATCTTAATTGATAATCTATGTAAATAATAATGATACTTTTTTTTTTACTTTGAAAATTACTCCCTAATTTTTTATCCTTGGAGGGAAGAAATGACATAAT
>CP092877.1:20025259-20062730 GCA_030710605.1 Cordylochernes scorpioides | reverse complement strand
ATGACAGATGCTGTATTTTAACCTTTTGAGGAAATTTTTCGTTTGTTTTGCATAGCTCAGTTTAATTTATAAAATATACCACTATATGTCCTACCCATATTTCATTTATTTCCATATCTTCATTTAAAAGCCAGGTTTCATTCAAATATTTTTTCTATATCTAGATTAGATAAGGTGTCATGATCGACAAAATGTTCACCGTTCTTAAAAATGAAACCTTCTATGGCCGAAGTGTATTTTATTTTTAATGACTATGAATACCAGCCACAAGAAAGAAACCTCTTTAAGATGAATATTCACGATTTTAATGGAATAGTCTTCATTCTAAAAAAAAAAAGCTCAGAAGCTCTCCACCTTTTATAGAATCACAACAGAGTAAATGGAAGAATGTTTATTGGCTGCATATAGAGGGTGAAAAGTGCCTTCATCGGTCGCTATTTCTTGAGGATAGCTCTGAGTTGATAGTTCTGTTTGACTACAGCGTCTTCGGCCTTGGAAGCCTTGAGGTTGATACGGTCCAGGATGTCGTTCTGCTCCTCAATCTCATCAGTGAGGCCGTGGCCAGTTGCTTCAGCCGATCCAGGCCGTTGCAGATCTCCTCAAGATTCTGATCGATCCTGTTCTCGTACACCTGCGCAAGATATTTTGCTCAGTTAGATTATAGACGCAGCCCGATTGATAGCATTTGGTTATTGTATGCATGCCTACATGCCATGTATTAAATAGTTTTTTAAATACCCTGCTATATTTGAAATATAAGTTGTAAACCTTCAAGTTTTCTGATTCTCTTCTTCGGACCAAACACAAAATAAGACGATGGATAATTTGAGCAAATTCGTATTTTCTCAAGCAAACTTAAAGTGTGATTTTAAGTTATCTTCAATACCTCATGATGAATAAAACTCATGTTAGATATGGTTTCAAGGGATCCTATGTGCGGGATCATCTCGAAAAGACAGAATTTCACCAATGGGTAGCTGGACATAGTTAATAATAAGAGCTGTACTCTTATACAACACCAACCAGCTTCAAGTTGTATTAGTTGTAGAATTGAATGGAAGCTCTGATTTATAAAACATTTCGAAACGCTCAATCTAATATGGACTTGTATATCAATCTAAATAAGTCAGATAAGATACTTCGCCTTCATTGCAATCAGAATTGCAATCTATGAATAAGTTAAATAGTTCTATAGAGATTTTAAAAATTCAATGTTACCATCAGAATACAATGACACTCTTTAAAGCGCTATTAAAGGAACTTTTAATTGTTGATTGTGATAGAATATTTATTTATAAAAGGTTAATGAATTTTGACATTGTAATTAACTCTAATAGCAAGCTTCGAAATTATTATATAAGTTTTGTGCCTGATTCGATAATTCCCCTCGTTGCTACTTTTAATGATGAGCTTCCACATCTCTCAGTTGTGATTATCAGGTATCCTAAATTTAGTTCCCGTCATTCTTAATAGTTGTTTCTTTCAAGTGCCTATGTATGTTTGTCTCTATTCAAGTATTTCACCTTGATTCTGTGTTAGTATGGAGGGTATATAGAGAAATGAAAAAAAAGTAATAAAAATATATTTTTAAATAAAAATGGCATCTCATTTTTACAGTTTGGATTGCTGTTAGTAATAACCGATGAAGAGTCAAAAAATATCAGTTATAACTGATAAGCGCTTTAGAATATTTTAACGAAAAGATATCTCACAATAAAACCATACTTATGCATTTTATATTATGTCTGCTAATAAAATAAAAAAGGTTATCTACTATGCAAATATGTTTAAAAGTATCCTATTTCAATATTATAATAAACCATCTATTCAATAAATTTGTATAATCATGATATATATATAACATTAATATAATAAAATATCTTATTTTCTTTTTAAAATACCATCTATATCGTATGAATTAAAACCTTTTTTGATTTTAATATTCTTTTGACGATTCTTTGATGATTTATTATAAAAGAAGCATTATTATTTAAAGAAACATCAAAGCAAAATAACTATTCGATAAAAATAAAGGTCAAGTTTTCTTTTAAAATATACGCAATAAACTATGTTCCATATATTTTGCCATAATTTTGCGTAAATTTTGAAGGAAAATGTAACCTTTTCTTTCATAGGTCAATATTCTCAATTCAAAATATCTATCTGTAAAAATCGTTAATAAATTTGTACAAGGTGAATAGAATATCGATATATTTGTGTAAGATATATAAGTTGGACAAGATATATTGTGTTTGCTTGATATTTCTGCATAAGCTTCTTCAATATTGGTGTATCTAGATGAAAATACTTGTCAGGATAGGGAGGTCGGTCTGAAAGTGGTCAATCTCATATTTTCGACCCTCGGTTTGTAAATATATCGATAACTGACATCCAAATCCTTACAAGAACAATTTGCTTCAAAGTAGGCTTGTCTGTTACAATAATAAGAAACTTAATATTATTTTTTCTCAAACCTTAAACAATCTAAAATAATTCACTAAATTATCTCTGAAAACTTGTTAACATATTCGATAGCGCTTTCTGTGAATATTGTTATCCTACATCCTCTTAGTCAAAATTGTACAAATCATAATTTCTTTTTCATTTTGAGATAAAATTTATTATATCAGGCGACATTTCAAATAATTAAATATGATTAACAGAGATTTATTTCTTATTGAATGAAACAAGTTCCCAAGAAAAATATTGCTAATTTTCCGCTTTACTTTCAATAAATAAATATTGGCTATATACAGAAATAGGTTTATTGTTTGTTTTTGTGTACGCGCGTAGCGTGAAAATTATTTTGTATTATTGTCATAGCTTCTGTAAAAATTGAGTTATATTTACAAGAGTTTCAAAAGTACAGCAAAAAAAAATACTTCATCCCCAGCGCACTCGATTGGTTACTGGTGGGTTGTACTTGACAAAAATAGGGGGTCATTAAAAGGATTATTCTCTAAAAAAAAGCGGCCAATACAGGATTCGGTCCTATGTCGTGGCTTTCAACACGATGTCCTCTACCGTCCTACTATCAGAAATGATATCTAATATAATCGGTATTTCTTAAGATAGAGTGGGTTTCATTTTATTAAAACATATATTACTATTAAAAATAAAGAAGGCATCTCCTGACCACGAGCACATGTGCTTTTTAGATGGCAGAGCGCCATCTAGTGAGCAAAAATAAACTAAACGTTTATTTAGCTTGCTCCGTGATATTTGGCAAACCCAATTTCACCACGCTGACGAGCGCCAACAGCGCGAAACGCGTTCGTGGATGGCTTTTCTTGATATATCAAGAAATTGGGTTGGCCAAATATCACGGAGCAAGCTATATAAACGTTTAGTTTATTTTTGCTCCACTAGATGGCGCTCTGCCATCTAAAAAGCACATGTGCTCGTGGTCAGGAGATGCCTTCTTCATTTTTAATATCAACACCTGACCCATTTATCTTTAATTTTTTCTATTGTTTTTCATATAAAACAATATAATTCGGCTTATATGATTGTAGAACGTAGTTTGACAATTATACCGCAAATGTTTCTTTTAAACGAAAAATCGAAATTTATTTTATGAAGAAATAACGATTATTTCTAACCTTTGGGATGAAGTATGAAAGGATAAATTGTGAAAAGTAATGATGAACGGAAAAATAAGAGTGTCCATTATATAAGCCGCATTATATTGTATTATAAATTACTTTATATAATATCAACGAACGGAAAAATGCGTCAAGGGTAACCTAGTGGACATGGCATCTGCCCGGTAAGCGGAAAACTGTGGGTTCGATTTCCATCCCTGGACACTTTTATTTTTCCGTTTATCATTACTCTTCACAATTCATCCTTTTATACTTCATCCCTAAGGTTAGAAATAATCGTTATTTCTCCTTAAAATAAATATCGATTTTTCGTTTAAAAGAAACATTTGAGGTATAATAGTCAAACATCGTTCTAAAACATATATGTTCAACCTCTATCGTTATTCCATAGTTATGGTTAAAAAAATCAAAAACGATTCAGTTCGAAAGCTTTTTTGTACACGATAATGTTATATTAAACTAAACTCTTTATGATAGTGTGGTAACGACCGTTTTTTAATCATTAGTTATGATATATATTTATTTGTGTGTGTGTGTGTGTGTGATTATATTTATTTAATTCAGACAGGATATTATACAGGCGCATGTCAGATTACAATGAACACAGAATTTTACAGCTTGATGGCCGAATGTATGACTTTCAAACAATTTCCTAGGTGGCTTTTTCATATAGAGCACACAAAACATAATTTTATTTGTTTATCCCAAGATAAAACAACAAAATACATATGAATTTGTATTAAGGTGTTTTTATGTTAACATATCTCTTTTATTAAATCATATTTTTTTTATCATGAAATACCTATATAGAAAAATTAAAGTGCATCTTCATATTACGCCAATATTTCTGAGTGTTTAGTTGTTGTTGTTGTTTTTTTGTCTACAAATTTATTTTTATTTTACTTAAGATATATTTCACACACAAAAATAGGTTTCATTTCTTATTTAATTTTTGATTTTCTTTTCTCTTCTAATTTCAAGTTATAAAAGTATATTTTGAATTCGGTACTCAGAAGCGGATTTTATAGATATATTCAAATAAAGATTACTGCGTAAAAAAATATGAAGAGGTAGAAGAAAGTTGGCTATTAAGAACAGCTCTAGTCGAACACATGTCTAGCCTTATAATAAATGGATGTTTCGGGGAACTGGAGGTCGCTGCCTCGTCTTCTTTCAGCGTTTACTGTTTTGGTCATACTACGAAAATTACGAAATTCCCTGGATTTCTCTCAGAAGCGATCTCCCTGACAGTTCTCCCATGTTGTCCTCGGACCTTCTTTTTTTCTTACTACTCTACTCCTCAAAGGATTTTGCCCCAGAGTCCTGCCTCCTGTGTGCGTCCTTACCACTTACCACTACGACTGCATTGCAAATCATCATATATATACCAAAAATACCTTGAATTCAGATTGATTCTATTATATAAATATATAAATTGTATCTATCAATTAACATTAACGTAACATAACCACGATATGAAATGTGTTAAAAATGAATAAGAATTATTTGAAAATCATATTTTCTGATGTCTTGAAAATGTGTATATACCATATATATATATACATTTCACGAGATCAGAAAATATGATTTTCATATAGTTCTTATTGGTTTTAGTCTTAGTCTTATATATGATGATGATTTAAGATCATGGAATTGTTGTAAATAATCCAGATATCTACTACCACAGATTTCACTACGTGACTGTATATAACTTGTTATTTACTGCAAATAGAATGCCTCAAATAACATCCATCTGTACCGCGTAACACTCTAATAAAGTATAGCAACTGTACAGATAGAAGGAATGGAGAATAATAGGAGACAATCAAGGTTAAAACTAATCAGGCCTAAGTGAGAATAAGAAAGTAGGCCTATCGAGCCCAGTTCAATTTTACGAGGTCGTGGCCCTCCTGGATGATTTGACTTCCCCCCCCCCCCTGTTAACGTCAGAAAAGGGCAGTGACCTGCTTGGACCCAGCGCAGCTATAAAAGGAGGCCCCAAGCCTCAGTTAGTCAGTCTTTTGTTTGAGGCATTCAGTCCCCAGTCCGCAGGCCGCTCCTATAAAGGTAATAATTCTTTCCTGTCAGAAACCTCCTCGTCCCATTTCTTCTTGGCGTTCAGACGCTTCTTAGTGGAATCTCTGTTTGTTTATTTCACCTTTGGCCCAGCTGTGTCGCCTTCCACCACGACTGCACGGTAGAGGTGACATCGAGGTTCGTCTAGCACCAGGTAACACTGGTCCCAGAGGTCCCAAGATATCACAGACTCCCCCGTCCGAAGAGCCGACAGGATCGTGGACGCCAAGGTACAAGTAAGCAAGTAGACCACTGTATGTACAGAAAGATGGAACAGGGAAGAGAGGAGAATTCAAAGGAGCCCATGGAGTCCAATCCAGACTATGAAAGTGGCGAAAACACAACTTTTCCCAAGATAAAAGAAAACACCCTCGGTAGGACGCAGGAAGTCGCCCCCAGCCAGGAGGACGCCACGCCCCTGCCGATGGTATCAGATGTCCTGGGAAGTTTGGCGAGGACGCTACATCAGCTGTCCGCGGCGACCGGACTATCGCGAGATGTGGAGCTATCGCGTTACGATGGTTCCTACGAGGCGCAGAGCTTCTTCGGCAATTACTTGGCCCAAGCTGATCTGGCCCAACTACAATAGACCGAAAGACTGGGAAGGCTACCGAACCTCCTACAAGGTAAGGCCCTGCACTACTTCCGCAGCCTAAAATTAGACAAATATACTACGTTGAGGCAAGGCAGGCCCTGATAAACATCTTTCCTGAAACCACAAACGCGTCATTCGCACGATTCTTGGCCATTAAGTTGTCAGATCGCTCCTCGTTAGAGGAGTATTATAAAAAAAAGACGATGTGTGGCCTACAGCTGAATCTTCCCCACAAACCCCTATTAGAATCCCTGACTGATGGGTTACCCGTCGCTGATCAACGCATTGTCGCTGCCATGCAACCGAACACCCTCCAAGAGTGGTATAGTGTAGTGTCGCGCGTAAGAGGAACCCACAGTGCGTCACAAGTGTGCCAACAGACGACCAGAACAGCTCCCAACCCTTCCTTCGCACCGTCACCGAGGTACAGTGCTCAGCGACCGTGGTCAGCACGACCAACTACGCTGCCAATCAACACCCTTCATCCTGTAGGTATTGTGGCGCCATGCACTGGCACGCCCAGTGCCCCACACGGTCTGCACAGAGCCGTCCAAGACCTGTGTACCGAGCCACAACTTATCCACAGCACGAAAAAACTGTGTTGCCCTCTCTTGCACCCTTTCGAGTTACCAACACGCGAGCGCATGTTACCCGCTCCCCTGATCCTCTCTACACCACGAGCCCAGCGCAAGCAGTGAACTCTAACTGTCCCAAGGATCCTCCAACCACGGCACCAGACCAAGCCTGTCCCGACCCACAAGACAGCACAACAGTTGGTTCCTCTTCACATAATTTTAGTTGAACAATTGCTCGTTCGAGCTGAACTGTCCAATAATGTACACCTACCTCTACTACTTGATACAGGAGCATCTATCGATATAATTGGCCGGAATAATTTTAAAATAATAGAAATCAGTTTGCAAAAGAAAATACCTGTCCACCCATTCAACTTAACTATTAACGCCATAGCTAACAATATTTTCACCATAGGTTATACCTTTTTAAACGTAAAAATAAGTAACATCACGCAGAACCAAAAATTCCATATCATAGATACACCCTTGCCTTTTGGCATATTATTCCTTAACTCCATAAAAAGATTTCTACTAATTATAAACTGACCTCAGCTACTCCTGTATCAAGATAATGTACCCCTACCAACTACATTGTACAAATTCACCTCGTGCAAGCAACGCGTGTCCCATAGACAGGTTAATACAACTGTCCCATTTACTAAAAATCCATTCCTGGAACGGGTTGCTCACACGTGGAGAACTCCAACGCTCTTATTTGGCCTCATTGTAATGTTGCTAATCCTATTTTCAACGCCCCTATGTCCTTTTCTTGCATAGCTTTGTACAGAAGTAACCTAGGTCACAGTCCCTATAATTTATGCAAGGTGCTGCATCAATTTGCACCCGATTTCGCCGACAACAAAAACGACGTCTCTAGGCTTAAGAAACCTCCCGTAAAAATCAATACTACCACAGACTAGGTAATTGCTTACGTCCTTATCGAGCACTCCTAAAAGACCAACTTGAAATACAAACAAAAATCGAACAAATGCTTGAGTACGGGATAATTACAACCTCTGTATCTTCCTATGTCAGTCCCATCACGCTTGTCAACAAACGTGACAAATCAAAACGTCTACTTTCGGATAGAGCGCCCGCATTCACCTCTGAAAAATTCCGCAAATTTATGCTATCTCGCGGTATACAACCACTACTTACCACCAGCAACAATCCGCAAGCTAACGGATTGATTGAACGATTGAACGCCACAATCACTGGAAAGCTAAGGTTACTTTATCTCGAAAACCCGAAGACATCCTGGAACAAATTAATTAAGCAAGTTGTCCAAATCTATAATCAATCCCCGCACACCGTCACAGGTTTCCCACCGATCTTTTTGATGTTTAATAGCATCCCACCAGAACAAAAAAAAAACATTATAACCCGTTCCCCGACGTACAGAAAACTAGGCAACTTGCCTCAAGCAGAACACAACTTAAGCATGAAAGGGACAAACAAAGATATGATAAAGGTCATCAAGCCCCGCGTTTCGAGATTGGTGACCTAGTCCTCGTAAAAAATTATAAACATCCCGATACGGGAAAACTGGCACCATACTTCACAGGTCTGTTTACAATTATAGAAATAATATCTCCGAACGTAGTTCGAATTAACAGACCCAATCGACCCCTAAATAAAGAAGATGATATATTTCATGTGAACAAACTTAAATACTATACAGAAAACATCCTATTCCTCCCGCACCCGCCACTAATTCAAACACCTCGCGTAACACCTGATGTACACTTAGTAGAATTTAATCATTTATGTCCCACGATATTTGACGCTCAGAAATCCCGTCTTATACACCCGACTTGCTCAGCCCCTTTTCTTCATCTCACTGAAGAGATCTTCCAATAAGTTAGAAGGAACCAGCTGTTCCCGGAAGGGGCCCCTGACCTAAATAAATATCGATAAAAATAACCCCCCCCCTTCTTCCGTTTGACACGAGCTAACAAACAGCCGACATTTTCTTATCACGACCCATCACTACTGCCGGGTGGTGTGTCACTCTAATGAATGTTCAACATCTATTAAATCAAATATTAGTGAGTACCTCTTACTATATACCGTTCTAATCCCTAACCAATTAATCTACTCCGATATCACATTTAGCTACAAATAACTTGTTTATTCTACTGTCACTAACAAATCAGTCCACTAACAGAATAACTAATTAAATCAATAACTAATCCCGCCTACTGAAAACCCCCAATGAATTAAAATAACTATTATTTCATTAATAACCCAAAACCAAGTCACCAGGTTTAGATTCTCTCGCCCTCGATTAACCTGTCCACTTAACATCGACACTTAGAACCAAGGACAACATTTTACCTACAACAATCACACACACCCACATATGTTTAAAAAAACAACCCTTGACCGGTTAGAACAGATCGCCGTGTTTCCTGCACACATAATATAAATTCCGCTTCAGGAAGAATCCCGTTTTCACCTAAACGTGGCGCAGGGAACAAAATATCGACAACATTAGGACTCAGTAAGTTTCACAGTTGGAAACAATGTGACCCACGAGCTGCGTCAAACATAAAACAAATTCGATAAGTTAGAACAACTTATATCATCAACACCAAAAATATCGAAAACAGGAACATCCATCTTGACCTATTTCATAAAGGCTAACTGGGAGCAACTTTACCTTCTTTCCCGATATGTGAAACATATGTGGGTGTGTGTGATTGTTGTAGGTAAAATGTTGTCCTTGGTTCTAAGTGTCGATGTTAACACCCCGTAACATCCGCTCGAAAGACAAAAAATCGCTCATATACCAACATATCGCCGAGTCCGGACATTCCTTCAATCTCGACAACACAACCCCCATGTATAGCGATATAGCAAACAAATACCAACGCTTAGTTCTTGAGGCCCTTGTTTCTAATACTACCCCCAGCCTCAACAGAAAGATTGACCTCCCGCCCCAATATTCTGTTTTTTATTCTACCTCAGATACACCTTCTTCGTAACTTTTAACTTTATCTTTATTCCGCTGATTTTTTATTTTTATTTTTTATTTTTATTGTTGTTTTTTCTTGCTTTTCTCACTTCGTCTTGGGTATACAGATTTTCAACGGGCTGATATTCTTTATATAAACTCAAAATAATATTTATACAGAGTAAAATTGAAAATATTTTGTTATTAGCATGTGCTCTCGCGGGCGTGCATCAGATTGTTTTTAATATTTTTAATACTTTTAAACTGTCGCTTATAAATATAACATCTCCTTCTTATTCATGTCAACACCTGATGAAGGACGGGTGACGTCCGAAAGCTTGTGTACAGCTCAATAAAGAAACTCACCACTTTCCTCTTGATCTCCCTTTTACACTTCAAACGTGGCTATATCTCTTCTACCATATAACTTCTATGTATATTCTTACTTTCTCTTCTTTCTCGATGAACATTTTTTTAATTTTTCATTATAATATCCTTTATATAATCATTATTTAGCTCTTATAATTGTTTTTTTTTTACGTCAACCAATCAGTTTAGACTATTGTCATTTTATATTAGTTACTTTCTCCTCTTTACCAAATTGTTTTTTTTACTTTTGCCCTATGACTCTATTTTATAATCAACTTTATATTCTATCTTTCATCTCTAATAATCTTAAGTTTATATTTCATGTTTATATCACTAATTTTCATTTGTCATTTTATATTTTCTCTCACTTTATAAATTAGATGTTATTTACATTGTTTCATCTTCCGCTACCATGTTCAATGCTATCGAGTATATTATTGCTCATTTTTTGTCATTTAATATTTTCACTTTCTATTACCCCTTATATACTGCTATAGTGTGTTAATCTTTGTATTATGTCGTCACTATTTTTATTTTTTTTTAAATATTACTCTGCATTTAACTTCACAATTCTATTTTCGATTTTTCAAATCCTTTAACGCTATATGCAAAGCCTTAATTTCGCAATTTCATATCTCAATGATATGTTCTTTTATAATCAAACTAAAAATCATGATCTAAAAACAGGGCAATCTTCAATAACCTCTTAATCAACCAATTTGAAGGTTACTTTTTAAATAAATACTAGCATCCCACTTTAACCTTTAACAATCCTTCGCAGGCTAGACTTGACCTACTTTGATTTCGTAATTAACAATATTGACACACCGTCCCCCAGATTTACCTATCCCAACTTCTGGCTTGGACACGTGCAAATTGTATTTTTTTATATATATATACCAGGGCACTCTCATGCCACACGCTGGCGCATCTTTTTATTTTACTCTTTTTCTCGCTAAGCCCTTGGCTACTCCGATTAAAACTTTGATTTCTGGTCACGGATCTTCGCCCTCCTTTATCCTGCATGCGTACGTCTTAACGACTAATTCATAAAACCCATAACAATCCCCCTTATCTTACTATTCGATTGTGGTACTATAACTTTATTCGGTCCCAAAATTTACATGTGAAACATGGCCTAGGTTTTTCGCGCCGTGCACATTAAATGGTTTGGGACTTGAGTCAAGGTGACATTGCTTCAACCTAATCTTAACTAACCCCTCAACCCTTTCTAAAGCCCATCACGAATAGATCATGATTGACCCATCCAATCATTTATATTTTTACCTATAATCATTATATGTTCTCCATTAAATCTTCTATTCCTATTTTTATTTTTACTTGTATGATTAGTATTAGTTGTTTTTACTTTATTATCTCCTATGGATATACAGAAATCAACCCCATGTTATATACCAACTCATCAAAATTAATTTCAAAATTACTTCCCTAATAACAGTCTTCCTATTCCGCTCTCTTAAATCCCTCCATATGAACCCTCTCACATCCGGGGCTATCTGTGATGATTTAAGACCATGAAATTGTTGTAAATAATCCAGATATCTACTACCACAGATTTCACCACGTGACTGTATATAACTTGTTATTTACTGCAAATAGAAAGCCTCAAATAACATCCATCTGTACCGCGTAAGACTCTAATAAAGTATAGCAACTGTATAGATAGAAGGAATGGAGAATTATAGGAGAAAATTAAGGTTAAAACTAATCAGGCCTAAGTGAGAATAAGAAAGTACGCCTATCGAGCCCAGTCCAATTTTTACGAGGTCGTGGCCCTCCTGGATGATGAAAATATCCCCCCCTGTTTACGTCAGAAAATCGCAGTGACCTGCTTGGACCCAGCGCAGCTATAAAAGGAGGTCCCAAGCCTCAGTTAGTCAGTCTTTTGTTTGAGGCATTCAGTCCCCAGTCCGCAGGCCGCTCCTATAAAGGTAATAATCCTTTCCTGTCAGAATCCTCCTCGTCCCAATCCTTCTTGACGTTCAGACGCTTCTTAGTGGAATCTCTGTGTGTTTATTTCACCTTTGGCCCAACTGTGTCGCCTTCCACCACGACTGCACGGTAGAGGTGACATCGAGGTTCGTCTAGCATCAGGTAACACTGGTCCCAGAGGTCCCAAGATGTCACATATATATATATATATATTGAGACGTTACAAAAAAATAATTTTCAATTGTACATAAATTCCTTTAAGGTGTTACTTTAATTTTTCATATGTTTATTTTCAATTTCTTTTTCTCATTCATTAAAAGTCAATGATGTACATGCAAAATTAAAAAAAAAATTAATAAAAACGATATGTAAAAATAGATATAGGAAAACAAATGGCTTGTAAACAAAGGCGGCAATAAAATGAGTTGATGTAAAATGTCTATTCCATTAACAAACATTTTACTTTTAAAATAATGAACTTTAAAATTAAAGTTTTACAAAACAGAAAATTAGCGTTTTTAAATAAAAACGTGGCGTTTGGCGCAGTCGAAAAGAAAACGGAAAGAAAAAATGACGGAAAATCCAAACAACCGGTTGCAAAAATTCAACGGCTCGAAGTCGGCAATTAGGCCTGAGTCATGGATCAAATTATATGATTTTGAAAATAATTCTTTAAAGGAAGATGAGAAAATCAAAAATCTTATGTACTACTTGACAGATTCAGCACTTGAATGGTATGCAGACGAGATTATTTCAAATCCTGCAATAAAAAGATGGGAAGTTGTAAAGGAAAAGTTGATTCAAAGATTTGGTTCATACAACGCAAATCCAATTGTCTCAGCATCACATCGAAGATTAAAACGAGAAGAATCAATAGAAAATTATTTTCAAGATAAAATTCGCCTGTTAAATCAAACCCATCTAACGAAGGAGGAAAAAATTCATTTATTAACAGACGGACTTCCAAATGATTGGAACGATTTAATTGTGGCTGCACAGCCAACTGACGCCACAAAATGGTTTCATATCGCAGCTTCAATTGAACAAAATAGGGCTTCAATTCAGTTTAAGCCTAAAAACAAAATACATCTCGCGACAAAAAATAATGATAATAGAAAAAATGTTTGCCCATTCTGGTGTCCAATATGTTCGAAAAAGGGAATAAAAATTAAACATTGGGTCACAGATTGTGAGGATTATGATCCTTATTATAAAAAGGATAGGCCTAATCAAAACACTTCAGTGAAACAAGTATGCGGAGCCCCGGAATTGTTGAATGTAAGCACTTTGACAAATACCCCTACACAAGGAGCTTTCAAGCTTATCAACATAAGTGTTGAAGTAAATGGAATTCCTGCGCAAGCATTTGTGGATACTGGAGCAACAGTATCAATAATCAATTGGCGATTGTTCAAGCGAACCCGTCTTCAACTTCAACCAAATTCAGACATTCACATCAGCCAAGCGGATGGTGTTACCAGGACATGTGGAAGCCTTCAGATCAAGGTAAGAATAGATAAACTAATTAAACCTGTAACTCTCCATGTAATGAAGAACTTTAAATATCCACTCTTGATCGGATTAGATGTTGCATCTCTTTTTAATCTTTTAATAGATGTCAAAGACAAAACAATATACACCAAATTTGATGGATTACAAAATCCAATTCTTGTAAATCATCTAGAAGAGATAAGAGAACATGAATTTAAAAAATTACTTGAACACAATAGGAATGTATTTTGTCAGCATGCCATTGATTTGGGAAAAGTAGCTATACAACATAAGATCATCACGAAAAGTGAACAACCAATTTCTCTTAAACCCTATCGTCGTCCTCTAAAAGAGTATGAAGAGGTAGCTGAACAAGTTAAAGAACTTCTCGAACACAAGTTAATAAGAACTTCAAATTCTCCTTGGGCATTTCCTGTTGTTATGGTTCCCAAGAAGGATGAAAATAAAAGGATGTGCATTGATTACAGAAGTCTTAATGAGATCACGCTGGATGACAGGCAACCCCTACCTCACATACAGGACATGTTTGATCGATTGCATGGATCCAGATTCTTCTCTACCCTTGATGTTGCATGGGGTTATTGGCAGATCGAAATGGACCCGCAATCTATTCAAAAAACTGCATTCGTCACAAACGATGGTCATTATGAGTTTTTAGTGATGCCATTTGGTTTAAAAAATGCTGCTTCAACGTTTCAAAGGATAATCCAACACATTCTAGGTGATTTATTATGGAAAGGAACTTGCTCTTTCCAAGAGGACATATTGTTGTGCACGAAAACATGGCAAGAGCACATAGAGCTTCTTAGTAAAGTGTTTGACAAATTAAGACAGTACAACATGAAATTAAAATTGTCGAAATGTATTTTTGGAAGAACTGAAGTAAAATACCTCGGACATATCATCAGTCACAATCAATTAAAACCTGATCCAGGAAAAGTAAAATCTATTCAAGACTTTCCAAGACCTGATACTGTAAAGAAAGTTCGTCAGTTCATGGGATTGGCAAATTATTACAGAAAATTTGTGAAGGACTTTTCTAAAATTTCATTCCCCTTGGTTCGACTCACTCAGAAGAATCAGCCCTTCATCTGGAATGAGGAAGTAGAGGAGTCGTTCGCTAAACTTAAAATGGCACTATCTACAAAACCTGTCCTTGCTATTTACAACCCGGACTACCCCTCTAAAGTTTATACAGATGCTTCTAAATATGGAATTGGAGCAATCCTAACACAAATTGGTCCAGACAATGAGGAACATGTAATTGCTTATTACTCCAAAACACTGCAACCACACCAAGAGAATTATTCTGCTTATGAGATGGAATGCCTAGCCGTGATACAAGCAACTGATCACTTTCATGTATACATAGAAAACCAACCATTTGAAATCATCATTGATCATGCGGCGCTCCAATGGCTTTTCACCATGAAGAAACCGAAACCTAAGTATTTTAGATGGATTCTTAGTTTATCCTTGAAATCATGTAACATCGTTCATCGTTCTGGAAAGCAACAAACTCATGTTGACGCCTTATCAAGACTCTTAGTTGTTAACATTGCAACTCAAGAACTTCAAGAACACCAACAAAATTCAGATTTGAGTTTCTTGAAAAATTCCCACACTCACGACGGTGTGGTAATGATCAAACAAAAAGGAGTTTTTAAAGCAGTTGTCCCAAACTCGCTTACCAAAAAAATATTGGAAGAATATCACGAATAATTGAGTCACCCATCAATAACCAAAACATGCAAACTTATAACTCAATGTTATTGGTGGAAAGGAATAAGAACTGATATCAAGAATTATGTTCGATCTTGTAAATCTTGTCAACTAGTGAAGGTCAGACATGAACCAACTTTAGGAGAAATGATCACTTCAACGTCAAATATCCAACCATTACAAATGATCGGTTGCGACACTATTGTACTGGGAACAGCAGCAGCTAACACAAAGCATAAATTCATTCAAGTTTTTGTTGATCACGCAACTCGTTATCTATGGGCATATCCCACAATAACAAACACTGCTCAAGCTGTCACTCAATGTCTTGATAAGATAATCAAATCTGTTAATTCGATCAATACTATCTTAACAGATAATGGCAAAAATTTTATATCAAAAGAGTTCAACAAATTTCTTTCTTTACAAGGAATTAAACACACATATACTTCGCCTTATCATCCTCAGTGCAATGGCATTTGTGAGAAATTAAATGATACGATAATGACAAAACTGAGAATAGCTGTTCTAGAGAAACCTAGATGTAAATGGAGCTCATTGTTACCGCAAGTTGTCAAAAATTATAATTCCACACCACATGACGTGACTGGTTTTTCACCGCTTTTCTTAATGTATGGAATCGGTAATGTACCCGAATTTGCCGACCAAACTCCAATTACAATTGAAGAAGCCAGGAAGAAAGTTAGCCTGCGGACAGAACAAATTAGAAGTAGGTGGAAGATTAAACACGATAGCCACCACCCCAAGTATGTCTTTAAAGAAGGAGACTTAGTCATAAGAAAAATTGCCTTCAACGACCCTCGTCTCATCAAGACATCACCAAAATATGAAGGACCATTTGTCATTCAAAAAAAGATATCTGATGTAACCTACGATATCTCTCTGAAAGACCAAAAGCAAGCAAGACGCGTTCACATATCTCAACTTCGACCATTTATTACCCGAGAATAAATACTTCAAGAAGGGGAATATGAGACGTTACAAAAAACAATTTTCAATTGTACATAAATTCCTTTAAGGTGTTACTTTAATTTTTCATATGTTTATTTTCAATTTCTTTTTCTCATTCATTAAAAGTCAATGATGTACATGCAAAATTAGTAAAACCTCAATAAAAACGATATGTAAAAATAGATATAGGAAAACAAATGGCTTGTAAACAAAGGCGGCAATAAAATGAGTTGAGGTAAAATGTCTATTCCATTAACAAACATTTCACTTTTAAAATAATGAACTTTAAAATTAAAGTTTTACAAAACAGAAAATTAGCGTTTTAAAATAAAAACGTGGCAATATATATATATATATATATATATATTCATTTCACGATAATATAAAGGTTTCTTTCGATTAATGTTTTTTTTTTGTAATAGATTCTTTCTAACTCTACGCGTTCTTTTTCACGAATCATTTATTTGTTGATCCAAGTTTCGATGATAATTATATGCAAGAAAATGTAGATTAAGGATAGTAGTGATTCATTTTATTGGAATATAAACATTCGCTACTTTATAATTAGACAAAGGATTTCATGTCAAGAGTACCTAAAATGTGCTATTCCTTTCTGCACAATCTATCGGACGTCAGGTGAGACGACCATTTTGCACTGCTGTTGCTGTTGAAGAGCATTGAGAGATGTGTGTTCAGATAAGGTTAACGCACTGAAGATGCCTATCTCCTGAAACCACTCGTCTAAATCTTTAAAATATCCTTTGAAGGAGACAGAGGCACTTTTGTTCACATTTTGTCTCGTGTGTCGTCAATAAAGTTCACCGTGTATCAAATATCTATGAAAGTTATTTTTTGAATCCCGATATACAGGCTGAAAGGTATAACTTCCCCAAGTTTTGGCCATGTTTGTATATCAAGTGGATCATCTCTCAGAGAACTCTCTGTTTAACTATTGTCTGTCCTACAGATGGCGCGCTATGAAATTGATACGTAACTTGCTTGTTTTTACAATGGTTGCGGAAGAGTAATGCCCGTCTTATACAATACTAGAGCGATTTGGTAGAATAAATTGGTCAAATCGGTGAGAAGATTTAACAATGATGAGACAGGACCTCCTAATATTTTACATGGTAAACAGGATAATATAAACGTGTTTTTAATGTAAAATATTCTGTTTATATATTCTTCCATAAAAATGTCAGGCTATGTCTTGTATTTGGTTGAGAGTGTTTTGGCATTTAAATATAAAGAGCGCGCCATTTAAATTTTGGTTATAAGTTTCAACCTAAACCCAAGAATAATAGTTTTTATTAGGTTGGCAGAGGGTCGCCAAAATATCTGTAAAATAAAATAAAACTATTTTGGTTGATTGAAAAATATGTAATATATAAGTAAGAACACTTTGTTCACGTCATAACAGATTTCTCGTCTAAAAAGAATTGATTCAGCTAAATATATCAAGCCAGATGTTCTCGCCAGGTAATGGGACACCATTCTATTCCAGGTCAAAGACAAAAGTTTTAATTTGCTTTAGATCTTCTATCGAAAATCAATTCCTTAATGTTCAGCAATTGGAAGGTCTTTATCCTGCTCAATTGCCAAAAATTATTGGTTAATCGAATGTGCCATACAGAACCTGATCTTTTTTTCTAATTCTTTCTTTTCTGGTCATCTCGACACACAATCAAAATTTAAACACATGTTTTATAATAATTATCCTTATTTCACATATATTATACATTCAAATATCAGGCACAATATTATATATATATATATATTGTTGCATCATGATTAATGCGTGTATTTTTAAAATTATTTATAATATTATTTTTAATATATTTAAAATTTAAATTATACATTTATTTATTTTTATAAAACAGATTATTACTATAAAATATTATGTACTATAAAACATTTGTATTTTGATACACTAAATACCCCACATGCTTTAAACTTTGATGTGATAAATAAAGGGATATTCTAGGTGCTACCTAAATTTATAGTTGTCTTATTATTGACTGGTTTAACCTTGTAAGATGGTTGAGACACGTTCTGGAAAGATGCAAGACACGTCTGAGGAGAGACTCAAGACTGAAGAATCTGCCAAACCGCAGCCCAGTGCAACAATATATAGTTGAGGAATTCTTTTCAACTCTCTCAATAATGCAATAATTTCAATAGTTCTTAAAAGCAGGCAAATGAACATTCAAAATTGCAGGATCGCATCTATTGGAATAAATTTCAACAAAACGTTGTTTCAAGTATAGCCCCATCTATTGGGATAAATGGCAACTACACGTTACTTATGCAAAGCGCCGTTGATTGGAATAATTTTCAACTAAACCTTGCTTATGGCTGAGCGCGATCTATTGGAATAAATAAAAGGTGACATTGTTGATGTTAGAGCACCTAATGGCAGAGCGCCACCTATTGATATGTATTACAACTAAACGTTGCTTATGTTAAAGTTGCCATCTATTCTAATAAATTTCAATGGACGTTACTGATGGCAGAGCACTACACCAACTGTCACATCTACAACGTAAAGTATATAGTGAAGAGATTCTCTTGCAAATTATGTTGTTACAACTCCAAAAAACGTCTCTTGCCTCTGTTCGGGCATTTTCTAAATCCCGACATTTTGGCTTCACATACACTCCTTATCTGTCCTATTGTAATATCATATGCATTCAGAGCTATTAGTTTATAACGTAAAGATAGAGGTTGCTTAATCAGCAACCGCAATTTTCTAAAAAATACAACTTAAAAAACTTCTTAAAGAAAAACAAATTATTATATCGACCAAGTTCTGTTTTTTAGCTAAATTATTATTTTATATGAGCGTAGAATGTATGTGGTGTGTGTGCACATACATACTTTGGAAAGTAAAAATCCCATCAAAATAAAATATTCTGATGGACGAGAACCATTCTGGTACTGGTCAAAATGGCAAAACCTATTTGAACTAAATCTTCTATGTACATCCACCCCTAGGAAACACCAGGACTATCCATGCTAATATCTTGGAATGCTCCACTGCATACCACTTGATTTACATTGGTTGCTATTTTCTGCTGAGTGGAATTGGTGAAGAGTCGTTTTTCTTTGAAATAAGGAAATGTGATTTACCTTATCGGGACTCTGGGCGGAAGTATCGATGTCTTTGGCTCGAAGAGCTGGATGCTTTTTGGAGGACGTAGGAGGCTTTGAAGTCACTTCTTCCACCTTGCTCCGCAGCTTGCTGCGCTCGGGCTTTGATTTGTCCTTCTTATCCGCAGATACGATGGAAATGTCTGAACCCCCGCGTTTCATGTAGCTCTTGAGGCTTCCAAAGAAACTCTTCATTGCAGCAATATGTTTATGGCTAATTTTCATTGATGTGTTGATATCGTCAAGTTTCTCATCAACATTCTCGAGTTGTTCTCTTTGCCGTACTAAATCTTCAGCGGTTTTGATTCCAACTTGTTCCGATTCGTATAACAGCCCTAACGATGTGCTCGTTCCTTGAAGTGTTTTCTTTTGTATCTCGAGCTTTTTCTCGAGCAATTCTTTTCGTCGGAGTTCTTCTGCATTGACGGGGTCTCTGCTAGGCCCTGGTTGAGTTAGATCTGGCATCCAAGATGTCACGGTGTATTTGGGAACGTTAGGAATGACGTCTGCTTCGTCATCATCTTCGTCATCATCGAAGCTGATTCCCCTGAAATTCGCCATTGGATTCCGAGAAGCTAACTCTGAAAGAACTGATGCCATGGATAATCCCTCTGAAGCATTTTAGATTTTCTAATTACACCAAAGTATTTCTCAGATCTCGAACCTTTTATATCTAAAGTAAATATAAAAGCTATATTTTGATTTAGACCTAAATCTCATCAAAATGTAGTTAGAGTCTTTTGAAATCTAGAGTCTTTTTGATTCATAGCTATATATTATATATTTTATTTCGATTTATTATTCGAGTTTCTAGGTTACTTTTTGTGTTACAAGATAGAACTCATTTCTTGGAAATTGCTTTATCCAATTTTGGGATTGAGTTAATTTTTTTATGTGATAAATTTAAGAGAAAATAAATAACAGGTCATGCTAAAACTCGAATTTTGATTTTTCCCTCTATTGTAATTTGATCCTTTATAAAATAATATAAAATTTATTATTTTGAATCATTATAAACAATCTCTCGCGAAATATTATTCGTATTGATATCGACCGAAATATTATGGCTTTACATTTAATAAATCAAATTATTCCGTACTATAAGCTTTTTTGTAAATATGTTTGAGCTACATTGATGTATCTTTTGATGTCACTAAAAATTCAATTATTAATTGGAAGTTTTTGTTTGCGGAAAAGGATTGCTTGATGGGAATATTTTGATGTGTAATTCTACTTCCCTAATAGCCTATGTTCATAGTTTTCTAAAATACCATAACTAAAATCCCGCCCTCAATGTCGCATATATAAGCAAAATCTATATATATATATATATAAATCAATGTTTGTATGTTTGTTTGTTTGTTTGTATGTCCGGTATACAAATTCGCAGTAGTTCACTAATTCAAACCAAAATTTCCATACATAGTTAAAAAAAATACTGGGAAGACGATAGGCTATTTTAAAAAATATATAAATCAATTATTAAAACTATATATTCAAATTATTCTACTTAGCTCACGAACAGCGCCCTCTATCAAAGATTAGATTAAATTATGCTGATGCAAACAAATAGATAATGCTAATAACAAACAATTATAAAAAAATCTTATCTAAATATATATCACTTGGGTAGATATGCACACGGGTCAATCCCGGGGCGAAGCCCGGGTCACCCGTCTAGTGATCTATAATAGTATTAGAGCTCTAAAGAAGCGGTCTGGTAGATTAAATTGGCGAAAACGCTGGAAGGGTTCATTACTAATGAGAGAGGAAAAGAGGGTCAAGACCTCCCAAAATTTTATTCTCTGTAATAACAGTAGAATGTTTGATTTGTTATAAAAACATTCGAGCCTATTATTTGTCCTATATATAGATGGCGAGATATTGTGCTTTATAATTTAACTCTCTATATTAAAAAATATATATTTTATTTTTTCAAAAATTATTATTAATGCTTTATAAATTTTATTCTAGATAATTGTAACGTTTTTGTGTTAAATGCTAACATATGTTTTTACATTGTTAATTTAAGTTTGTTGTTGTTTTATAATAAGGAAGATACAAATTACATTGTTATTTATTATCCTCTGTTTTAAAAAAATACATTGCATGTATTGATGAGAACAAAATGATGTTCTTATTTTATATATAAAAATCAGTGAAAAAAAAGAAATAATTAATTATAAAATTCACAAACGTGAAAATATTATTTTTTCCAATCCAATTTCGAACTTCTAGGAGATTGTAATAACCATAGAGTATATCTCTATTAACATTAGAGCTGAATATTTCATTTTTCATCTTTAAAAATAAAAATTTCGACTTCCAATAAACACGGAAGAGAGAAATTATTGGGACTGCTTAATTAATCAGTGGCGGAACTTTCTAGCACTTTGGCCAAAGCCCCCTGAATTATTTTTCATCTTCTATTTAGTTCTTGATATTTGTTTTCCAAAAGCAAAATACTCATTGACAAAACTTAAGAAAATTGTACTTTTATTATTCATATAGGAAATCCTATATTGAAGACACAAGAGCTAACCATAGTGTAATCAATATTGCCTCTGTCTACTTAAAAAAAAAAACCTGGACGTGGCAGAGCTTTCATCGAAGAATAAACGTGTAAATGTTGCTATGTTTTCACTATTGATTAAGAGTCAATAAAGACGTTTTAAAATGAATTATCTATCTTATACTTGCCATGAAGAAATGTGAGATTGTATTGCGACAGTAATTTGATAATTATATTATCGGGGAGGCCTACAATAACGAATGTACTACGCCGCATAGATTCAATTGAGCGTTAATTTACCTTAGCCTTGATACTATTTCCTATTTAACATTCCATTATTTTTTATCCGATAAGTGTGTTAGCGAATTATTCATTCAACTCATATGTGCTTAAGGATTATTATCAAGTAGCAATAAAGTAAACCTATCTTAGGTTGACATTCAGAAGAATGGAGTAAAATTGTTGAATATCACAGTATCTATACTACAGTATTCACTTATAAAAAGACATATATTTCATCATATCATAATAATATTTACAATTTGTGATATGTTTTATATATGTGAGCTCGATTTTTATGTTTATTTATAACTAGCCGAATGACCCGGGCAACGCCCGTGTTTTACCCGACTGTAGATGTTACAACGGTGATCCTTAGGTCGCTGGTTCAAATCCGGCTCGAGGGAGCCGGCGAGCACGTGACCTCCCTGTGCGCGCGCATCCGTGACAGAGGCCGATGAGGAAAGACGGTCGTGACTATATATTTATAATAATTTGATGTTTTTAATGTAAAGAGGTATATTTGTATCAACATTAAAATTTGTTAATTAAAAAGACTTTTTAAAATAAGTTATAAAAGGAATATAAATATATTCACGTAATACAGCATCGATAATTTTAAATGCTTTGTATAACAGATTCCTATTTAACATAGGACCACGTAAATTGATCAACCCCAGTACATCATGATTTTGGCAATATAAGCAATGTTGCCACTTAAGACAGGTATTATTGTATCTCCCAAAACCTGTCTATATGTCTATTGAGTATAATTACTTCTTTCCCCTGGTATAAATATATAAAATACCTTTTGTTTTCTAGTCTCAGCTCAGCCAACACAGAGCCGAATACAATGTGACCCTTATTGAAGACTAGCCGAATGACCCGGGCAACGCCCGTGTTTTACCCGATTGAATGTTTTGATTCAAATACTATTTGTTGCAATTCTAAATTGGCTCCTTGATTAATTGCATATGTTAGTTAATAATAACTATAGCCTACCGCCCGCCATGCGCGCGCACAGGGAGGTCACGTGCTCGCCGGCAGCCAACGGGCGCGCGCCGCCGGCAGGGAGGGGGGGGCAAAGGTGGCGTGACCGTAGCCAACCAATAAAAGCAAACGGTGACAGAGAAGGATGACGGATTAGGAAAGACGCTCGTAACTTTATATAGAATGATTTACATTTTGATGAAATATGATGGTTTTAGAAAATGTTTGTCTTCTTGCTTTTTATCTCAGTAATATATAGCTTATTTCAACATTATGGATCATCTAAAATATGGATGACCTTGGTTCTTTCTAAAACTATCTTTTAAAGGTTGTCATATGTCGAGTCTCTTTTTTTAAATTTATATAAGCAGCATTTAAATAGTAGATGTTTTCTTATAGGTCACTTTTAGGAAGTTTTGCGGTATACTCGGATATATAGAAGTTAATCCATGAAATAAAATCACCATCTAAAGTTGCCCATAAAATTCAGCTTGTTGGAAGAATTGCCGAGGGCTTATAAGCCGGTTAAAGGTAAAATGCCAGCCCGAATATACACTCTTTGACAAAACTTGAGGATGTTTCATATTTTGAACATAAACAACTCCTTATTTGTATATATAACAGCGGATTTCACATATATGTCAATTCGATTGTTATCTCATTTAAAAAATATAAAAATTATAATCAAATAAAATATATATATATATATGTCGTAGCTAAATGAAGAGGCGCAGCCGTTATGCCTAGCGAACAGCGCACCCGCGATGTCTGCCACCTTTATTTTTTGTCCAGCTTTTATAGATGGATGAATTTACAAATTTAAATTTTAACACAAGCGTTACATATTTACATACTCATTTTGACGAAAATAAATTATATCTTTTGGAATCAACTATACAAATTATGACATATACATGATGAAGTATAACTTCCTTAAGTTTTAATGAAGTTGATAATAGGTGTATGTATAAACAATAGAAGATGGCGATGATATTTTGGCGTTTGTTGGACTTGAAGGATAGGATGATTTATTTAATTAAGAAATACAACGGAAGAAGATAGACAAGAGGTTTGTCACGTGATGTCGTCCCGGGAATGGTGACGAGGTAGCGTATCAACTAGATGCCGCCACATTCAACAGTCTTCTACCTACACACGGAACAATGGATCGCCCATTTTAAATCAATCATCTTCAAATTTTAAACTCTTGAAAATATTTCTTAAGAAAACGTTGACGTGTTTATATAGAATTAATTTAAAATATAATTATAATGCACCTGATGAAGGAGAAGCATGTCCAAAATCCTGTCACGTTGGTGAACTAAATAAAAGAAGTGCTTACCCTTAAGGTTCATGTTGTCGCAAAATAACTTCGTTGATAAGTGGAGATTTTATTTTATTTAGCCGTAGAAAATATTCTTTGATGGCCTATCATTATATTTCCTACTTCAGAATAAATATGGTTTTAATTATATGCCTGATTGAGGTAAATGCTTTGCTTAGCATCAGATTGTTTAAATGAGATAAATACTCGCTATAAAAGTCATTGTTTGACTTTTTTTTTAAATAAATCCTTCTAGAAAACTGTACAAGACGAAAGTTAACATTTTATTCTGAGTGCGTATATTTACATTAAAAAAAATATTATTTTGAATAGACATTGCATGAGGTGGTATTTGATCTATTAATTAAAGCCAAAATGTCATTTTCAAAAACATATTGATTTTCATCATTAAAAAATATTATAAATAAATAAATAAATCATTCCAAATAAGCACAAAAACCAAATATCTTATTAAATCAGATGGTATTTTCCTTTGAGGTTGACAAAACGCGATATTTTCTATCTAATATGAATCAAAAACTATATAAATAGTTGCATTTGTATTTATATGAACATGCAATAATGCAATTTAAAATAAAAGGCATTTGATCTTATCAAAAAGATGAAAAAATGAACAACTGAATCATTAAACTATTCTAAAATGGTTGGTTGGATAGCATTGATAAAATAGAAATTCGTCTCACATCGTTTAGAGAAAAAAAAGGAATATTTCAAACAGTTAAAGAACATTTTGTTTAGAGCAGCATTGTCTTGGAAAACCTCTATAATTCTTTTTGTGTTTAAGAATCTATTCGCTGATTCAATCTCTTCAATTTGAATGCCGACCATTTTCCTGCAATTGATTCCACTCTCTCTATATTCGTTTTATTTCTTTAGAATCTCTCATTTTTTTTTATATATTGGAAAGTAAATAATATGTTTGATATATCATATACTCAAATAAGAGAATCCTTTAAAGGAACGAATTCCAAATTCCATATTTGATATAGATAAGAAAAAGAGAGATAGCTCGGTCATAAACAATTATAAACAGAATAAAAATAAATGATTAGCTATGTGAGCCTTTTTCTCTTTTAATATTATTCTTTAGCAATGAAACACTCATCTCTAACGTTCTCGTTATTTTTCCTTGAGCTATTCTTCAGCAAATATTTCCTTGTTGTTTTTATTGCCGTGCCCAATGAAGAGCCTCAGATGTCTTCATGCATCTCTATCACAGCAGTCGCAATGACCTTGATATTGTGTGTGTAAAGTTGCTGTTCTGGGTCCATGACAATTTTTTGCAAGGCTGCAACTATTCGTTGGACATGAGAATGTGTGGGTTGGTGTTGATTCCATACCAGGACAATTTTTGGATGTCCTGTAAGTTCTTGTGCCATATGGTAGTATTGTCATTACTTTATGATGTTTGCTTATTAATTCTATCCGTTGTTATATCTATGAAAATGAAATCCAAAATCGATGTTTGTTATCGCGTTGCGCAAAATCTTCAGAATCAATTATTATGAAATTCCGCATGTAGGTAGCTGAAGATTTAATTTAACATATAGGCTATTCAAAAAACTAAAAATGTTGATGTGTTTTTTTATGCAAAACCGAAAAGCGATAGTTCCAGCCTTTTACCGCTTGGCGCAGCACTGGTCGCGACGATAAATGAATTTGATTGGTTAATAATTTTACACTTAGTTTGTTTACAGATGAATATTAGTTTTTTGCACGATGAAGGTTTTTAAAAGGTAAGATTATATACTCTATAACAAAAAAAAATCGACGCACCAAGAAGCAGTTGTCCGATTTATATGAAAATACGTATACAAAGAGGTTTCGACCAAACAAGCAAATGATTGAAATTTGGTGGCCGAATTATGCAAGGCAAGAGCTCCAGCGCATCTGAACTGCGCATCCAGCACGAGCATTCTAGACTCAATATTCGGCGCGGCAAGAGCTGATTGTCAGAATTTCCGTTTAATATTTTAGCAGTACGCCTATTTCTACTGTATCAATGCCTCACCGAAAGATTCGGGCTCATTACGAACAGATGTCAGAGTTTGAAACTGGTCGTGCCATTGGGTTGAAAGAGGCTGGTTGGTCTAATCGACTAATCGCGCGACATCTGTGTCGAAGTGATGCGGCTATTAGTCGATGTTGGCAAAAGTGGGTCAACAACGCAAGATTGCAACGTCAGGACGGCAGCGGTCGACCAAGGGCAACAACAGAACGGGAGGACAGAGCAATTATCAGAATGGCTGTCGCAGCACCGGAATCCACGTTATCTACCATCCAACGTGTGACCGGCACACAAGTGTCCAAAATGACCATCAACAGGCGACTGAGAGAGCGGAATCAAAGAGCACGCCGACTGTTACGATGCCTACCCCTCACACCCGTGCACCGACAAATCTTACAACAGTGGATCGGGAGCGATCAACTTGGAACTACGCTGACTGGGGACGTATAGTCTTTAGTGACGAGTCCCGTTTCTTACTGTGTCCTGACGAATGTCGCAAACGTGTCTGGAGACGTCCTGGGCAGCGTGTGGGTCCTGGCCTTACTGTCGAACACCACACAGGTCCACAACAGGGCTTTATGGTCTGGGGTGCCATTTCATTTGATAGCAGGACTCCATTGGTAGTCATTTCTGGCACCCTGAAAGCACAACGGTACGTAGATGACATTCTACGGCCTGTTTTGTTGCCGTTCCTCTCACATCACCCCGGGCTTACCTTTTAACAAGATAATGCCCGGCCACACACGGCACGTGTTACTATGGATTGTCTTCAATCTTGCCGAACTCTTCCGTGGCCAGCAATGTCGCCTGATCTCTCGCCCATAGAGCACATCTGGGACGTGATGGGAAAGCGATTGCAACCATCCCGGAATGTTGACTATTTAGCCCGACAGTTGGAGACAATTTTGCAAGAAATCCCGTAGCCCACCATCCGGAATCTTTATCAGTCCATGACACGCTGGGTGGCAGCCTGCATCCAGGCCAATGGGGGTCCAACGACAAATTTAAATTCTCAATTTGTGACGATCAAACTCTGAAATAAAACAATTAATTGTTCTGAAATTTAAATCGTTTTTTTTCCCTATACATGCTCTTTACATACACCAATTATTTTCCTAATCTGACAACTCCTTCTTGATGCGTCGATTTTTTTGTTAGTGTATATATTGTAACGTTTTTGTGTTAAATGCTAAAATGCGGTTGTAATGTTAAACTATATTTTTACATTGTTAATTTAATTTGTTGTTGTTTTATAATAATGAAGATGCAAATTAATTTGTTGTTGTAGTTTAATATCGTTTTTTTTTTAATAAAAATATTTACATTGTATGTGTGATGATGATAACAAAAATGACTTTTTAAATGAATATACAAAACTCATTGAAAAAATAATAATTTTGAAATTCACAAACGTGAAAATATATATATTTAAACTCTTTGAAAATAATATTAATCGATCGTTATCAAATTTATACGCCCCCGGAACCTGGGTTAATTAAAACTGTATTGTGAGATATTGCACGTAGTTAGCTGAGATTTTGGTTTAGGATTTAGACTAGAAGTGCAAAAATAGCATTTCGAATAACCTTTTTTTTTTCCTTTTCAGAAGGAAAGCTTTAATTTAGTGTATTAGTAATATTTTGCAAATTAAAATAATTGTAAATATTATTTACTAGCGGATGTGTACCTGGCTTCGCCCGGGTTTTATCCGAGTGAAAGTTTCCCTAACGAATATTATTGATAATATTATTCCGGTAAACACAAAATATTATGAGAAAAATGTAATAATATTCGTTACATTATATCCTTTATCTTTTGTATCTAGAAAAATTAAATCTAAAATCGATGTTTGTTATTGCGTTCCACAAAATCTACAGAATCAATCATTATGAAATTTCGCATGTAGGTAGCTGAAGATTTCGTTTAACATATAGGCTATTCAAAAAGTTGAAAAGGTAAATATGTTTTTTTAAAAATGTAAAACCAAAAAGCGTTAGTTCCAGCCTTTTACCGCTTGGCGCAGCACTGGTCGCGACGATAAATGAATTTGATTGGTTAATAATTTTACATGTAATTTGTTTACACGATGAATGTTAGTCTGTTTGCACGATGAATGTTTTTAAAAGGTAAGATTATCCAATCGCCGTGACTTTAGGAAGTTATTTACTATACTACTGGGAAGGGTTCTGGTTCGAATTTGATTTGAAATAAATATTCGTTGCAATTTTATTTTCAAATTTTCCACTTTCTCTCGCAAGCAGCGCCTCTCGCGGAATCTGGTGAAATTACATTTATAAATTGTAAAAATGCTCGAATGTTTTCCAAGTATAATCAATTTAATATTTAATTTGATTATTTAGTAATTTAATATTTCAATAACGTTGTAAAAAAAACTTGGCATATCAATATTAATATATATTCAAAGAAATTATCTTATTTAAAATTTAAAAATTTATTTCAAAAAATTATGTGCTTCAAAAATATATTTAAACGCATATAACAATATTTATATACGTTTATGACTCTATATATAGGTGGATTAGATATATTCACTCGCAAGCAGCGCCTCTCGCGAGGTCTAGTGAAATTACATTTATAAATTCTAAAAATACTAAAATGTGTTCCAAGTATAATAAATTTAATATTTAATTTGAGGATTTAGTAGTATAATAATCCAATGACTTTGTAAAAAAACTTGGCATTTCAATATTAATATATATTTAAAGGAAATATCTTATTTAAAATTTAATAAATGTTTTCAAAAATATATTTCAACGCATATAACAATATTTATATACGTTTATAAATATATATATATATATATATATATATATATATATATATATGTGACAATATCGTTGCGGAATTTCTTGTTGTTCGATTTGAATGGTGAGGATTGGTTGAAACGCAGTCGTTGAGTGGCAAGTGAAGCATACAGTTAGGAATAATCAGGACACGTGATGGGGTTTGAAAATAAAAGGCAACTGGGTTGGAGGAAAGAAAGCTTGAGAAGAGCGGAGCGATTTTGATTGTTAATTATCTGATCACATGGTGGTGATTGTACTTAGCTACGGGATGAGCAGAGGGAGAGAGGTCCAGAGCCGATGTCACCTCCTTGGGAGCCAAAGCACTACTGATCCGAACTCGGTGGGAGCCAAGTCGCTACTGACAATTCTTGCCTTTCGATTTAACACCACGAGTTGTCTTCCTTCCCATTGGTCGAAGGATGGAACGTGCCCGTTTTTCTATTGGTTGACCTACTTATTTATTGCTTCCTAATTGGACCGGCGGCTTTCTTTGATGGAAGATATGCCCGGCCTGGTCAGGAAGTATCGGGTGTTAGTTCGACTCTATTTACTTCCGCGGTTATCAAATAGGCCGGTCCTGTCCGGAAATTTGGGCGTCTCTCAACTAATATAACTTCTGCAGTCACCAGATACGTCCTGTCTTGTCCGGAAATATTGGTTTAAACTTAGCTCGCAGGGTTTCCGGGGTCAGAAGGTTAACTGTGACGTTATTAATAATTATGTTCTCTTCTAGATCTACTTCCTATGTCTTTTTGTTACTTTCTTTCCTCCAGTTACCTTATTCTTTATTAAATCTTTGAAAATCATACATTGTACATGCATAGTGGGTCGGGGTGCATACAATTATATACAAATTATGACATATATATATATATATATATATATATATATATATATATATATATATATATATATATATATATATATAAATGGATTGGATGTTTTCTAGAATCGTTTTAACAAATGTTCGTTAGGAAAACTTTTACTCGGGTTTTAAAACGGGCAAAGCCAGGTACATTCGCTAAATACAGTTATTTAGAAATGTCCATTTGTGATAAGATACTATTCCCCTAACTTCATATTACCGAGTTGACACATTAATATTGATTTTATTCAACTTATCGAGTATTTTTCAAGGGACCGGGAAAACTTTTCAAATTATCGAGAATATAGACAAGTATAGTTTCAGTAGGGATTGGATGTTTGCTAGAATCGTTTTATCAAATGTTCGTTAGGCAAACCTTTATTTGGGTAAAAACCGGGTGAAGCCGGGAACACACACATATATATATATATATCGGCTATGCACACCCTCAATATGTAATTGATCTCGCTGAAATATGAACAGGATAGATAGTTAAATCTTGAAGAGTTTTTTAACGCACTTTTAACCAAGAAAAACTATAACCAACCAAGTAATAATGAGCAACAATAATTTTTTTAGTCAGAAATGATTATGACAATATTGCTAATTCATGCTTGATTGACATAAATAAAATTCTTTAGGGGAATTTTCACTAAAGCAGACCACGGGCGAATCCAGATATCATCATTTTTAGTATGCAGGAACAAAATTCTACCAGCGAAACATTCATTCGAGCAGAAGACACATGAATCCAGGTCATCTCTCTATATAAAATATCGTTTCTCGGCCTTTTGGCTAAAATCATGTAGTATATCTCTTGATATTTTTATTTATATATATCGTTTAAAAAATCTATTCAGTAGAGAGAGTGGATATATTTGCTCGAAAAATATATTTTATATATTATATAAATATATAATGAAACGAATATTATTATCATTATTATCATAATATTCTGTGTGTTCCGGAATATTACTATCAATAATATTCGTTAGACAAACTTCTACTCGGATAAAACCCGGGCGAAGCCGGGTACACATCCGCTAGTAATATATATTTATAAAGAATGGATCAAAATTTGAATAAATAAAACTCATTCCCTATTCGTTCAGGTCTTTTTATTCAAGCTAATTTTAACGATTCAATATACTATCGTTATGAACCTTTATTTACGGTGAAAATTTGTAGAAATATATGCCGAAATAAAATCTTGATTTCCATAGACGTGTCTTTAAGATAAAGAGAACCCAAGTACAGAGTGGAACAAAAGAATGAAGAGCTGTTATGACAAGGTGGCCTGAGATTGGAGCTAGGTAATCAAATTACACCGCTGGTCATCTCATCTACAGAAGTGATTGATGTCGGGATTGTGGTGATGATTGCGCCCATCTCGGCAGTGGCTCTCCATTATTTTCTTAATAAGTCGATCCACGCATTTTATAATATTTGAATTTAAATCCGTAAGAATAAACCTTTTAAAAATATTTTCATTAATTTATCAATCGAAATAAACAGCATCATATAATATATAATCATATCAAATAAATATATATATATATATCCTTCAAAATATTTGTCTCTTTTCCTCAAGAATTCGCTCCCATTCTACAAAAATTTGCACATAGTAGACATTACACTGTTTAAGTTATTCTTTTAGTTATTTTAGCTAAAATTGAAAGAGGAAAACTGAATCAATTCATATTTTTCATCAATTCATACTCACCTTTTTATCCTATATTGAGGTGCCACAAATATATCTAAAACCGGCAGATCAACACAAATCACAAACAATAAACATATTAGAAGCCTAAAGGAAAAAAAGTCTAATGTTCTACGATATACCAGAATTCTGGCCACAATTTTAATATCTCAGACGTAAAATTCCACCATCAAAATATCACTCTAAAATATCAAACATTACTTCTGGAATCTCTAGGCCCCAAAGACTACAATAGCATCAACAGGAAAATTGAGTTACCAGAGCAAAGTTCCGATTCATTAGTAGTAAATAGATTCCTTCACAGCGTACTCCAATTAGCCCTACCTCTTTCTAATAGGTTAGTTATATCTGTGAAATTTGTAATATATACTCTTTTTTAAACATAAATATCATATCCAAAATAAGGAAATTCACATAATAATGAGTGCTTTAGACTTTTTGTTAGAAAAGGTGACCTTTCCCTCTATTAATCAATTTCCTCTCGACAGAATTCCATTGATATTTGGCCGTAGAATTGACCTAGCCAGTTCGCTAGTTGTAAAGATTTTCAGATTATTCGGCATATTCTAAATATTTAATGAATCCTTCATGGAGCTAACGAATTCGAATAACTAACGAAAGTCATTAACCCGAAAACAAGGTCCTCAGGAAGAAGCTTTGAGTTTGCCAAAGCTGAGTTGACTTTGACAGCGTCCTGAATTTAAAAATTTCATTTTCGAAATGACGCATAGATTTTACGTCTACCTCCACAGGAGAAGTGACCATTTCTGCTTTCTTCATCTACTATATTGAAAAAAATAAATAAATGACTAACCACAAGTTTTTTAAATACATATATACATATATTATTGGGAGTTTCCAGCTCTTTGCTTTTTACAAGCTTTAGGCAATATAAATGAGAGATTCATTGGAGAATTGAATATATATAAAAAGGCTTTGCAAATGGGAAATAGAGTAAATAGACGAAAAAAGACAAAAAAAATGATAAGTATATAAATATAAACATATAAGACAGATAGAATGATTAAAAATAGTATAAAAGTTTAAATTGTACTAGTATAGAGATATGAATTTAAAGATAGGCCTCTTTACTTACCTTGCAACTAAAAGTTGCTAAAGGACCCGTGCTATATGTCAAATAAATATCTACTAATCATTAATAATTTAGCCCAAATTCTTGAATAGTTGAAATCAACGATTAACTTATATTCATTACGACATATGGCGCAAGTTCGTACTGCATTGCAGAACTCATTAAGCTATTTCTTCGCAGGAAAATACCATCATCAACCTTCTGCGTCAACTTATAATCTTAGTTGAAGTTAAAAGTTTTATGCTTTTCTTTTAGAGTTATTTTTTCATTCAATAGGTTCTCAATTTTCTTTTTCTATAAATAAATTACTTTTACGGCATTTCTAATTTTATCTTGCATATTTTCTCAATTTTATCATTTATTCTTATGTATTTTCTTTTATCATATTCTATAACTTATTGAGATGTCACCATTATTGTCCTATTTTATTTCTATATATTTATAATTATTTTAACTAATTTGTGGCCCCAAATTATTTCTTTTATTTTAGAATAGGTTTGTTAGGTCATCATTCATGCTATTTCATTTCCCGCAACAAATCTTCATCACCGGGGGCACATTTTATAGTATATTTTAAACTGTATGACACTTTTAGTAAATGTCACATATCTTCCAATTAGTTTGAACCGATACCTTATAAGATCCTACCCTTCTATTAAAATGTACACTGTTTCTATTCGCTACCACCCCATATTTTGTATATAAAACTATTTGTATTTAAACCCGCTATTTGTTCTTTGTATTTAAACTAAAAATGGTGACGTCAAAATGAAGATCCAAAGAACTGTCAGCTGCGGGTCAGAGGGGAGGAAAAAGGCAACGCCCAGCCCAGATGGGGACCCCTCCAGGGGGTTTATATAGACGACCCCGGTAAACAGGACAGGTTTTGAGCAGGGGGTCAGCAGCAGATATTCTAGGCTGTGGCCTTCGGCAGACCGCTTATGTCTCTCCCTCCATGTCTCGGTGATAGGCATCCAAGTTTGTGTCATGGCCTCTTTTTTCTGTCCCGTGGGCTGTCCCCCGATCACTCTTGATGCTAACATCTAGCCCTGCCTCTGCCTCTTGTTGTACGCGTGTGGGAAGAACATCAACACTCACCTCACGTACACGATTGCCAGTTTATCCATACGTCGGCAGGATCATTTGCAACAATATTACATATATATTAGTGATAACTTTAGTAAAATAATAATTATATAACTTTACCTAACCCAACCTTCATCAGAAAGATCACTTTGTTGAAATAAAAATGACATGAACTAATCTGACATAGATTACTTTAAGACAATATTGATATCCCTATTCATTTGGGATGAATCAAAAAATGTGATTTTTCTTCTTTTAAGTGATCACTTTGAATCAAAGAAACAACTGAAACAACGGTAGCTCAGGGAGATCATTGATATATATACATATATATATATTAAAAATAAAGAAGGCATATCCTGACCACGAGCACATGTGCTTTTTAGATGGCAGAGCTCCATCTACACCTGACCCACATATATTTTATTCTTTCTATCATTTTTTGACATATATATGTGTGAAAAAACAATAAAAAATATAAAATAGGCCAGGTATTCATTCATATTAAGAACAGGCTCACATGAGCTTATATATATATATATATCAATATATAAATACACACACATTTTTATATATATATTTAATTAACTTATATATCAAATTTTCTGAAATTTTTACTTTTCTCTATATATATAATGATCATCTTTATGGAATATATAAGAAAATATTTTTCAAAATACCTAAACCTTTAGTTGAGAGAGAGGAATAAGGATGAGCAAAGAAAAACTTTGTTTATTGTATTCTATGAAGTAGCAAGTAAATCAAATAAAATGTTTTAGATTTAAGGTGTTACCCAAAAATAGAAAATACAAAAATTCTAAATAAATATACATTTTATTAGATCTTTTCCTATTTACAAGTTGCATTACAGGAATTCTAAATGTTTTTAAGTATTTTAATGAATTCTATTTTGTCAAACGAATATGGCTTCGCATACAAATGGCGTCTATAGAATACCGTCTTCTCCACGCTCGCCAATCTCTACTTTGTATTCTGCCATTGGCTGCTCCACACACGATGAAATCAGATACTATACAATCTCAGGCGAATTTTAAAATGGTTTTCTACCGAGTTTATAATTGGACTGTTTAATCAAATTTTACTGAATTTATTATACCCTGATTAGTGTTTATCAAATTGAATTTGAATAGTTTTGAATATTTAGCTGAAACAGTTACGAGTTAAATACAGAAATTGATCCTATTTATTTAAGACTTAAAAATAGTTCTATTGATCAATATAAGAGGATGTGTGTTATACTTCTAGTGAATCAGCCTGTTGTACATGAAACTGAGATTTCGAATACTTTATAAAAATGTATGCAACACTATACTTACAATATATATACATAATAATTGTAAATATATATAGAATTTCTCATAATAGCATATATAAATATTCTAACTATTATATACGCGTATGATTCTTTTAAAAATTAAACAATCTCTATTGTCTTTTAAAAGAATCATAAGCGTCTATAATAGTTTAAAATTTTATAAGAGCTGACGCGCTAATGTATCATATATAAAAATAAAATAATTTTATTTTATAGAATATTATTTATTTATTTATTTTTAGTTTAAAATGTGATCTTTCGAATATATCTATATAAAAAACGTACCAATTATTTACGGAATTGGCGTTGTCCTGGTCTTGACGAATTATATCCTTCATGGAGATTCATTTTGGTCAGTGACACCCCGAGTTAAGCATTTTAGCTTATCTCTTTCTTTTTCAGCTGCCTCTGTCATTCATCATTGGAATTTCAAGTGGTGCTACTTTTATATTGAGTTTAATAAATATTCACCTTTTCATAAATTATCAAATAAAATAAGAAAATCTGTGCTTAAATAAACAATACACATTGGAGACTATGTGCCCAAAACAGGGATATTCATGTTCCTTATAGAATGGTTATTCATAGAAGGTTGTAGTAGAGACAAAGACAGACAATTTTCACGTCATTGAGATACCGCTCAGGATTTTCGGCAGCTCTTGAAAATTTTTCCGTCAAACAATCGAAATTATTCAATAATATATACACTCACGGACAAAACTTAAAGAAGTGGAAAATATTAAATGTCACCGGTTATCTGTTTTTTTTTTTTTTTTTAAGGAGACAGAGACATTTTTTTGTTTACATTTTGTTATATATATCGTGTATCTTAAGTAAAGGTCACTGTATATCAAATATCATTCAGAGTTATTGTCTGAATCACGATATACATGCTAAAAGGTACAACATACTTAAGTTTTGTCCATGCGTGTATTCATAATTATATAATTGAGTTGCTAATAGTAATTAATTGTTATGCTCATTGCTTCATTGAATATCATCAGCAATAATTACCCAAAGGGTCGAAATTATAAACAAAGCAGCCCAAAACAATATTCGAGCAGTATGGAAGATTTAACTGTTCAATTCCATTGGTGGGTTCACCACTGATAAGACAAGCCTCCCAATTTTCTTTTCTCATTGCACTAAAGGCAGTTTTGGCAATTATTTTGTTAAAATAAAACTCTCTTTACGCTGAATATTTCACATTTCTAATTGAATCTATTAATCAAATTATTTCCAATTAAGAAAAGAAAACTAAATTAAAACCTTTTGTTCTAAAGATGGGATATCTGCATAATCTGATTGCTTTGAAAATAAATCAGATCTGCTAATGAGAGTCCTAATAAACAGAACAAGAAATATCAAATTAATTAGAAATAATATTGCTTAATCAGTGAAGATTGCTTGTAAAAAATTAATTAATGTCATTAATTACTAAGTATGAAATCGAAGGTAATTTATTAATCGAAGCTAAATTTGTAATCTCTCTATATATATTCATTTAGCCGTGTTAAAGATGTAACTATTCAAAGCTCTTTCTCTTTCAAATAAAGGACCAATTTTGGAATCGAGGAGGATGAAAAATAATTGGGAAGGTTTACCTCATTAGTAATGAATCTTCTCAGAGTTTCTTCAATTTAATTCATTATGTGAAAAATAGTACAAATGTGATATTATACTGGGATAAGGTGCATAAATTAAGAAAAGGGCATCTCCTTATCGTGCAACTGAAAGTTGCTGATGGCTTGCGCCATCTATCGGAATAAATATCAACTATTCACGTTGATTTCTAATAGAAATCAGATTTCTGATAAAAATCAACGAGAATAGTTGATATTAATCCCGATAGATGGCGCAAGTCATCAGAAACTTTCAGTTGCATGATAAGGAGATGCCTTTTTCTTAATTAATTCATTATATATATGATCTGAATCAACATATA